>CM053583.1:243882170-243909346 GCA_028627135.1 Pseudochirops cupreus | reverse complement strand
CCAAAGAAGTGTACTTTATTCTAGGAAGTCATTAGGATGATGAGTAGAGTCATAGGAGAGGCAATTAATAGGCCCTCTCCAGAAGCTATGATAGATTGATTTAATTACTGTTTGCAGAGCAAGAGGTGGTTGGGTGGGGATGGAAGGGAGGCAGCTGCAGGGCAGATGACAAGATTGCTGGGATGAAGAATGGACAGGTCTGGGAGCTGGTGGTCTCTTACCCATCATGGCTCCAGGATGGGTTTCAAACCTGAATGGCCTAGCCCCTTACAGGGTATGCTCTCTAGAGGTCCAGTCCAGAGAGTGGCAGTGGGCAGTCAGTGCAGAAAAATACCAGGCTGCCCAGAAATAGTTAACTCACTTGTCATTTAAGAAGTGATAATTAGGCTTCAGAGTTTATGCCCTATAAAACTGAGTGGTAGAAGTTGGTTGATATTTAATTTCGCTCCCCGACAGCAGTGTGATCAGATTACATTATGTAAACTGCAATATCTTTCTTCTCAGGGAAATCTAAAAGAATGAAACGTGGTGAGAGAGTAACTGGTTTTGTAGAGTTGATTGCGGCTACAATGTTTTTATAATTCCTTCATCCCTTGGACTATTGAAATGACTAGAGGGTTGAGTGAGAGGGGACTTTTTCTAGGTTCTTAGAATAAGGTTTTCCACATTTTGTACAAGAAAGTATTGCTTAAGAAAGCCAGTGAATAAATGCACTGACCTCCAGATAGGGAATTTATTGATAAAAATGAGTAGCTGACTCCCAGATAGAGAATGAAGATAAATGGAAAATTAGTGCTATTACACTTTTGAAATTTCTTTCTTTTTGCTTCCTTCTTTCTTTTTCCTTTTCTTTCTTTCCTCCTTCCTTTCTCTTTCTTTCTTTCCTCCTTCCTTCTTTTCTTTTTCTTGATCTCACCTTGTCTACAAATGCAGCAGCCCCTCAAAGACCCAATGCTACTGCTGATTGGCACAGGAGGTTTAATGTCCTCCATCTCTGAACCAGACTACTTCCTTACTACTACTACCTTAGTCAGCCCTTCCAGGGTTTACCACACTGGTGCCAGACTTAGTGTATTCATGAAATCAGGGTTAGCCCTAGTTCAGAGCTCCAGAACTCAAGCTATCCAGTAGCAGGTATTACATGTGTCCACCATCACTCCTGTCTCTAAATTGCCCTTTAAACATTATAGATCCTTTATACACAAGACCCTGTTTTTGAAACAGATGGCAAAGCATGATTATTATGCCAAGATGCCAAGGCTCAGGGTTTTTAAGCTTTTCATGGTCACCAGAAATGATGCTAACTTTGTCCTCAATTCATGAGGCTTATAAGCTTTTCAAACAAATCATTACTTTTTCCCTAACCACAGTCATCAAGATGCTCCAGTGTTCTGATGGATTAACCAGTATTATGTCTGCATAGTTTTCAAAATTGTTATGGGACCTATGACTGACTGATGAGGAAGGAAAGAGCATTTTGCTTCTAACAAAGGAAGCAATGCACTAAATCCCTCTAGAGGAAAAAGAGAAGGAAAAGGACATTTAAAAGAAAGAGCAATTATATTGATATTACCTATGAAAAATAAAGGAAAAAAGAGGCAGCTAGGGGGTGCAGTGAATAGAGCACCGGGTCTGGAGTCAGGAGGACCTGAGTTCAAATTCAATCTCACACACTTAACACTTACTAGCTATGTGACCTTGGGCAAGTCACTTAACCCCAATTGTCCCTTCAAAAAAGCAAAAAAAATTAAATAAATAAAGGAAATGAAAGCAGTTGATCCAGAGTAAGTGAATGATTATGTCACTCATACAGGGGACCAAGATGGGGGCATCATTTGAGGCAAGCAACATATTTCAATTCACTGTCATCTTTAAAGAGGAACAGTAGGAAAAATGAAGAGAAATATTTTCAGTTCTTTCTTTTCTAAAAATTTTCAAATTAATTTTTATAAGCTTTTATAATCTATTCCTCTTCCTGCTTCTGTATTAAACAACAACAAAACAAAAACAATGAAAAATAAAGCCTTCATCATAAACATTCATAGTCCAGCAAAACAAATTCCCACATTGGCCGCTCTTGAAGGTGCATGATTTTGCATTTTGAGCCTACCACTTCTCTGGCAGCAAGTGAGGGTGCATTTAATCCTCAGACTTTGGGACTCATGGTTTATTATCGCACTGATTGGCATTCTAAAGTCTTTCAAAGTTGTTTTTCTTCATAATATTGTTATTGTATAAACTGTTCTCCTAGTTCTCACTTCACTCTGTTCATAGAATTCTTCCTTGTTTCCTCTAAAATGGCCATTTCATCATTTCTTATGGCATAATAATATTCTATTCCACTCATATACCATATTTTTTTTAGCTATTCCCCATCAGGTTGGCACTGTCTTAGTTGCTAGTGTTTTGCCACCAAGAAAAGGTCTGCTATAAATATTTTTATATGTGTAAGTTCTTTTCTTCTTTCTTTGAAAGAAAAATAGTTTCAAAACCTTCTTGCAAATAATTTAGTACAGAAAGTGTTCCTAGAGTTCCTCTTTCATCATTGTAGGACAGTGTCTGGTATTTTTTTTAACCCTAGAAATAAGATTTCTAGGTACTCCAAGGTGTCCTAAGGATACCTTGTTATCAAGTTCACTGAAAGGAAAACAGAAACTCTGATTACAGATTTGGGATCATGTGGATCCCAACAGAAGTCACATGTCTCAGTGTGGGCTTTCTTGCCAGCTCTGTCACTAGCTGTGTGACCTTGAGCAAGTCAATTTCTTTCTGTGGACCTGAGTTTCATCTATAAAACAAGGTGGTTGGACCAGGTGGTCTTTGAGGTCCTTTCCAGGTCTAGATCTATGATCCTTTGACTATAAGTATTAGGTGGCACAGTGCACAGAGCAATGGGTCTAGGTTCAAGAAAACCTGAGTACAATTACTATGTGACCTTGGGCAAGTCACTTAACCTCTGTTTGCCTCTGTTTTCTCAACAATAAAATGGGGGTCATAATAACACATACTTCCCAGAGTTGTCATGAGAATCAAATGAGATAATATTTGCGAAAGCACTTAGCATAGTTTCTGGTACATAGTAGGCTCCAATATAAATGCTTTTTCCTTTCTTTCCATTCTCCCTTGACCATCATCTTCCATTATTTTTTTATCCAGTCTCTTGGGAAAGAGTCCACCCTTCTCTTTATAAAGGACGATTCTTCTACATATGCACTTAAGCCTATCCCATCTTCTCCAGAAGACTGTCCCCACTATCATCTCTTCCTCCCCAATCTTAACTCTCCCTATCTATGGGCGCTTTCCCTGAGGTTACTATTTTCAGTGCCATAGGTGCCCTTAGGAATTAATTTTATCTCGCCTAGCTGAGAAGCTGTTGAGGGAGCAAGGTGTGGGACTGTGGATAGAATGATGGGTCTGGAGTCAAGAAGACCTGAGTTCAAATCCAGCCTCAGATACTTCCTATTTGTGTGACCCTAGACAAATCACTTCTTCATTTGCCTCATCAGCTTGTGGACCACAGCCATAACGTTAGCCAGTAAAACATCCATTTTTGTGACTGAACTTTTCGATTATGTATCACTGCCCCTATCTTATGAAATGGAGAATCTCAAGCCCTGAGGCTTTAAGTGACTATCAATTGCAGGGTCAGTCAGGACACAATCAGGAATGCCACAGCATCAAAGCAGCACTTTCATACCTTCTGGGAATTTTTAAAAAAGTTTTTCAATGAACAAAAGCTGATTTTCTCTCTCTCCTACTCCTCTGCCAGAGAGGAAAAAAAGAAAAACAAAACTCCTGTAACAAATAGGTCTAGTCAAGCCACATCCAAAAGATTTATATCTTATTCTGCCCCCATCTAGAAACGCTTTCTGTATTAAGTACTATGATTTTCTATTTTGTAATCCTGTTGTTGCCATTAATGTCCTGGCTTGGTTTCTCAACATGCCATGAAGGTGACCCTTAAGCTCTGCAGCACACATTCCCCCCAAACAGTCAATCAGGCAGGCCACCAACAAGCATTTATTTAATAAGTACTTTGAGTCAAATACCAGAAGGTTGACCCCAGGGTAATTAATTTTTTTTAGGGGTGGTGGTTTCAATAATACATGAAACCATCTTGAATTTCTCTCTCTCTCTCTCTCTTTCTCTTTCTCCCTCTCTCAATTTCTCTCTCACTCTCTCTCTCTCAATTTCTTTCTCACTCTCTTTTTCTCTCTCAATTTCTCTCTCACTCTCTTTTTCTCTCAATTTCTTTCTCAATCTCTCTCTCTCTCTCTCTCTCTCTCTCTCTCTCTCTCTCTCTCACTTTCTCTCTCTTTCCCAATCTCTCTCTCAATCTCTCTCTCAGTAGAGGGAGGGATAAAAATCACTAATAAAAAAAAAATCATGAATCCTTTTAAGTGACCAAATAATCCTACCTTAGGTCCTTGAAAACATGCCATCGAAACAGAAGTGTGAGGGATGGATTCCTTACCAAGTTTATGGTAAGCTTTTCTTCTAAAAATGTGCGACCTCCCTCAACATCTTGATTCAGAGATTTGACCGTGGCCTTCCTTTAACCAGTAAATGGTTTTTTTTCCTCATGACCTTCGGTCACAGGGGCATTTGTTCTTCTCTACTTACATTCTTACAGTTTTTCTAAGGATACATGCCTATTTTTAGATAAGATATTTAGTTCTTTGCATTTCAACTATTTACTCCCCTTGAACTTTTGCTTCTGTGTGTTTCATAAGATAATACTTTGCTTTGCAATTGAGGGATAATGGAATGAGTGATGAATTTAGAACCAAGGGACCTGGGTTCCAATCCTGTCTCTTCCACTCATTCCCTCAGGATCTTGGGCCTCAGCTTCTTCATCTATAAAAGGATCAGGGTTAGACAAGATGATCTCTAAGGCCTCTTTTAGCTTGAAATCTATGATTCTATAAGCAGTAGAAAATTGCTATAGTATTTCCTTTATTTCTATGTTTTACATCTTAAAGGAAATCATAATATTTGAAGTGTACATTTTGGGGGGGGAGGGGCACAAAACACTCATTAAACAGGAAGGCCAGAGCATTTAATTATTATTTTGAGGAATAAAATGGGCTTTTAAGAATTGCTTTAAGGTTTTTTTCTTCTTCATAGCTTCTGCACTAAAACCAGAATAAAATTGAGAGTGGCTCCAGATGTAAACTAGAAAAAACCCCACTACATTTAAAATTCTAATTACTGGGTTTGAATCCTAGGCTCTGCACTTTAATGGATGTCGAGGGAGGGGACCTATATTTGAACGCCAGTTCTGCTACTTGCTATCTAAGTGATGTCAGGAAAATCGCTTTATCCTTCTGGGCCTGAGTTTCTCATTTGTCAAATTGGAATAATAATATCAATCTGGCCTGCCAGCCAACTACTATCTGGCAACCGGAGTTACAGTGAAGATCAAATAAGATGATATATGTGAAAATAATATGTGCAAAGTTCACCTATAAAGTAGAAATGAAAGGCATCACTATTATTATTTTAAGTGGACCAAAGTACAATATGTCTAAAAACAATAATAATAGCTAACATTTAAATGGCGCTCACTATGTGCCTGGCACTGTGCTAAGTGCTTTACAATGCTTATCTCATTTGAACCTGACAGCAATCCTGTGAGTCAAGTGCTATTATTATCCCCATTTTACAGTTGAGGAAACTGAGGCAAACAGGGTTAAGTGACTTGCCCAGGGTCACACAGCCAGTAAGTGTTTGAGGCCACATTTGAACCCAGACCCTGGGCTCTATCCACTGCACCATCCTAATGGATAACATTATTTCTACAGGAAAATGTACCGAGTTTCAAACAAATGACTGGAAAACAAATTTTTGTAACACAGTTCACTCATAACTTAAGGACTCTCTACACTATTTTCTTCCAAATTGATCTCACATAATAGAATTACTTTTTTCTCTCCTAGTTTTTGTTAGAGCTGGAAGTTCTGAATTGAATCAACAGGATGTCAGAAACACGTGAAGTAAACATTCAGGGAGAATGAGATATGACAGTCCCACTCAATATTTCAGTCAAATAGCCTCCCCTGTTCCAGAACATAAACACACAATTCACGTTTTTTTCAGGTCCCAAAAGCAAAAGAAAAGCCTTGGCATTCTGTGTCTTTGGTATAAAATAGCTGGGCATCCTTAAATACCCCAGAGAGTATCTATACTCCCAAAAGAAATTAAAAAAAAAAAAGGAAAACGGACTCATGTATGAAAATTAGAGCACCTCATTTTGTGGTGGCAAAGAACCGGAAACAAAGGGGGTACCTACCAACTGGGCAACAGTTGAAAGAGTTATGATATACGGATGTGATGAATTATTATTGTACTGTAAGAGACAATTAAAGGGACGGGTTCAAAGAAATCTAGAAAGACCTGTATGGTCTATGCAGGGCCTATACCATCTATGCAGAGTGAAGCGAGCAGAGCCAGGGGACCGGTTTACACCAGAACAATATTCTAAATACAAAGACTTTGAAAGACTTGGCAACACTGATCAACACACTGACAAATCACAGTTCCAAAGGATTCACGATAAAACTTTCTAACAGACGAGTGACAGCCTCAGCGTGTGGTTAGAGACCTTGTTTTTCTGCACATAGACAATCCAGAAATTTATTTTGCTTGACTATATACATTTTGGGGGTGGCTAGGTGACGCAGTGGCTACAGTGCCAAGCCTGGATTCAGAAAGACCTGAGTTCGATTCTGGCTTCAGACACTTAGTAGCTGTGCGATCCTGGGCAAATCACTTAACCATGTCGGCCTCAGTTTCCTCACATGTAAAATGAATTGAAGAAGGAAACCGCAAACCACTCCAATATCGTTGCCAAGAAAATCCCAAAAGGGGTCATGAAGAATTGGACACAAAATGATTAAACAACACCACATATTTTGAAAAGAGGCGTCACTTTTTTTTGGCTTTCTTGGGGAAGAAAGGAAGGCAGGAGAAAAGACAGATCTTCATTTGAAAATAAAATAAGATTAAAATATATACTAGTACTCTATCATATGATATCTACCTAGTCAATAAAATGGCTCCATGCCAAGCATTAGATACTCTGTAAGAAGTATACTTTTATATAACAGAAACTTTTGCATAACAGAAATCAAACACATTCCAAGATTGCAAAGTATTAGCTATTATGTGGCAACTGGGCAATCTATTGTCTTATTCTTTAAGTGAAATTGAAAAAGGAATTCCATCTGTCAGGGTGGGAACTGATCCCAGAGGTCAGCAACTCTAGCTTTTAGATGAATATGATTCCGAGAGTCCCAGCCACAAAGTGCTAGCTCCAGAGATCTCCCATTACATAAGACTTAATAAAATTAATGTGCAGTAGCATATTTTAGAGGGCAGCTAGGTAGTGCAGTGGATAGAGCTCCAGGGCCTAGAGTCAGGAAGACCCGAGTTCAAATCTGCCTCAGCTAGCTGTGTGATCCTGGGCAAGTCAACTTAAAATATCAGTTTGCTTCAGTCTCCCCAGCTGTAAAGTCACTTTTGAGAGATCCCAGGGTTGTTGTGAAGATCAAATGAGATAATAGTTGTAAAACATTTATTATAGAGCCTGACTCATAGTAGGTATATATAAATCTTATCCTCACCATCATCAAATGCTGAATTGCAGTTGGAGGTTAGTGAAAATAAAGACATAATTTGTTTACCCTCCAAGTTCATGGATCTCTGAAATCTACCCATGAATTCCTTGGGGCTCCATGGACCTAAGGTTAAGAACCCCTGCTCTTGGATTATTAATTTCTAGAACAGGTACCAATCTGCACTGGTAGAGGGAATTTCTTCACTGAGAGTTTCTTATGACAATGTCATTTTTCAATCATGTCTGACTCTTTATCTACCCATTTGGGGTTTTCTTGGCAAAGATACAACTTATTTTACAGATGAGAAAACTGAGTCACACAAGCTTAAGTGACCTACCCAGGGTCACATAGCTTGTAAGAGTCTAAAGCCAGACTTGAACTCAGGAAGATAATCTTCCTGACTCCAGGTCCAGCATTCTATCCATTGCACCACCTGGCTACCCCAATGAAATCACAGATCTGATTATATATATATATATATATATATATATATATATATATATATATACATACATACACACACATACATATACATATATATACGAATGAATCTATTATGAATTCCTTATATTAAGAATTAAACATTCTTTTACCAATGTCATGAATACTACTTTTTCCCCCTAATCTTTGCTGTTCATTCAGAAAGAGAAATAAGAGAGGTGAGATTTTACAAATTGTCCTTTTAAAGCTAGTTCACTACTTAAGATCAAAGTATTTCTCCCTGCTTAGTCACAATGTATGGATTTGTCTTCACTATTGTTAAATCTATCACGAGCATCATACTGAGAAAAGGATGGGGATTTTTTTGGTAGACAATAGGAGAACAGGTTCTTTGATAATGCATTCAATCATGTCATTTGTATCTGGACACTCTGGGATAAGGTGCTATAAGAAGCTGGTAAGGAAGGCTGGTGTGATTACAAGATAACAGTTCTCTCAAAAGTGACTTAGCACATTGAAAAATAGATAATTATTTTGTGTTTTACCTTACAGTACCCTCAAAAGGAGAAGTGCAAATTTTAATGTCACATGAAAGAAAACTCCAAATCACTAAAATTCAGAAAAATGTTTATCAAAACAACCCTGAGGCTTTATGTCATAACTGCAAATTGGCAAAGAGAACAAAATAGCCAACGTTGGAAGGATTGTAGAAAGACAAGCACAATAATGCATTGTAAGTGGAGCTTTGAATTGGAATAGTCATTCTGGAGAGCAATTTGGAATCATGAAAATGAAGTGTTCATACTCTTTATCTCAGAGGTTTCACTGCTAGGCATAGACCCCAAGGAAGTAATTGACAAAAAGAAGAGCTCTATTGACACCAAAATATCTATAACAGCACTTTTTGTGGTAGCAAAGAACTGGAGACAAAGCAGATGCTCCTCAGTTGGGGAAATGGTCAAACAAATTGTGGTATATGAATATAATGGAATATTACTGTGCTATAAGAAATGACAAATCTGATGAATACAGAGAAGTATTGAAAGATATATATGAACTAATGCAAGGTGAAGTAAACAGAGCCACTATAATACAATGTTTACAATATAAAAGGAAAAAAAACAACAACCACATATCAAAGTTTTATGTTGTGAAATTATAAAGAACAAGCTTAACCCCAAAGAAGAGATATAAGGAAACACTTCCTTCATTCTTGTGCATGTAATATCAGAAATTTTCCAAGTCTGATTGATCCCTCCCCCCTTTTGCCTCTTTTTCTTCCTTTTAAAAAATTCTTTGTTATAAGAGATAAGCTCTCAGGTGAAGGGAAGTGATATGAGGGACATTTAGGGAACATAAAACAAATATATCAATCAAAATGTATTTTAAAATTTAAAAATAGGAAAGCACCACACTAGAGTGGAATTTTGTTCTAGATAACTTAGAAGTAGAAAAGTTCATTACTGTTTCCTGCTTAGTATAAGCCTAATGGATTGGAAAAAAGTAATAGTCCTTATAACAGAAATTTTAAAGAGGGAAAAAGATGAATAATAGAAATGTATAATACCCATTTCTTCTGATTGCATTTTGCAATTATATGTTTTTCATTTTTATTTTTGTCTATTTTTCCACATAGGCTCTAAATTAAAAAAATAAAATACCCATCTCCCAAATCTCACAAATACCATGTTACTTTCACCTATCCAGCAATTTGTCTAATATTTGTCACCCAAATGGAGCCTTTTTTAAAAATGTGATTATTGTCCCATTTAATGAAAATATGTATGCACAATGAATACCGTGGACACAAATAACTGAGTACCAGATAAAACTGCATCTCTTCTTTGGGGGCAACTCTTTTATAATTTCAAAATATTCAGTTTTCACTTCTCCTGAAGAAAAAACAATTTCAGGTTTAGAAAAAGGGACACAATTAAAAGCACAGTATTGTTTGGCATAGTAGCATAGTTTTATGGAAAAATAGGTGCATTATGCATCAGAATACCTGGGTTCAAGACCAGGCTCCAATACTTACTATGAGTTTCGACCTTGAGTCTTACTATCACTTAGTCTCACTTTCTTCATCTATAAATTTGACATAATAATACTTGTGCAGAATCGCTGTCAGGGGAAAACAGACCAGGGAGCAGAGTAGGGCAAGCAGTACTACCCAGATCCCTTGACTACCCCAACAATGATCTCAGATGAATGCCAGGCCAAGCCGTGATTTAAAATCTAAACAGAAAACACAATGGGTCACCTTTCCAGCAAAATACCACAAATTTGACCTGCAGGCAGGTGACTAGGACAGGACTGTGTGTGCAACAGGGGTGTGTAGGAATTGTGGAGCCAGATCCTAGGAGCAGAACTCCTGAGGCGCTGTTGCTGTGACTTTAAACCAAAAGAGAGGACCTTTGAACCAGAACCCAAGAGCAGAACTCAGACCCAGCACTATGACAGCTCTGGCTTTGGCTAGAATGAATATGAGTGAGATGAAGATTTGGGAATCTCTGATGGATGCTCCTAACTTTGGTGTTAACCTTGTATGTTCAAGTGGTTGGAGGCTTCCCAATGGTTTGGGGCCTGGTTGCTCAGTGGGAGATGCTTCTGTTACCATAATGAAGTAGAAGATGACCATTGCTGGGTGGCTGAGCCCAGGCCACGCTCTGGCTTGCCAGAAGATAGCAATCTCCAGAGATTTACTCAGACAATGCAGAGACGTGGTAAAGATCAAGAGCTTGTCCAGCAATTCCAGAAAGTGTTTCTGTATTTTAAGTATCAGCTTCTCAGATCTACCACGTCTCATCTGATCCCTCATGCCCCTCCTGTGGAAACCCTTCTCTTCATTCTTTGGTGAGTTCTTCCTGGAACCTTCATATTGGGGAAGGGCCCAGAACTGTGTGCCTAACCACCATTTCCCCCTTATGGATTCTTCCTCCTGCGTGTTTTTTTCTTCAATTAGAATTTAAGCTCCTCAAGGGTAAGGGATGCCTTCTTCCTTGTGTTTGCATCCCCAATACTACTACTACTGCTACAAAAAAAAGGTGCCTGGCATATGCTCTTCCGTCGTTCAGGTGCATCTGACTCTGTGACCTCCTACTGTCCATGGTGTTTTCTTGGCAAAGACATCAAAGCGGTTTGTCATTTCCTTCTCCAGTGGGTTAAAACAAACATAAGTTAAGCGACTTATCCAGGGTCACACAGCTAGTAAGGGTCTGAGGCCAGATACGAACTCAGGTCTCTCTGAGCAGGTCTGGGCCCAGCACTCTATCCAGTGATCCACCTAGCTGCCTTACTACATACCTGGCAATTATTCATTCATGGACCATCACAAATATACCTGACCAATGTAACATTTGCCCCACTTCCAATGAGGACATTTGATACGAAGGAGATAAGGTCAGTGATGCGTAAGTCCAGCTGAGGACTGCCTTCTCACTGGTGGCTCTCTACATGTATAGCAGCTGTTACTGTGGTTTATGGCAGAGTTGTAGAAAGAAGCCTAACTTAGAGATATAATTACTCACTACTAGCTCTGCCAGTCACTAACTGCGCGATGCTGACCTGGGCCAGCTACTCATCCTCCTGGCCTCAGTGTCCTTCCACTTTTGTAAAATGAGCTGAGTCAGACTAGATAAGCTCCTATATCGTCTTGCAAACTGACAGAAAAGAACTTTGTGAGAAGGCTAATCTTCCTCATTAGCTATGAAGCAAATCAGCTTTTCTTCCCACTTCAAACTCTTGACTTTCCCTTGAGCTTTTACTGACCAAGGACACTTGGAATTTCATTTTCGAAACAAAAGAAATAAAAACATTGTAGCTCTCTCATTTCCCTCTTTTGATACCATGACTTCAAATAAATGATTCTTTATTACTTGTGAAGAATTGCCCAGGCTCATTATCTGCTTCTCACAAGGTATCTGCCTGCTCTGGTATCTGTCTATGGTTATCCCACACAACAAATGATACTCACACAGTTGACACACAGTTTTCAGAACCAAGGCCTATAAATACATGTCCCCCATATTTCCTAGCTTTTTATGAAGCCTAAAATTCTCACTGCTACAATTTGCCTTGAGAGGAGCGTAGGGTTTAATAGCTAGGACTGCTGCAGATGGCTAGGCAAGTCCAAATGTTTCCTCACCAAGATAACAAAATGGTTCCCTTTCCCTTTCCTATAGCCCTTTGTTGGTTCCCAGGAAAGAAAAGTCAACTTCCCAACAGTCCCCAGATCCTACCCCTTTTCTCTAGTACTGACCTGTTTTTGGTGTCCCCAACTATCCAACATTTCCCCAACATTTTTTTTTTGTCCTACTTAAATGTGAAAACTCCACTTGGACCAAATGTTGTTATTGGTGCGTCCTGTTTCAGAGGTAAAAGTTGAACAAAGATGCACCTCAGAAAAGGTGTGTCCTGATTTTCTCAAGGCTAGTTCTTCCATTCCCCTCTGTTCAAAACATTATCTAGCCCTTACCTCTCCCCCGAAAATGAGGAGTTCAGAGGGAGGTCTCAGAATGCATATAGACGTATCTATAGATATAACAATCATGTCCAAAAAAGACATATACAGGATAAATCATAGACAACCTCAGAGGGAAGGCAGCAGCAGTAAGGGCTGTAGGGGGAGGTTTCTTGTAAAAGTTGAGACTTGAAAAAAGCCAGAAAAGCTAGGTGGTGGTGATGAGGAGGATGAGAGCTCTAGGCATAGAGGACAGCCAACAAAAACATCCAAAGTCAGATGTTGGGTCTGGTGTGAGGAAGAGTAAGGAGGCTGAGGTACAGTTAGTTATCCCTTCCACATCTCAGGAGTGAGGGGTGCAGCACTCCTGTAATCTGGAAAATCTCTGTAAAATTTTCTGGTCCTCCCTTTGTGTCAGAGGAGTCTGAATTCTGTCTTTTTCTTTTATGGGGGTGGTTACAGGACTTATTATAAAATTTGAGTTGATAGTATACAATACTATGCAGATATTTGATGCATTTCTGAGTTTCTAAACTTTTTCTGTGTCATCTGCTGGCCCTCACATGTCATCTGTAGCTTCCATGAGACTCCCTCAAAATTCCCATTTAATTTCTTTTTTAAAAAAAGTTTTATGTATATGTTTATTTATAAACATGCAGATAGCATATTATGATTTGATCACTAAGACAGATACACAAACAGAAAAGCCCATAAAGAATCAACATGACATTTGAATTATAAGTATCAATATACTTTAAGTACATCTATAAATTATTGAACAAACTTCTATCCTTTGAGACTTATGAAGATGTGTTTCTATGCCATTAGCACATTCAAATATTTGCTGGTACAGTTTTCTTAATAGAAAGCTTACAGCAAGGTTTGTTGGAGATAAGAAAAGTTTCTTTTTTAAAAATTTATTTATTTTTAGTTTTCAATATTCACTTCTGCAAGTTTTTGAGTCTTAAGTTTTCTCTCCCGTTCCCCCCCATCCCAAGACAGCGTGCAATCTGATACAGGCTCTACATACACATTCAGATTGAACATATCTTTACGTTAGTCATGTTGTAACCCATTTAATTTGGTATGCTGATCAGCAACACATCAAAACCACGATGGCAAAAGTTGTGATGTGGAAGGGACAACTGTATAGAGCACCTGAAGGGGAATAAGATACAAGAAGATTAGAAAAACAGGAAGGGGTCAGGTTATAAAGGGCTTTAAAGGCCAAACAAAAAATTTTATATTTGATCCCGGAGGTGAGAGGAGCCACTAGAATTTATTGAATAGAGGTATAAGATGGTTAGATCTGTGCTTAAGGAAAATCATTTTGGCAGCTAAGTGGAGAATGGACTGGGATGGGGAAAGCTTCAAGGAGGGATGTTCAGGGATGAGGACATAAGAGCCTGCACCAGGGTGATGGCAGTATTAAAGAAGGAGAGATGTCTGAGAGGCAGAGAAACAACAGGTCTTGACAATTGATGGGATACAGAGAGTGAGAGAGGGAACAGATGGAGAGAGGAGGAATTTAGAGGAATTCTAAAGTAAAAAAAACAAGCTCCTAGCTGAGGGTGAGTGTATCTAGCTATAGAGAGACCTAAACAGAATGAGGGCTATAGAACTGAGCCTCAGCTTGGAGAGAGGCTCCCAGCACTCCTCTCCCCACATATAGGGAAGTGATAGAAAGCAGCACCAGAGAACAGCCCGTTTTGTAGCTGATCCAGAGGCAAACAGGGAGGACAAACAACAACAATCTCTTTAATTAATTTAAACAGGCTAACCAAGGAAATAATATGCCTCTGGAGGGGCCAAAAAAAAATTACAAAAACCCCCAGTGACACTGAGAGCTGAGGACCAGTTTCCGAGCCAGATGGTGAATTCACAGCTGGCCTGAGTTCAAGAGCCTGTCTCTAAAATAATGATGCAGTGTGACTCTGAAAGAAGGCTGGTGATCTGACCAGGTTCAGATTAAATGACGATGACAGAAGGATCAGTGAGAAAGGGACTAAATTTTACCAAAGATTCTGTTTTCTTTCAAAGCTGACTCTATACAGCATACGTTACCATTGATCTTGGGGCTTGCTGTAAGCATAGTATGGTGGAAAGAACACTGGATTTGTAACTTGGGTTCGAATCCTTACTCAGCTGTTTGCCCAACCAGGGTATGCTGGAGCCGGCTCAAACACGTTCATGAGATCTGATTTGCTAAAATTTCAGAACATGTATTTACACCTCACAAATCAGCAAACGGTAAAAATCAGGGCTTGTAATTTGTTGTTGTTGTTGTTACTGATTTCTAGACTTAAGAAATTGATGGAGAAAATGTCAATAATGCAGATGAAACTTACAAGTGTGTCATACAATGCCTGCCCACTCCCCACCCTCAGCCAGTCGTTAAACATTTACTAGCACATCCCTGCTGCATGTTTAGTAAATCATTTGACCTCTCTAGGGCTTTGTTTCCTCATCTGTAATACAAACAAGATGATCTCTAAATTCCTTTCCAGAAAAAAAAAAATCACTTGATCTTCTCAGATCTTCTAACTTGAAATTTTAATGTTCAGGGAAAACAACATTCATGGGGAGAGCAGCAGAGCAGCAACCTTAAAAATCGTGTAAGAAGGAATCAAGACAAATTCATTTGGACAGGACGGGGAATTAGTTACAGTTAGCTTACAAATGGATGTTACTCATAATGAAAAATATCTATTAGTTCCCTATTTTAGTGAATTTTTATTTCTAACGAGAGACTAAGCTTAACTGTTTCTAAGTGAGTGAGGGAGTGTAGCTGTCAACGTGTACAGATACTACTTTTAAAGTGCACAACCTTTCAAATACATTATATAATATCTTTGCTTATTTAAAACTTTAGTATCACTCTTCCATCCTTTTCAGTCCTGTCTGACTCTCAGTGACCCCATTTGGGGTTTTCTTAGCAAAGATACTGGAATGGTTTGCCATTTCCTTCTTCAGCTCATTTCACAGAAAAGGAAACTGAGGCGAGCAGGGTTAAGTGATCTGCCGAGGGCCACACAGATCGGAAGTGTCTGGGGCTAGCTTTGAACTCAGGAAGATCAGTCTTCGTGACTCCATATCTGGCATTTATCCACTATACTGTCTAGCTGCCCTTTTAAACTTTAGTAGCCTAGCACAAAGCCCCAATCATCCCACCTAGTTATATCTATAAAGCCAGTTATCCTAATGGTTTATAATTAAAAGTTCACAGAATCTCCAACTTAAAGTAAACATAAACCTAAATAAGGCAAATAGGGTTTTTGTGTACCTTTCCTGTTAACTGATTAAATAGTGAAAAAGAAAAAAGAAAAAGAAATCTTTGAAATTTACAGAAAACTGAAATTTTCATTGATGAAAATGATGCATTAGCTTCTGGAAAATACAGATGTATTCCTCTTTTCATTCCCAAACAACAAATGCTTTAGTCACTTAGATCTGACTGTTTTGTTTAACACACACACACACACACACACACACACACACACACACACAACTAATGTAGCAATACATTACTCACATCAGGGTCTAGTTCTTCCAATTCATTTTCTAGTGTCCTGAGCTCATCCTCTGTTAGTGCTCCTAGGATTTTATCTTCATCCAGATCCCGGTATTTTTCTAGTTCTCGTCTGTATGACATTTTGTAACCTTTCTTGTGGTCTGTGCTGAACTATGACCTATAAGAGAAAGGCAATGATTCAATTCAACAAGCATTTATTAATCACATGCAAGGCACCTTAGGATACAAAGACAAAAAGCAAACAGCTCTTACCCTCAAGGAGCTTATATTTCACAGGTCAGCTAGATACAAGCTTTAAAAAGATAAATAAGAGATAATGGCTCCTTTGACTATATTGTCATCCTTTTAGAACTGAAAATCTTTGCATTCATTAAGTAGCCTCTGGACATATTTTTACAAGTACATTGATCAGTAATATCTCACTACAGTCAAGACTGACAGAGGTTTATTACTTATGCTGTCACTGGCACTAATACTATTGTCTTATAGAATTTCCTAGGGAATTTGCTATAATGACTAATTAAGTGTATAACAATAAATAAGTGAGTGCTTATGTTGTTGTTGCTGAGTTGTGTCTGATTCTACATGGCCTAATTTGGGGTTTTTTTTTTTGGCAAAAGATTCTAGAGTAATTTGCCATTTCCTTCTCCAGCTCATTTTACAGATGAGGAAATTGAGGCAAACAAGGTTAAGTGACTCACCCAGGGTCACACAGCCAGGAAGTGTTGGAGGTCACATTTGAACTCAGGGTCTTCCTGACTCCAGACCCAGTCCTCTATCCATTGCATCAGCTAGCTGCCCTCCTAAGTACCCATAGGGTCACTGATTTAGAACTGGTAAGGGACCTAACCTCACTTTACAGACTGGGAACTGAGACCCACAGAGGTTAAATAATTTGTCTAAGACACACACACACACACACACACACACACACACACACACACACACACACGAGTGATCCCTTCCACATCATGACTTTACCCTTTATGGTTTCACTGTATTGCGGGTTGGTATAAGAAATTAAATGGGAATTTGGGGGGAGTTTTGCAGACATCGCAAACTACATGCCAAGGTTAGCAGGTGACACAGAAAAAGTTTAGAAACTCAGAAATGCATACACCGTATGTACTGTATTGTATAATATCAACCCAAATTTTACAATAAAATACTATAAATATCCCATAAAAGAAAAAGAAAAAAAGTCAGATTTCTTCTCTGGTATGAAGGGAGGTCCAGAATAATTTTTACGTGGATTTTCCACATTGTGGGGGTAAGGGACCTGGTGCCCCCACGAGGTGGAAGAGATAAATATATAATTACCTCTATAAGTGTTATTTAATTTTAGTCATAAATTTTATTTAAAGTTTTTTTCATTTAAATTAATTTTAAATTATTATTTTTTTAGTTAAGCTAACACAAAATGTCTATTATGTGCCAGTTAATTTGTTCAGAAACTGAAGTAGGATTGAGATTTAGCAGGTCATAATAGGATCACAGATTTAGAATAAGAAGGGACCCTGGAGCAGAGAGTCTAACGCCCTTACTTACATGTGAGAAAACTGAATTTGCATGATTTAAGTTGCCCAGACTCCCACAGCTACTAAGTATCTGAGACAGGATTTGAAATCAGTTCTTACTGACTCTCAGTCTACCAGTCTGTCCACTGCACCACCTAGCTCCTTTTGCAGGGAATAAATGTCTTAACCACACTTTAAAAAAACAAAAAACAAATGTTCCTAAAGATAATGGAATGACATTACAGATTGGAAGCTTTTCACTGGGCCCTGTGTTGGGCCTGCTTACTTGACATGAGGCTGTACAGTCTCTGAGCTCCAAATGAGAAAGAGGGAGTGGGAAAAAGAGGAAAGGGAGAAGAGGGGAAGGGAGAGAAGAGAAGAGGAGGGGAAAAGAAAGAGAGGAAAAGAGGGAAGGGGAGGGGAGGGGAGGCCAAGAAGAACAATGTGTTAAGCAGCTGCTCTGTCAGAAAGGTGTTCTACAAAAGAATTCCTAAAGAGACTTCTTCCAGAAAGTACAGAGAAGCAAGACATCTTTGAAAGCTACAGGTGGAACTTATTATATGCTTTATAAGACAAACAAGCAATGCATAATAGACAGCTGCAGTTTTGTGTACAATCTTCTCTATCTGTTCTATGCACATATGTTCTCTCCATATACATCTGTTCTCTCTAACATATGGAAATATCCATTTTCTTTATTGTTTTTCAAGTTCAAAATAAAAATAAATTTTGAAAAAAGAGACTTTCTGATATCTGGCACTCAGGAAAAAAAAAAGAGGTATGGTATCCTATGAGGAAGAGAAGCATGTAATGCTGGGACCCTATTCCACTCGGTCCAGCCATTGTCTATATAAGGAAAGTATTGGTGGATGATAAGCTGCCAGTATTCTCTAAACTGGCCTGTGTCTTTCTGCAGTGACAGGATGAAGAGGACTGCAATTGTGAGAGAGCGGGCCCTGACACATGCAGGCTGTGACAGTCATCATGATCTCAGGGAGTCTGAAGCTCCTTTCTCCATGTGTGTTCTCTCTGCCTGCTTGGGACGTTCCTCTGCTGGAGACATCCTCAGGGGCTGTGTCCCATGTGTGACTGGGTGTTCCCTGAAGGATCGGTGGTACAAGTACCACTCCCCCTGTTTGGACAGACCAAAAAGGAACCAGGGCAGGAATTCAGACAAAACAGATACCAGAGAGAACCAATACATGCTCAAATACTCTGCTTGTCTGAAATTTCCTTCTGAGGTCATCCCCTTACCCTGAAGATATGCATTCTTCAGAGGTAGCAACTTCTAATGACTTCATAGAATACCTAGGTATACAAGGTATAACAATGACTCATATCTGTATAGCACTTAGAGACTTATAAAGCACCTTCTTCACATTATTCTTGTATAGAAGGTAGTGCAGCTGTCTTGGAGATAAGAAACCTTAGTCTTAAAGATCAAAGAGGCAGGTAGGTGGCAAAGTAGATAGAGTGCCAGGTCTGGCATCAGAAAGACTCATCTTCCTGGGTTCAAATTTACCCTCAGATACTTACTAGTTGAATGACCCTGGGCAAGTCACTGAACCTTGTTTGCCTCCATTTTCTTATCTGTAAAGTGAGATGGAGAAGGAAATGGTGAACCACTCCAGTGTCTGCCAATTTGTCACTGAGAGTCGAACTGAAATGACTGAACAATGATAGAGCAAAGAGGTTAAGTGACTTAATCAATGTTAAAAAAATTAATAAGGACTAGCGCCTAGGACCAAATTCAGATATTTTATAATTTCTACTAGATTTTGGCTAGGATGGTAATCTTATAATTATTAATCATGGTATAATAAGTAGGATATTATAAGGCATAATGTTATTCACAAAAAGGCAAAATAAATGAAATTGTACAGATTGTGCATTCAATGACAGTTATTCCAAAGTAGTTGATTGATTAAATGATATGATTCAAGGTGACCAGGAAGGTCTTAATTCTGTCTCCCCTCAGGTACTCCACTTTTTGGCTGATGTGAAAAATGTTATATACATAATACATAAGCCAATATTTAACAGATGGTATTTTCACCAAAATTTCTGGTGAAAGGCAGGGATTTCAGAAGAGAAAGGAAGTTTGGGGAAGTAAAGAGCTAGTTAAAAATACGGTGTCAGACAGCAAGAAAACATCGACATACATAAAAATTTTCAAGGCTGGAAACAAAGTATGCACCCTACCCATCAGAGAAAAGCTGAATAAATTATGAAGTATGATTATAATGGAATATTACTGCATAATAAAAACATTAATAATTAAGAGAAACATAGAAGATGAGTGAAATGATGTAGTCCAGAAAACAAAACCAAAAGAGCAATGTAAAATGACTGAAGCAATATAAATGAAGTCCTAATGGAAAGGCAATAAAATTCTGGCCGAATACAATGCCATAGTGCCAAATTTAAAGAATACACCCTTTCATTTAATAATTGAAAATCTAACTGTGTTTTAGGCGGACTCTACTTGGTAAAGGACTTATTTTGGCATCTGTTGAAAAATACCTTAGTGCATCAAAACAAAATATATCAGCAACTTGGAAAATTACAGTAAGAAAAGAAAAAGAAATAGACGGCTGGATGGTTTCAGAGGATAGATTTGATTTTTCTGAACCAGAACTTAAGACAAAAGAATTACGTGCAATTCTCCCCCATTCCTGTTAACAGCTCTTCATTCTGGACTATATGATACACATCCTAGATTCGGGGAGAGCAGATTCCAAAGCATTCAAAGAAAGCATAGGATCCCATGACCTAAAATTCTACGTGGGACAACAACTATGTGGCACTTTCAAGAAGCAAACTCTGATAACACAAACACAAATAATCTTAGAGGAAGGAAAAGAGGAGATGGCTAGGTACAAATACTACACAGGGAACAATGACCAATGCAAATCTAAGCAAATACATATGTGTATTATCTATGATATGCATGTGTGTTTGCATGTGTATACGTGTGTACATTTTATGTCCCCATGCCCCAATGTCCTCCCGGGGCTCATCTGTTTAACTCACATGGCCACTAGCAGGTTGGATTTCCAGAGGGTCCTTATTACTATTCACAGAGTTCTAGGAATAATTCTGTGGATTACTATCATCTTAAACACTAACTTACGAGCCCCCACCGGTGTTCTTCCCCTTAATCAGCCAGTAGACTCAGTTCTTTAGCAAAGGCATTTACCCAATTGGCACAGCAAGGACAACAGTTACATAGCCAGGGACAAGTTCTCCCGCAGACATGAAGAAAGTCCAGGAGAGAGGAAGAGTACACATGAATTTAAAGTAGAATGATTGTGAGGCCCCTGTGTAAGAAACACACATAGCCAAGGCAACTCACAATTCTGAGACTTCAGGGCCTCCATGTCCTTTTTCTCCTCTACAGGTCTTAGCAAAATTCATAATAAATCCCTCTGTTACTCAGCTGGGCCAAACCTTCAAGGGGCTGGCTGTTTTCAGGGCGCAGTGTCTACACTGGACAAGTGGTTCCACTAAATGAGCTTGATCCTGCTAGAGTGTGGTATGTCAGCTGGATAGGCTAATCAGGTCAAGCAAGTCATTCAGTCGTTGTGCTGGCTGTTCACCAGGCCTCACTGTTGCTGGACTGGGCCAGGCAGGTGGCTCAGTGGCTACTCTAAGCTTTTCACTGAGCTTTGCTGTTACTATCTAGGCCAGGAAGCTTGCTCTGTCACTGGCTTCCCAGCATCTCTGCTGGACAAACTCAGGCTTGCTCTTCAGCGGATATCTGCAGCCTTCAGCCACTGGCTGAGCTGAATGGTACTTCATTCTCCTGACTTTTCTTCTCTATATATACCATTTTACTTGGTGATCTCATCAGCTGCCATGGATTCAATGGTCACCTCTGTACAGATTATTTTTAGATCTATTTATCTAGTCCTAATCTTTCTTCTGACCTGTGGCCTCTCATTTTCACTGCCTAATGAACTTCTTGAACTTAATGTCCCACAGACATCTTAAACTCATTATGTCCAAAACTGAACTCATTATCTACATGACCCCCTCAACCTCCCCTCTTCCTAACTTCCTCTTACTCTAGAAGGCACCTCCATCTTCTCAGTCATCCAGGCTCACAATCTAGATGTTTTTCTTGACTCCTTCTTCTCTGTAGCTACCCTCACAAGCCCACCCCAATATCCAATTTGTTACCAAGGTCTGTGGATTCTTCCTCTGTAGCATCTCATATATGCCACCTCCTTTTCTTCTCTGGTGCTGCTACTGCTCTGGCAGAACCTCCTCATCTCACTTTGTGGTCTGGTGACACTGGCCTCCTTTCTGCTCCTTGCACATGACCCTCCATCTCCTGACTCCAAGCTTTCTAGCTGGCTGCCCCATGCCTGGAGTTTTCTTGCTCCCCATCTCCTTCTCCTAGTTTCCTGGATTTCTTCAGGGTGCACTTTCCAAAAGAAGCTTTTCTCATTTTCCCTTCATGCTAGGACCTTCCTCCTGTTCATTATCCCCAATTTATTCTGTGCACATCTTCTTTGTACATAGTTGTTGGCATATTGTCTATTCCATTAGACTGGAAAAAAAAGCTTTTTTCCTTTTTAATAGCATAGTGTCTGGAAATTAATAAATTATTAATGAATGCTTGCTGACATGACTAAGGCAACCACTCATAGAATCTGAACAAATTCTTCCTTGTTCAAAGGATCCTTTCTTCCATTAGCCAAGATACCAGATTCCTTCTGTTTTCTCTACTAAGAATGATCTTCAGAATGGCAAGGAAAGCATCCTTCATTAAGGAGTTCAAGTCAATAGACCTGGACAATTTACATCTGAGGGTAGTGAAATATCTCACAGACATGATTACTGACCTGTTATCAGTTTTTTTAAACAAATGACTATAAACAATGACCACAAGACTGAAGAGGAACAAATGCTTTGCTTTTCAAAAATTGTAGGAGATAAAAATTAACAAAATATTGGCCACAGATTTTGACACCAATTCCTGGGAAAATTTGAGAATGAATTATTAAAGAGATGTTTTATAAACACTTAGAGAAATTAGGATTTTTTTTGCTTTTGGCAAAGTGGCTAAGTAAGGGGCCATGTCTAAACCTATTTCCTCAAAACAGTAAGAAATATGTCAAATGAAGAAAAACAGCAGCAATATAACAAAAAAGAAAAAGGAAAGAATTCACCACCAGAAAAACTTCACAGAAAAACCCAGCAAAGGGAATGAAAAAGATTATTTAAAAAAAAAACAAAAAAACAAAAGAAGAAGATTTGAAACAATGAATAAATATTATAGGATAAAATTAAATGAGAGGAAACACCCCAAAGACAAGGATACTACTTCAGTAACAACAACCAGAACCCTACAAGTTATATTAGATCAACTACAAGAAACTCTAATATGGCTCAGCAGCTCCATTAAAGGATCAGAATAACAAACAGAAATAGAAGTTAGAGCATTTATTCAACCAAAAAGCCATTTGTCAAGTACCTATTACATGCCAGAGACTGTCTTTAGCCCTGGGGTTAAAAAGACAAAAAAAGCTAGTCCATACCCATGAGGAGCTTGCCTTCTACTGGAATGAAGAATCCAAAAAGGAATATAAGGTAACTGAATAATTAAAACAAATGATGGGAAATCTTACTTCAGCTGTGGTCACTCAAGATAGATTGGCAGATTTGGAAATTAAAAAGGCAGAGAAGGAAAAGGAATTTCAGGACAAAAATCAAAATACAGCAAACTTTAAAGAGCCCTTTAGTCTCAACAAAACAAGACTCTTGAAAACAGAATTCAGTAAAATAATCTGGGAATCATTGGTTTGCCATATGAACATGATAAAACAACACCAGCACAATATATTTTAAGAAATAATACTAAAAATATTGCTCAGCAGAACTGGAAAAAGTACTAAGGACAAAGTAAGGCCAATAGAATTCACAGGTTTCTGTTAGAAAGGAATCCCAAGGGGGTGGAGCCAAGATGGCGGAGTAAAAGCAGGAACTTGCTTGAGCTCTCTCCCAACCCCCTCCAAATACCTGTGAAAAAATGACTCTAAATAAATTCTAGGGCTGCAGAACCCATAAAATGAAAGAATGAAACACATCTCTGGCCCAAGACAGCCTGGAAGGCCAAAAGTAAGGATCTATCACACCCAGCTGAGAATAGAAAGCAGTCTAGCATGGGCCATGCTGGCACAGACTGGCCAGAACAGGCTTCAGGGGACTGAATTTCTGGCAGTTGTGGTGGTTTCCAGATTTCTCAACCCACAAATGCCAAGGACAACATGGAAGGTCAGTGGGGAAACTCTGTGGGACCTGGGTGAAAGAGGAGCTTGATCCAGTGCCAGCCCTGGGGTGGCTGAGGTGGCAGTGGTGGTGGCAGCAACAGTACCAACAGTGGGTGCTTCCAGAGCTCTGGGTCCACAGACAGCGGGGGATGGAGCAGCTGATACAAAACCCCTGAAGCCTGGGACAGTACACCCACCCTCACCCCCACCACCACTGGAAGCAGAGGCCTACCTTGACAAAGAGTTAGAAAGTCAAGTATTTGGTTGGGAAAATGAGCAAACAGTGTAAAAAAAATTAGACTATAGGATTTTACTTTGGTAACAAAGAAGATTAAAACATACAACCAGAAGAGGACAACAAAGTCAAAGATCTTATATCCAAAGCCTCCAAGAAAAATACGAAATGGTTATAGGTCATAGATGAGCTCAAAAAGGATTTTGAAAATCAAGTAAGAGAAGTAGAGAAAAAACTGGGAAGAGAAATTAGAGTGATGCAAGAAAAGGAGGTTCAAAATCTCACAAAGAAAATAATTCTTTAAAAATTAGAATGGAGCAAGTAGAAGCTAATGGTTTTATGAAAAATCAGGAAATTATAAAACAAAACCAAAAGAATGAAAAAATAGAACACAATGTGAAATATCTCATTAGAAAAACCACTGACCTGGAAAATAGACCCAGGAGACATAATTTTAAAATTATTGGACTACTTGAAAGCCATGATAAAAAAAAAGAGCCTAGACATCATCTTTCAAGAAATTATCAAGGAAAACTGCCTTGATATTCTAGAACCAGAGGGGAAAACAGAAACGGAAAGAATCCACTGATCACCTCTTGAAAGAGATCCCAAAAGGTAAAGTCCTAGGAATATTGTAGCCAAATTCCAGAGTTCCCAGGTCAAAGAAAAAATATTGCAAGCAGCCAGAAAGAAACAATTCCAGTATTATGGAAACACAATCAGGATAACACAAGACCTAGCAGCTTCTATATTAAAGGGTCGAAGGGCTTGGAATATGATAGTCCAGAGGTCAGAGGAGCTAGGATTAAAACCAAGAATCCTCTAACTAGCAAAACTGTATATAATACTTCAAGGAGAAAAATGGATATTCAATGAAATAGAGAACTCTCAAGCATTCTTGATGAAAAGACCAGAGTTGAACAGAAAATTTTATTTTCAAATACAAGAAGTAAGAGAAGCATGAAAAGGTGAACATGAAAGAAAAATCACAAGGGACTTATTAAACTTGAACTGTTTATATTCCTACGTGGAAAGATGATATTTGTAAATCATGAAACCTTCTTCAGTATTAGAGGAGATAGATAGATAGATAGATAGATGGATGGATGGATGGATGACACAGGGTGAGTTGAATATGAAGGATGATATCTAAAAACTAAAATTAAGGGGTGAGAAAAGAATATATTGGGAGAAGGAGAAAAGGAGAGACAGAACGGGGCAAATCATCTCATATAAAAGAGGCAAGAAAAAGGTTTCACAATGTAAGGGAAGAGGGAGGAGGTGAAAGAGAATGAGTGAACCTTATTCTCATCAGATTTGGCTTAAGAAGATAGCCTACACACTCAATTGGGTATCTCATCCTACAGGAAAGTAAGGGGAAAGAGATGGGAGGTAGGAAATGATAGAAGGAAGGACAGATTGGGGGAGGGGGTAGTCAGAAGCAAACACTTTTGAAAAGGGACAGGGTCAAAGGTGAAAATAGGATAAGGGGGGGCAGGATAGGATGGAGGTAAATATAGTTAGTCTTTTACAATATACCTACTATTGAAATGTTTTGCATAACTATACATGTGCAACCTATATTGAATTGCTTATTTTCCCAGTGGGGGTGGGTGAGGAGGGAAGAAGGGAAAAAATCTGAAACTCAAAGTTTTAAAAACAAATGTGTATTAAAAATTTTTTTTACATGCAACTGGGAAATAAGATGTATAGGTACCAGGGTGTGGAAATCCATCTTGCCTTACTAGAATGTTGTGTGTGTGTGTGGGGGGGGGGGTAACGGGGAAGATTATAAAAGAGTGCAGATTTGAGAAAGGGGTATTCATTGGGCTAGCTCTTTTGGAGTGGTGGGTAGGGGAAAGATGGGGAGAAAAATTTGTAACTCAAAATCTTATGGAAGTGGATGTTGAAAACTAAAAATAAATAAATAAATTGAAAAAGAAAAAAAAAAGAATGTGTTAATTTGGGGTCATCCCCCCTCTTATCCTCTTCCTCCCTATTTTCCTATAGGGTAAGATACCCAATTGAGTGTGTATGTTATTCCCTTTTTAAGCCAAATTCAATTAGAGTAAGGTTGGCCCATTCTCTTTTACTTTCCTGCTCTTCCCCTTCACTGTAACAGTTTTCTCTTGCCTCTTTTACAAGAAATAATTTACTTGAATCTATCTCTCCCTTTCTCCTTCTCCCAATATATTCCTCTCTCACCTCTTAATTTTATTTTTTAGATATCATCCTTTCATATTCTACTCATCCTGTACCCTCTGTCTATGTATACATGTCCATACATATGCACACCCTCACATATATATTTATACACATCTATACCCTCCTATACCTATGTATATATATGTATAGATATACAAATATATTCCCTTCAACTGTCCTCATACTGAGAAAAATCTTATGAGTTACAATTATCATTTTTCCATGTAGGAATGTAAATAGTTCAACTTTAATTAGTTCCTTATGATTTCTTTTCCCTGTTTACCTTCTCATGCTTTTCTTGCTTCTTGTATTTGAAAGTAAATTTTCTGTTCAGCTCTGGTTTTTTTCATCAAGAATGCTTGAAAATCCTCTATTTCATTAAACAACCAAATTTTCTCCTGAAACATTACACTCAGCTTTGCTAGGTAGGTGATTCTTAGTTTTAATCCTAGCTCCTTTGACCTCCGGGATATCATATTCTAAGCCCTTCGATCCCTTAACGTAGAAGCTGCTAGGTCTTGTGTTATCCTGATTGTGTTTCCATAATACTCAAATTGTTTCTTCCTGACTGCTTGCAGTATTTTCTCCTTGACCTGGGAACTCTGGAATTTGGCTACAATATTCCTAGGAGTTTTCTTTTTGAGATCTTTTTCAAGAGGCAATCAGTGAATTCTTTCCATTTCTATTTTGCCCTCTGGTTCTAAAATATCAGGGCAATTTTGCTTGATAATTTCTTGAAAGATGATTTCTAGGCTCTTTTTTTGATCACGGCTTTCAGGTAGTCCAATAATTTTTAAATTATCTCTCCTGGATCTATTTTCCAGGTCAGTGGTTTTTCCAGTGAGATATTTCACATTGCCTTCTATTCTTTCATTTGTTTGGATTTGTTT
>CM053583.1:243820913-243881670 GCA_028627135.1 Pseudochirops cupreus | reverse complement strand
TAGGCTCTTTTTTTGATCACGGCTTTCAGGTAGTCCAATAATTTTTAAATTATCTCTCCTGGATCTATTTTCCAGGTCAGTGGTTTTTCCAGTGAGATATTTCACATTGCCTTCTATTCTTTCATTTGTTTGGATTTGTTTTATAGTATCTTGATTTCTTATAAAGTCATTAGCTTCCATTTGCTCCAATCTAATTTTGAAGGAATTATTCTCTTCAGTGAGTTTTTGAAATTCCTTTTTCATCTGGCAAATGTGGCTTTTCAAGGCATTCTTCTCCTCATTGGCTTTTTGGGCCTCTTTTGCCATTTGAATTAGTCTATTTTTTAAGGTGTTATTTTCTTCAGTCAGGCTATTGACTCACTTTTCTTGATTTTCTTGCATCATTCTCATTTCTCTTCCCAATTTTTTCTCTACTTCCCTTACTTGGTTTTCTAAATCCTTCTTGAGCTCCTCCATGGCCTGTAACCAATTCCTATTTTTCTTGGGAGCTTTTGATGCAGGAGTTCTGACTTCATCATCTTCCTACCATTCCATGCTCTGATCTTTTTTGTTCCTGGAAAAGGATTCTGTGGTCTCTTTGTGTTTAAGTTGCTTGCTCATATTGCCAGCCAATTACTTGACTTTTGAGCTCTTTTGCCACAGTAGGACTCTGCTTCCAGAATGGAGAGAGCTTTGTCCCAAATTGCTGGGGTTTTCATAGCTGCTGGAGCAATTAGGGGGCACCCTCTCTGCAGCCCCCACAGGCTCTGGCACCTGGTCACGCACCCCAGGACCTCCACCCAAGACCATGATCCAGATACAAGTGGGTCAAAGCAAGAGCAATTACCTTCTAAATGGTCACTTGGACCCCCTACAATCTGCAGGCCAGGAGCTCCAGAGGCACCACGCCTCTACCACTTCTCACCCTGGGGGCAGGGGCCAGACTGCACTCTTTTATACATCCCTGTTCCAACAGAGTTCCCCACTGACCTTTTACATTCTGTTTGGCGTTTATGGGTTTAGAAGTCTGTAAACTGCCACAGGTGCTGGTGATTCACTCTCCTGAAGGGTGCTCAGCTAGCTACTGGTCAGGGCTGCCCTGGGGCCAAAACCATGGCTCACGCGGGGCTGGTCTCAACTCCCAGTTTGTTGTGATAGCCTCTTCCTGCTCACCTGCCAGGCTGCCTTCGGTGGGAGATTTGTTTCTCTCTGCCACTTTGTGGGTTCTGTACCTCTAAAACTTGTTTAGAGTTATTTTTTACATGTATTGGAGGAGGTGGAAGCTGGAGCCGCGGGGAAGTCCTGTTTCTAACTCCACCATCTTGGCTCCAACCCTTCCAAAATAACAAATTCTAAGAACCCTGACATAACCTTCCATTGGGAAAAACAAAATATGAGTTTTCAGCACACTGGAGCAATGTCGAGATTGTTTCTTCATTTAGACTATAAGTTTCTTGTGGGTGAGAAGTATTTAATTTTGTGTTTTTGTTCCACAGACAATTTGGCACATAGTAGGCACCTAATGCCTATTGATTGATGATATTGATCAGAGGTTCCAAACATATTTGGCCTATTACCCTCTTTTCAAAAAAATTACTCAGTGTCCCCTTAGAGATCTACTTTCTTTAACCCTTTAATTTTTTTTGAAATTTGCATCATTTCAAGAAATACAAAATATTTTTTTAATGACACATCTTAAATTTAATAATTTGCTATAAATTTGTGGAGTTTTTTTCCTGCATTTAAATTTTGATGACACAATACTGTATCATGTAACTATACAGTATTGTATTGTAAACAAATCATTACATGTACATATTCCTGCCAATCCATACTGGACTTCCTGAAAATGAGCCAACACTTGCTTGTTAAGACCTGCTGGCAGACTTGACCACTGATGGGTCATAAAATTTGCATTTTGTGTGTTTATTTGGAAAATAATGTAATTGCTACCACTTTAACTCTGTTATACAATAGATAAAACATGTACAGTTTTTCAAAATTTTCTTCTCTTTTTTCCTTATGCTTCCATTACTCCCTTATTTTTATTCAACACTCCCAAATTTTACCTGAGACCCTCCAAGATGGGTCTAGCACCCCAGGGGGTGGTATTGTCCATTTTAGGAACCTCTGAATAGATGACGAACCAACAAAAGGTACTGAAAAGAAGTGGTCATACAGGTAGTAAAAGAATCAGGAGAGAACTGTGTCACAAAACCCCAGAGAGAAACAAACAAATGGGAAAGGACAGTCAACAGTGTCAAATAATGCAGACAGGTCAAGAAGGATGACAACCGTAAAAACAAACCAACCATCTGATCTTACATCTGAGCCATCTTTGGTAACTGGAAAGAATAGTCTTAGTTGGGTAATGAGGTCGGAAGCTGGATTGCAAAGGGCTAAAAAGTCAATGAAAGGAGAGGAAGTAGAGGCAATGGATACAGACTTTTTCTGGGCCTTTGGCTGAGAAAGGGAAATGGAATATAGGACCTTCGCTTGAAGGGATAGAAGAGTACAGGGAATTAGACACGTTTGTAGGTAGCAGGGAAGGAGCCAGTAGATTTGGAAATACTGATGATAGAGAGGTGATTGTGAGGGGACAATATGCTAGGGGAAGCATGTGGGGACAGGATCAAGCAGAGGTTCTTAACATTTTTTGTCATCATGGATCCTTTGACACTATGGTGACCCTATCTCAGAATAATGTTTTAATTTAACCCCAATTATGCCCCCCCCCAAAATAAATACAATTATCAAAATGTTTTAAAAAAATTTTTTTCCATGGACTCCAGGTGACTTTCATGGACTCTCAGGACACCACTTAGATAAAGGGTACACACAGAGGCATTGTCTGGGTGAGGAGAAAAGCCATTGTTTCATCAGAGACTGGAGTGAAGGAGGGCAGTGATGTGAGCAAGTTTTAAGATGAAGAAATAGGGAGAAGACAGAGTTCGTGATGAATGGCCTCACTAAAGTACAAGGCGAGGTCTGCGACTTGGGGAGGGAAGAGGTGTGGGAGAGGCTTCAGGAGAGAAAAGAAGGTTTGAAGCAGGCTCTGTGAGGAGTGGGATAGAAAATTAGCCAGGGAAGAAAAACCGGTTGTCTGGTTACAGTGAGGATCCATCAAGTTTGTGGTTGTTCAGTCACGTGACCCCATTTAGGGTTGTGTTGCCAAAGGTACTGCAGTGGTTTTCTATTTCCTCCTCCAGCTCATTTTACAGATGAGGGAACAGAAGCAAACAGGGTTAAGTGACTTGCTCAGGGTCACATAGCTCGTGAGTATCTGAGGCCAGATTCGAATTCAGTCTTCTCGACTCCAGGTCCCACACTAGCCACCTAGCTGCCAACTGAGATTAGATAACAAAAATCCGTCACGGACCCACTATGCCATTCAGTTATTTCCTTCATCTTCATTCATCAGCATTTGAGCAGAAACAGAGGAGGAAGGTAGTGGGAGTAATCCAGGATTGGAGCTCGTCAAAGCATGAAAGGTCAAGGGATTATTGAATTGGAGATTATTTTCTCCACAAGGGATCTGGAGTTGAGTTGATTAAATATAGGGTCCTTACTGGAAAGGGAGGAGAGTGAAGTCAAAGCAGAAATAATGTTCTATAGAAATGGAAGTTAATGATGAGAATGAAGAATAGGTTTAGGATAGATAAAGCAAGATTGTGATTTAACATTGGGCTTTGAAAGGTTCTGAGACAAAGTGGCAGAGCCCTCTTATTTAGGCAAAGCTGTTTTTCATCAGTAGAACGTCACACTGCAAAAAATTTAGAAGGTGAACAAATTAGCAAGAGAATCATCTTAAAGAGTCATTCTGTTCATGTACACGCAGAGGGCACCTTAAAAGAAAAATTGGGGAGTATTTGCCAGAGGGAACATTTTCCTTAATTGGAATAAAATTATAATGGAATATTCCCAATGCAGGCACATTAATAGGTTTTTTCTCTGTTTCTGTTTAGTTATGAAAAGAACATTCAGTTGTTTTGATATTGACAGCATGGGTAGAAGAAAAACATTTATTCCATGGAGAGAAACTGAGCCCCATCCACAAAGAAAAGAAGGGCAAAGTAGATAATTAATGCTTATCTCTAAAATTTCAATGTTGTTTCAGTCATGTCTGAGTCTCCATTTGGGGTTTTCTTGTCAAAGACACTGGAGTGGTCTGGCAATTCCCTCTCCAGCTCACTTTACAGGTGAGGACACTGAGACAAACAAGGTTAAGTGACTTGTCCAGGGTCCCACAGATGGCAACTCCCAGGCCTCGTGCTCTATTCACTGAACCACCTAGCTGCCCCTAAAATGTTACACAGTCATTTAAAGGTTTTGGAGCCAGAGCCTATGCAATAAGAGGCAGATGGAAGTAGTCATATACTAGAATATTATAAACAGGTTTTACCAGAATTATAAACAGCATGTATTGCTGTTTCAAAGTATTGAGATGGAGGGGGGAATACAGGTACAAGACTTCAACAAAATATCAGCCCAGGAGTCAGTTAGTCAATCTGAGCTCAAGAAACAAGATAAATTCATCAGAATCCTCATCAATTTTGTCAAAAGTGAGCAGCAGCAGAGTTCTGCTTCCTTTGATTAAGGAGTTTGGGGAGCTGTCTGCTTTTATAACCCATGATACTCGCTCAGGAGTGGTAAGCTCCCTCTGTTTCAGACACTACTAGTATCAATCTAGCCCTTTCCCAACCACACTGGACAAGCCTCCTTTGCTCTAGTTACATCGGCTACCTCACTCTTCCACACTCTCCAATAAGCCCTTCACCCTCCTCTTTAACCATCCAAGTTCTGCGTCTTACTCCAACCCTATTTTGAGTTTCATTTTCTCCACTAAGCCTTCTCTGACCCTTCAGCCCATGGCTCTCTGTGTTCCCTGTACACCTCTATTAAAGTCAGGACCATACAGTGCAGCGCTCAATTGTTCTCATCCCTTCACAAATCTGGGCTTTATCTCTCCAACTAGACTATAAACTCCTTGATCCAATAAGATAGCATACATAAAGTGCCATATAAACTTTAAAGTGCCGTATAAATGTTATCTGTCATGATGATGATGATGACTACTGGCAGCGACCGTATCTTTTATTTCTATTCTTTAAAGCCGCAGGAAGCCTAGACTCACCCCTTCTTGAGGAGGACAGCTTCAGCCCAGGTGTTTCATGAATTGTCATAATACTCACCCTCAGGTGTAGAGCCTGTGCAAGTTGGAAACAGGGTTCCCTAGCGTGCAAGGCCTTGAGGCCTCAGCGGCAGCTGCAGGGGGCCCCATGCAAAAAGAAAACGGTTAGGTCATGTCATGTCATAAAAGTAGCAGGCAGTCAGATCTGCAGACAATGCCTTTTTCATTGGCACATTCCCTAGTGTCTTAGGTTCCAAAGCTGATCATTTCCCTGGCTGCAGACAGTCACAGTTAGTGACAACCCCTAGATGCCATTTTCTAAAGGGGAATATAGACATGCTCCTTACAGCTGATTAAGGCAATTGTGACCCTTCCACTTCAAACCCTTCTCTCCCAAAAGGTACACAGAGGACAGTCACAGAGAATGGGAAACGAGAACTCTCTAAGATATTGTCGCCACTCTTGTACAACATGATCCCCAATCTATCTTGTGTTCAACTTGCTCAGCTCTGTAATATGCTTCTGCAGATTGACAGGGGAATAGTTTCACACTCCCAGCAGCCCTCTCTCTGCTGCTGATTCCCCCATTACATACCTAGAGAACAATCCCCATCCCCATGGAGTAGAATTATTTGTAGATGCATCCACAATCCATCAATTCCGTGTGCATGCCCTGTAAGCTATTGACCATTCTCCCTTTTCAGGAATGGACATGACCTACCTAGATGTTTCTGGTGGAAGTATTTAATTAATTTAAAGTCAAGGATATGCTTGGTTTTTTCCCAGATCTAAACTCTTAATCATAATATGGAAGAGTGTTTTTCAGGATATCTGATAAATTTGAATCTCAACCCACTCCTCCTCCCACCTTTATCCACACAAAAATTGGCACCTCCCACGGAGATACTAGTTCTTACTGAGAGAGATGAACCCTTGTACCTTGCTGGAATGATTAAAGGAACTCCTGATTGGTTCCCAGTGACTTGAGGACACTGCATCAAAGATAACTGGTAGCTAAGTTTCAGGGTGATGGACTTTTTTGGAGTAACCTCACCCTCTCTGTGAGGCTCAGTTTCTCGTTTTGACCTTTATGTCCTTGAACTTTTTTCCATTTCTAATTTGAGGAGAATTTCCATTGAAAGGTAGTAGCTCAGTCTTCTTTTCCTTTTATAAGCTAATATCTCTTGTTCTTCATATTCCCCTTGCATCCCGACTTTGATGGATGCCAGTCATGCTTTGGTCATTGTTACTGAAACTCTTTTGGGTACGTGGGTTTCAGGTAAGAAGCATGAATTCTGTATAGGCCTGTCTTATATGTGACCAAGCTGAGCCACTGTCTTATTATCAAGAGATACAAATAGTGATCATCCAGGGTCCAGAATTGCTCATGTACCAGTAAAAATGTTTTCTCTTCAGTCTTGACTTTCTGACTCAAGGAAGGAAGCCTTAGCTCTTCATCAACTTCCTTTATCTCTTCCTTATTTCCATGCAGTTACGTGCTAGAAATATTACATTGCATCCAAATAAGATTATATATAAAATGCTTTGCAACTCTTTAAATGCTTTATAAGTATTAGCTATTATTATTTTGTACATGTAACTTGGGACTGGGCAAGAAGCCTACTCTTTATAAGCATGAACAAAGCACTTGGTTGATACAATTCCTGTGCGGACTTAGGAACACTTGCAGATATTCTGTAATTTCTTCTGGTCTGCTAACCAGGCGGTGAAAAGTAGCCTTTTTGATGGGCAATGGAACTGAACTGGGGTGTATTCAACAGGTATCAATCAGCCTTCCAGGGCTAATCTCTTGGCCCTGTCTCTTTCTAGTCTGGTTGGCATTATAGGAGGAAGGCGAGCTGCTTTGGCCCTTCAGGAAGGGAAGGAGCTTTGGGTCCAATCTCACCAAGAGCCAGCACAAAGTTGAGAAAATATGGCCTTGCCATTGCTTCTGTCTCTGTTGCGGCTTTGTGACAGCTGTGACTTTGTGAGCTCTGAGAAGTCAGGAAAGTGAGCTCAGAAATCTTGGAGAAGAGTCCATTCTGGAATTTGCTACAAGTCAAATGGTGATGAGAAAAGTACCAAGTCATCTGTCCAGGCCGATCTAGCAATAGTAGCGATGCATTCATCTATTAATCAGTCATGTAGTACTTAGAAGTAAACATGGTAGGGTGAATGCTATGTAGAACCTGTGTTAAATTTGAGCCCAATCTCCGCAGGGACCAAGGTAGGAGAGGGGAAAGCATGTCCCCAGGTACTGAGGAAAATTATTTGTGTTTCTATTCTTGCTATATCTTTACAGTAAATGTCTCTTTGTAAATGCAAATTTATGTTAATTGATGAGATGGAACCCGGGCACTACTCCCTGATGGTTAACAGAAGGAAGAACTCACTGAAGTGGGGGCTCAAGTCAATAGCATTAAAGGAGAATCATTCTGGCCCTTGGGGATACCTTTAGACCTTTGATGAGGCCTAGCTGGATAGGCTTTGGGAGAGGTAAAATATGTGTAGGTAAAATTACCTACACATATACCATAATCAAAACCTACCACATCTCCCTAACGTGTATCAGCATTTCCCGAACAACTAAAGAAGACTTCTTTGGCACATTCACTAAATCACAAAAGACCAGTTTCCCAATGCTAAGTGAACAGAACTATCATCTACAAATTTGGGCATAGGAAGATAAGGCATCTAATCTTGTTCCATATAAAAGATGTTGATCATCAGGAACTGTTTGGTATCTTGACTTGCTCGCTCTGCTGTCTCATTTGTGTATAATAAATTATCACAAGCAGCAATTGCATGTCCAGTTTCTTCTCCAACTCCTTTTTAAGCTTGGCAATAAATTTTGCACACACATACATACACATCCTGGTTAGAAATAATTGATGCCTATAGCCCCTTAAATTATACTACTTACTCCTTTTAGAAAGCACCACATCAACTATGGAATGTGTGGTAGTACAGAGTAGTGAACCGGGTCTGGCCAATCTGTCAATCATCACACATATTATGATGTACTTTTCAGGATGGCAGGAGGTCTGTGATAAAATTCCAACTTATTCAGTACCAGGGTCAAGCTGGGACAGGCAGCAGCTGCTGAGTGCCCCATGGCTTCCTCCAAGGCCTCTTTGTTCTCTGGCACTGTTCAGACCATCTTTCATAATGTCAAATACTCTGGGCCTAGTCCCATCATCTATAGTAAAATGCCTCTAGATGAGTTCTTTCACTCTGGTCAGCAGGGTAGGACAGCATGCTGGAATAACCACCTCTCAATGGGGTAGAGGCAAAACCACATGTTATTCATGATAACGGAAATGGATTTTACCTGGTCTTCCTGGCACAACTGCATACATCAAAGAGGCAAACAAGAGTCCATAGGGGTGGGGAACCTGTGACCTCAAGGCCACATGTGGCCCTCTAGGTCCTCAAGTGTGGCCCTCCTTGAAGACCTAGAGGGCCACATATGGCCTCAAGGCTGCAGATTCCCCACCCTCATCTAGAATGTCCAGTTTACCATCAAATACATGTCTTTCATTCATACTTGGTTTGTTGACTCAAGGAGGGAAACTCCAACTTTGTCAATTCCCTTGATCTCTTCCATATTCAATGTACCATTGCATTCAAAGGAGATAATATATGTAAAGTGGTTTGCAAGTTTTCAAATGCTGTACAAATATTAGCTGACATTTTTCATGTGGGTTTGAATTTAATTTCCAATAAAAATCATATTATTCACTAGTTTAATTTAATTTCCTTACGTAGGTCCTTGGCCTCTTACTTAGAGACATAACAAGTCCTATGGCAGTTACTGTTTTCTTGCGTTCTGTGTCATGGTGTACTGGGAGATTCACCACAGAGGAGAGACTGTTTTATCCTTTTTGTTTATCTCCCCATCATCTAACTGTTCCTAGAACATAGCAGGTGTCTAACAAATTCTTGTTGATTGACTGAAAAACTATGGGGAAAATATGGCCCAGTGTGCATGCTGGCTGCAAAGAATCTGGACTTCTTCAAGTGGAGCAAGTCTTGTGAAAGAAAGGATATCGGGGCGGCTAGGTGGCACAGTGAATAGAGCACTGGCCCTGGATTCAGGAGGATCTGAGTTCAAATCCAGCCTCAGACACTTAACACTTACTAGCCATGTGACCTTGAGCAAGTCACTTAATCCTAATTGCCCTGCCCTCCCCCTCCAAGAAAGGAAGGAAGGAAGGGAAGAAGGAAGGAAGAAAGGATATCTCTCACCAATCCACTGTTGTTGCATACATAAAGTGGTCCAAACATTCTGGATTTCAATTTGGAATTAAGCAAGAAAATTGACTAAACTGTCTGTGCCCTCTGATTCATCAATATCATTAACAGAAATCAAAGACAGAAATTTGATGATAGCAGTAATCATAGTATTAGCAAAGAACTAAAAACAAAAATGGGGGCCCTTCACCTGGGGAATTATTTATCAGAAGCGGTCACTCTAATGTAAGCTTTTGTCCATTTTTCATTGTTATAAAGGAGGTTACTATAGGTTACCAGATGGTCTTTTTCTGGAAGAGTTGGGCTAATACCTCAAGTTTATAATACATAGGCTCTTGTACCTAAGGGGAAAATATTGAATGTTGTGTGGGTTTGCCACAATGAACTTGTCCAGGAGATCCACAAACACTTCATTTATGAAATGAGAGAAAGTTGACAAGGCTTTGACCAACCCCCAAAAAATGATCATAGTAGTCATGGAATTCTATTTTCCATGCGTTCCCAAACAAGATTACAGGTGCTCAGCAGATCAATTCCCACAAATATTTTAACCACCTGGAACCTTCCCTAAATAACAGAGTGCAGTGGCAGTGAGTAATGACTACAGTTGGTTATCTTCACGAACCTTCAGTATTAATCAGCAGAATTTTATTAAATGCCTACTCTATGCTAGGCGCTGTGGATATGAATATAAAAATGAGATGGCCCCTAACATCAAAGAGCTGATATTCTACGTAGGTGTAAAGTATGTTCACAGATGAGTAAATAGAGGATGTGTACAAAGAGATGGGAGGAGTGGCGCGCTAAAAATTAAAGAAATCAGGAAAGGCTTTTTGAAGGAAGTGGTATTTGAAATGAATTAACCTCCCCTTTTTTCAGTTTCCTCATCAATAAAATAAATAAATGAAATAATAAAATCAGTGGCCTCTCAGGTCCCTTACAGCTTTAAAATCTATAATCCATTGACTAGTGAAAGAAAGATTTCAGGGGAAGAGGAGCAACATGCAAAAAACCACAACTAGGAGCCCAGATGCTTGGTGTATTTTGAATATCCCAACAATTTTCTGATTCATACCCTTTAAGGAGTAGCTTCAGGGTCACCTCTTCCGTGAAGCTTTACCTGATTTCCACAGCTCCTTCCTCCTAACTCCCATTGTTGTTCAGTTGTTTCTGACTCTTCGTGACCCCATTTGGGGTTTTCTTGGCAAAGATACTGGACTGGTTTGACATTTCCTTCTCCAATTCATTTTACAGATGAGGAAACTGAGGCAGAGTTAAGCAACTTGTCCAAGATCATCCAGCAATTGTCTGAGGCTAGGACTTCAGATTTGGCACTGCACTACCTAGCTGCTCCTAACCTCCGCTAGCATTCTGTTTTTCCCACTCTTTTAGAATTTGTTAAATCCAACAAAGTATAGATTTTCTTAATTGAAAGTTGAAACAAACTTCCATCAAGTAATACAACCAACGAGAATGCTCTGGCAATTTAAATGGATGGATTTAAAAGGCCTGACTGGGATCATCACAGAAAAGACACACCTTTGTCACCTTGTAAACAGGATGAAGAAGCAGTGCATTTTCCCTTCTATAACCAAGCCTCAAAAAGGCAACAACTGGACCATAAAATAGGGTGCCTGTCACTCTATACTCATTTATATTTATACCAAGAGAAAACCCAGCCACCTGCTGATACTTTGGTATTCCAAAAATCTTCCAGGATTTCTTTCACTGAGCATGTGCTAGTAAATTAATATACACACCCTCATTCTGCACACTTGGAAATGACATTTTAATGATAAATCCTATTTCATACATAAGAGCTACTTTTTAATCGCCAGAATTTCTTCCAATATTCTGGAGTAATAGGATAGTCAATAAAATAAGCTAAGAGGGACAATAAATTCTCAAGGTAAACTGTAAAGCTGTCAGTTTCAAGTTGCACTTAGATACTTGGCTCACGGGACTGGAAACTGGGAAAATACATCCCATCCTCCCCAGGCCGTTCCAGGACCTTACATCATCAATCTGCCCATATTCTTTGTATATTCCATCTCTGCCTCTACCTTTGCTCCCTTTCCTACAATTATGCTCAGGTTTCCTGAATCTCATACAAATCTTCCACAAAGAATATGAACACCTCTCTCTCTCTCTTTCTCTCTCTCTCTCTCTCTCTCTCTGTCTCTCTCTCTCTCTCTGTCTCTGTCTCTCTGTCTCTCTCTCCCCTCTCTCCTTCCCTCCCTTTTTTTTCTAGTGAATTTTCTGGAAGAGTAGTGTGTGCTTTTATTTTCCCCTTTCCTGTCTACTCATTTTCTTCCACCTCTTGTAATCTGGCTCCTGCCTCCACCACTCATCTGGAGATCTCCATCAAAGTCAGCAGACTTCTGAATTGCCAAATCTAATGGCCCCTCCTCAGTCTTCATCCTCCTCAAGGACTCTCCCTTTGACGCTACTGACCACCTGTGTCTTTCTGATACTTTCTCATCCCTTAGCTTCCATGACATGAGAACTTCCTGTGTAGTTCTCCTATATTTGATTAATCTTTCTTTGTCTCCACTTCTCCTCTCATCAACCCATCCTATAAAGTGGTCTCCAAGACTGTGTCCTTGCTCTTCCTCTCCTCTCCACATACTCTTCCTTCTCTATTTCAATATTTTCAGTTGCCTCCTCTTTTGCAGATCACTTCCAAACCTATAGCTTTAGCTTTGACTTCCTGCATACCATTTAATTTTATTAAATTATCTTAATAAAATTAATATTATTTTATAAAATGAGTACTTTTACATAATACTTTACTGGGTACAGAACATTTTTCTTACAATTATTATGAGCTCAAAGGATTATAGGTCTCTCCTTCCTGTATTCTTCAGGCTGTTCCTCCTCAGGGGTGTCAGAAAGTCATCTGTGCTCTAATGTCTGGCATCCTTGGATCCCAGCTTACTCAATGCTTTTATACAGGACCCAGAGGACATAACAAAATCCCTCAGCCACTGGTAATAGATTTTGCATCATTTCACTGTATCTAATGGAATTCAAAGAGTCTTCACATATAGCTTAAAACCCACAATTGACTGATTGTGCCACATTCTCAGTTAGTTAAGGTATCAAGGCTAAATGGTGTGGGGCGGCATCACTATTCCAAAATGACTTGCTCTAAGTCACACAACTAGAGAGTGACAAAGCTGAATCTGGAGCTCAAATGCTCTGACTCCAAGACTAAAAGATTTCTGAGCTAAGGAATGAAATGGTCAGAGCAATAGCTCAGAAAGATTAACTTAGCATTGGTGTGCAGGGTGAAAAAGAGCACAGAGATTGAAGGTGGGGAGAGCGATGTTACAATAGTATAGAGAAAAGTCATGAAGGCCTGAGGAGGAAGGACACAGGACTATGAGTATGGAACATTACACATACCATCTGTTTTTGAAGAGCCCTCTTTGGTGTGTTGGTTAGTTTAGCAAAACTGATTTTTCTCCTATTTTTATTGTTATACAGGATGGCTCTGTGGGGAGGAGGGAAAGATATATTTGGAAATGAAGGTGATGTAAGGACAAAAGACAGCCAAAAAAATTTTTAAAAGAAAAAAGAAAGTATGCAGAACATATTTTGAAACCATTGGTATCAAGTGTTTTATCTGAACAAAGAATGCTTTTTTTTAATAGTTGTTTTGTGACATAGTTATATTTCTTTTTCCTGGTTCATATGAGAAAATACCTTTTAAAAGGCACTGAGGCTAAACGTAGCTTGTAATCCTACTACCCTGTATATTTGCTCTAACATTTTCCAACAACACAGAGAGCACACAGAAGGTCATATGTCAATGATGCCCTAATAGAAAATTTTCATTTAGGGAAGATTCTTTGTTTTTTGTTTTGTTTAACTTTACTTTGTATCTTTAATCTCTCCAGTTTGGCACTAGAGTCAAAATTACCTCACTTCAGGTATCCACAGGCAACAGTATGTTCCAGGAAAAAATCACTACGTTCATTTCATTATTTGGATATATTTTTTTGTGGTATTTTTCTCTATTATTTTCATTGGCTTCAACAGCCAGAAATGAGCATCATGGGTAGAAGAGAGCTTTGTCTATCAAATTGGCAATTAATGCAGAATAATAATGAAAGAAATAAACAAAGGAAAAAATCTTTGTACCAAATATTTTCATAAAAGTATGACATACTAAATTTCTAAGGAATGAGTACAACTTTATAAAAAGGATCATTCAGCTGTAGATAAGTGGTCAAAGATTATGAACAGGTACTTCTCAAAAGGAGAAAGACCTACCAACAATCACATGAAAAATGCTCAATCTCTAACAATCATAGAAATGTAGCGAAACAATCTTGAGATTTGACCTAACTTTCATCAAATTGGAAAAGAATGAAAGATCACAAAATTCAGCGTTGACATGACTTTGATTCATCAGGCGCACTGTTTATAAGGTGTATCAGGAATTAACACAAATAGATGACCAACAGCAATTCTCTAGCAGACAAGTGGTCAAAAGAGATGAATAAATAATTCTCAAAAGAAGAATCAAAACCTAACCACCATAGCAATTATTATTCTAAATCACTAATAATAATGGTTATGAAAATTAAAACACCTTTGAGCCCCTCCAGCCCCAGAAAATTGGCAAAGATGATAAAATTTGGCAACAGATTGCTTTGGGGAGGCTATGGGAAGACACGCCTATTACTAAAGCTGTGAATTGGTCCAACCACTTTTGGAATTATGCTAAAATTATGCTTAAAAAATAGCGTCCATAACCTCCGTACTCAAGATCTCATCATTAGGTGTAGACCCCAGGGAGCTCAAAAACAGAAAGCAAGGTCCCATAAATATCAAGATATTCACTGAAGCACTTTTTGTAGTAAGAAAAACTCTGAAACAAAATAGTTGGCCACCAGCTGCTGGATGGACAACTGTGGTATGTAAACGTAATGGAATATATATAATAAAGTTCAGGTCCGGACTCCCCAGACTACTTTTCCATCTCCACTCCAGTATCCCTTTCAAAATAGCAATGCCTTCAACTTCTAAAACCTCCTCCCCGTTTTGTGATTGGTGACTCCTTCCCCAGAATTTTCATGTAAGGAACTATCACTAGCCATGCTCGCTTCTAATCTGGCTCAGTCCTTAATTCTCTGGACTGCTTTTCCACCTTGTTCTCCCACCCTATCCCCTTTTCCACCTTTTCTACTTTTTGTTATTTTCCCCCATTAGAATGTAAGCTCCCTGAGGTAGAGACTATCTTTTTTATTGTATCTGTATTCTTGGTGCATAGCATGCAGTAAGTACTTAACTTAATAAATGCTCTATCTAATCTATTTTTTCTAGATTGCAAGAAATTACAAATAGAAAGAAGCCAGAGAAGCATGGAAGACTTGGATGAAGGGGAATGAACAAAGCAGAGGCAAAAGAAAAATAAATAAATATACGATGACGAGAATAATGTAAAATGAAGATGACATTAAAAGGTAACAAAGCTCATGTCATGAACATTGGACAAATTATTGAAGTTATAGCTCACCTCTTTCCTTTCTGTTTGCAAATGATAAACTACCAAAGCTGAAAGTGACTCCACAATTACTACATGAAGTCATATTGCTTAATTATCTTGGGGGATGTACTTTGCGAGGCAGTTAAGTGTTTTTTTGGTGATATGCCTGGAGTTTGAAACCAAAATGTATCAATAAAAAAAGCCAGCTGTGCACGATGGTGCATGCCTATAATCCCTGGGGAACCTGAGGCTGGTGGATTGCTTCAGCTTGACAGTTCTGAGCAGGAGCTCATAGATCAGGTGGATGCACCACTGGGAGCAGGGGGCCAGAAGACTTCCTGAGAAGCCATGAACCAGACTAGGTAAGAAATAGGAAAGGACAAAATTTCCATGTCAATCAGTAATGGTGTGGGATGCATGAGTGGTCACTGTATTTTCAGCTGGGGAAAGATAGGGAGACTCTATTTCAAATAAATAAACAAAGAAAACAAAGAAACAAAACAAAACAAAATCATATAAAACAAAATTAAAAAATAAAACTAATACACTTATGTTTTGGGTTAAGATTGAAAATCAGTTCAATTTACAGACATACATATGATCATTTATAATCCCTTTTTCTTATTTTTTTCCTTATGTTCTTGTTCATACATATATCTGTGCTTGCCTGGGGGAATTAAAATTAAAATTATATAAGATTTTTTAAAAGGGCTTTTAGATTTTTGCAATTTACTGTTCTTATTCTGACAGTGTGAAATCTACCAGACAGAATCTGTTCTACAAACACTGAGTTATTTTCCAAATTTTTCTGGTTTTGTGGGGGGGGGAAATCTATGTTGGACTCCACTTTCTTTCATCTTCTCTAACATCAGGAATAGTCACTGTCTATTGGCATTGGTACCTACAGGATTTCTAGGAGCAAATCTTTCCCCCTTCACCAGACTGTTAATGCTTTAAGGACAAGGAACGTTTCCTATCCTCTTGTATTCCTTTTCTTCTGGCACGTAATCTGTGCTCAATAAATACCTGCTGATTAAACAGGAGCACAGAATTGATAGCACAAAATCCTTAATCAAATGCTTGATTGGAGACTTGAGAAGCAATATGGCACAGTGAATCAAAGCTGGCGCAGAGTCAAGATGACCTGAGTTCAAATCCTGCCTATCACATAACATACTGTCTGTCTGGGTAACCATGGTAAACCACTTAACCTCTCAGTGTCCCAGGCAAATTAAGGCAATGAGATAGAAAACTTGCTGATCTGCATGGACAGAGGAAGTTCCCTTACTAGTGAGCTCCCTGAACTGATGAAATGGGCCAAGAAAAGGTCACTTTGTGATAACCAAGGACACAAAACATATTTTAAAAGGCATTAACCCATTTAAGGACTCACATATCTGAGCCTCTAAAAACAGATGCAGAAATGAAATCTTTTTTTTTTGAAGGAAACTTTCAGATCTGGCATGGGATGGGCCAGCAGCCCCTTTAAGAAGTGATGACAAGTGTGGGCAGCAGATGGCCATGGCCCATGGCCTGTGGAGAGGCTTCTGCTCTTGCCAGGGCCATCAGCACACAGTTCACTTTCTCTTTTTCCATCACTAGTTGGCTGTTTCTGACCTGGCTGCTCTGTCAGGGATACTGCTTACTCCCACTTGGCTTTGTTGACTCTACTATGGCGGCCCACCAGGTTCCCTTGATTCCTGGCTTCTCTCCCAGCTATTCTGCTTGGCACCTCAGGCCCCTTGCTGCCCTCTTCAGAGGGACTCCTAGATAAATGACTTGAGCTTGTGAACTGTGGACTCTCTGAACCCTAGGTGGGATTACTCAAGTCCAAATTGTAAGCCACAGCTAGTCCATTAACCACTCAACTGGATAGCGGATAAAGCACTGGGTCTGGAATTAGGAAGACTTGAATTCACATTTATCCTTGGTCACTTGCTAGCTGTGTGACCCCGGATGAGTCATTTCACCTCTGCCTCAGTTTCCTCAACTGTAAGATGGGGATAATGATAGCACCTACCTCCCATGGTTGTTGTGATGTTCAAATGAAATATTTGTAAAATGCTTAGCATCGTTTCTGACACATAGTTGACACCATTTAAATTCCATTTATCACCATCATCATCATCATCATCATCATCACCATCATCATCACTGATATTATGCTTCCCTTTCATGATCCAGATGAAGCCACAACATTTGCAGCTACCCAGAGCTGCCTGGCCTCAGGTTACATGTTGACCAGACTCTATAGCATGGAGAGCAGAGCCACTCTCCAGACCTTTTAAATCCAAAGGACAAAATGACTACACGATAATGTAACTCATATACTATATTAACTCTAGGTCACCTTTATAAAGTGCTTTAAAGTTTACAAAATCCTTACATACAATATCTCGTTTAATCCACACAGCTCTATGAAGCAGGCGGTGCTATTACCCTCATTTTACTGATCAGAAAACTAACATTAATATACCACTTTGCATACATTATTTCATTTGGTCCTCACAACAACCCCATGAGACAGGACATGTCAATGTTAATCTTGTTTTGCCATAGGAATCTTAAGGAACAAATCAGTACTTATCAATGGAAAGTTCACCCAAGGGAACTGGGTTGTATTTCCTGCAGAGTAGGAGACAGAGAGTTGCCTTGGTTAGCCCTTCCTGCCCCAGAGCCCAACCTTGGACTCAGAATACATATAAAGTTCCTATACACAGGCAGCAGAAGAAAAGAGAAAAGGTTGGTTACTCAAACTAGATCTTTGAACAGTCTACTGATAAAACTTATTGTGCTGGACTGAGAGAAATACAGGTAGGGTGGTGATGATGATAGCAAGCGTTTTAGAGAAGATTAAATGTCCATTTCTCCAGAAGTAGGTTGTCAATTATGGATAATCCCAAGATGAATGAAAGAACCAGAATACCCATGTGCTAATCACCAGGAGTACAGGGGAGTCAGAACAGTTTCCATTAAAGTCATTTTGGTCCATGTATGGACAGCTGATCTCATGATACATACTAGCTAAGTGACTCTTGGCAATCACTTAACCTCTCAGTGCTCTGAGCATCAGTCTAAGACTCCAAACTGCAGAAAGGGAGATCGTCTCCATTGGTAGGAGTTCTCTCATCCATGGAGCTCCCTAGAGTAATGAAATCATAAACCTTGTATAAGAGAAGAAAGTATTAAAGGATTATAATATATGCTATAATGGAGTGAATACCGACACAAGAGAAATTATAGATACAAAAGAGAAATAGGTACAGAAAAATTTTTTTAATCTAAAATTTAATTCAGTAGAGTGCTGCCACGATATCGTGGAGCCACAGTAAGGATCACACAAGATTTAGCAGCTTCTACGTTAAAGGACTGGAGGGCTTGGAATATGATATTCTGGAGGGCAAAAGAGCTAGGATTATAACCAAGAATCACTTACCCAGCAAACCTGAGTATCATCCTTTGGGGCGGAGAGGGGAATGGATATTCAGTTCAATAGAGGACTTCTAAATATTCTTGATGAAAAGACCAGAGCTGAACAGAAAATTTTACTTTCAAAACAAGACCCAAAGAAGCACAAAAAGGTAAACAAGAAAGAGAAATCATAAAGAACTCAATAAGATTAAACTGTTTACATTCTATGTGGGAAGATGATACTTTCAACTCCTAAAAACTTTCTCATTATTAGGGTGGTTAGAAGGAGTATATACATAGACAGATGGCACAGGTGTGAGTTGAATATAATGGAATTATATCAAAAAAAATAAAATTAAGGGGTAAGAAAGGAATGCATGTGGAAAAGGGGAAAGGGAGAGGTAGAATGGGGTAAATTATCTCACATAAAAGAGGTGTGAAAGAGTTGGGTTTTTTTTCACAGAGGAAGGGAAGATGGAGGTGGGGGGGGGGGGAGTTGAACCTTACTCTCATCAGAATTGGCTCAAACAGGGAGTAACATATGCACTCAGTTGGGTACAGAAATCTATATTACCCTATAGGAAACTAGGAGGGGATGGGGATAAGAGAAGTGATAGCTGACAGGAGGAGGCAGTAGTTAGAAGCAAAATATTCTTGAGAATGGACTAGGACACAGGAAAATACATAGTAATCATAACTATGAAAAAAATTTTGAAGCAAATTTCTCTGATAAAGTCCTTATTTCTCAAATATATGGTGAACTGAGTCAAATTTATAAAAATGCAAGCTATTCCCCAACTGATAAATGGTCAAAGGATATGAATGGGCAGTTTTCAGACAAAGTAATAAAAGCTACCTATAGTCTCATTAAAAAATTACTATTGATTACAGAAATGTAAATTAAAACAACTTTGATGTGCTAGCCCATACCCATCAGATTGGCTAATATGAAAGAAAAAGAAAATGACTAATATTGGAAGGGATATGGGGAAACAGAGATACTATTGCAATGTTCGTGAAGTTGTGAACTGACTCAACCTTTCTGGAGACCAATTTGGAACTTTACATAAAGAAAAAACAAAAAGAAAAAGGACCTATATGTAGAAATATATTTATAGCAGCTCTTTTAGTGGTGGCAAAGAATTGGAAATTGAGGAAATGCCTATCAGTTGGGGGATAGCTAAACAAGTCGTGGTCTATGATTGTGACAAAATACTACTGTACCATAAGAAATGTTGAGCAAAACATTCTCAGAAAAACCTGGACTTAGTGAACTAAGGCAAAGCAAAATAAATAGAATTAGGAGAATATTTTACACAGTAACAGCAATATATATGATGATCAACTATGAATGACTTAGTTATTCTCAGTAATACAATGATCCAAGACAGTTTCCAAGGACTCCTGATGAAAAATGCTATCTACCTCCAGAGAAAGAACTCGTAGAGTCTGAATTAAGATTGAAGTATATTACTTCTCACTTTATTTTTTGTGCAATTTTTTTGGTCTGTGTTTTCTTTCACAACATATGAAAATATATTTTGCATGACTACACATATATAACCCATACTGAATTTCTTGCCTTCTCAATATGTGTTAGGGGTAGGAGGGAAGAGAGAATTTGAAAGCCAAAATTTTTTTTTAAGTATGATAAAAATTTGGTTTTGCATGTAACTGGGGAAAAAAGAAAATGCTAAAGTAAAAAGAAAATACATTTTATATTAGTTTAAAGAAGAAAAGAAAACCTGAAGAGGAAGAGACCCTTTATACCTAGAGGAAAAGTTTTATGAAGGAGAAAGCCTGATGGTGTTCTGAAGGAAAGAATAGGGAGATTCCATTTTAGGTACGCAACAAGGAATGAACAAAGGCAAGCTGATGAGAGAAGGGCAAGTACAGGGGACAGAGAGTAATCCAATTTGGCTAAGATAAAGAGTATGTGAAGGTGAATATTGTAAGATAAAGCTCGAAAAATCGATGGAAGCAATATTGTGGAGGGCCTTAGATGCCAGAATGAATGGTTTAATACTCTTTATTCAGAGGGCAAGACATTGAGGATGTTTGATCAGAAGAGTCAAGGCATTGGTGAGAAGAATGGATTGGCGAGGGGAGAAACTGAAAGTGTAATGACCATTTCAATAGTCCAAGAAAGAGTCAGTACAAACCTAATATCTTCTCCATCTACGGCCTCAGAGTGCAAGCCATCTCAAGTTCAAGGATTGACACAAAAGCAGTCGTCCCTTCCACATTGAGGTACTCCTGCATTGTAAAATTTGGGTTGACATTATATAATATGATACACATAGTTTATGCATTTCTGAGTTTCTAAACTTTTTTGTGTTGTCTGCTGACCTGCATGTGTCATCTGAGGCTTTTGCACAACTCCCCAAAATTCCCATTTAAATTTTTATGCCAACGCATGATATATGGAAACTGTGATGGGGAAAGTCATGATGTGGAAGGGATAACTGTACATATAACTGACAGCACCCTAACGAAAGGGCAAAAGCTTTTTTGCACTTCAATAATAGGCAATCTATTCTCCCTGTTTAATGTTTAGAGGTAGAGGGGAGAGGAGGGACTAGCCCCAGGATTTCATTGGTCTGGGGAACCCCCAAATTTATAGTCTTAAAAAGTTGCCTGGAAGATGGAGAGGTTAAGTGACTTGCCCAGAGTCACACAACATTTGTAAGAGACATGACTTGACTCTAGATGCTCTTCACTTAGAGGTCAGCTCTGTGACCACCACCATGCATCCCTTCATCACCTTGATCTATGACAAAAAGTAAAGGCCTTAGTTTGCCTTTCTAGCCTCCTCATCAGCTCTGGCTCCTTTGTTTACTCCTCCGGTTAGCAGAAGAAGGGATGATTGAAAGTCCTATGTTCCGATGTTCAGAGCACCAAAAATACCACTGAGGAAGTTCTGTCTAGTCAAAATCCAGGAATTTTTGGGGGGGAGGTCCTCAAGATCTGGGAGAGTCAAAATCAACAGAGAAGTCAAGGATGATGAAGACTGAAAAAAGTTTGATGGATTGAAAGTAGGAAGTAACTGGTGACTTTGGAAAGAGGAGTTTCAATGGAGTTTGCTTTCTTGGATGGAGGGAAAAGCCCATTTCATGGGTTGGAGAAAAGAATAAATAACAGAATCAGAAAAGCTGCTGCCAAAGATATCACTTTATAACTTCGAAGTATCTAATTCTCTCATCATGAAAAGATAGACAATGAAGATATGGTTGTGTGGTGTGGAGGAAGGAGCATTGGATTTAGAGGAAGATGACCTGAATTTAAATCTAGCTCTACTGCCTTCTACCCCCTGACACGTCAAACTTTGTTGGGCCTCAGTTCTTTCATCTGTCAAATGAGGAGTTTGGACTAAATGATTTCTCACATCCCTTCTAGCTGTAAAGTCTGTGATGCTATAAGATTACCATTAGCAGAAAAAGAAAGTTCAAGAAAACAGAAGTATAGTAGCAGGCATATTACATTACCTGACTTGAGCTTTGACAAAAGTCTACTTGCATGGCCTAAATTGATAACCAATTTGAACTACAAAATGTTCACATGTTGATCCATTAGAATACAAACTTTGGGAGGAGGGGAAGGCTGGAGGTCAGACCTATGATTCCCTTATTTCTTTTGGGTAGGAAACTCCCTGTGAGGAGAGGGTCTCTATCAATGCAGATCATCAGTTGCTTTACAATTTATAGACTTAGGAATTACTGGGGCACTGAGAAATTAAGTGATTTTCTGTGGATTAAGTACTGAATCCAACAGTGCTCTACCCACAATGCCATATTATATAAATTCAGGGCATTCATTGGATAACACCATGATTTGAACTAATCACAGGAATAAAGAAGGCAATTTTGGAATAAAATAGAAACCATTATTTTATAGTTCATGAATCTCCCCTTATGCTCTGTCATGGCATGGAAGTAATAATCCTGAGCTCTTAAAGGCTATTATACCAAGAACAGGGTAGCTAGGTGGCATAGTGGATAGAACACTGGGTCTGGAGTCAGAGAGATTCCTCACCCTGAGATCAAATCTGGCCTCAGACACTTACTAGTTAGATGACCCTGGGAAAGTCACTTGACGCTGTTTACCTCAATTCCCTCACTTGTAAAATGAGTTGGAGAAGGAGATGCCAAACCACTCCAGTACCTTTCCCAAGAAAACTCCAAATGGGGTCACAAAGAGTTGGACATGACTGAAACAACTGAACAGTAACAACATTATACCACAAACTTTGGCAGGTTCTATAATGCTGGGAAGGGTTGTGGTTTTGCCCAGTAGCAGGCCGATTCTGAGGTCTGAGGACCGACTAACTATATGTGGATAGGGTCACTACCAGCAGGTTGGTTAAAGGCTGATCAATTCGTTAGCCCTGACAAACTTATTATAAAACAAATAGAAAATACAAAACATTCCTCCATCTCTATGGCCCCTTTTGTCTTCCAAAGTGATAGCAAGAAAAACACAAAAGGGTGCGTAAAATCACAGTTTTAGACCATCTATAACCATTAATTCAATTATTCATACCCTAAATGCGAAAACTTTGTCTAATAACCAGTGAGTTAATATACTGCCAGAAGAAATGAAAAATACTGACATTACCTCAATGAAGGTCATTGGGACGTTGGTTAGATCCTTAACCTTAACCGAATTTGGAAAGAGACAAGAATCACAAAGAATGAGAAGGCATTAGTGAGCTTTAATATGCAATATAAAAAGGAATCAAAGAGATCAAACCTAGAAAATAATGAAATTACATATGTGGCAGAGAATGGGGCAAGAGAAAAACATTTTAAAAGTCTGTACAGGGTAGACAAGCAAGAAAAAATAATGATGAAGCCTGTGGCTCAAGTTTGGGCTTCCAATATGATGCTTAGACCCTATCTCTAGTCGGAGAATATCTGTGTCAACATACTTCTTTGTATGCTTTTGCCCTCAGATTCTCCTGTTCCTTTAGTTTTGTTACAATAAAAAAGCTTTCATAATCTGCTTTCTTCCACAAAGCTTAGAGTTAACAAAAAAATCCCAGATGCATTCTACTGGCACAGAAATGTCTAACAACAAACCAAAGACAATTAAATTTTTTACTTGGTTTTACAAGAGTAGTTAACAATAATAACTGATGTTCATTAGAACAGCCCTGAAGGATCAGATCATGACTAGCCATGTGAATCATCCAAGATTAAATTATGTTCCATTCAATTTTAACAGAATGCATTTTTAATATCCCAGTTCTTTGAAAACTGGTTATCCTTAAATGGTACATGAAGAAACTCTAAAGCAGAAATATGCAATTATTTACACCATTCCATTCATCAGAAGCTGTTCTAGATAAATAAGGATTTACTGCACTGGCAATCTTCCTGTCTTTTCCTTGAAATAAAAAGTTACAACAGTAGCTGAACTGTAACTGCCCTTCTCTGCCTCCAAATTTCATAACACAGAGCTGTTCTCCTGTTTATAAGATTACAGTAACTGTTTCGAGTTGGTCACTGATTGACAACTGAGTCAGTTCTGGTCCATGTCATTGATCAGAAACTCAATTTCTTAATTTCCCACTGATATTTACAAAGCGCTTTTCTTTGAGCTGCCATACACTGAATTTAAAATGATTCAGAACCTAGGGCAGACAGGATTATAAGATTTTTATAAGGATAATAAGTAGAGTAAATTTAAGAATCTCTTCAAGTTATTTTACTTCAAAAACATCAACAACAAAGTGAAAGTCTATGCTGCTAAGTGGAATAAAAGTGCTGTCAGATCCTATTGAACTGAATGGTTTTGAGTTCAGAAAGCTTGGTGAGATTCACACTCTTTCAACTCAGCACTGCTGAAATGATGGGTTCTACATATTCAGACACAGTAATGAGGGTATCATAGATTCAAAGAATGGTGGCATTTAACAGGATTTTTGAAGTCATGTAGTTCTACCCCTTTTTTTTGTGGATAAGGAAACATAGGCTCCCGATGAGCAGATACCCAAGGTCATGTAGCTAGTTACGGACAGACAGGGTCTCCTGGGTCAAAAGCCAGTGTGTTTCCCACTAAACTGGGTTGTTTCTTAGTTATGTGTACATTACAGGCAAATAATATCTTTGGAAAACTGATCTTATTCACTGACTCCTGGGCGTGTGTGTGTGTGTGTGTGTGTGTGTGTGTGCGTGTGTGTGTCCCTTTTAGTAACTGTAAACATCCAAAATAGTGCCAAATTCAGGAAGAAATGAAAAAAGAAAAAGGGTGAAAACAGAAATAGGGAAAAGAGAAGAGACAAAAGACCCAAGGAAAGGAAGAAAGAAGAGAAGGGATGACTGGTAGGAAAGAAAAAACATATGAACAGTGATGAAAATAGGTAATCAGAGTTTCTCACCAGCATTTACAAAGCAATGAATGGACAATGCCATTAGAATGAAATATCATACCAGATGTGATGTGATTGGTCGTTCTGCCAACTAGAAGGAAAACAGCACTTTCATTGGCTGCCTATGATTACAAAAGCCAAGTGTCTCGGAGTGAAAGCTGAGAAGAGGAGAAACTTGGAAAAAGAGACTGAAGTGATAAGAAAGAAAAATGAGAAGTGGAGAGAAGATGAGGGAAGAGAATGGGATATAGATGAAACAGAGGCTTGGGTTTGAAGTAGGAACAGGGAAATGAGTAACAGGTATTCTTACAACCAGTCCCCTTCCCCACCAAAAAAGGTACAAAGAAACAGAAAACAAAACCAACACCAAGTAACTAGTAGGACTGACTCTCCCCACCTATCACAGATGCCTTTTTAGGGCAGCATTCCTGGGTCACAAAGGCAGAGAAATCACAGAGAACAGCTGGGTAACAGAAGATGACCCAAGATGACCTTAGGAAGCCCCAAAGACCAAAACAGCATAGCAACGGACTATAATGAAAGCTCTATCCCGTAAAGGATGAATTCACTATATCGTTATGTGGATGATTGCATAATCTCTCGTGACCTGGAACCAACCACTTTTCAAGGCAGCACAACTTGTTCATGGCTAGTTCTTATTCTTTGGGAAATTTTCCTGTATGTTCCACTTAAATTTGTAGTACTTTGAAGCTTCTACCCATTCTTCCTATTCTATCTTCTGGGGCCAAGCAACACAAGTTTAATCATTCTTCCATATGACAGCCCTTTCAAATACTTGAAGTCTGCTCTCATGTCAGGTTTTTAGATATGGTGCAATTGCCTCAGTTTCCTTATCTGTGAAATGGGAACAATTATAGCACCTACCTCACAGGACTGTGGTGAGGATTCAATGAGATGAAGTGGTCAGCTTTTTAGTGATAAGATGTTCTGTTCTTAGCTAAGTCAGTCCTCAGAAAACAGAGACTGTCACTAGGCTTTTTTTTTAAATTGAACTGAATTTTATTTCATCTCTAAGCATTAGTTTCCAAATCATAAATTCTTCCTCCACAACATCTTTCATATGTTCCCTTCTCTATATCAACATGGCCACCACCCTATCATCCTATTTGTGCATCATCACATCGTGCCTGGACTATAGCAATAGCCTCCTCACTAGTCTCCACACCTCCAATATCTCCCTTCTTCTATCCACACAGTCGCTAACATGATTTTCCTACAGTGTAGGTCTATGTTCCTCTCCTCCTCAATAAATTCCAACGGCTCCCCATTGCCTTTGAGATTAAGTATGGACTCTGGTTTTTAAAGCCCTTCACAGCCTGGCCCTAGACTACCTTTTCACACCATTGTACTTATTCTCTTTTGCCGCACCACAGTCTATCTAGCCAGACTAGTCTTCTTGATGGCCTTCACACACAAAAGTTCACATCCTGATGCCATGTCGTTGCACTGGTTGTCTCTCCCATCTGCAATCTACTACCTTGTTACTTCTTCTTACCTCACACCTTAGAATCCTTTGTGTCCTTTATTTTTTTCTTGTTCATTTCTATGTGTCACTAGGCTTTTCATAACACATATATATATACATATATGTATATATGTATGTGTGTATGTACATATACATACATGCACACACACAAATTGTGAAGCCTTTGCCAATGTGGAGAGACAGCATGATATAGTGTAATGACCCCCAGATATGGAATCTGAAGACCTAGGTTTGTGTCTAGTCCTAACACTTATTGGTTCTAACAACCATGAACAAATCATGTAATCTTTCTCTGTTTTAGGATGCAGGTGATGCATTGGAAAGGGCACTGGATTTGGAATGAAAGGATCCAGGTTTGAATTCACTTTTACTCCCTGTATCCTTGGGCAAATTACTCCCCTTCTCTGGGATCTGAGCTCATTTATACAATGAGGGGGTTAGATGACCTCTAAGGACTCTAAATATATGCTCATATATCAAATGGGGCTGACAATACCTATCTGCCTGTTTTTCTGGGTTTATATGAAGATTAAATAAGAAAATGGATATGGAATTGATTTGAAAACCATTAAGTGCTATGGGAATGTAAGGAATCATCATTACTTTATAAAACTTGTGCTAGGCAGCAGATTTCCAACCTCAAGAGACTTTGCTTTGCCAGGCTTCCACTGCATGAAATGACTTTAATTGATGGGATGTGATCTGATCTTTAGAATGTCCAAGTCATTCACAGGACTTCTGTTATCAGTGGGTTGTACAACCAAATCATCAGTACTGAATGGTCTTAATGTAACTCATAGATATATACCCTGTCCTTATAACAATCTTGTGAAGCAAGCAGTGCAAAGATTTTTATACCCATTTTACCAATGGGAAAAAATGGAGGTTCAGAGAATTGAAGTGAGTTGCCTCTGGTCACACAGCTAATAAATATGGAAGTCAGGATTTGTATCCTAATCGTCTGTTGCTAAATTCAGCCTCCTTTCTGCTACGTCATACTGTCCCACTTCTTGACCTTTAGGTATCTGCTGTCATTGAAGGACTTGGGTTTCAGGTCTTGCCTCTTCTAGTTACTACCTGAGTGACCTTGGGAAAATCACTTAATTTCCCTGGGTCCCAGTTTCCTCATCTATAAAATGAGTTGGACTAGATGGTCTCTAACGACCCTTCAAGGTCTAGATTTAAGATTCTCTGATCTGATGGTGTCACTAGGGCAGTACAGGAAGGGCTAGAAAAGGTTTTAGAAGCAGAAAACAATTTTGAAGTTGATTACTGTGGCTGAATCCAACCTCAAGGCTAAAAGAGGACACAGCAGAAGTCCTCACAGAAGATGTGGGAAAACTGGAAATACTAATGCATTGTTGATGAAGTTATGAATTGATCCAACCATTCTGGAGAGTAATTTGGAACTATGCCTAAAGGGATATAAAACTGTGTGCACCCTTTGATTCACTACTAGATATCCAAAGAGATTATAAAAAGAGAGAAGTACCCATATGTACAAAAACATTTATAGCAGCTCTTTTTCTGGTGGCAAAGAATTGGAAATTGAGGGGATGCCCATCAATTGGGGAATGGCTAAACAAGTTGTGGTATAGGATTGTGATGGAAGAGTATTATGCTATAAGAAATGATGACCAGGTGGATTTCAAAAAATCCCTGGAGATACTTACATGAACTGATGCTGAGTGAGGTGAGCAGAAACAGGAGAACATTGTACACAGTAACAGAAACATTGTGCAATGACTGACTTTGATAGACTTAGCTCTTCTCATCAATAGAATGATCTAAGATAATTCCAAAAGATTCAAATGTGTCCACATCCAGAGAAAGAACTATGGAGTCTGAATGCAGATAAAAGCATATTATTTTCTCTTTCTTTTGTTTTTTCTTTCTCCTGGGTTTTCTTTTTCTGATTCTTCTTTCACACATGACTAATATGGAAATATGTTTAATTACAATTGTACATGTATAGATATCATATTGCATGTCTTCTTGGGGAGGGGGAAAAGTTTGGAACTCAAGATCTTATAAAAGTAAACATTAAAACTAAAATTAAATAAATAAGAAGTTAAAGTTCAAAGAAAAAAAGAAGCCCATCTCGCATCTCGGCATCTGATTCACAAGAACACACACAGAGTTGGCTTCCTAGAAGAAAATATTAATCTCTTGATAAGAATGACTTGTATAGGGTTTCCCTCCTTTTATAAGAAAAATTAGTGAAACCATGGAGAGAAGAGTGTGTGTGTGTGTGTGTGTGTGTGTGTGTGTGTGTGTGTGTGTGTTTAGGGGAATGAACCAATCAGTTAAACCAGCAGGTTTGTGCTCCATCAGTATAAGCAAAGTAGATACACCCAGATATAAACTGTACCCATTTTTCATTTGAAGTGAGTAGAACAAGCACTGAATTCAGAGTCAGAAAGCCTTGGTTTAGATCCCAGTCCTGAAACTTAATCGCTGTGTGACTCATTCAGCCAACAGGCTTTTGCTAAGTGCCTACTATGTGCTGACCTCTTGGCTATGCTCCTGGGAGTCAAAGAAAGGCAAATATATGGTCCAGGGATGGGGAACCTGCAGCCTCGAGGCCACATGACACTTTCTAGGTCCTTGGGTGTGGCCTTTTGACTGAGTTCAAGTTTTATAGAACAAATCCTTTCATTAAGGGGATTTATTCTGTGAAGTTTGGACTCAAAGGGCTGCACTTAAGGACCTAGAGGAACATGTGTGGCCTCAAGGCTACAGGTTTCCCATCCCTGATATGGTCCCTACCTTCAAGAAGCTTACATTCAGATGAGAGATAACATGCAAATAATTATGTATATGTAAAATTTATTTGGTGTAGAAGGGAGAACACCAGTGGAGAATCATCTTCTGCAGAAACTGGGATTTGAGGTGAGATGTGATGAAAGACAGGGGGTAAGGAGAAGGGAAGTATTCCGAGCATCAGGAATGGCCAATGAAAAGATGGACAGCTGGAAGATGAAGTATGAGGAAATTATTTAACTTCCCCTAACAACAGTTTACTCATATAAATATGGGGATGATAATACTTGTACTGCCTAGCAATTTTAATTCAATTCAATTCAACATTTAGTAAGTGCTTTATTAAGTGCCAGGCACTGTGCTAAGTACCGGTGATACAAAAAGAGGCAAAAGACGGCCCTTGCTTTCAAGGAGCTTCCAATCTAATGAGGGAGACAACATGCAAACAAATCTATGCAAAGCAAGTCATATGCAGGCTAAATTAGAAGCAGGAATTAATAAATTAGAGAAAGCACTGGAACTAAGAGGGGTTGAGGCTTCCTGTAGAAAGTGGGATTTTAATTGGGACTGAAAGGAAGCCAGGAAGTCAGTAGTTGGAGTGGAAGGGGGAGAGCATTCCAGGCAGGGGGGACAGCCAGAGAGAGTGCCAGGAGCTGAGATGGAATGTCTTACTTGTAGAATAGCCAGGAGGCCAGTGTCACAGGATGGAAGAATATGTATTAGGGAATAAGGCATAAGAAGACTGGAGGTTATGAAGGACTTTGAAAGCCAAACGGAGCGTTTTGTATTTGTTTCTAGAGGCAAGAGGAAGTTTATTGAGTAGGAAGGTGACATTATTAGGAAGAATCATTTTAATGGCTGGATGAAGAATGGTTTGGTGGGGAAAGACTTGAGTCGGGCAGACCCACCAGTAGTGATAAAGATATGAGGTGATGAGGGCCTACACCAGAGTGGTGGCAGCATCAGAGGGAAGAAGAGCAGGGGTATATTCAAGGGATGTTGCAAAGGTGAGATCAACAGACCTTGGCAGGAAGACGGCTCAGTCAGTCAGAAAATTCCAAGCTCTCCAGATTTCCTACATAAACAAGACGGAAGAGTGTCTCATGGTGAACGTAAAGCAGTGACAAAATAAAACAAAACATAAAACCCAAGAGTTGAGACAGAACAGTGGTCTTCCTGAAACAATTGGAGAAGATCCAAAGAATGACCCCAGGACTAAGGTTTCACTCAGGTTTCACCTGAGTGAAGTGGAAACACCTCTAAACTAGATCCAATGAAACAGAAAACAAGAAGCCCTGGAGGCAGTGGGGTTGGGAGGTAGCTTCAGGCTCAGCCACAGGAATTCTCACCTCACAGGCAGTACAGAGGGGTCAGATATCTGAGCAGGGGAAGATTGAAGGAACCTCTGCTGCTGAGGGATGCCAGACCCAGCTGTGCTGGGACACCAGTTGAGTGCAGAAGCAGTGGAGGCCAGGATGCTGCTAGCTGTGGGCACTTATAGGAGCCTATTCTACCCAAAGAGGTCACCTGCCAAATGGTCACCTGCCCAAAAAGAATTCTTAGAAAAACTCAAAAAAAGACTTTAAAAATCAAATTAGAGAGATTGAGGAAAATTTCTTTAAAAATAAGAACAATCCAAGAAAGCCAAGAAAATTATGAAAAGAAAGCCAACCACCTGGAAAAGGAGATCCAGAATCTTAAGAAAGAAAACAACTTCTTGAAAACTAGAATTGGGCAAGAGGAAACCAATGATTATAAGACACCAAGAAATAATAAAAGAAAAGAAAAGAAAAAGAATTGAAAAAAAGAAGAGAATGTGATACATCTCATAAGAAAAAAAAAACTGATCTGGAGAACAGATCAAGAAGAGAAAACATAAGAATCATTGGACTACCTGAAAGCTATAATCAAAAAAGAATCTTAATACAATAATGCAAGAGATAATTAAAGAAAATTGCCTCAAAGTTTTAAAATAATATGGGAAAGCAGAAATAGGAAAAAATCCACCTATCACCACCTGAAAGAGATTTCAGGATGAGAACCTACAGAAATGTCATAGCCAAATTCTGAAACCTCTAGTTAAGGAGAAAATATCATGATCAACAAGAAAAAAAAAATAATCCACATATCATGAAAGTACAATTAGAATTATACAAGACCTAGAAGCAGCTACACTAAAAGACTGAAGGTCTTGGACCACTACGTATTGAAGAGGAAATAACTGGGGTTGTGGCCAAAAATATTGTACCTGGCAAAGTTAATTATAATCCTGAATGAAAAAAAAAAGGATATTCAATTAATTGGCAGACTTTCAGGATTTTGTCATAAAAAGATCAAAACAATAGAAAACTTGGCATAGAAGATTCAAAAGAAATATAAAGTCAACATCAAAGACCAATTACAAGGGACTGAACAAGCAAAAATTGTTTGCTTTTTGTATGTGGAAATTTAAATCAGACGCCTAAGATTAGGAACTGGGTAGTTCGAAAGAAAGACTAGGGTAGAGTTGAGTATGATGTGATTCTAAAAAGCAAAATGGTTTGGGAAAAGGTAAAAAGAGAAATTATCTCATACAAACAAGGTGTGAGAGGAAGAACTGATGTAGAGGAATCATATTGGGGAGGAGGGCTGGTATTGTTGGAACTCTGCTTACGTCAGATCTAGGTTAAAGAGAGAACAACACATACGTTTAGAAGGGTATAAAAAGTCTTCTAAAAGTATAAAGAAATAAGATGGTGAGGGAACAGGATAAGGGGGAGTATAGAAGGGTGTGTAGATTAATGGGAATGGTTTAAAAAGAAAACAAAATATATATCTAGAAGGGTATAAAAGTCTAAATTCAGATAAAAGAAGAGGGCGAGGGGATAGGGTGGGGGAAGAGAAGATAAGAGAGGGATTCTTGGCAGAAAGAAATAAAGCAGAGGAGTGATGAAGGATAGGAATACAGTGAGAAGGATAGTGAGGAAAAATAGGAAAAGGGGAACTATACAAGTAATTATAGCTTAGAATGTGAAGGGGATGAATTTACCCATGAAATGGAAACTGGTAGCAGATTAAAAATTTTAATTCAACAATATGTTGCTTTCAGGAAATATTATAAAAATGAGAAAGACACATAAACATAAAATAAAGTTCAGGAGTGGAATTTATTATGTAAAAAAAAGCAGGGGGTAGTAATCATGATCTCAGACAAAGTTAAAACTAAAATAGATTTAATCCAAAGAGAAAAACAGGGAAATTATACTATGTGTCAGCTATACTATTCAATATTGTTTTAGAACATTTAAAATAACTAGTCAGTATAAAAAACCTGAGACTATGCTCCTGCCAAAACAGACACAGGAACTATATGAATATAAACACAAAACAACTTTTATACAAATAAAGTTAAATCTAAATAATTGAAGCAATATTTATTGCCCGTGGGTGGATAAAGCCAATATAATAAAAAATGATAATTTTACCTAACTATTTATGTAATGCCATCCCAATTAATTACTAAAAATATTATCTTACTTAGTTATAAAAAATAATAACAGGGCTCATTTGGAAGAGCAGAGGGTCAGGAACTTCAGGGAAACCAGAAGAAAAAGATATGAAGGAACCAGATTCATTAGTATCAGCCCTTAAATCTTATTATAAGGTGAGAGCATTGTTGCAGCGTAAAATATATAATTTTAATTGTTTTAAATCAGTATTTTCTTGTATAAATAAAAACTATGCAACCAAGAATAGAAGGAATGCAGAAAAATTGGAAAAAGCTTTCATAGACAATCAGATAGAATGTGATTAGGCTGGAATATTACTGTGATGTAGGAAACGATGAGTTGGTTGATTTAGAAAAAATATGGAAAGCCTTGGGCAAATGAAGGAGGATGCTGACGAACTTCAGAAAAGCAGATGACGAGTGGAAATAACATAGTATGGTCTTACATATATATGTGTATGAGTGTATATGTGGGTATGTTTATAGATATCTATGTATATCTATGTGTATGTGTGTGTGTGTGTGTGTGTGTGTGTGTGTGTGTATCTCCATGCTTAATTGTAGCCTTCTTGGGGAGGGAGGGGGGAGAAGAAAAATAAAATAAGGAAGCAAAGAAAAACTGTGAAGCTTTGAAAAGAAAGTGTATTATTTATTATATAGGTTTTCTTGGAATGGAAATTTATTGCTTTAAATGGAATCCTCTCATGTTTTGCTGGGTCCGTGGCAATGTTTTTTTCTTTTCTTATTTTGTATTTAAGTTTAAAATAAATTTTTAAAAATTAAAAAAAATAAAAGGGCTTTGGCAATAGCTTGGTTGTGTGAGGGGAGAGACAGTGAGGAATCCAGGATGATTCCTAGGTTGTGAGCCTGAAGGACTAGCAAGATAGTGTTGTCCTCTATAGTAATAGAGAAGGTAGGAGGCAGAGAGGGTTTAAGGGGAAAGGTAATGAGTTCTGTTTTGAACATATTGAATTTAAGATGTCAAAGGCAGCTGGAGATGTGAGACTGGAGATCAGCAGAGAGATTAGGGCAAGAAAGGTAGATTTAAGAATCATCAGTATTGAGATGGTAATTAAATCCATGGGAACTGATGAGATCACAAGCTGAAACAGTATACAGGGAGAAGAGAAGAGGGCCCAGATTAGATCCCTGAGGGACACCTGCAGTCAGGAGTGATCTGAGAGAGAAGATCCAGTAAAGTAGACAAAGAAGAAGAAGCCAGCTCAACCCCCGTATATGTTATTATGAAATACAATATTCAAGTGGATTGAAATAATCAGCATCTTCACTGAACATCTGAATCAACTTTAGTGCTCAAAGTTGGCACGCCCTAGATTAGAAAGAAGTGCAAGCTTCAGATAAAGGGGGTATTTTTAGAGAGAATGGGAGGGGTCAAAGAATTCATCTTTCCACTGAGGGCACAAGGCAACTCAATAATCAATGGCTGCTTAAAATATGTCACCAGCTTTACAAGACCCATCTTTTAAAAAGCAAAACATTCCTGGTTTTGATCCATGTCTTCTCAGTCCCCCCAGGCAGTAAGTGGTTTGAACCTTTACTTTATGATTATATACAGGCAGCAAAGCTGCTATCTGAAGGATCAAAATTGACATTAAAAAGTAACATTTATATATTTTTAAGAAAAGTTAATAGCTATTATGAGATTAAGAAGATGGCAGGAAGCATTTAGTCAGTGATCTGCACAGATATTAAAGCTTTTTCCCATAAGAAAAAAAAAAAGAAAAATAACTGAAGGCCTACAGAAGGACTTTTGGAAAGGTTACTTATGTTAAGGGCAGAAAAACAAAACAAAACAACAAAACTAACAACTGTTGGAGACTGTGATCTACCAGCTAAACAAACAGCAAGTAAAAAAAGAAGATGGGTGTTGCCTCCCTTGGTGTGTTTTTTTTTCTGAGTACAAAATATCATTTATTTCCCAGAAGAAAAGACCTCATAATAAATCTCACAAGCAACTTTTTCATGTATCCAAAAGCTAGATTTTGATCAGAATAGAGTAAGAGGTAAGAGTAAAATAACTATACAATTAGATCAGGAAAAAGTATGTCAACACACACAAAAAATTCCCCAACTTTTTCTATACTTAGCTTATGTTATCATCAACAACATTATGAATACTGAATCATCAAAAGGAATGGACAGAGTGTCCCAAGTCTTAGAGTGGTTTTATGCTTTAATTAGTTTTTGGTGGATTATTGACTAATGATAATTTATTTAGTTATTATTACTTATTAACTTAATAGCTAGGTAATTAGCTATTGCAGCTTAGAACTACATTTTGGGGGGGCAACTGTCAACAAGTGAGAGGCAGCATGATGCGATAAGAAGGATGATGGACTTGTCAGAAAGCTTGAGTTAAGAGTCCTAGTTCCCTTGGGGGCGGCTAGGTGGTATAGTGAATAGAGCACTTGCCCTGGAGTCAAGAGAACCTGAGTTCAAATCTTGTCTCAGACACTTAACACTTACTAGCCGTGTGACCTTGGGCAAGTCACTTAAGTTCAATTGCCCTCCAAAAAGGAACCTTAAAAAAGTTCATTTAATCTTTTTCAGCCTCATTTTCCTCATCTACAAAATGGTAGTAATACTTGCATTACCTACTGCATCTAATTGTGAGGTTCAATGCAGACAATGTGTGTGAATGTTCTTTTGTAACCATAAATGTAGAAAAACGTGAACTGTTATTTAATGTGGTACCCTGAAAAATATAAGTTTAACTGGTTATCAAATATTTATTATAAGCATATTTTATGCCCTGGACTATTAGGCCCTGTGAGGAATTTTTTTTTAAGCCGACAGAAAACAGTGGGGGGAAGCATAGTATCTGATCACCTGAACCTCAGAAAGATTACTTGTAGTGGAATTAGTCAATTTATACTTATTTATTATTCACAGGGTTCACAGTGCTGTAATTCATATCAATCAATTCCTCCTTTAACTACCTCTCAAATCTGAAATCTATTCCTGCCTCTCCTCAAACCTATTTCCTAACCTGCTTTCTCAGAGCTTGTGACAATCAATCCCTCTCCGCCTCAAATCCCTTCCCAGATTAGGCTCCAGAGACACATGGTTCCCTCTTGGCTCTATTTCTACCACTCTGACTACTCAGCTTCTTTTAATGGAATCCTCCCCTCATCCCTCCCACTGTCACTGGGCACCTGTCCTAGCTCTTCTCCTTCCACATTCTGCCTGAGAAATCACATTCATTTTAATCAGTAAAATACATAGGCTATTCTCTAGGAAGCTAGGATATTTGCTCCAGGTTTTACATCAATTTGTGTATTAGCTTACATGTATTTACTTTTAGCAGTAAATATCCTTAAATGCCAAATCCATAACATGTTTTAGTGTTAGGGTAAACTACAGAAAATATTTTCAAACCCAATAACCAGGGTCACTGGAATAGATGAATACAATTTCCCCAAGCTGTTCCCTCAAACCAAGGTCAGTTCTGGAGAATATGTGGGGTGATAGAGGAACCAAAAGAAAAAAGTGTCTCTGGAAAAACCTGTTAGCCAAACCACAGTTTTAAATACCATTTACTTAGGATAATTCCCAGATCCACCTTTCTGTCATACACATTCTTCCTTTAGTGTGATTCTTCCGCTATCTCAAACTGAACATAGAAATTATAGAATTTCTCCAATCTTGATTCATTTAATAAATTTTTATCCAATGTCCACAATTAATTTATTCATACATACATGTATCTGTGCACCTATGTATATATATCTCTCCACATATATGCATGTGTATGGATATATGTATATAGACATCAAATAATTGACTGTTTACTATGAGTAAGGTCTTCTGCAAGAAACTGTGGGGGACACTGTCCCTGCCTTCAAGAAATTTAAAATATAGTTGAGAAATCCTCAGGTTTCATTTAATTTTCTCTTCGCTACGATACCTCTCAAACTTTTAGGCATGGATTCTTGCCTTGCTGAGTCAACTTCACCCTTCCTCCACAGCATCTCCTCCCTTTCCATCTCTGATCCTATCCCTTGGTCAGATGTAATAATCCTCACAGCCCTCAAAAAATTCAAGATCATATAATATGTGCAAAAGTAGGAACTGGTTTAATAACTGGGCACATAAGCTGAAAAGAGTAGGTTAGAAGCTGGAGGGAGAAGGAACATTCTCACTGTTGTGAAGTAATGAATAGTTTACCTCGAACTCCTCTCCTCCTAGGACTCTAGAGTGATCCCAACCCTCATTTTGTAGATTCCTCAGGGCATTTTCACTTATTTCAACAGGAGTCACAAAAGTCTTTCTAAAAAGTGAACACAGATTAATTTGTTTTACTTGGGAAAAGAAAGTGCCATAGAACATAGCCCATTTAGGTAGGGTAAGAAAGGCTTGAATCTACAAGAACCCACTCTAGGCTGACCACCTTATTTTCTCGATTGTCTTCTTTGAAAGATTCAGGATTTATTTGGTGTGGTTATTTCCTCTACTCCTCCCATCACAACCCGTCTATGAAGTTTTTAGTTGCTGTTGCTCCAATAATTGACTGGCTGTATGGCCAGTCCTCTCACAATGAGCCCGTAGGCTTTATTTATGTGTGGTATATTTTTATCTCCCAAGAGGTGGAGAATCATGCTCCTATGACCCAGAGAAATTATATAATCGATGCAAAACCAGAAACTACAGCAATGATTAGCTATGATGTGACAGAATGAACTCAAGGGAAAAACTGGAGCAATGATGCGGTCAATATAAAATAGGGATTGCGTGAAAAACAGGGGTCAAGGAGACATTTGGGGAATGTCTTGCTTCACTCTTGAATGTTTCACACTCTCCTCCTTACCTAGGTCTCTAACCCCATCACTTGTTATTGTACCATTATGCCTCCATTCTTTTTTATCTCTAAAGACTTATATTTTCAAGTTCTTGTTTTAAAACTGTGGGAAAGGTAATGTTTTAAGCCTTATTGTCTAATAAATAAAAAATGATTAGTGTGTGTGTGTGTGTGTACATATATATGCCATAGGTTTCAAACCCCCTGGTCTAGACTCTGTAGTCTAGACAGTAAGTTCTCTTGAGACTATAATCCTTTTTTTCTGATGCCTTTACTCTCCAACTAGTCTCTAGAAAAAAATTTGTTTCCAGCTGAAGAGCAGACCATTAAAAAATTGATCCAACTACATTACTAATCAACACAACAAATTGTTTTCCTGTGGGAGAAGTCCTATTCAACCATGGAAGGATGAGCATACAGTCAGGTAAGAGTCTCCTCAATGTGTTAATAAATTGGCATCTAGTTTACTGTTAAGTCTCCTGTGTATTTGAAAGACAAAAATATGCTTTACTTCTCTGTCCCCACAAACTCAAGTTCCAGAGTGGACGTTTGAGCAGAAAGAAGTCCTCCACAGCAACACATACACAGACACACACAGACACACACATACACACCCATCTCCAGTGCATATATATATGTACTGGGGATGAGTGTGTGTGTGTATATATGTAATCTTCTTCCTCACTGAGACATACAAAGCCCGCAGTCAGAAGGGATGGAAAAGATACATCACAATGTAAAGGAAAACCTTTCCTATGCAAAGAAAACATTTCAAGTCTTAGAAAGGATCTGAGGCTTGAATATCTCAATTATATATGAACTTACACTGGGTGGGGACCATTTCAATACTTTCATCCTCGGTCATTCATCTGCATAAGATCCAGCAGGAATCAGGGAAGAGTAACTGCGTTAAGGATGATGTTAACTATGGTTCCTCATTAAGGGACCATCTCTTTCTTCCACCTGCGTGGTGGAGACAAATGTCAGAGCTGGGGCTCTGAGGGATCCCATCTTTACTTATAATGCTTAGCTTAGTCTAGCCCAGCAGCAGCAGAGCTACCTGTTTGACCAAGCCTGGCTATGGGTTGATCCATCCAGCTGAGACAATAGTCAATCTGAAATGCCTTCCCCCAGATAAACTTCAAGAGGACTTTCCAGAACAAGAAAGGATATCAAGATATTGTATAGTTCTAGAGTTGTGGGCTGCCTTGAATATCTCGATTATATATGAACTTACACTGGGTGGGGACCTCTGCCTTGTTCCTTTCATTTGTGCCCCATTACTACTGTACTTTAAGTCTGTACCCACTCCTCTGTTCCTCTTCCTCCCTCCCCTGTCATACTCTGTATATTTGTGAATCAGTATTACTGCAGATTTGAGGGGAAATGCTTTGTGACTACCTTTCTCACTACACCACTTGAATAAAATTCCTTTTCTAAGAACTAACTGAATCTATTGGCTGATTGTTAGGGTAAAGCACTCAGCTAGGAGCTCCTGAGCTGTAGCATGAGTAGCACAGGTATCCCTAGGCTTACCCTTAGAACCTTTGGAGCAATAGCAGCAGCAACTTTGGGGACCTAGTGGGCCAGTGCCAGAGCAGGTTGGAGACATGAGCCCATATAATGCTTAGCCCAGTTGTTCTTCCCAGACTTGCTGGATCTTATGCAGATGAATGGTGCAGTGTAAGTTCTAAATAATTAAACAAACATTTATTAAGTGACTATTATTTGCAAATAAATACTATAATCTTGAAGAGGAAAGAGAAATTAAGTAACTTTCCACGCAAGATTCAAAAGGTAGACAAGGAAGAAAGAAATGGGTTTGAAAAGGGGATAAAATGATTTTTGTACCCTGCATCAACACAGCAAACAGGTCCTACTGGATGCCACTGGAGCACAGGATTGAGTTCTAAGCCTCTTCCTGTTACCAGTGTTATTGACAATTATTTAACTAAAATATTCAGACAAGAAAAACAATATATAAAGTCAAATTAATTAGAAGTAGGATTTTAATGAGGCCAGAGTCGTCCCAAAAAAACCCTAACAATGGGAATGTGAATTTAGTTCTCTGCCTTCCCTTCTGTCTACACTCTCTCCCTTTAAGATCTCATTCACTCTCATGGCTTCAACTATCACCTCTCTGCAGATGACTCCCTAATCTACATCTCTGGCCAGCCCTCCACTCCCCAGCTCCAGTCTCATATTTCCAACTGCCTGGTGGACATTTCCACTTGTATCACCTTAAACTCACCCATTTTCTCTGCTGCCTTCATCCTCAATCTTCCTCCCACCCCTGACTTTTCCATTTGTCTTTGTTACTACTGCTGTTCCAGTTTGCCAGACTTTAAATGAGAGGATGTTTTTGTGAGAGGGCATGGTTGCCTTTCATGACATTAACCTTGAAAAATTAGGGTTGCAAATCCTAAAACTGTACATCTCCATTCACCAAGTTATCACTGATCTCTCATCCACGCATGATGCATCCCCTGTATAAGTTACCATAATGCTTCTTTAGATTTGCCCTAAAATTGCTTCCATCAAATGGCCCTTCCTATTTGTAGCATTCCCCGACTTGGTGAACAACTCACATTCACTCTTATAATCTTGGATTGTATTCAATCATCCACCTTCATCTCCCCAGAATTTTAATCTGGTACTTCAGGGAAGCTTTGGGTGCTACAAAGCAGCTTCCCTAGTAAGAAATATACACTTTGGGTTTTACACTGTAGTAAACAAACACTAACTTGGCCCAAAGTGCAAATGTCTTCATTGAAACTGACACTTTGTAATAGAGGTGCAGGCAGAAACATAAAAATATGATGTTTTTCTAGTCATGTCAATCCAATAATAACTGTTTCCAATTAACCTAATCATCCATATTTTTCTTTTAACAAACAAAAATCAAGACCCTGCTCCTCATGATCTGAATTTTCACCCACCAAGAGTTATAGAATATAGTAATTCAATATTGTTAACATAAATATATCCCAAATACTCTGCATGTCAATTTTTAGTTCACCTTCCATCAAGGAAATGTTCTTTCCACTAGTAATGTCTACCAGCAGATCGTCCATAATCTTTTTCTGCACAAGTCAAATACCGACGTCTAAAAAAGATCTCTGTATATTAACTGAGTGACCTTGGACAACGCACTTAATCTCCCTGGGCCTCAGTTTCCTCCCTAGTGAAAGCAGTTTTGACTAGGTGGCCTCAGATATCTCTTCCCAGTTCGAGGATCTATGATCCTCTGAACTTGATTAAATAGCACAGTATTAAAAGAAAAATAACGGAAAGCCCAAGGCTTGCTAAGCAGAGAGGTGGGGCGTGGGATGGGATCTATGAAGACAATAGGCAGGTGCAAATTATTATTCATCCCCATCTAGCTGACTCATTAAAGAGGCCAAGGAGAAGCAGTTATCATTGGGTCTTCCAAGGGAAGAGAAGCAGGCAGGGGAGCCCTCTTAGATTCTTTGGGAAGCGAAGAGGACGACTGACAGGAAGCTTGGGGAAGACAAATGACAAGGGACCTCAGGGGGCTACTCCCGGATAGGTTTAGCCGCTTAATTTCTTTAACGGACTATTAACAGATTCCTCGATTCTTTCTCCTTCTGCGCCTTAAACCTCTCCCTCTGCCCTTCTATTTTGGAAACTTTTTCTGGAGTTGATGATACATCTGATCCATACTGAGATGACACTAGGTCCTTGGCCTCCACCCCTCCCCCTCCCCCGCCTTGCTCAGACCCTTATCAACACGTGAAACGCACTTAGAGACTCCCTTTAAATTAAGCGTTTACCCAATTTCCCTCCTCAACTACCTCCTCCCCACCTCGAGAATGGGGCTACACCGGAATCCGAGACAAGATGGACTACTGTAGCAAGGAGGTTCGGGCACCCGCAGCTGGTACCCCGGACACCTGTGCGGGCGCCAGATCCCAAACGGAGTTTCCCGGAGTTCGTAGACTTCGGAAGTGGGGTGCTAGGGCGGCGGGGGAGGGGAAGGGAAGGCTACGTGAGGAAGCTAGAGGAGAGAGTCCGTGGATTTCAGGGAGCCCGGTACCGTGGGGGAGGCTAAGTGGGAAACTAGAGGAGGGAGTCCGTGGACTTGGGCAGAAGGATGCTGTGCAGAGGAAGAGGAACTGAGTGGGAGGCGAGAGTCCGTGGATTTCAGGAGGAGGGTGCTAGGCAGGGGGACCAAGTGGTGAAGTTGGAGGAGGGAGTCCATGGACTTCAGGAGAGGGGTGCTAGGGCGGGGGCAAGGCTACGGGAGGAAGCTACAGGCTAGAGTGGGTGAACTTCGGGAGGGCGCGTGGGCAGGAGGGCGCGTGGGCAGGAGGGCGCTCACCGCCCTCGAGACGTAGGCATAGTAGACGGCTGCCTCCGTCTGTGGTCGCCACCCAGCCCGGCTCCCCCAGCCTCCGGCTCCTTCCTCCTCTCAGCCCGGGGCGGCAAGAGCTGGAGGAGGAGGCACCGTCGGCTATTTATAGAGAGGAGCAGCTCAGTCCCAGTTGGTGACAGCTGAATATTTTGACCAGATATGGCCGGGGCTCCCGCTCTGCAACCGGGAACCCTTGCACCCCCAGCGTCCCAGGAGCGCTAGGGGGAACCCCAGGGCGGGAGGGGGGCTGCGGAGAAGGGAAGCTCGGGGAGGCGTCTTACCCGTGGAGCCGGCGAACAAGCTGGGTGACTGCTGCCTGGGACGGCTTTCCCAGGCCACCGGGACGCGGCAGAGAGTGAACGTGTGCGGGAGAGGCGTTTAGGGAGCTGGGGCTGCTGCTGCTGCCGCCGCCGCCGTCGGGTCCTAAAGAGCCCCTCAGCTGCCCCGGGGGACCTCTTGCTGTTCTGCTGGGTGTAGGAGAGAAGAGGAAAGAGGAGAAACTGGAGTGGGGGCGTGGGGAGAGGTGGTCTGCAGATTTCTGCTGCAAAGCCACTGCACCCTGGACACTGGGGCTGCTACTACTACTCAATGGTTGTCCCGCCCTCTACATCGAGCGGCCCACCCCCTCCACCCCCCACCCCCCCACCCCGAGCCTGCCTCCGAGAGGAGGGAGGTTGAGGGTGGAGGGGGGAAGTTCACTCCTGGGAAATGCATTTGTCTGTGTAGTGCATTCCCCCCTTCTACCGAGAGAGAGAGAGAGAGAGAGAGAGAGAGAGAGAGAGAGTGAGTGAGTGTAGATTATAAAACGGAAGATAAGATGTTTCTGAGTAGCCCGCCCTGGCGATGGATGGATACCTGAGCGGATGAAGTCTTCACCAGAAATTGAAAGAGCTGCTAACCTGAGCTGAAGGACAGAGCCAGAGAGAGGAGAGGCAGCAAGTGTTGGGAGCGGAAGGAGCCTGAGACTAGAACTTGGGAAAGTAACTAAATATGTGGCCCTCGGGCAAGTCACTTTCGTGATAATGACTAATAATAACAGCCAACATTTATACATAGTTCTTTTTTTAGAGTTATCTCATTTGAGGTATCTGAAACATGATTTGAACTTGGGTCGTTTATGACTCCAGGTCCGGTATTCTCTCTGCTGTGCCCCCAAATACAGCAAAAGGACTAGACTATTAGATGATCTCTAAATTGTTTTTTTTTTGGAAGGCAATTGGGATTAAGTGACTTGCCCAACGTCACACGGCTAGCTTTTTGTGTCAAGTCTTTGAGGTCGGATTTGAACTCAGGTCCTCCTGACTCCAGGGCCAGTGCTCTATTTACTGCACCACCTAGCCGCTCTTTGACGATCTTTAAGTTGTGAAAGACTACAGGACCTGATGGCTATTCACCAAACCGATACTAGCTAGCTATGTGACCTTGGGCAAGTCATTTAACTCCTATTTGTCTCAGTTCCTCCTATGTAGGCTGGGGACATCACCCCAATCCAGCATCTTTACCAAGAAAACCTCATGGATAATGCCGTGGAGCTGGACACAACTAGCCAATTGAACAACAAAAAAAATAGGGAAAGAATGCTAGAAGGATCTCAGTTGCAATCCTGACTTTGCAAGTACCTGTGTGACTCTGGGAAAGTCATTTCTCTCTGTGGGCTGAAATTTTCTCTTTTTTTTTTCTTCCCCCCTCCTTTGAAAAAAAAAAGGAGGAGGAGATGATCTCTAAGGTCCAACATCGTATGATTTGTGGAGTACAGTAACGGTCTCTAATGCAGCCCAGGGATTGTGAGTTCTCTGTAGGTCTTGCATCCTGCAGTAACTAGAGCCAAATGATAGCGTTGAAGTGGAAGGGATCTTCAAGGTCTAACGCCCTAATTTTACAGACAGAAACCAAGTGACCCAATCAAGCTCACAAAGCTGCTTGGTCTCAGATCTCTGTCAAGAAGTATGCTTTTAATTGTCTTAAACGGTCTCTTTAAAGCACTAAGAGCATTTCTTCACTTAAGTTATTTACCAGGCCATTTCTACATCATACCTTCCACACTAGGGGCATCCTCCTTAGGTCCCTCCCACCATAACCCTGAAATGCCAAAAACTCAGAGAGGTAGGCATTAACCTTTTCTTGACCCAAATAGACCTCTCCAATACTTCTCAGTCATTTCCAAACCATGGCACCCCAGAACTCCCCACTCTCCCCCCCCAGCTTCCCTTTGTGTTGTCTACCCCCATCAGAATTAAGTTCCTGTCTGTCTTGTTTGTAATTTGTATCATGGAGCTTTGTACATGATAAGCCCTTAAATGTCTTTTCTTTCATGTGTCATATTCTTTCTCCATTTTTCTCTTTTGATATTCTGAGAATTCAACTATGTACTTTATAAGTAATGACTGGGTGCATTAAAAATTCAAATTATACTTCCAATGAGACCTTACAACAGCAAGACAGTCCTTTCATTCCTCCTAAATTGATACCTTTTATCACTCCCCATGGAAGCTTTTCCAAACTTTTTCCTTTTCTCCTACACTTCTCCCCATTCTCTCTTAGCTGAGGGCTTCTTACTTGACTGAGAAAATTGAGACCTTTGGCCAAGAGCTCCCTTTTCCTTACTTCTCATACTCTGAACTTTCTCCTCTTTTCCTTTTCTCCAGTCCCTCCACATTTACCCTTCATCCCATCTCTAAGAAACTGAGAGGCGCCAGTGAGGGGGCAGAGAGCACCTGTCTTCATGGGGGACAGCCTATGTAAAGGCACAGGATGGGAGATGGAAACATATTTTAGGAACTGCAAGTTAGCTTATGCAGCTGAATTATGAGTACATGGAGGGGAATAAAGTATAAGAAGCCTGGAAACAGAGTTACGAAGAGCTTGAAATGTCAAGTTGGGGAGTGATGTATCTTTAATTCTGGAGATAATAGGTAGCCACTTGAGCTCATTAATGAGTGGAATGACATGGTCAGACCTACACTTTAGAAAAGTCACCTTGGCAGCTAAGTGGAGGATGGATTGGAGTGGGAAGAGATTTGAGGAAGGGATACCAACTAGCAGATTCTTGCAATAGTCCAGGAGAGAAGTGTTGAGGGCCTGGACTAGACTGGTGGCTGTATGCATGGAGAGAAGGGGCCATATTTAAGAGATTTTGTGAAAGCAAATGACAAGACTTGGCAGTGGATTGAACGTGTGAGGTGAATGAAAAGTTGAGGATAACATCAGTGTTGCAAGGTGAGGTAACTAGAAGGATGGTGGACAATAGGGAAGTTTGGAAGGGAAGGGGGCAAAAAAGCATTTAGTGGTCAGGAGTAAAACACTGGAGACACAAACAGAAAAACAAGACAGTTCCTGCTTGTTTTCTTGGGAGATGAATCTGCCTACTACTATGTGGGTGTCTTTAGGAAATTTTGGATGGGATGACTTCTAAAGGAATTTACTAACACCAAAAGTTACATTTTTTTTCTGCCTCAGTAGACATGTGCACATATTTGTTATATAAATTCCTGGTTGATAAGACAAAAACCACAATAGGTAAGGTGGTTTAATACATTTTAAGTTTCCTGCCCCCAAATTAGCGCCATTTATAAATATTATACACATTAGCAGTAACAATGTTTACTGATTTTCATATCTGTTTCCTTGAGTAATCACTTAACTTCAGTCCACGTATCAAGCTGAGATTTTGCTTGATCTGTTTTTTATCACTTGGTGTACTTGGAGCATTCCCTGTCCAGTTTTATAGTTAAAAATCATCATCCAGGACTTCATTACCTAAAGAAAATAAGGATGAAATTTTGCGGAAAAAAAAAAAGATCCTGCTCTTAAGGAATTCACTTTCTAACAAGGAGAGACAATACTTGGAAGGTTTCAGCTGCAAGTCAGATGGAAAGATCCAGTAGTGCTTAGAGTACAAAAGCAAAGTAGACAGTAATGCCTTTTTTTCTTAATGTCAGTTCTACCAATAAAACTATGTATGTTTCTGATGTTGAACCATTAGATAGTGACCAAGGAAAATAATGTCAACTTCTATATGAATTCAAGAATTAATGAGATCACATAAGAATAAGAAAGGTGACATTAAGGTGATTTGAATCTTTGATTTATGAAGGGGGTGAGGAAATAAAATTTGTATGTTACTTTCAGTGACATTTTGGAAGTTGCCTGTTGATTATAATAGCCTCATTCCCAAACTCACCAACCTGTGAGCTGAGACATTAAGATGGAATAGCCCTATAACTAATATAAATTTTGAATTAGATGGGCTGTAGCTTTCATCTTTTGCATATGTGACAGACCTCAAACTGACTTATAAAGATCTTCCATTGAGTGTGGAGATTACCTGGAAACTTCTGGCAACTCCAAAAATATGATGGCTCAGTGCTTGGGCCCCTTTCCAATTTTGAACCTCCTGACTGCTTCTGGCTAAGTATTCTGCCTCATACCTGAAAGGGTGTGGTGCTTTGAGAAGCTGAGGCAGTGCCCTCATTGGTCACTGAGTAGGGAGAGCTGATTCCCCTAGCAGCTTATTTAAAAAGGAATTACTCCTTACCCCTTTCCACTGATCTTGGGTTTGGGACTGCCTCTTCTGTGTTTATTTCCTGGTCTTAGGTGAGCAAATATCAATTCCAAGATGGACGTGATCAAGGTTGGAGGCAGCCCTGTGAGTTCTAGAGGTTTGCTGACCTTGGATGATTTGGGTCAGAGCGAACTGTAGGGGAGAGAAGGAGTCCCCAGCAACTGCTCCAGTCCAAGAGTGTTGTGACCATCAACAAGAGAATGGGTCCAAGCCTGCCTCATTTTTAGGGAGAACATGGATCTTGAGTTGTTTGGACAGTGAACTGAAGTTAAATGTTACTATGCATATTCAGCAGGGGCCCCTAAATGCCAAGTCTGGAGTCAGGAAGACTTGTCTTGCTGAGTTCAAATCCAGCCTCAGGTACTTACCAGCTCTGTAACCCTGGACAAGTTACTTAACCCGGTTTGCCTCAGTTTCCTCATCTGTAAAATGAGCTGGAAAAGGAAATGGCAAACCACTTCAGTAGCTTTGCCAAGAAAACCTCAAATGGCATCACAAAGAGTTGGACATGACTGAAAATGACCAAACAATAAAACAACATGCCTATTCAACAGTACCCAAAACTGTTATGCTTTGATGAGGTTTAATTATCAACCTCTAGGGAAAATACGACTATAGTTGTAAGTTGTTATTGAATCCCATTGAATCAATACGTGCTATGAGTTGTTTGTGTTTTATAGCAATTTTTTTTGTCTAGGAAATAGATTCCTGTCCCATACCTGATTCATATTGTATTCTTGAAATCTTTCTCCTCCCTTTTTGGAGAGACTAGTTACAATCCAAAACCTAAGCCTTGAGAGATTATTTTCCCAGGGTTGGGGAATTAAGTAGCCAGTGAGTGTGAGAAAAGGGAGCCTAGGTCATCTCATTAGAAGTCAGTCTCCACTTAAGACTCCACCCAGTCTAACCTCATGCATGGGTCCAGAGAAGAGGAACCCCTTAGGGAAAGGGAGAGAGCCCAGTGTCCCCACCCTTTGGTCCCAGCGGTGGTTCTTTGTTGTTAGATATTTAGAAAAATAAACAAAACCACTTATACAAATATGGTGTGCCCCTACAGACTATACAAGAGCCTAAAAAAGAGAACTTTTTTCCCTTCAGTTTTGTATGGTCTAGATACAGCAGTAGAACACAATTCATCATTTAGCTGTGACAATTATGGGTCATGCAAATGAGGCCCATTGGTGTTGTGGAAAGAGTATTGGAGTTAGGTGAGAACTGGATTTGAATCTAACCTCTCATTCATTAACTCTAGGCAAATCATTTAAGCTTTTTGAACTGATTTTTTTCCCATCATAAACTGGGGTACTCATACCTGCAATACCTCTTCCAGGATTGTTATTAGGATGAAATAAGATGCATGTAAAAGCACTTTGCAAACAATGAACTGTATAAATGTCAGCTATTAGGATGGGCAGTGGATAAAATGCTGGGCCTGGAGTCAGCAAGACTCATCTTCCTGAGTTCAAAGGTACTTACCAACTATGTGACCCTGGGTAAGTCACTTAACCCTGTTTGCCTCAGTTTCCTTTTCTGAGAAATGTGCTGGAGAAGGAAATGGCCAATCACTCCAGTATCTTTGCCAAGAAAATCTCAAATGGGGTCACGAAGAGTTGGACACACCTGAAAATTAGGATGCTACCTAAGCATTCCAGGCTTCATCACTTTCCTGAAGCAGAGCACATACAGTCACTAACTGATGCTGTTATTACTCTCTCTCTCTCTCTCTCTCTCTCTCTCTCTCTCTCTCTCTCTCTCTCTCTCTCTCTCTCTCTCTCTCTCTCTCTCTCTCTCTCTCTCTCTTTCTCTCTCTCTCTCTGTCCGTCTCTGTCTCTCTCTCCCTCTTCCTCTCCCTCTGTCTGTCTCTCCTCTCCCTTCTCTTCCTTCTCCCTTTTCATTCCCATGGCACTTGTAATTGGACTTCACAATATCAGTAAGAGCTTGCTTATTAATGCCTTCTCTGACAATCCTTTCCGACCAACACAGGATCCTGTTTCTCCTCCTGCCTCTGAATAGATAGATGATCACAGTTAACTAGAGGGTGACAGCTCTAAATCTGTGAGAGTTTCCAGTCATGGAGGATTATCCAAGTGGGTTGTGTTTCCTTGCTGAGGATCTCTCCATTTCATTCTTTGCTTTGGCTCCCCTCTTCCTTCATATCTCCTTCTTCCCCTCTGAAAATCTGCCTTGAAAACAATGTGGGTCCCTAACCTTTTCACCCCTCTGCCAAACACTTAGAGCTGACCAGGCGTGGTGTATAACCTTGTAAACCTGCAGGTTAGCACAACTCGAATTTTAGTGTGCTAAGTGTCAAGGTGACTGCTTTTACTCCTGTCAGAACATAAAATTGAAGCCAGAGGGGCACAACCATTTTTGCCTGAGAAATAATAAATGCCTAGTGGGACAAGGAGCCCCTGGGGCAGTCAGTCACCCCTCTCTCTTGATAGATGAGTTTTTGACATCTTGCCTGGAACTAGGCTTCCATGGTCACAAGGCCATCATTTTCAAACCATGCTAAAGCTGGCTGCTCCCCTCATCCTGTAATCTCCACAGCACCTAAACCTTGGACTCTATGCTCCTGACAGATCCTGGGCTCTGACTGGTGAATTTTTGTCTTTTGTCTTTGCTGGAACCACCATTTCCAAAGGGCATCCTGACCTCCCCACAGCTTTCCCTTAAATGAGTTGTCAATCTCCATTAGAATGCAAGTTCCTTAAGGGAGGGACAGTTTTTACATATTTGCATTTATATAAAAATAACACAGTACAATGCCCAGCCTAAACTAAGAACTAGATAAAGGCTTTAATGTTTATTCATCATTCTCCACAGCATACTGATACGGTTCAGCCCTGGATGGAGCTTGGACACTCACCAGTGAGGTTAGGCTTCCTTTTCTCACAATCCCATCCCAGAGTCCTGGGAATGATTGTCTTTAAGCTTAGGTTTTAGTGTCCCCAAAAGGGAGAAGTAAAAGAGTACACAGTACGAAATGCTTCAAGTATGAGACAGGTATTCATTTCTGATTTAAGAAACACTTCGCCCAAAACATTCATAAGCACACACTGACATAAAAACACAAAAGTGGCAGAACTGTTATTATACTCTGCTGGAAGGTTGAGCCTTAAGCCTCATCAGAATAGGAAGCATTTTGTGAAACTGCTGAGTAGGAATTTTACATTTCATCTCATTTTTATGCTGTTCCTGTCACAGTAGGCATTTTCTGGCAAGTTGGGCTGCGACTTGGGCTCATCTTTTAATTGGTGGTCATGTGCTTACTTTCTGATGTTCAGGTCTAAGTGGGACCACTGAACCTATTGAATTTACAAGGTGGCCTCCAAGTTTAGATGGGCTCATCTCAGGATCAGTACTTTTTCACCTAAGATCAGAAAGGAACAAACACAAAAAAGGAAGCCCCCCAAAACCAGGATCAGGTTCACCAAAGCAGAATATAGGCTTTGGCTCATGTGCTCATGGCCACATGGTAGTTAGGTTGGCGGATAGTTCTGCTGGCCCTTCTCCTGACCCTCATGGGGTGTGACTTGGACAGTTCTGACACAATTTGCAGCTGGAAAGAGATGACAGTGGCAGAAGTGGGGTCATGGGTTAAAGATCCACTGAGTGGCTCTTCTGGCTCAGCTGCTAATAAGAGAGCTTTTCCCTTGACAAAGTACCAAGCTCACCTCTATAGTGAGTCATACACTTGAGTGGCTAGAAGCAGCCAGGGGTTTCTTCATCCCCTAACAAGCCAGGGCTTATATAGCCAGAATCAGGAAGAGCAGTTTTACATATGCCCTGTTCCACTCCTGGTTATACTTGTTTTACCATGAGATCCTAGTCTTAAAATCCAGACTAATCTAATCTTGGGCCTATTGAAGAGTTTCTAGTAGGCTTATATGTGTGTGCACATATTTCCTACCTGAATTCCTTAAGGTCAGGGACTAATTTACTACTAATTTAATTTATCCCCTAAGTGAGCAAAAGGTCTCATGAAGAGCTGACTTATGAGAATCTAGATCCTACTTGAAAGTAACTGGTCTGGTCTGGGTAACCTTCTAAGAAAAGAGATGTGAAAAATGAACCAAGAGAAAACCAAATGAAAGGAAATTAATCTCATACTGGGTAATGAAAAGAACAATGCCTAATGCCAGATCAGTGGTAGTGATGGAAGTTTGGAGCCCATGATCTACCCCTTCCTTTCTCGCCTGATTCATTGCATGTTCTTCCCCGCTCACCTGCTTATCTTCATTAGTTGTCTTCTTGGTTGGTTTGGTGACCATGAACATATACATTTCAGATTTTCTTGTGGCAGACCCATTTTGAAATATGCTATTCACAAATCAGTGGTTAGTTAGAAGAAACAGTGGATAAAGTGCCAGGGCTGGAGTCAGGCAGACTCATTCACCTTTGAGAGTTCAAATCTGGCCTGAGACACCTAATAGCTGTGTGATATGACACTGAGCAAGTCACATAACCTTATTTGCCTCAGTTCCTCATCTGTAAAATGAGCTGGAGAAGGAAATGGTAAACCACTAGAGTATCTTGGCCAAGAAAACCTCAAATGGGGTCATGAAGAATTGGACATGACAACAAGTAACAAATTCACAAATCGGGGGAAAAAAGCCCTCAAACCAAAAAACCCCAATCAACCTTTTCTCTGATCATGTGCTGGTTGTTGGTTCAGAAAATATAAAAATCATACTTATGTGCTCCCTTAGACTGGAATCTCAGAATAGGAAGGGACCCCAGACATTTAGTCCAATAAATACTTAAAACACGAATTTCCTTTCATATCTGTGGCAGGTGGTCATCCAGATTCCACTGGAACACCTCCAGTGAAGGGGAACTTGATACCATCGCAGTCCATTCCATTTTTGAGCAGCTGTATTACAAGGTTTTTTGGTTTTTTTGTTTCCATTTTATCAACCTAAAATCTCCCTTCAGTTTCCTTCTACTCATGACCTAGTTTTTACTTCTGGGACCAAATAAAGTAAGTTGATGGGAGCTAGGTGGTATAGTAGATAAAGTGCAGGGCCTGGAGTCTGGAAGATCTGAGTTCAGATCTGACTTCAGAAACTTACTAGATGTGTGACCCTGGGCAAGTCACTTAACCCTGTTTGCCTCAATTTCCTTTTTTAAAACAAGCTAGAGAAAGAAATGGCAAATCACTCCAGTCCTAAATGGGGTCATGAAGAGTTGGACATGACTGAGACAACTGAACAACAAAATGAGTTAAATCTCTCTTCTACATGACAGCTTTTAAGAACAAAAAACTTCAAGAAACTATCATACCCTATGCTGCCTTTCCAAGTCTTATCTTTTCATCCTCAGTTCCTTAAACTAATCTTCACGTGGCATAGCTTTAAATCCCCTTACCATTCTGGCTGTTCTTTCCACTTTGACCTGTCTATGGTCTGTCTGAAAGGAGTTGCCCATAAATCTGGGAGAGTCCTCACACGCAAACTCTATTTTTAGCTGCTTGTCAGTCTCCTACAGTGGGCTCTAGATGAAACAAGATTATTGTCTCCGGCTTGATTCCACAGACTGAGAAAATGTCACATCTATCTGTGTATCTATCTTGTTTAAGAGAAAACCTGTCACAGAGAAGCATCATTTCCATTCAACTTAAAGGTGGGATATGGGGGAGGAGTCACTTGGGAACACTAAGGGAGCAATTTTCAGAGAGGGAAACCAAACCCCAAATCCTTATAGGTTAACATATATATAGGCTTTAATTTTAGAAGGATGGGCTATATATGTAAAGGCAGAATGTGTCTTGATAGTTCTTCAGATAGACTTTGCAGCAACATTAGAAATCCCAATAATGGTTTGTTTTTATTTACCAAAGCTGACAAAATACATTTTAAAAGTTATTTTAGCAATGAATCATCTCTTACTTTTTCAGATTATGGATTATAATAATGTAGCATATTTTTGCCAAAGTTTGTTAGAATAACAACCACCCAAATCGGCAATTAAAGTGCTTTATTCAATTTAAACCATAGTCAATAAATTCAGACTATTCTTCAGACACACCATTTTAACCATAAACATACATTTTAAAATCTGTTACAAAATGTGAATTAAAAAAACTAAATAGATTTTGTACTAGGTTAGCATAAGAAATTAGAAATCTTGGGTTAAGGAGTTAACAGTCTTCATTTCCCTATTTATTCCCAGATGGTCTCCCTAGAGAGGGGCTTAACCTTTTTTTGTGTGTTATGGACCCCTTTCACAGAATAATGTTTTTAAATGAATGAAATAAAATATACATGATTACAAAGAAAACAAAATATAATGAAATTAAAGATGTAATTCTGTTCCCCCTATCCAAGTTCACGGGTCCCTTGAAACATATCTGGCAAGCCCCTTAGAGGTGTGTGGACCTCAGGTTCAAACCTCTGCTCCAAGAAGTTGTTCTATACCATCTGAAATTATAACAGCAACAAAAAAACCTAATAGACTCCTTTATGTGTGTGAGGTACAGTGCCCTCACTTCCTCTTCATAAGACTCCAAGCTCTCTTTTTTATCCTCTTTCTGCTAAGATTATCTCATTACCTACTTCACATCGAAGACAGAGTCCTGCTGCCTCATGGGTAATCATCTTTGCTCCATTCAATCAGTATTCTTACATTTAACTTCTCATCCTTCTTTTTAATCTCAGTGGAAGTGAGACCCTTTTTCTCCTCCCCAGAGCCAACCCTGAAACCTTCATGCCTTCTCTAGGATCTTGCTTTCTCAAATATCCATTCCTTCTTAGTAATTCAATCTCTGCCTCTTCATAAGCTACTACCTATTTTTAAACATTAAGTCTCATTCTCCCATATTCCTAATGGAAACATGTTCCTCTTGACCTTGGTATCTCCTCCCAGCTACAGTCCTAATTCTCTCTTCCTTTTCACTAACACCTAAAAATGCATGATCTACACTTACCGTTTCCCTTTCCTAGACTGCTACTCCCTTTTGCTATCCTGTGAGGGACAACAGGGCATAGTGGATAAAAGATCTGCCTTTGTATCAGGAGTGACCTGGACTCAATCCTTCCTCTGACACTTTCTGTGTGTTCCTAGGCAAGTTTCATTATGCTAGGTAACTCTCTAATAAGCTGAAGAAGAGTTGCCAAACCACATAAGTGGAAAGAGTTCCCCTATATCAAGAAAATCATAGCTACAGTTAAAAAACAACAAAACAACCCTTACTCTTAATGTTGTGTTACTGAGAAATAATTGCCTACTTCTAGAAACTCTTTTCTCTAGGTTTTTTTCTCCTGGGTTCTCTTGCAATCTGTGGGCCCAGAATCTAAATCCTTCAGACTTTTCCCCTAACTTGTATCTCTCTTGAAGAATCACATCCACATCCATGGCTTCAACTGTGGCCTCTATTTTGATGATTTCAAAATCTCTATCTTTAGCCTTGAACTCTTGCCTTCATTCCAAATTTCCAACTGTCTGTATAGCATCTCTCCTGGGATTTCTTGCTATTAGTTCAAATATAACACATTTAAAACTAAACTCACTCTTTGTCCAAACCAACCAGTTTCTATTCTCTCTTGGCTACACTAGCCTACTTGTAGTTTCTAGAACAAGAGACTCTTCCCGTAGCTCTGGTTTTTGTACCGGCTACACCCACTTCTGGAATGCTCAGCCTCCTCAACTGTACATGGGTTTCCCTGGCTTACTTCAAGACTCAAATTCCATTTTATGTAGGAGGCCATTCCTGGTCCCTCCAGTGGCTAGTTAACAGAGTAACTAACTCTGATTACTCTATCTTGAACATGCCTGTTTGTTTACATTGTTTTCCCCACTGGAATGTAAGTTCCTTGAGGATAGGGACTTTTTTTTTGCCTATGTATCTCTATCAGTGTCTGCCATCTTTTAAGGGCTTAATAAAAGCTGTTAACTAACTTCTACCTCTGTATTCAAATTTCACCAAGTACCACCAATCCTTACACTAAGACATCCTTGATCTTTCTTCATACCAAACACCACTACTCTGGTGCACATTCTCATCACATTGTAACAGGAGTATGTAGGTGAACTGGTTTCCCCTGCCTCCATCCTCCCTTGCATACCATGCCAAATCAATCTTTTTCCTTTTAAAAGCTTTTATCATATAGTTTTCCTATTTAAGATCACAGTGGCTTCTTGCTGTTAAACTCTTTTGCCTGATTTTCGAGGGCCTTAGTGACTGTGGCCCTTCACTAAGGATCCAACCTCATCTCTCACTACTTCCCAATATGATCTTTCTTTCCTCTCTAGTCAGGCTTTTATCACTCTTCCCTCCTCCCACCCTCCATGTAATATTCTTGAATCTCCATTTCTATATTTTATTTATGCTGCTATCTTACCTAGAATGAACTCTGGAGATGAAATGTCCCAAGGCAAACTCCAAATAGAAAGCTTTTCCAAACTAGATTTACACTAATTGCTATCACCCTGAATAATAACAAGAGGGACAAAGATGGTTTCTGTTCTACCTACTAAGAAATTTGAGGGCTTCTAGGCCTATGTGACCTGTCTGATTGGTATGCAAATTCTTAAAACTAAAATGACAAGCAGAGAGGTACTTAATTTTGTCTACAGAAACACAGAAATTCATGCCACTGAGCTTGGCTATAATTTTTAGAGATATTCTATGAAAGAAAAAAAAAGGAATGTTATACAGTGATTTAATAAGACTAGTAAGGTCTACATAACTTAATACATACTTAGCACTGGCAGAAGGAACATGTGTACTATGTGTATACCATAATAACATGGGATGGGACACGAAGATATTAGAGAAAGGGGAGGCAAATATTTTAAGATCATAAAACCTAAGAATAAACTCGAAGTAGTCAACTTTGATGTTGATAAACAACACTTTATTTTTCCACCCCAACACTCTAAAACTATAGTAATAAACAAAGTGCAAGTCCTTTGAAAAGTCAACTTGGTTAAACAAAACTTCTATTAAATATATTTGATAGACCATAAGCATCATATTTTCTCAATTCCTTGCATATACTCAGAGCCATGCAGCATCGCTGGACTTCTGGTGTTCAAAGCCTGCTTCATGTTTTTATTATTATTATTATTATTATTATTATTATTGCTAAAGAATATGAATTAGTTGTCAAGGTTTCAGCAACAGTGATTAATTAATTTTTGAAAGCTCCACAAGATATTCGGACATAAAGTCATGAATCCATATATCAGTATCTGGTAGTGACGTGTCCACCAAGTAGGCCACTATTTTTCTATCCCAAGGATTGGTACTTTCCACAACTGCCTGTACCAATGCCACCAAAGGTTTCTTCTCGACATGATTTCGAAACACTATTGAAGCTTCTTCTGACCACTGACTGCATCTCACTCCTAGTACAAAAAACAAAGATATGCTTTAAGGATATACTTCTCCAATCAAACATTATTTTATTTTATTCAAAGTAGTCTGAAGAATCCAAGTTAGAGTTCCTGAAAATAAAAAATAAGCAGCAGGAAAAAAAAATTTTTTTTAAAGTTCTTGCCACAGCTTTCTCAATCTGGATTGAGTCACTTTTACGATCCTACACTTCTGAGTGCATAAAAATTTAATTAATTCAATAACATTAATTACCTACTATGTACCAAACACTAGAAATATAAAAGTAAAAGAGAGTCTGAGCCCTTAAAAAGTTTACATTGTAGAAGGTCCCTTGGTGTGAGGCTGTGGAACAAAACAAGGAATATATAATGACCATATCTCTTTGCTCGATATGACGATTTCAAAAGAGAAAGGATAGGTCCATTTACCTCATAAATAATTCAGATATAGTACTCCTAGGAATGTTCCTAAGAAGAATAAATGTGAGTATATATGTGTGTGTGTGTGCGTGTGTGTGTGTGTGTGTGTGTGTGTGTGTGTGTGCGCGCGTGTGTGTTAAGGCTTATCTTGGGCAAGCCACCCTCTTTGGGCCTCAGCTACTTTATCTATAAAATGAGGAGGTTAGACGATATATAATCTTTTTAAGTGCCTTCCAGTTCTGGGACTCTGGATCTATGAATGACATCAGTAAAATAATACAACTCATTCTAATAATAAGTGGTATGGGATTTGAGTTGAGCAACCCGAGCTGAAGTTTCTGAGCAAGTTACTAAGGATTTAGGATAATAAAGCTTAAAATTATCTAGTTCCCCCCTTTTCATTCTACAAATAGGAAACTGAGGCTCATCGAATGGCCTGCTCAAGTTCACAACACAGGTAGTCGGTAGCAATGCCAGGAATTCAAGCCAGGTTCCTTCCAAACCACAAATTTAGTGTTCTTTCCACCATATCAAAGCACCTCTGTTCTCTCTCTGGGCCATGGTTTTCTTTCCTCAAAAATGAACAGATTGAACTAGATAATTTTAAAAGTTTCTTTTCATTTGTTAGATTCTATGATCTAAGATCTCTAGAGCTCATATTACAAGTGCAATAAGACACAACTTCACACAATCTTTAAAAGTGAACTGCAACTTAATAAAATTTCATTTCAAAAACTTGTACATAGGGATGGCTAGGTGGCACAGTGAATGTAGCACTGGCCCTGAAGTCAGGAGGACTTGAGTTCAAGTCTGACCTCAGACACTTAACACTTACTAGCCATGTGACCTTGGGGCAAGTCACTTAACCCCAACTGCCTTGCCTTCTCCCCTCCAAAAAAAAAAATTTGTACATCTAGTACAAGTAGAGTACATCTAATACCTTAACCCTAACCCTAACTTGTACATCTAGTTTGCTGTTAAGTCTATAATGTTAGTATGAAGTTAGGACAGGTTTAATAAAAGTAATGGAATTTAGGCATAATATATACATATATTATTTATGCCTTTTGCTTTTATATTATTCATTTCTGAAAATATTCTTTCCCCACGCAACAAGGCATTGTCATGAAGATTAATAAAAAGAAAAAAAATCAGTGTAGCAAAACCAAACATACTGCCTCCATCTAACAGTGTATTTGTCATATTCCACATTTATAGTCTCCCAGTGATAGGAAGTCTCAATTATTACATAATGTTCAATTGAGCTTTATTTTGTTCTTAACATTTCTATTATATGTCACTGTGTATATTATTTTCCTGATTCTTTTCACTTTCCATCTGTTTATAAGTTTTCCCACATGTGGCTGAATTCTTAATAGTCATCATTTCTTAGAGCCTAAGAATATTCCATTTTATATCTATGCACCACAGGTTGTCTCTCTGCCAGTTTATCTCTTTGTTCTGCGTTCTTTGCCCTCCCAAAAAGCATGACCACTATTTTGGTGTACACAGCATCTCTGTCTCAAGACTCCCATAGGCCTACATACAGCAGAGAGATTACTGACATCAAGATAAGAGCAGGTTCTAGCACTGGTTCCAGCTCTACAATTTACCTGCAAGCTGAGCTGTGATGGCCTGAAAGGGCAGCTTCCGGAACACGTCCACTAGAGGCTGTACTTTCCTGATGCTCACTAATTCATGTTTCCCATAGTCCAACTCATAAACAGACACGAGTCCATTGGTCAGAACTCCTTTTAAAAGTACTCTGTGCCACCTAAAAATATTTAATGGGTAAAAGAGAAAACCAGTTCCAAGTAAATATCAACCTTATAGCTAAATACCATTTTATGATGAAAAATATGAAGTTGATCTGAGTGCTTGCTCTTTAAAGCTAAGATCAAAGGTCAAAACGCTGCACACTTTTTGAGGACACTACCAGGATATCAGTAACAGAGTTTGACTCAAGATTAGAATGAATACTGCAACAAGGTTCAGACAATAAAGACATTACAACAATTCTAAAATTCTAACCTTATAGCACCAAATAGAAAGATCATTTCCAAATACAGCAGAACTAAGAAAGAGAATTGTAGCAACTGTATGACTCTTACAAACCAGGGCGAAATATGGATTTTCAAAAGTAAAAAAAATGTTTTCCTAAGAATTAAGAAAAATGGTTCTAATTTAGGTGATTCTGTGTTCTGATTATATGCTGAGAAATCTAATGACTACTCCGTAGACTAAGCATAAATGGGTTTTAACCGAATGGTGGTTACTGCACTGGAATATGAGTTACCCGGTTTTCCAGGCTGGCAGACCCTACAACTAATCAGTCTCCTTTGCCATTTAAAATGTTTTTTTTTTTGCAAGTTCCAAAGTGACTCCACCAGAGCAGAGAACTTTTGACACTGACTTCTCTTGAGGACAGAGCTAACATCATATATAAGGATACTCCACTGCCACTGCACTTCCCAAATACCTACTTGTTTTCCACTTTTGCAGCATATACTTTATCTTTCTCCACTGTGATGGGCCGCTCTTCAGACACACTATAATACAGAATCATTTCTTCCATCAGAACTTCCAGCTTATGTAACTCTTGCCAAGGCTGGATAACAAAATGACCAGGATGGCAGGCCACTGGCACATAGACATCCATGTGCTCTCCCGGCTTCGACAAAGGCATTGCAGGGGGAAGCTCCAGCACAGAGAGGTTGGTGGTGTGTTCTATTACAGATTTTGGGATGGGATTGGTGAAGTTTTTTTTGATACTTTCAAGAGTGGTTCTAGGTATTGTGACACTGTCACTTTTGTTGTTTGAAGGACTACTACCTTCATTGGGTGTGGCACTCAAAAACACATCCTTCTGATGCTTCCATAAATCTGCATTTGTAATCTGCCGATTAATGCTGCGATGAGGATCTGGGAAATTTTTAGGAGTAAACAGATAAATATGTGCAATCCCTTTGGGTTCATCCAATTTCATAACCTTTTGGAAAAGAAATAAAATGATTTAATAAAACAAGATCTACATTTATCTTAAAAAGGTAAAGTTATTTACAGAATCAACACTGTGAAAAAGATGATGTAGTGCATTTTTAATGCACATGTTGTGCAAATTTAAGACATGACACATTTTCCACTGTGTTCTTATATAAAGGTAAAAATAGTATGAGTAACTTTAGGGGACTGATTTACTCACCACACTTAAAAACCCAAGGAGAGTACTATGATATGAATTATATTTTGCTTAAACTTACTTTCATTTATGTTTTGGGAAAAATATGAATAGTGGTTCTATGAGAAAATTTCAATGTTATTAACACTCTCCCCTTTGAAATATTAAATTACATATATAATTTTTACTATGTTATTTTGGGGTATGAAAATAAAGATATTTTCCTCTTTTGTTCAAAGTGCTCTATGGTCAAATTACTTTGGAAAATGCCAATTTAGAGTGACTATTTAATAACCAAGTGACTATTGTAGTTAGCTGATATATCCTCAGGTTAGGATGGGGATGAATACAAAATAAATGCGTGTGGAATCAGGTGAGACACAAAGAAAAGATTCCAAACTGCTGAGTGACCCAGACCCAAGTGCCTCAGGCTCCTACTCCATCCAGGAGGCAACAGGGATTCCCTATGCAGACTAGTTAAGATATGGCTCTGGAATACCTAAGAGGGGGACAGAGCACATATCTGGTTTCTGTTAGAAGAATAAAAGGAAACTACAAGTGCTAAAATTCCTGAACTAGATTTACTAGAATATGGGGAATATGCAGAAAATGTGATTTCTGCAGCACAGGAAATACCTAGTGTGGGAATCTTTCACTGCATAAACTGCAACTGTCCATTTAAAGTCATAGGTTCACAGATTTAAAGCTGGACATAGATCATTTAGTCCGACCTCTTCACTTTACAAATGAGGAAACTGAGTCCTAGAGAAGTTGAATGACTTGTCCATGGTCACACAGGTAGCTAGCCAGGATCTGAACCCAGGTTCACAGACTTTAAAATCAGTGTTCTGTTTTCAGTATGTAACAGATGACTTAGGAGGGAAGTCCTTGGAGGTTTGCCTGAGACACATAGATGTTACATGATTTGCCAAGCATCACAAAGCTAAAAATTGTCAGAGGTAGGACTGGAAAAGCCATCAGTGTAGTACAGTGAGAAACAAAAAGAGATGTGTGTGTGGGAGGTCAGAGCCAAGATGGCAGCATAGAAGCAGAAAACTCTGTGGCTCCCCCAATAACCACCTCAAATACCTATAAAATATGACTTTAAACAGACTGCAGAGCTACAGAACTCACAAAGTGACAGAGAGAAACAAATCTCCCACTGAACGCAGCCCAGCAGGCCTACAGGTAGGGTCCATAGCAGCACGCTGGGAGCTGAGCCCCCAGGGCAGCCCCGACCAGCAGCTGCAGCAGACTTCAGGAGAGTGGATCACCAGCAGCAGTGGCAGTTTCCAGAATTATCAACCCATAAATGCCAAAGAAAAAGTGAGAGGTGAGTGTAGAACTCTGTTGGAACTGGGGGAGGAACGGAGGAGTGGGCAGGCCCCTGGCCCTGGAGCTAGAAGTGGTGGAGGTGCGGTGGCCATGCAGCCGCCTAAGCAAACATTCAGAAGGTAACAGCTCTTGCTTTAACCTGCCTGGATCTGGATCATGGTCTTGGGTGGTGGTCCTGAGGTGTGTGATCAGTGAGCCAGAATTTGTGGGGGCTGCAGAGATGCCACCCTCCTAATAGCGCCAGCAGCTGCAAAAACCCCAGCGATTTGGGACAAAGCTCTCCCCTCTGGAAGCAGAGTTCTACTGTGGCATAAAGCTCAAAAGTCAAGTA
>CM053583.1:243772812-243820813 GCA_028627135.1 Pseudochirops cupreus | reverse complement strand
GGACAAAAAGGATCAAAGCATGGAATGGGAGGAAGATAATGAAGTCAGAACTCCTGCACAAAAGCTTGTAAGAAAAATATGAACTGGTCACAGCCATGGAAGAGCTCAAGAAGGATTTTGAAAATCAGGTAAGAGAAGTGGAGGAAAAATTGGGAAGATAAATGAGAAAGATGCAAGAAAATCAAGAAAAGCAAGCCAACAGCCTGACTAAAGAAAATAATACCTTAAAAAATAGATTAACTCAAATGGCAAAAGAGGTCCAAAAAGCCAATGAGGAGAAGAATGCCTTAAAAAGTCGAATTTGCTAAATGGAAAACAATTTCAAAAGCTCACTGAAGAGAATAATTCCTTCAGAATTAGAGTGGAGCAAATGGAAGCTAATGACTTTATGAGAAACCAAGACACTTTTAAACAGATCCAAACAAATGGAAAAACAGAAGGCAATGTGAAATATCTCAATGGAAAAACCACGGACCTGGAAAATAGGTCCAGGAGAGATAATTTAAAAATTACTGGACTACCTGAAAGCCATGATCAAAAAAAGAGCCTAGAAATCATCCTTCAAGAAATTCCCAAGGAAAATTACCCTGATATTTTAGAACCAGAGGGCAAAATAGAAATTGAAAGAATTTACTGATCACCTCTTGAAAAAGATCCCAGAAAGAAAACTCCTAGGAATATTGTAGGCAAATTACAGAGTTCCCAGGTCAAGGAGAAAATATCATAAGCACACAAGAAGCAACAATTTGAATATTGTGGAAACACAATCAAGATAACACAGGATCTAGCAGCTTCTACATTAAGGGATCAAAGGGCTTGGAATATGATATTCTGGAGGTCAAAGGAGCTAGGACTAAAACCAAGAATCACCTACTGAGCAAAACTGAGGATAATGTTTCAGGGGAAAATATGGTCATTCAATGAAACAGAGGACTTTCAAACATTCTTGATGAAAAAACCAAAGTTTAATAGAAAATCTGACACTCAAATACAAGAAGCAGGAAAAGCATGAGAAGGTAAACATGGAAAAGAAATCATAGGGAACTTATCAAAGTTGAACTATTTACATGCCAACATGGAAAAGCGATAATTGTAACTGAAACTTTTCTCAGTATGACGATAGGTGAAGGGAATAGAAATGTATATATACATATATATGTCTATATAGGAGGATATATATGTATATGAATACATATGTGAGTGTGTGCATATACGTGTGCAGGTATACATAGACAGAGGGCACAGGATCAATTGAATAGGAAGGGATGATATTTAAAAGGTGAAACTGAGAGGTAAGAGAGCAATATAATGAGAGGAGATGGGGAGAGACAGAATGGGGTAAATTATCTCATATAGAAGAAGCAAGGGATAACTGTTACAATGGATGGAAGAACAGGAAGGCAAAAGGGAAAGGGTCAACCTTACTCTCATTGAATTTGGCTTAGGGAAGGAATGACGTACACTCTAAATTGGGTATCTTGCCCTACAGGAGATTAGCAGGGAAGGGGATGAGAGAAGGGACGATGGAGAGGAGGGCAGGTTGGGGGAGAGGGTAGTTAGAAGCACACACTTTTGGAAAGGGACAGGGTCAAAGTAGAGAATAGAACAAGTGGGGAGCAGGATAGGATGGAGGGAAATATGGTCAGTCTTTCACAATATATCCACTATGGAAATGTTTTGTGTAACTACACATGCACAACTTATACTGAATTGCTTATCCTCCCAGTAAGGGTAGGTGATGAGGGAGAAAGGGAAAGAATCTGGAATTCAAAGTTGTAAAATCAAATGTTTAAAAAAAATTATTATTATTATAATTTTTACATGCAACTGGGAAATAAGACATACAGGCACTGGGGTAGGGAGATCCATCTTGCCCTACCGCAAAGTCAGATGGGTCATGGGGGAGGACATAGGAGTGAACAGATTGGGGGAGAGGGTATACAGTGGGATAGGGCTGTTTTTTGGGGTGGTGGGTAGGGGAAAGATGGGGAGAAAATTTGTAACTCAAAATTTTGTGGAAATGAATGATGTAAACTAAAAAGAAACATAAAATTTAATTTAAAAATAGACGTGGAGTCCAATGACCTAGGTTCAAATTTTTTATTTTCTACTTCCTACACCTATGTGACTTTGGGTAATGTACTTAATGTTTCTCTATGTACTCAGCTTCCTCATCTGTCAAGTCCCTTCCAGGGCTAACTCTGTGAACTGAACCTATGATGAGAACCCAGATCTCCATATTCCAAGGCCAAGACAAAGACTAGGAAAGACAAGAAGAGATCAGGTTAAATTAGCTTTAAATATCAAACAAAGTAGTTTATATTTGAACCTGGAGGTAACAGGGAACCACTGGAGTTTACTGAGGAAGGTAGAGGGGAAGCAATGTGGGACGTTAAGACCTGTGCTTTAGGAAAATCACTTCAGCAGGTCTGTGGAAGATGAATTGGCATGACACTTAAGTAAGTCCAATTAGAAGGCTACAGCAACAGTCCAATTGCAAAGTGATGAGAGCCTGAAATAGGGTAGTAGCTCTGTGAATGTGGAGAAAGTTGTACAGGATAGATATTGCTGAGAAAGAAATGAGAAAGTTTGTACTAGAAATGAGAGTTGAGTTAGAGAGAAGAGTCAAGGATGATACCAGGGTTGAGAATCTGGGTATGTAGAAGGATGCGAGCGAGGAAGTTTAGTAGACATGTTAGAATATTCAGTTTGGTTCATAAATATTTTAAAATTCACTTATGGCATTCTAAATTTGAATCCATTTTTCTTTACCTCACATAAGACAGTTGAGGTGCTACATGGGGTCAGATATCATTAGTGTCTCCTTGCAGACCTCAACTCCTAGACTAGTATTTTGTCTATAGTGGGTGCCAGTCTGTCAATAAGCATTTATTCCTCACTTACAATGTGCCAGGCACTGTGCTAAGTCTGGAGGTTTCCGACAAAGACAAAACACTAATCCCTGTCCTCAAGAATACATTGTGTATTCTTGTACAACATGCACTCAACTGGGTAAAGCTAAGCTAAGATGAAGGGAATCTGACAGGGGAAGGCACTGGTGGCCAAAGAAGACACTTGACAAACAGGTGTTGGGTGAATGTCTCATGTACTTTCATGGGCATTTTTTCATGTGTTGCTTCAGTGCTGCATTATTTCCCTGTTTAAAGCAGAGGCAGATATACTATCACAAATTAATAACAAAAATTTTCATTGATAATCACTGTGCCTAAAACTGCAGAGGATACAAAGGAAACATTAAGATAATGCCTCGTGCCAAGACAAACTTACCATCTAATTGGAAAGAAATAGTTCAGCCAAGAAACACCGGAAATATTGTACAATATGACTGGCAATACTGTACAATATGTAACTACAAGTTAACTGGAGACTCAAACTCTAGGTTCTACAGGAGTTCAGAAAAGGAAAAAAATCTTTATGGTATCTATTTAGTAGGGGGAAGATGGCGCTTGAAGAAAGTGGGACTGGAGCTGGGTCTTAATTTTACATCTTTGGAAAAGGGGCATTAAGCTACAAAACTAGCAGATTTCTTTTGTAGATGTTAAAAAACAGAAATGCAAGCAAATCAATTTAAAATTCAAATCCAAGAAAAGTAAAAGCAATTCTTTCAACCATTATTTTTTGTTTATAACCCAAATCATACCAGTTATATTGCATTTCAGAAGCATATGTTAATTGTATCCATAACAGTTAAGCCAAGTATACTTAAATCTTGTGTGCTAGTAAGAGGTAGCATGGTACAGTAGTTAGAGCTCTGGACTTAGAGTCAGTTGGGGTCCATGGAACCACCAGCTTTCTGACTTACCCTGGGCAAGTCCCACCCAGCCCTCATACCCAACTGCCCATTCAACCCTGTCAACAGAACCTCCCCAGACACTAAAGGAGAAAGCCAGTATTATCTACCACACAGCACTGTCATGAAGAAATTGTATCATAAATCATAAAGCGCTACATGGGCAAGTTATTATAGAAAGCTCAAGCACTTACACAAAATTCTACGCTTAATTATAATTTCTAAAAGAGAAATGTTTCATGGTATAGGGTACTTAATTCCTTATCACCAGTTAAAATGGTGGCAAAGTGACACCTATTGGCATAACTGTGGCACATGAATGAGAGAACAAAATAAAGGCTATACCAGGGGTAGGGAACCTGTGGCCTTGAGGCCACATGTGGCCCTATAGGTCCCTTAGACTGAATCCAAACTTCATAGAGCAAATCCCCTTAATAAAAGGATTTGTTCCATAAAACTTGGACTCGAGTAAAAGGCCACATCCAAGGACCACATGTGGCCTTGAGGCTATAAGTTCCCCACCCCTGGATACTCACAAAAACCTCAATGTGTTCAGTAATAAGGACACAAAGTAGGACAAGTATTTTACAAATATCACAAAAATTTAGGATAATTTCTCAAACAAGAAATCATTTAACCACAAGCTACCCTATATACAAAAACATAACGGAGCTCATGACCAAGTCTTCATTTTACTATAAAATAAAATCTTCCAATTACATTTATAGCTTTTTCTTGTTAGAGCTTTAAGCAATTAAGCTGTTCGATAAAATGCTAACCTTAATGCTGCAATCAGAGCAGTTCAAAACCGTGTCTCTTAACCAAAGCACAGCATCCGGTGTCCACATGCCAATAGTAAGTGGAAGATCAGCTAAACAGCACTTAATGGCCTGGAAAAGAGTATAATAAAAATGTATGAATGTTTTTAGCCCATGCCATTCTAAAATTCGTGTTACCTAGAATAAAAACATTATTTTCTATAATTCAGAGATTTCCAAAGAACAAAGCAATCAAGTACTATTTATGGAAACACACTAAATCATTATAGCATTTTAGCTCTCCGTCTGTGAAGAACTAGAGCCTGGGCAGAGATGCCAGCTCGGCCACTTACTGCTCTGGTGACTGTGCTCATGTCCATTCAATTCTCTGGATCTCTTGTTTCTTCATCTGTGAAATGGGGGGCCCCAACTAGACACGTCTAAACTTTCTTTCAGCTCCAACTCTAAGATAATATGAGATGCTGAAATCTAACAGATAATAACTAAAAAACAGAAAGCCCCTCAGCCTTTGGTTTTTATCTTCTCTCTTTTCATTTGCTGCTTTGCCATTTCAGTCGCGCCTGACTCTTTGTGACCCCATTTGGGGTTCTCTCGGCTGAGATACTGGACTGGCTTGCCATTTCCTCCTCCAGCTCATTTTTAGATGAGGAACTGAAGCAAACAGGGTTAACAGACTTGCCCAGGGTCACACAGCTAGTAAGTATGTGAGGCTGGATTTGAACTGAGATCTTCCTGCCTCCAAGCCCGACACTCTATCTACTCTGCCACCTAGCTGCCCCAATATGAAATGCTGAAATCTAACATGATAATTAAAAACAAAAACAAAACAAAAATCCTCAAAAACCTTTGGTTTTACCTTATCTCTTCCTACACCTCATTTTTATCTGAGCAACTGCTACTAAGCAAGCTGTAAATCCCTGATCCTGAGTCTTCCCTCCTCTTAGAGTCCCATAAAGCTCTCTGGGCTGAGCCTAGGCCAAAAAGGTGAAGGAGGTGAAGCTTGTTCCCAGGGCTCCTGTCTTTCAGCTCCTTTTCTGTGCTGGATTCCCTTTTTGTGTTTTCATCTCCTGATGTTCCATACTATGATGCTTTTCCTGGGCACCAATAAATGCCCTAGACTCTTCCTGAGCATCTCTTTTCTATCAATATGTACTCAAACCTCCTGGCTATGCTAACCTTTCATTTTCATGGCATTATGGAGAGACTCAATACAATAAAACATTCATTTTTATTTCAGAAAAGGACAAGGGCTGTTGTTGGGGCAGCTAGGTGTGGCGGTGGATAGATAAAGCACTTGGCCTGGAGTCAGGAAGTTGTGAGTTCTAATATGATCTCAAACACTAGCTGTGACCCTAAATGAGTCATTCAACCCTATTTGCCTCAGTTTCCTCAAATGTAAAGTGAGCTCAAAAAGCAATGGCAAACCACCTAGTATCTCTGCCAAGAAAACCCCAAATGGGGTCACCAGTAAAAACAGTTAAATAATAAAAATGGACAAAGGTTTGGAAAGAGAATAATGACATAATACTTTGTTTTTAAGCATTCTAGAAATATCCATTTACAAACAATATAATTGTAGTGCATGCATATGACTGCCAGTACTGTTTATTTTGCAATGATATTCTACTTATTGATCAATTTTCATCAGTTCATTAAAGCTTGACTCCTACTATGCAACTAGTTTATTTCTAATTAACAGTCTGAACTTGGAAATGACAAAACTGTATTTCTTAAAAATATATTCATACGAATAATAAAAAAAGACTAATACTAATCTAGGTTTGAATTGGCAAAGTTTTACTGTACTTTTGAAAAAGACTAAACAACTTAAGTTAGACAAGCTTCAACTTAAAAGAAGGATTCAGACTAGTCTGAGACCGTGCTTTCTTATGAGTCTCTATTAGTGATTATGGCTACGCTCCAGACTGTTCCCTGCACATTGTCTGAGGCGATATGTTACCTGGGGTGGGACTGAGATCAGTTCCTGTAGAAATCGAGGTGGAATTTCTCTGAGTTCTGAAACTTTTACAGACGTAACCGTGCCCATATCCAAGAACTGAACATCAAGAGCCCGACTACTGTGAACATTTGTTATCTAGAAGGAAAAAAGCATATATTAACTTAAGATGGACAAAACGTAGAGACATCTGAGCACGAGAATTCCAGTACACTGACAAGACCCTAGAGCCAGTGCTGCCAGGGACATCAGAGGCCAGTGTGACTCCATCACTTCACAAATGAGGAAGCTGAGGTTTAGCCAGGGTAAGTGACTTGCCAACAGAAATGCAGTTATATTCAGTGTCGGAGGCAGAATCTAGCCCAGGTCTCTGACTCCAGAGCCAGGATTCTTTCTACTTTAACAAGCAATAAGTAGCAGAAAATATCAGCACTAACCAACTAAACTGATCAACTGTCATAAATTTAAAATGTATTTTTATGTTTTATTTAAGCAATTTGATTTTAGGAAGATTTAATAACCATTCTTTCCTAAAAAGAGCACATTTTGTACAGTATGATATCTTAGTACATACACAGAAAGTTTTCATTTAAAAATTACATTTACATCAAACCAACCAGTTAAGAATATAAGATACATTATCCTGGATCAGACTAATTGTTTTCTTTGTGTTAGGAGTATCACAATGAACACTTTGTGGGAAATCATGGTTAGTGTACATTATGCTAACATTAAAAGATTAAGGGTGTTTTTCAAATAATCCTACTTTCCCTTAACAAACAATGTGATATTTGCAGTCACTGAAAAATAGGCTTAACTTGGTTGAGACTATCTTTTGGAAACTTATTACATAACACCAAGGTCTTTATGCCACCAGGTAGGCCTTAAATATGGTATGAAATTACTATTTTAGTGAACAGACCTCATTTTAAAACTGAATTTTTTTATTTAAAAAATGGAATAGAATATATAAATATAAGAAATGAACAGAGAAATACCACGTGGAATAATATCTGAACAAAGTGGACAAAGATGGGTGTCACTTCTCACTCGTGAAAGGTAATGTCACCGGCTGCTACTTCACCTGCCAACACACAGTTCTCCAACTCTGTACCCTCTTGGTCTAATTTGATACCACCGAGTGTTTGAGGCCTTGAACCTTGGTCCTAAGTCTTGGACTGAGCATAGAAAGCCATGACAATCTACTTGGCTGCAGGCTCAGAGACTGGTAGTGAGGTAGTAAAACTTCTAATTATTCATGAACTGATTATTTTCTCTGAATAAAGACTATTGCTGACTGCCAGGTTGTTCTTATTACAGTGTAGGACAGGTTGATCACTAATCTCAGTTTCCCAGTGATAAACTAAAAGCTTGGTCAGTCTGCAGTCAACCATTTCCCTTCCCTGGAGAGTCTGTGCTCTGACCAGCAGGCATACTGGAATACAGGCATACATTGTACATGTTGCTTTGGGTCAGTGGGGCAATGATGACAGATACCAGACAACAAGAGAAACTACTCAAATTCCTATTTTCTTTTTTCTTGGCTTACTGATTTAAAAAGATAACACCTTAAGAGTGTGGGAACCGAAACTGCAGAGAAGTGGAGAGATAATAAAGGAATCCTTCACTGCCCTATGGAGGAATCAAATCAGTGTCCCAAACAAATTACATCCTAGATGATAAAAATAACTCACAGTTGTGGTCCCTGAGGCACTATGGGTGACTGAGACAACATGGAAACAGGTGGTGTTTTCTAGGGCAGGAAGCAGGTAAAATATCCCAATTTTCAGTGAGGGAAAGAAGGTGAATTCCACCTTTAAACTGCAGATGGAGGATTTTGATGCTGACCTTGACAAAAGTCTCAAATGAACTACTCAAAAACATCTATTTAGTAATCAAGGAAGCAGTGCCATTATGAGTTCATTAAGAACAATAATGCCAGACTGATCTCAGTATTCAGTACTTTTTTTGGACAATTACTAGATTGGTAGCTCAGGGAAACACCACGGACAGTATAACTGGATTTCAGTCATGCATTTGATAAAATGACATCTTTCTTTGGAAGGTAAAAGGATGATAGCAAAGTTTGGTGGATTTGGAAGTAACTGAACAACTGGCCACAAAGAGTTGATTAATCACTGATTGATAGATGTTATCCTGAAGGGATGCCTATAGTGATATGCTACAAGGACTTTCTTTTTAAGTCATGCTCTATTCAAAGCATTTACCAAAATTTAGATGAAGATACACGTGTTCATAAAACTTCATGGTGATGGAAAGCTAAGAGGGACAGCCAGTACAATAAACAACAGAGAAATATAATCTAAAAAGACCTCAATGAGCTGGAGGGACACACTCAAAGAAAATGAAAATCCACAGGAATAAACGTAAAGACAAGCGCTTGGCTCAAAACCGACCATCTGTGTAAGTGCAGGACAGAGGAGACGAAACCACACACAGCAGTAACTCATCAAAGAGAGAGCGAGAGAGCTCCAGTGCACGGTGGGCTCCACGAGTTAACAGGGAGACACGGGAAACAAACAAAAAGCAAAACTAGTGTGGTCAACCTCAGGGCGTTCTATCTGACAGAGAAAGAGCACTTTTCTCCCCCTAAAAACATGCTTTCTGGTTCTGTAATGAAAACAAAATTAAAAAAAAAATAAAGTTTTGGACAGTTTCAAATAATTTATTTCAAACTGATAACAAAAGAAGGAAGTTTTTTTAAAGCATCATTTCTCAGAACTGGAGTTGGAAGGGATTTCAGAGGTCATCTAGTCCAACCCATAAATGAGTAAGAATTCAACAGACAATCTTCCTCACACACAATTATCCAGCCTTTGTCTGGAAGGCCTAAAATGAAAGGGAAGCCATCAGCTCCAGAGGCGGTCATTACACTTTTGGATAGTTCTAATTGTCAGGAAGTTCTTCCTCACATTAAACCTAAATCTGCCTCTTTGCAACTTCTATCCAGCGTTCCCAGTTTTGTCCTTTCCAGTCCTTTCCATCTTCCACAGGACAACTAGTTGTTGATTACTTGGAAACAGCTGTGTGGTCCCTACCAAGTCTTCTCTTCTCCAGGCTAAAACATCTCCAGGTCTTTCAAATGAACCTCAGAGCATGACCTCAAGCACCTTCTTCATCCAGGTAGGCAGCCCTTTGTTGGGCATTCTCCAAGCTTATCAATATCTTTCCTAAAATGTGCCCGGAACTCAGTATCTTGCAGTTCATAATGAGGAGGGCAGAGGCACAAGAAATACGCTATGTTAACAAGGCAAAGGCAGAAGAATGAATCTTTGATGACATTTGTAGAGCTCTGTGTTGTCCCTTGCTTCACACTCAGGTTTAGCACAAAGTCAAATCCTTACTGAACAGAAGTACAATGCTTAAATAGAAAGGAGATGACAGTTCTGTATGTTATCCTGGTCATATGACATCTAAAATACTGTGCTCATAATTCTGATTGCCACATTTCAAAAGAGAAAGTGACAAGCTGTATTGTAACCCAAGGAAGGCTGAAAAGGATGGAGAGAGGATTTAAGGTCATGCTATATGAGGTTTAGCTAAAGATTCTGACTCATCATAAGGAAAAACTTCGTAACAACAAAAATTTTGTGAAAGTGGAAGGGTTATCTTAGGAAATAGTGAGTTCCCTGTACCCAAAAGGTCTCAAAGGTTGAATAATCACTTAGAAACATTTCAGAGGATTCATGCTTCACAGTTAGGAAAGAGACTAAAAGATTCTTATCCTTTCTATCCCTGAGATCCTCTGATTTACACTGGAAACAAATGCAAGGCTTATTTTAGAACAAGTGCCAAAATAACAACTGTATACAAAGGGAGAGAAGTGTATAGCCTGCAGTTGTCATGGCAACTATACAGTAAGAGAAGATCCTAAGCTAAGCTCTGCAGGATAGATAGACTTTGGATAAGCAAACTCAAGGAAGTGGGGAAAAGGCATTTCAGGCTGGGAGAATAACAGAACAGAAACTGGAATTAGGAATGAACATAGTATTTTGCAGGAGGGACGCTGGAGTAGGGATTTTATTTTGGGAAGAAAATAAGGTTGTTTTGGTAGGATGATGTCAGATTGGGGATGGCCTGAATACCAAACTGAACACTTTACATGTATATGCAAAGTACAACTATTGAAGATTTTTAAGCATTAAAGTAAGGCGAAGAAATTAGTGTTTTCTCGAAGATTAATTTGGCAATCATTTATAGGATGGATGGATTGGAGGTAGAAAAATCTGGAGGATGATAAGCCAGGACACTAATAATAAATCCAGACAACAGATGACAAATATGCTTGAACTTAGCTGATGGCAGTATAAAAGGATCCCAGAAACATTTCAAAGCTTAAGTGACTGAAATTAATGAATGAAAGAGGAAAATAAAAAACTGAGGTTTAAAATTTTAAAACTAAGAAAATGGTGGCTAATGTCATTGAAATAAGTAGGAGGTTAGGGGATCAAATTTAGGGGAGAGGAGAGGAAGATAATTTGATATGCTTAATAGAGATATCCCATAGGCAAACGGTTCTGGAGCTTAGATCAGAGGATAGAGTTGAAGACAGAAAATGTCAGCACCACCTATGTAAAAGTTATGACTTAAGTCATAACACGAGATCAGTTCACAAAGGGAAAGAATATAGATATAAGACAGCATATCTCAGTTTTCAGTAATCCAGTCTGAAAAGTCTTATTTAAAAAAAAAAAAACTTCATACAAAAGTTCCTATATGCATAGACACATTTCAAGGATACCTTTTGCATGTTACATATACATATACAAAAGGCAGCACAGCACAGTGGAGAAAGAGCTGACCTCAGAATCAGGAAGACCCAAGATCAAGTCATGACTCTAATATACACTGGCCAGTGGGATTAGTATCACAGTGAGTGGAAGTCACTTAACCTCTCAATGCCTAAGGAGACTCTTTAAGACTATAGGTTGAGGAAATGGAAGTTCTCTAAACTAAGAAAATCACAAGTCTGGGTCATTCAGATTATTCTTTATAATGAGCATGTTATCTTTTCAAGTCAAAAATCCAGTTTTCTGAACTTACACTACCACTAAACTTCTAAGGTGATACATAATGGCACATTCTTGGACAAACTGGTATTGATTCCCATCATTTAGGGTGTTTAAAAAATTCTGATAAAAGCTAGCTAGGAATCATGGAGACCTCTCTATGACTGAATCATTAATGAAGAATCTAATTTGTTATGATATGTTTATAAAACTACTAACTTGGTTACATGGCTGCAACTCTCTGGAGCCTTAAAATTGAACATAATTACAGGACAATGGAAAGTACACAGTGGATGCAGGTATGCTGTAACACATAATAAATCACAATGTATACAGACTAAATCTGTCATAAAAGAAATACAGCAGATAAGAAGAAGACAATCTGTTCACGTGGCAAGAGGGAGGTATAACAGTTGGATGTTCCACTGGTATCTGCATGCTATTGAAAGGAGGGTTCCCAGAACACTGAGTGGCAAACTGGGGTGGGCTCTCTAGAGGACACAGACAAATGTCAAAATGGGCAGCTAGAGGTGAGTTGGAATCTACATTAATGAGAGAATATCCATACTGGTGAGACTACAGATCCAGTGGAGGATTCTGAGTAGTGAGTACTCTAAAAAACATTATATGAATCTTTTTTTCTTAAATAGCATAGAATGTGACGTTTCAGTTACTAAACACAGGAGAAAGAGCTTAAGACACAAAGTTCTAGAGATTATAATACTTGATGCAATGCGATTGATTGGCTAAATGAGCAAACGTTAGGAATACTGTGAATGACTGGCCCGCTGCACTTTAGAATCTTAGAAATGAAGAATTCAGTTGGTCTATGCTTAATCTTATCTAGAACATTCCTTAAAAGTAGTAATTCAGTCTCCATCTGAAGATTTTCCATTGATGGGAAATTCCTTACCTCTTCAAGCAGTACATTTCACTTTTAGATACATCTAAATGTTAGGCAGTTTTTCTTAATGGCTTTATAATACATGAGCAAAAAAAGAAAATGAGCTGATCACATGGCAGGCTATTAGCGAGGAATACTAATAGATAGCCTGAATGCTCCACTGGAATCCTTGTGACATCAGAAGAAGGGAAGAAGGCCTCCAGCATGTCAGGTGATGGATTTAAGGGAGAACATAACCAAGACTTGCATAGGACGGTTAAGTATGAATAGGTTGTAATCTGCACCATTGGAAGGAATATTCACCTCAATGAGGTCATCTGTTTAAGCACCTGAGTCTTGAATACTATGTCACTATACATTCTATCCATTTGTCCTAATTGTGCTCACCAGGGCTAAGCAGAAAAAAATAATATATTCTTCTTTTTGAGAAACTTCCAGATATTTGGTGACAGTAATCCTAGCCCCTAACCCACGACTCTTCCCTTCTCCAAATAAAACTTTTCTACTTCTTGAACTGATATCTCATGTAGCACCCTTCTGGGCCTGAAGTCAGAAAGAACTGAGTTCAAATCTGGCCTCAGACACTTACTAGCTGTGTGACCCTGGGCGAGTCATATAACTCTTGTCATGCCTCTGTTTCCTCATCTGTAAAATGGGGATAATAATGGCACCTACCTTCCAGGGTTGTTGTGAGGATCAAATGACATAACAACTGTAAAGTACTTAGCAGTCTCTGACACACAGTAAGTGCTGTGTAAATGTTAGTTGTTACTGAGTAACTTTACCATCTTACTCATCTTCTTAGAGAGCCACAGTTCATCAATGTCCCTTCTAAAAAGTGATACCTTAAATTCAACACAATAATTTAGATGTTTTTTTGACCAGGGCAAAGTATGATGGAATTATCACTTATCTCTCCATTAACATTTTTGTTAATGCAGCCTACAAATTAACTCAAATTCTTAATTTTCACATGAAAAACTTTCTAGTCATACCTCCATCATTCTGTACTTGTACAATTTTTTTTTAACTCAAGCATAGGATTTTAATTTATCTCTGTTAAAATTTTATCTTGTTAGTTGTAGCTCATCATTTTAATTTTAGTCTTTCAAGATCTTTTTTTTTGGATTCCACAGTCCTCTATTATTTTCTGCTTTTTACATCATTCAGAAATCTGCTAAGTTTTCATTCAAGTCATTGATAAAAATGTTGAATTGAACACAAAGTAATGGATATCCCTTGTCATTTAATGTATGCTCTTCTTTAAGAAAGTTGACAGGTATGGGAAAAGTAACAAGAAGTGGAATAGAAAGGAAAGAAATGAGAAAAAGAAGAAAAAAGGGAAAAAAGTAGCGGACAGAAGAAGCAGGTGGCATTGACAATCAGAAGATTACAAAGAAGATGGGGAGTAGCACACACTGACAGCAAAAAGAGCCACCAACAAAGGGGGAGAAAATAGAGTAACTCCGTGAGATCTGTAGGGAAGCACTGCATCGTACTAAAGGTATATCCACATAATAATAACTGCACTGTGTGTGTGTAGGGAAAATAGTCATTTAGATCTCAATAATTACTAACTTTGGTAATGTATAATGCTAAAAGTCCACCATCCAAAAGACAACTATGAAGTGGAGTATGTGGGGGTGTGTGGGTGGGTGTGTGTGTGTGTGTGTGTGTGTGTGTGTGTGTGTGTGTGTGTGTGTGTACATGCATTAGATTCATCATTAGATTCCATTCAACAAACACTGATGAAGTACCAACCGCCATGTGGTAAGCCCCAGGTGTCCCAGGTGCTAGGGAGACAGAAGCAACTGTCTCTGTCCTCAGGGAGCTGACATACCACTAACAGTTAAGGTTAGGAGGCTAGGAGGCAGCTATCTGTGTTTCTTTAAATCTAATACTAAATCATACAAAAAGTAAAGCTTTTCTGTTTCGTTATTTTCATAATGTGTTCTATTTTTATGGAAAAGGCAAAGTAGGCAAGGCTCCTAAATGACTCAGTTAACCTGTACTAAGTGTCATGTCATTGTTTTGAAAAAGAAGAGGAAGGTTGCCCAAAAGGGGCAAGAATACAAAATCTGGCTGGTTAAAAGGGATACCTATGGAGGAGAGAGATAAGAGGTAGGCTCTTCCTTAGATTTAACTATAATTTGCTTTCCTTTAACTTCACCCATTGGTTTTGTTTTCCAGATATGCCCATCAGATATTTGAATCACTCTCAGGTTCCTTCTTAGTCTTATATCGTCCAAGCCAAATATCCCCAGTTCCTTTAATTATTCCGCATATGAAAGTTTCCAGAACTACTCCATAGCCAAGTTGTTCTCCCATGAACTCAATCTAGATCATTAATACCCCTGCTAAGATATGGCACCCATAACTGAACGTATAACTTGGACGTAGTATGTCCAATGTAAAGAAAAAAGTAATTATTACTGATTCAAATGCGATCTTCTTTTAAGGAAACTAAAAACTGTGTTAGTTTTCTTACATATCTGGGACATTAACAACATCCTATGCTTGTGCCAAAACCAAAAGATAAAATTTGTCCATAGTATTCCTGTGCTTTACTAGTCTACTAAAAAATCAAAAATAGTTTGCTATGGAATTAGTCGAAATTCTTGTCTGTCAAGCCAGAGACAAGGATGTGCAGAATAGACACCAATGCAAGATACAGTAGTAAAAGGCAAATTCAGTTATTAGAAGTCATATTCTGCTATACTTAAATAAGATCTAGCCTTGCACTACCATGTTCTAATCATGAATCCCATTATAAGAGTTCTGTTACACTGAAGTATTCATCTTTATCTATTTGCGTTACAATTTCAAGTTTACTTTCTTTGCAACTTCTACTCTGTATTACTGGCATATTCATAATAGAAGGTGCCCAGTTTGTGATTTTCATTTTAGAGACACTGAACACCTCTTTCTCTTTCATGGCTTTTTAAAAATTTCATTGTTTTTCACCTCCATATCAAGTAATTCCATCACGGACATTTTGTTTTAGGGCATTTTACTCCTTCCTCCTCAAATTTCCATTTAATCTACCTTTTCCTTCTTAATCGGGTAAGAGTTTCCTTTCTAACAAATTCTTCCCAGTTTTTATCACACACACACACACACACACACACACACACACACACACACACACACACACACACACACACACACACACACACACACACACAGTTCTTTGAAAGGGGCCTTCTGTTTCGTATCATAAGCTATTTGTCCAGAAAACTAAATCCTGGTGACATCACCTTCCCTCATCCTTATTTCTTCATCTGAAGTCAAAGCTTCTGATAGCTCCCTTTTGTCTACTAAACAGAAGCTGTCTGTGATCTGCCTCAAATCTACCTTCCTTCATTAACTTCATATCTCAGGCAAACAAGAACACTAGTATATTGCTCCCTGAACTCGTCTCATGTTTTCTCGAGCTCGCGCTCTTCCTCCCTTCGCCTGGGAGGTCCTTTCCTTCCATTTCAGCCTGGATGAATCCCATGCTCCCTTCAGAGTGGACATGTCCATGGCCGCCATCTTTGTTTTTGTTTTCTCCCATCCTCTCCGGGGAGAAAGAGCCCTCCTCGCTTTGGAAGTTTTTCTAGCACTTTTATACTTCCATTATGTCCCGTCACCTTCTCCCTGGCATCAGAGCCGCGTATACGTTCTGTACACCCTACAAAACTGGAAGGTCTTTGGGGGCGAAGACTGTCACTGGCATTTGTGCTCTCATGAAACCCACCCCTACAGGGGACGTTCAATGAACGTTTGCTGAATTAGTGATCTTCTATCATCAGGAGAGATGGAAATGCCATTTGGATAGATGGACATACACAAATACCATGTATGCACATGTATGTGTGTGTGTGTGTGCATGTGTGTATATAGGTATATATGTACATATATATATGTCACCTTCTAGGTGCCTTTTTTTGTATTGTGTGTTTCTATATGAATCAACAGAAATGGGTAGTGATGGGGAGTCTTCATCACACTTCAGAAATGTGACACATTTCTTAATTAGCCACATTAGGTTTGCATTTAACTAAATCTCAGCTCCTCAGTAAAGTCACCATTCATCACAATAATTCTTCCTGAGGGTGGCAAACAGGGTCTTCTCACCTGCAAGGATCCTCCTCAGTGGTTGACGGAGTATGCGATACTGCTTCTTCCCAAGATCAGAAATTACTCTCCATGGTGAAAGACTTCATTACATTGTTCCATAGAGTGTGAGTTATCCTTTTTTTAAAATTATGCCTCACAATCTTCCATTAACCAATATCCTGACACTCATTTGCCTTTCTTTTTTTTAATCCCCAGGAATCTTTCTTTCTAATTTCCTGTATTTCTTCCATGCTTTCTTGGGACCCTTCCTTCTCTCTACTAAGCTGAGATGCAGAGAGGCATTCCTTAAGCCCTTTCACCCTTCCCCTCTGGCAGAGATTGACTTGCATTTGTAGCACACACAACTGGTGTGTGCTGGAAGGAAAGAAGGAAAGAAAGAAGGCAAGCAGGAAGACAAACATAGCACATACCCTGCATATCACTGCACCAGCTCCCTTGTTGTCCGTATTTCCTGGATCTCAAGATGAACTAAGAGTCCTTTGTGGCTCCCCTGGAAACTGCAGCACAGGCAGAGGGCTAGGTCCTCTAGGGAGTGCTCACAGTTCTACCAACATTCTCATGGGAAGATGAGACAAACATATGGAACAGTTAAAAGCAGTGCAAGGCAATATATGACTAAGTGCCAAAATGACTGGTACAGCAGACAATGAGTGCTATGAGAGGGCATCAGTGTAGTGGCTAGGATGTCTACGAAAGTTTCCTGGAGAAGCTGGGTCATGAAAGAATCTGAATATAAGTAAAGAGGAAGGAAGATATGCTGGGTGCAGGAAGCAGTATAAGCAAAGGAGGACAGGTAGGAATGAGAATGACATACTCAGGTGAAAGTGAAGAGACTGGCCTGGAGAGTTTATTCAGCATCACATGCCAGGGGGGAGACTTGGGATTTATCCTAGAAACAATTCTTCCCATTCTTATGATTAGAGCCTTAAACATTTACAGGATAACATTCAAGTTGAGACATGCCCTTAGTTCATCTATTCTAGTGCCCTTTGCTTTACAGCAGGGATGGCATCTTTTTATCCATTAGTCTCTCTCCATGAGTAAAAGGCCCTATTGGATGGAAGCAGACCATCACCTTTGCTTCACTAGACCACCACAATTAAACTTGCCGCCAATGGTTAGCATGCTCTGGAAGTGTTCCATGCCTACACATTAACTGCACCCCTGAAATATAACCAAACTGTGAACCGAAGGTGGACTCTGGCTCACTGGCGATCACACTGGCAAACTCTAGGCAGCTCAGGGCTTGTCAAGTGAACAATGATGATATTTGAGCTCCCAGCACCTGAAGCAAAGCTCCAAACAGGAGCAAATCTAAACCTTTTAGAATGATTTAGGGATCTAAGTCAATGACGTCATTCGATGGCTGGATCTCATCCTAAAGGAGCTATTCATGATGACAAATCTACCAACGACATGACAAATTTCCTCTAAGCTACAGAGTTAACAGTTTGCAAGAGAGATGCCTCAAGAAAAAAGTAAGTAATTTTTACCACAGGAATCACATGCCTTGTATTTTTTTTCTCCTCACATTCTACATACTTCCAATAAATGACTCCCCCCTTTAGCCTTCAGACAGACAACATACTGAATAGCCAAAACTGTAAATGTGAATATAAAAATAGTTCGGGATTAGAGTATTAGTACCTAGTAAATGAGTGAAACTGCAAAATAACCAATCATATAAAGACATGCTTATTTATGGAAAATCATAATATAAAGCTATACAAGGCTATTTGAAAATACTGATTTCAATAAAGTGTCTGTGCATTTCCACAGCACATGTTACAGAATAAAGAGCTGTGGCAACTAAATAATAATTCCATGCTTTATATTCACCCAGTCAGGTCTCTCTGAATGTACCAAACTGGGCAAAGGCAATCCCCAACTTATTAAGGATCAATTTACAAAGTTAATTTGGAAAACCAAATACTGGAAAGACCCATATTTCCTTCCATACTATCATGTGGGATCTCTTTTTGTTCTCCTTCCACTCTCCACTGACTGATACATGGGAACATAAACACATATACACAGGGTTCCTGACCGTCTTTCTTTGCCACAGAACAATCCAGAACAGGGTCTTTGGTAGATGGACTTACGTGGTTAAGGGGAAGAAAGAAGGTAAGGTAAATCTCAGTGGCTACTACTTTGTCCCTCTCCAGCCCCAACACTGCTGTCCATTATCTCTCGTCACCATCCCTTATCTCCTCTAGAGGGTTCTATTCCTCATCCCTGCCCTAGACCAGCTTTTGTGATTGTGTATCTGGACACCAAAAGTAGCCTGAGCATGGTTTTCTTCTGAAATGAAGACTTTTCATAGGATCACAGATTTAGATCTGAAGGAACCTTCAAAATCAATCATCTAGTCTAATTCTCTCGTTTTATAAATGAGTAAACACCCTCAGAGAGGTTAAATGACTTATCTAACTGGAACCCAGAACCTAGGAATCAGAGTCAAGTATTCTTTCCCAGTATACCAAAGGTCCTCTTTTGTAGTCCTTTGTGTAGAGAGATCTGCCATCTATACATGTCTTTTTCTGCAAAGTCAAAGTTAAAAAATAAAGGGAAAAAGGAAGTTTCTGAGAGAGAGACTTTAATCCTTCAGTACTTTCCTTTGGTAAATCAGTTTAAAAAAGGCTGAAAACCTAAAATGGTTGTTCTACATTGGATCAGGGAAGGAGAGAAACCCTAGTTGGAAGCAAGAGTGGAAGCAACAGAGAGGGAAGTGGGTCGCTCTCTTTGATGGTTCAGTTCTATGGTACATTTGATATGTTTATCAATAGCAATAATACTAAATAATGAAAGCTAACCTTTCTATAGCATGTACTACATGGTAGGCACTGTGCTAGTAACATCTCATTTGATCCTCACAACAACTCTGGGAAGTAGGTGCTATTATTAAGGCAAGCTGAGGTTAAATGACTTGCCCAGAGTCACAGAGCAAGTATCTGAGGCAGGATTTGAATTCAGATCTTCCTGGCTCCAAGTTCAGTACTCTATTCACTGTGTCACCTAGCTGCCTGGTACACTATGGATTAATCAGCTTTTATAGGCTGGCCTAAGATACTACTTACCATGTATAGTACTGTTTTTATAGAGAAAAATGCTTCTAATTCCAAACAACTAGTTTACTAATGAACTTTTAAAATTCTATAAGTTGGAGACTACCTGCATATAACCGCTGCACAAGATTTAGATTTTTGGTATCAGTGAATGTATTAAATAACAACAATTATGCCACACTCACCAACTTCATGAAATTAGACTAATTTCACCTTCAGAGAAAGTCCAAATAGGATTTAATTTACCTAAAATTTTAGCACTTTTTATTCAGTTATCCTGAATAAACTCAAACTCAATAGTCAATCAAAGAGAATCTAGCAAATAAAACAACCTAATTTTACCTCCACCCGGGACCATTTTCCTTTGCAATGAAACAAGCAGATTTTCCCACAGAAAGGCAATGAAACAAAGTACTCAGATGTCATGTTCTGTAAAACAAAAAGGCACAATTTCATTTTACTCCCAATAAAAATATGACTACCATAGCATCAGCACACAATTACATGACTGTAATTTCAGCATGTTGCTTATAACATAATCAGACCTGCTGCTTTAATATAAACCCTTCTCTTTCGTAGAAGATATTGTTCTAGATCAGGGGTGGGGAGTCTGTGGCCTTATGTGTTCTTCTAGGTTCTCAGGTGCAGTCTTTTGACTGAGTCCAAGTTTTATAGAACAAACCCTTTTATTAAGGGGACTTATTCTGTGAAGTTTGGATTCAGTTAAAGGGTAGCACTTGAGAACCTAGAGGGTCACATGTGGCCTTGAGGCTGCAGATTCTCCACCCCTGTACTAGACGTATCAAAAGTGCAAGGAATGGTTGTGCCTCTGTTTCTAAATATTGTCAAATGGATGGCCTTGATAGAACAAAGGATCAATTATAATGTATTAATAAAAAACTAGCATTTACATAGTGCTATAAGGTATGCAAAAGTTTTAAAATCATCTTCACAACAATCCTGGGAAGCAGGAGCTATTATTATTCCCATTTTCATACGAGGACACTGAGTCACAGACTAGATAAGTGATTTGCCCAGGGTCATACCTCTATAGCAAATGTCTGAGGCAGGATCTGAACTCAGGCTTTCCTGACTACTGGTCCCCATTGCTGCCTCTTTTTAATTTTAAATTTCAAATTCTACACTTGAGTTAAAAAAAATTAACTTCACAAGTATATGAGACGGGAGCTATTGTTAAAAAACAGTTAAAGTGAAATGACCTGGGATTTCAGTGAACTGCAAGCTCAAAGTTAAAATGATTTTGGGTTACATTAGCATAAACACTGTATACAAAATGATAAAGTACATGTTTATTTATGTGTCTACTCATGTGCCAGGAACCATGCTAGTCCTGCTGCAGTCTGCCTTCATAAGACAATATCTGGAGCAGAGGCATTATGTTCGAATCCAGGGGTGGCATTTAAAAAAAATGTTGACAAGTAGGGGTTTTTAACCTAAGGTCCACAGAACCCCAAGGAGTCTATGGATAGATTTCAGGAGAGCACTGGAACTTAGAAGGGAAAAAATTTACAAGTTTATTTTTACTAACCTTTGTAATGCTATGTATTTTATGTATTTAAAAACATTATTCTGAAATGGTGTCCATAGGTTTCTTCAGACTGCCAAATGGGATCCATGACCCTAAAATGGTTAAGAAGGCCCTAAACTAGAGAATGTTCAGAAGAAGTTAGTTAGGGGGCTAAAAAGATTAGAAGCCATACTATTTGTTTTAGGGCCTGGGAATGTTTGACTGGAAAAGACAAAGACCTGGGTAGGATATGCTACCTGTCTTCAAACACATGAAAGGCTGGTTGGTATAAGATATAAAGATTAGACTTATTCTATCTGGTCCCAGAATCCAAGCCAATAGTGAAAGTTATAGAAAAATCAGATTTAGAGTTATTCCAAATTGGAATAGCCTTCAAGTTGAAGCCGAATATCCACCTGTCAAGGATGTTATACAGAGATTCAACTTTTGTATCTGTCTGGGACTACAGTGGCTTCTGATTTCCCAATAATAAGAGTATATGTGATAGCTAAACACTTTCATTACATAACAGCAGTCCATAGACTGACAAATACTATCATAAAATGTATGAAACACTCTGCTTAAACATCTGAGATTTATTCAGGAAACAGGGAAAATGTTGGAATCCTTTTTTATTACTTCAAATTAGAGATAAACTATACTGTTCTCTTTTTATTGATCTGATCCATTTGACAAAGATCATGGAAACTCAACGCCGAAGCAGTTATTTCAAGGTAACTAAACAGCCTGGTGTTATTAAATGTACCTTCAACTAATGTTGAAAGGAATAAAATCACAAGATAGACGTCCTCTTACAATTTTAAATTCAAATCCAAGGCCTGTTTTAATTTATTTATGTTATTGGGGAATCCAAGTATTTAGAGTATATTTTTGAACTGCAACAAAAGTTTAAAAAACAGACCCAACATGCAAAGTTCTTTATTCCTGAGGAAAGTACTTTGTAAACCTTAAAGCGCTATGTAAAAGTGTGTTATTATTTATCCTACTATTTCAGCTATTACTGGGAAATTCACATTCTGATTCGTGTGTCTACATGTTGAAGAAATTAGGAATTTGGACAATATAATTAAGGGAGTTGCAAACCTTAAAAGTCATATAATAGTAGTTGTTATCATTACAAAGAAATGCAAACACTGATTCAGACACAGTGTTATAATAATAAGTGTTTGATCCCACACTTAGGCCTGCAGAAGTACTATATATCCAATAGAGTTGCGCAGTCTTAAGGCCTCAAAGGAGCTTGGAAACCTCTATTAAAAGAAAAGTTTCAGAGTAAGGGTTTTTATCTTACTATGGTCTAGAGTCTTCCCTATTCTTGTTGGGGAGATGACTAGTAGGGTTCATTTGACAGTGCCATCCTTGGGTTATCAACATTTCTGGCACCTAATACAGAGGTCTCCACAAAACAGATAATAAATGCTTACTGATTAACTATAACTGTTTCACAACTTCTGTATCTCCAAATGAGACTTAGAGAGAATTCAGTGAAAAACTACACACAACTATACCTTTGGGGCTCAGAATTAAAACTTCAAGATTTTAATGGCATATCAACTTTGTACTGACATATATTTGATACTGTGCATACTCACCTTACAATGGAAGTAGTCTTCTAATTTATGCAAAATGTCATTAAGTTTGGACAGACCTTTACAAGGCACCTGGCAGTACAGAGTTCCATCAGAACAAATATTGGTCACTTTTACACTTGTATACATGGCATCAGCCTGTGAGAAACAAAAAACAAAACCTGAATATTTTTATTACTAAATAATTTAAATATCATGTCATCCATTAAACATATATCAATTTGTACAATCTGAGCATTCTAAAAGATGATGTGCCCTCATTTTTCTTTTTCTAATCTTTTTTTAAATTTTAGACTTAAATACATAAGAAAAAAATGTATTATAAACTTAAATATAAAATAAGGAAAAATGTCATGTACATAGCAGAACATAAAAGAGGACTCAAAATATATATTTTATATATATGAAATCTCATTTGATCCTCAAAACAACCTCATAACAGAGGTTATTATTATCTCCATTTCACAGATGAGGGAAATGAAGCTGAGTTTAAATGACCTGCCCTGGATTCAGAGAGCCAGTAAGTGTCTGAGATGGGATTTGAACCCTGAACTTCCTGACTTTAAGCCCACCATGCCACAGAAGCCAAATACATTTTTTATAGCTGATGAATAATAAATACAATAGGAGCTCACTATGTTCATTGCACTTTTCAGTTATGTGATTCTGAAGATGTGATCCCCATGTGGTTTGCAAAGACCACTTGTTCCCTTCTCAGCATAAATTCTTCCAGAACACCTTCTATGTGTGAAATCATTCTCATATGTCAGAGATGAGAAAGGAGGTACAGATGAGGGAGTAGTGACTGATGCCCTCAAAATCACCTTTTTTGTCAATAATACTATCTGTATGTTTTTTCAGTTGTTTATCTTCCTCTGTTTCAGATCTCTTGAGAATCAACTGTGTCATCTTCAGAATGTATTTCTTTATGTCTATATCTACAGGTAGCTATATGAGTTCAGACACATGTATACATATATATTTGGTCTGGTCTAGCTTTTCTTCTAATTTTCGTCTTAGGAGATTATTTGGCATTATAAGTGCTATTTCCACTTTTTTATAGATCACATGGTAGACAGACATATTAGAGTTCAAATGTAGTAGAATTTATGATGAAAATAGTTAATACTTGAAAATTTGCATTGGTAAGTACTCTTTCTGCCCTTATACTGTATTCTATTTTTCAAAACCTCCCAAACAAGCTTAAATTTAAAGTTATTTCCTTTAGAGTTTTTGAATTTGAAGTTTAATTTCAATCATAGCGATAAACCATATTCCCCTTCTTCCACACAGTGATACACTAAAAAACATAATGTTCATGAGATTCTGCAATTCAGATTAAAAAAATCACTTCATATTACTAATTGGTCTAAAGTACTCCTAACTTTCTCATGTGATGATACACAGCTCACACAGTCGATGACATGGCAACCATCACAGTACCTGAAGGCGCACCTCCAGCGTTTTGTCACAAAGTGCTTTCAGACAGGTGGCATTGATGTTGACATCATCCTCTCCGGATGTATCATAGAGGACCACAAGAGGAATCTCAGCTTTTTCCAGGATTTCTACAGCAAATATCTTCCCACAGGCTAAAGATTCAACTACCTTCACTAAACCAGGATCATCATTAAACACTTCCAACCCTGAAAAACAATTGAACACTTTTTCAGCATTTATTTACCAGTTTAACAATGACTATTTCAGTGTAAAATTCTTAAATTTTAAACGGATTTGTGTCATATATTTTCATCCATATCTTTTATTAAAGTTTTGTACAAAGATAAGCTAGAGTGTAAACGCTTCTGATAATGTTTGCCCAGAGGAAAAAATCCCAGGACAAAGAGAAAAATTTGACCAGTAGAGACATCACACTAGAGAAGCAGATTTTTCTTTAATTAGCTATACGACAAATAAATACTCGAATCAAGTAAGCTGAATGTGTCACAACCATCATTGGGGTCAGTCACATTTCCTCCACCCTATTCTATCCTTCTACACTAATCATATTCTTTATTCCCAACCCATTTGTCAAAACAATGAATATCCTCTTCACATTTGGTACAACAAACTCCCATTTATTAAGAAATCAAACAATGTCAGAGAACCTGGATTTTAATTCTGGTTCTGCAACTTATTATCAGCAAATCACTTTCCCCTCTCTCTGAACCTGTTTCCTAATCTGCAAAATGAGAAAATTGGACTAGACAATCTCAAAGTTCTCTTCTAGCTCTAAATGCAATGTTTCTAATGAGTCAGTCTGTACACTCAACTAATAATATTGTTTTAAGTGTTCCTAGTGATAACTCCTGCCCCAGCTTTGGGCTTTACCACTCAGCTAGTTAACAGGTATTTATTTAATGAGGACAATACAGAAGCATGGAAATTGGATAAAATACAATGTCTAAAAAAAGTGTCAAAAATTTTAAAAAGCTGTGAGAACTTATTAGTAGTTCCACAGCTACTCAATGTATTTGGTCAGTAGTCACTGGCTTATATGACACATATCTTTTAATTTCAACTATTTCAAAGCCAACTGTACTTAGAGAGCCATACTAGAACCTCAGGATGATGGTTGGTAGAGAAGTCCCAGCTGAGAATCATCCAAGAGACCACCAGCCCAGATACAAGTACACCCACTTTCCAATACTATGTGAGCTTTTTGATCCTGTATAAAAGATCTATCACTTTTCAATGAAATAAAGGTGATCTTCTTGCTCAATTTTTATACATAGCTGGGAAATATGAAGTCTTTTCTGTTCACATTCAGTAATCACTAGAGATATCATAACTATTCTAAAATTCTGTTCAGTTCCTTAACTCCTTTAGTAGTTATATTTTTGTTAGACTTATCTAGGACTGAAAGGGGCATATTGAGGACACAAACTATTTGTTTTGCTATTTCCTCCATAACTGGATTAATTCTTCTTCAAGAACTTTGGGGCTAGGTCATTCAGAAAGAAAGAGAAAGAGAGAGAGAGAGAGAGAGAGAGAGAGAGAGAGAGAGAGAGAATATTCACACACATATACATACATATAGTACATGTATACATAAAGTGCATTGATACTGTTTCATCCATGGTGCCTTTAAGCACATTGCATTTTTGTTACCTTTAAAAGTTTGCTTACCTGCTAATTTACATTTTGTTGCTTGGAAGGAGAGCAAACAGAATCTTGGGTTTAGTTTGTATACTTTGGTCTTTTCTATAATCTCACTGAAACCATAGTCAACATAGCACACCTAATGATGAAAGTGAAACAGAATATTTAGACTAAATTTTTTTCTTACTAATTGTTTAAAACATACAATGATGTAGGCTCCATCTTATTTCAACATCACATTTTTAAATTCTTCAATTAAGTGTTAAAATATGGCACCAGAACTAGAATATCCCAGGGAAATTTTACTTTGAGAGTGAGATTATTTGGTTTCTAATATCCTTCTGAATGGTAGTTCAGAATAATCACTTTAAAAGCATATACTGATTGGGGATTACATATATCTGACCATTATTACTTTTGACTTCACTCCAATGTCCCTCATTCCATAATACCCTCTCCCTTCTCCCACTGTCAGGCTTCCTTCTTTGAGTTCCAATTCCCTGAGATCTTTGGCTCCTGATATCCTTTTTTGCTCCTAAAGCAGTTAGTACTCTCTGTCCCCAATGGGGGCAAAGAGCCAAGCAGCTATAGAAGTATAAAGAAATGAATTAATGAATGTAAAAGCATTTATTAAGCACTTCCTATACACTAGGCACTATGTTAAACACAGAGGATACAAAAACAAAAAGACATGTCTGCCTTCAAGGAGCTTATATGCTAACAGAGACAGACAACACAAACACATAAGGGCAGGGGGGTGTTTTGATCAGGAAGTCACAGAATGATTGTTTAACTTGTCCTTTCTAGGAGCTGTCACATTGATTTGATCATTGTTTTCAGAGCAAGCAATGGGAAGTAAGGAAGGGTGAAGATAAAGACATGAATTTGGTGGCATGGCAGGGTGATGCCCGGAAAAGAGTGAAGTAGAAGTCTGAGTCACTGGGCTAGAAAAGTCCAGGGTATCAGGCAAAATTTGAGGTTATAAATAAAGTCTGAAGATACAGAGAGCATTGACAAGGAGATAAAAAGGTGGGGGAGATATAATCAGATGATTTGATTTTTGCTTGCTGAGTAGATAGTATCCTATCATGACAAGTTGTAGAAATAATATTCTGTATAAATTAAACATCTAGAACCTCCTACTGCTTGGGTCTCCAAAGCACTATAGGGGCACAATAGGCAATTAAATACAAGGGTTAGCTAAGAGAATTACCAAAAAAAGCAAAAGTTTAAAGATCTGGCTTCAAGCAAATAATGGAGGGCAATGAGAATTTTGGATAACCTGCATATTTGTGTTTCTATCAAAACTAAGTAAGACTGATATATACACGAAGTACAAAGCTGTCTCATTCTGGAGGAGAAAGGACACTACAAAGGATTATGAAATCATAGGCAAAAACTTGGGTACCCTGGGGGAATAAGAAATGCTTCCTCCCTCACTATAGTTGAATGAAAGTGGAAGATTCATAAAAGAAAAGAAAAATTTGGAAGTGAATTACTTGTTTTTAAAAAAGAGTGTTTGAGAATGGGGCTTGGATTTCTGGGTGATGGCTTAGAATATAGGCAATGAGGGGCCACTGGCCAGGGATGGAGTATGTCTAATAAGGCCAAAACACTTACCTGGATGCTTGAGAATATAACTAAAAAGGTTTCACACTGAAAAGAAAGAAAAATGCCTACAGAAACCTGCAAATCTGATACCACAGAGATACTAGCACAGTAGTATCAGGTACAACAAATGAATTATAATAGTGGAAGAAAGAATCATTAATTCTTAGGAGAAGGATTCAAGAAGAGATCTGGTAATGAACCCTAGGCCCAGATATCTACATATAAATGCACAAAGTATGAACAATAATAAAGACGAACAGAGAGCCTTACCACAAGGAAACAAATTCATCTTCACAGGCTATCACTGAGATTTGGCGGATTGGGGATGGGAAGAAACAGAAGTGACATTCTAATGGAAGTATACTATTGACCGTCTAATTAAAAGCATTATATGGGGAATCTGGAAAAATAGTTCACAAACCTAAACTGGAGGTATGATATAGTAGTGATGGGGAACTTCGATAATCCAGATTCCCTTCTGAATCCTGCTGTCTTCCTAAGTCAAATAAAATTCTAAAATCCTGACTTTTAATTTCATTCATAAAAGGTAAAAGGAAACTGGAATCTACCCCTCACTCTGACCAACAAGGAGGAAAAGAATGCTAAGGTTGAAAAAAAAAACACCAAAAAGATAACTGACTAATAAATTCCTTACCGAAAGAAAGGAAAAGACAGGCACAGCTATGTGTATGCTAGATTTTCAAAGAGGTCTCAAAGGGCTTCGAGAAAGGATTGATATGATGCACTAAAATCCTTCTGGTAAAGTCAAGTTCAAAAAGGATGGGAAGAATAAAACTGTGAAAATAAAAACAGAAATGATTCCAAGCAAGTAAAAAGAAGAGCAACTTACAGTACATGTAGGAGATGAAAGAAAGGCAGGTAACAGGATTTAATTCACCAAACATTTATTAAGTGCTGGAGTGACATAGTCCTGTATGAAGAGGGCCAAGAGTGCTGAAGCTGAATTCTTGTCAACGAAGTTTTTTTTTTAAACTATTTTGAATGTCAGAGGAGGAGCAAAGAAGGTCAGAACAATCTGACCCTTGCTCAGGGTAGAAGGAATAAATAGTGATCACTAAAACCCAGCAGGGTTTCATGGAAAAGCCACCTCTTTATCTAACAAGGTAACTAGTATAACAGTCAAATATTTGGAAATAGTATACTTAGATTTCAGCAACACATCCAACAAAGCCTCTCATGGTATACTTGGAACCAAGGTGGAGAGAAATGTATTAGACGACAGTATAATTTGGCAGAGTTGGACTTGGTTGAATGACTAAACCCAAACAGTAGTCATTAACAGGTCAATTCTCTCTAGCAAACTGTCTGAAGGACCTGCCCTTGACATGGTATATCCCAATGGCTTGGAGGAAGTCAGAGTGGCTGATGATAAACTGGGAGGGAGAGCTAACTTGCTGAGTAACAGTCAAGATTCAAAAAGATCTTATTACATTAAACTATAAGCCAAATCTAGTAAGATGAAGTAATACAGGGACAAACGTAAAGTTCTTTATTTGGGTAAAGAAAAAAGTAAGGTCTAAAACAGGTGTGGCTAGAAAATAATCCAGAAAACGTTGTGCATAGTCCGGTCAACCATCAGTAAGCAGTGTGACACAGAAGCCAAAAAAAAAGCAAATGCTACCTTAAGTTGCATTAAGAGAGGCATACTTAAGTACATTGGAGGGCAGTGGATATTCCACAGTATGCTACCCTCGTCAGACCAAACAAGGTACACAATGTTCAGTTCTGGGTGCTCTATTTTAGAAAAAGGACAAGTTAGTTTCCCAAAAAGAATGATAAGTACGGTTATAGGAAAAGAAGTCACATAACTAGGATCAAGTGAAGGAACTAAGCATGGTTAGCCTGCAGAAGCTAAGACTTAATGGCTCTCAACAAGTATTTGAAGGGCTATGAAGCTGAAAAGACTCTGCTGGGCTTCAGTGGGAAGAAGCAGACAGTAGGCGGAAGGTGAAGAGAGAGGTTTAAGGGATTGATATAGGAAGGGATGAAATAAGCATTTATTAAGCAACTACCATGTTCCAGGAATGGTGCTAGTACTGGGGGTATACAAAAAGAGGCGAAACCCCAGTCCTAGCTCACAAAGAACTCACTGTTTAATGGGGAAGACAATAGGCAAATACTTATTTACAAGTAAGATGTATATGAGAAAACCCGGAGACAACCAACAGTGGGAAGGTACTAACATTAAGGAGAAACAGGAAAGGTTTCTTGCAAAAGGTAGGAATTTAGCAGGGACCTGAAGGAAACCAGGAAACCAGGAGGGAGAGATGAGGAGGGAGAGAATTCCAGGAATGGGAGACAACCAGTTAGAATGTACAGAGTGGGGAAATGGTGTGTCTTGTGTGAGGGATAGAGAGGAGGCCAGTGACAATGGACTGCAGAACATTTGGAGGAAAGCGAGGTGTGAGAAGACTGCAAAGATAGTAGGACAGAACAGGTTAAGAAGGGTTTTAAAGAACTCAACAAAGGACTTTTATTTGATCATGAAGATGAGAGGGAACAACAGGTGTGTGTGTGTGTGTGTGTGTGTGTGTGTGTGTGTGTGTGTGTGTGTGTGTGTGTGTGTGTGTGTGTGTGTGTGTTTGGTGAGACACAGTCAGACGTGCATTTCACAATGACCACTCTGATGGATGGAGTGGAGTAGGGAGAAACTTGGGGCAGGCAGATAGTCAGCTAGGCTATCACAACAATCTAAGTGTGAGGTGATAAGGGCCTCTGCCAGGGTTGTGGCAGTGTCAGAGGGAAGAAGGGGACGTATGAGAGATGCTGCAAAGGCAGAATCAACAGGACTTGGATGGGGTGAGAGAGTAAGGAGTTGAGGATGACACCTACGTTATAAGCCTGAAGGGCTACATGATGATACCCTAGACAAGAAAGGGGAGGCTTTTGGGGGAGAGACAGGAAGTTCAATTTTGGACATGTTGAGTTTAAGATGTTTATGGGACATCTATTTTGAAATGTTTAACAGGTAGTTGGAGATACAAGACGAAGTCATGGCTGGATAAGTAGATCTGAGAATCATCTACATAGAGATGACAATTGAATGTGATGGAGCTGATGTGATCATCATGCAAAGGGGTAGGCTCAGGACAGAGCCTTGGTATATAAAACTACTACAGGAATGTTTCTCTCAACAGGCTTATATTGGCACCTACGTAATTTAGGAATTCCCTTTGACTTGCTAATAAATTCTGAAGTAGCTGAGTTAGTCAATCCATGCTTTTAGTTGCCTGAACAAACATTCCCTTCTAATATAATGGATAACAAAGATCTGAGTACTTAAAATAGATCTACTATCCTTATATTGTTTAAGCGATCCTCCTCTGAAAAGGACTTCACAAACACAAAACTATTCTTTACAAAAAGAGTAGATAGCTAGAAAAACAAGCTGTGCTTTTCTGGATTCAGCCTAATAGCCTAGGTGGTGCAGGAGAGAATGCTGCACTTAAGAGTCAGGAAGACATTGGTCCAAATCCTGTTTCTGACCCACATACTTACTGTGTGACTCTGGACAAATTCTCAGTTGGTTAATATCTGCTTTAGTTCCCTCATCTGTAAAATGATGATGATAATAATAGCACCTACCTCCCAGGATTGTTGTGAGAATAAAATGAGGTAATATTTGTAAACACACAGTAGAGTGTCTGGCCCATAGCAGATGCTTAATAAATTCATCCTTCCTTCCTCCCTCCTAAAGAGATAAGTCTTTTCATGAGAAAGAAAATGGCCAAGTAATCAGGGAACTTGGATTGTATGTTCAGTTCTGTTGTGAGGCACTAAAACCAAGGAAAAGGGGAGAAATTTTAGAAGAAAGGACTTAAGTGGAATTAATGTTATGTCCATGACTCAATTTTCTTTGTACTTAGGAAGTGTTAATCGGAAACAAAAATAATGGTAACATTCTATATAGCAGAGTGTTTTTCTAATGTGTAGTACAGGATAGCTGGAGAAAATGTGAAGAATAATAAAAAGACATGTTAATGTGAAAATGGAAGGCTACTTGAGAAGAATTTTGACTGAGTCCTAAGACTACGAGAATCAAGACTTCTTGTTAGGATGGTGGGACAAGTCTAATTCTCCCATGTATATTCCAGCAGAGATCTAAAAGCAGAATCAACCAAATAATGATAAAAAAAAAATCTAAACAGAAACTACAGTAAAAACCTTTATTCAGCTCAAGATTACACAAAAAGATAGCCAGAAGCCTATGGGACAATTACACGAGGAAAATCAGTGTGAGCCCAAGTAAACAAATCAGAAGCCTGTCAGTGTTTGGACTAGTGGTGCTCCAAGGAGTGAGGAGAAAGAGAAGCCCAGACAACTTGGAAACCTGCAGCTTTCTGACTTGAAATGTGGGGATTAGCAGCCTTCTGACCAAGACAGTCCAAGGGAGCCAGAAGTCTATAGCAATCTGACTTAAGATGCTCCCGAGAGTACTGAAGCCAGCAGTACTCTGTACAGGGGAGGGTGGGAAGTCCAGAATTGGACAGAGAAGCCCCAGCAGGTAAGAAACCTGAACTTGCAGCCATGCTCACAGGAGACAAAGGGCAGGCAGTGCTCTGAGATGTGTATGCAGAAGTCCACATCAAACCGACTGGGATGCTACAGAGGGTCCTTTAGGTCACAGCACTGTGAACTCAGATATTACAGGGAGGCTTGAAATCCACTAGCACTCTGAGTACAGATATAACAGGGGAGGTGGAAGTTAGTGGCATGAAACAAGGCAATTGAGGAAAAGGCCAAACAGTGGCTAAATACTTCAACAGTATGGGAAGGGATCGGGTTTGGCCTTGACATAAAGTCTCAAATCATGAACTGAAAATGAAGATGAGTAAACAGAAAAAAGATATTGAATAGTATTAAGAAATAAAAAAAGACAGAGATCAAGAAGTGCACTAAAAACAGAGCAACCTCACAACTACTTCAAGCTTAGCCTCAGAGAGAAAAATGGGTTGGCCACAAGAACCACAAGATTACCTAGAAGAAATGAAACAAAAGATTAAAAAAAAATGAAACTGTTAAGTGAAGAGCCCCCAAGAAAGCATCATTAAAAGAATAAATAGCTTTCAATAGAAGATGGCAAACGTTAACCAAGTTATGGATTTCTTAAAAATAGGAAATGGAATAAAGAGAACTAGGTGATTCCAGGAAATAACAATAAATGTTAGAATGAAATCAAGTGGTTGAAAAAGAGAAGAAAATATAAGGTGTATTTTATTAAGCACAACTGACTTAGAAAACAGGTTAAGTACAAATAATTTATGAAATATGAGACTCCTCAAAAATTATAAACAGCCACACTTTACTAAATCACAAATGAAAACTGTCCAGATCTATCAGAATCTGGGGCAAAGTGCAAATAGATTCTACAGGCACCTTCAAGAAGTAACCCCAAACTGAAAATACTGAAGATTATTAGCCAAATCTAGAGTTTTCAAGACAAAGAATAAAAATATTGCAAGTAACCAAAAAGAAAAGAGTCCAAGTATCAAGGGATCAGAGTTAGGATTATATAAATACTTAGAAGCAACTATTACAACTATGAGGTGTAACCCCAACCCGAAAATACCAAGAATTGTTAGCCAAAATTTAGAGCTTTCAGGACAAAGAATAAAAACATTGCATGTAACCTGAAAGAAAGAGTTCAAGTATCAATGGATAAGAGTCAGGATCATATAAATGAAATATCATATAAATATCATATAAATCATATAAATACTTAGAAGCAGCTACTATAACTGTGAGAAAATCATGGAATATGCTATTCCAAAAAGGCAAAAGATAAAGGTTTACAACCAAGAATAACTTATCCTGCTATACTGTATATAATCCTGGGGGTGGGGGTGGGAGTGGGGGTGGGGGTGGGAGGAGAATGGATCATTAAGGGAATAGAGGACTCAGAAGCATTAGTGATGAAAATGATAAGGGCTGAGTAGATATTCTGAAATGCAAACACAGGAGTCGAGAGAAACCTAGAAAGGTAAATATAGTTGAGCAAGAAAAATACTTACTACCAGCAGTGGCTGCTTCCGGAGCTCTTGGTCTATAGACAGTGGGGGATCGAGTGGCGGACACAAAACTCCTGAAGCCTGGGACAGTACACCCACACCCACCCTCTCTGGAAGCAGAGTCCTACTTTAACAAAGAGTTACAATGTAAAAAAACTCAGATTTTAGAATCTTACTTTGGTGACAAAGAAGATCAAAATATACAACTAGAAGAAGACAACAAAGTCAAAAGATCCTACATCCAAAGCTTCCAAGAAAAACATAAATTGGTTGCAGGCCATGGAAGAACACAAAAAGGATTTTGAAAATCAAGTAAGAGAAGTAGAGGAAAAATTGGGAATAGAAATTAGAGTGATGCAAGAAAATCATGAAAAGCATTCAACAGCTTGCTTAAAGGAGACCCAAAAAATTACTGAAGAAAATAACACCTTAAAAAACAGACTAATCCAAATGGCAAAAGAGGTCCAAAATGTCAATGAGAAGAATGCCTTAAAAAGCAGAACTGGCCAAATGGAAAAGGAGATCCAAAAGCTCACAGAAGAAAATGATTCCTTAAAAATCAGAATGGAACAAATGGAAGCTAATGACTTTATGAGGAATCAAGAAACTATAAAACAGAACTGAAAGAATGAGAAAATAGAAGACAATGTGAAATATCTTACTGGAAAAATCCTGACCTGGAAAATAGATTCAGGAGAGATAATTTAAACATTATTGGGCTACCTGAAAGCTATGATGAAAAAACGAGCCTTAGATATCATCTTTCAATAAATTATCAAGGAAAACTGCCCTAATATTCTAGAACCATAAGGTAAAATAGAAATTGAAAGAATTCACCAATCACCTCTTAAAAGAGGTCGCAAAAGGGGACCCCCTAGGTTTCCCAAAAGGAAAACTCCTAGGAATATTATAGCCAAATTCCAGAGTTCCCAGGTCAAGGAGGAAATACTGCAAGCAGTCAGAAAGAAGAAATTCGAGTATACAATTGGGATTAACACAAGAACTAGCAGCTTTTACATTAAGGAATTGAAGGGTTTGGAATATGATATTCTGGAGGTCAGAGGGAACTAGGATTAAAATCAAGAATCACCTACCCAGCAAAACTAAGTATAATACTTCCAGGGAAAATTGTTATATTGAATTTCTTGCCTTCTCAACAAAAGTGGGTAAGTAGAGAAGAAGGGAGAGAATTTGGAATTCAAAGTTTTAAAAAACAAATGTTTAAAAAAATGGATTTTTATAGGCAACTGGAAAATAAGATATACAGGCAATGGGATATAGAAATTTATCTTGTCCTACAAGAAAAGTAAGGGGGAAAAGAATAAGGGGGTGAAGGCTATAGAAGGGAGGGCAGACTGGGGGAAGGGGTAATCACAATGCATGCCATGTCAGGGTGGGGGGTAGGGAAGAAACGAGGAGAAAATCTGATAGTAAAAAAATCTTGTGGAAATGAAAACTAAAAATTAGTTATTAAAAAAATTAAAAAGTAAAAAAAGAGAAAGCCTATATAATCCTATGCATTATGTTGAAAATTGTCCACCTTTGCTTCCTTCTAAGTTTTCTTTTGTTCTCCGCTGTGTACTTTTTACTTTGTTCTTTTTTCCTCCTTCCCTCCCCGCCAACTCCCAGAAGGCTACAATTAAGTTTAGATATATTTATATATAGATATAGACATACACATACATATATATTTACACACACACACACACACACACACACATACACACATATATACATATAGACAAACTTTCCCTAACAAATACTACTCCTGATCTTTATTTTATGTTTGTGTATATCTCTTATTTCCTATCCCTTCTGACTTCTCTACCCTCTACCTAGCCCTCCTATTACTTAACCTACTCCCCTCCCCCTCAAGGATCCCTCCCTTATGCTGCTATTCCCGTAAATCTAAGCACCCTTCTATAAACCCCTCCCCCACCACTGACTTATTCCCTCCTCCTCCCCCTCCCTTATCCTCCCATTCCCATTAATCTAAACACCCTTCTATATCCCACTTTAACCCATTCCCTCACCCCCCTACCTATCTCCTTAGTGTTTTATTTCTTTGTAAATTTAGAAGAGTTTAAAACTCTTCTAGATGTGTATGTATTGTTCTCTCTTGCATCCACTCCTGACAGCCCTCCTCCTCTATCTAATTTCTCTGTATCAGTTCTTCCTCACACCTCATATGTATGATAATTACTTTTTTTAAGTTGTATCTAAATGGTTTTACTTTTTTAAAGTCCTATACTCAGTTCTACCTCAGTCCTTCTTATGAACTACCCAATTACTAGTAACAATTTTAGACATACATTTGACATGTCATATACATAAAAGGTAAATAGTCTGTCCTTATTGAGTTCCTTGTAATCCATCTTTGGTATGTACCTTATATTTCTCTTGGCTCTTGTATGTCAAATCTTCTATTAAGTTCATTTTTTTAAAAACAAAGTCCTGAAAGTCTGGCAACTCATTAAATATCTATTTCTTTTTCATTCAAAATTATGCTTAGCTTTTCTGGGTATGCTATTTTCAGCTAGAAGTCCAGCTCTTTTGTTCTTTGATATATAGTGTTCCAAGACCTGTGTTCTTTTTAGTGTCGCTGCTGCTAGGTCTTATGTGATTCTAATTCTAACTGCCATTGTTATATATTAAAAAAATTGTTTTTTTTCTTGTTGCTTGTAATATTTTATCCTTTGAGCTGGGGGTTTTGGAATTTGACTATAATGTTCCTGTGGGTTTACCTTGTAGGATTCTCCTTCAGGTGGTGATTGGTGGATTTTTTTCTATGTCCACTTCTTGTTCTAATGATTCAGGATAATTATTGTATCAACAATCTTTTTTTTGATCATAACTTTCAGGTGGTCCTATTATGCTTATGTTTTCCCTTTTTGATCTGTTTTCCAGATCAGTTGTTTTTCTTATGAGATGTTTCACATTTTCTTCTATTTTCTTCATTTTTAATATTTTGTTTTATTATTTCTTGATTTCTTTTAACTCTGCTGGCTTCCCCTTACCCAATTCTGATTTTCAAGGAGTTGTTTTCTTCCTTAAGATTCTGGATTTCCTTTTCTAATTGTTTGACTTTCTTTTTATAATCTTCTTGTTTTTTTCTTGATTATTTAAAGTTTTTCCTCAATCTCTTTCATTTGATTTTTAAAGCTTTTTAAAAAAAAGTCTTTTAAAGCTCTTCTATGAATTCTTTTTGGGCAGGTGACCGTTTGACATTACTCTTTGGGGTAGAAAAAGGTTTCTTTGCTTTAGTATCTTCCTCTGATGATGAACTCTGGTCTTCTCTATTCCCATATTAATTCTCTATGGTTGGACTCTTTCTCCTTTGCATGTGTCTCTTTTTTTTTTTTGTCATTGCTTAGTTTTTGTAATCACTTCTAGTCCTGAGGTATGGAGGATGGTGCCTCTGGCCTCAGATCCTCCTTCATTTCTCCTCTCTAGAACCTAAACCAAGACTTCCAGCCTCATGTCAGTGCCCATAGCCAGTGATGTCCCTGCCCCACTGCTTCTGCACTCACTGGGCATGTGCTGGTTCCTTCTTGCCCCTTCTGAGGCTCTGAAGCACAGCTGAGTGTGGGACTCCTTGTCATCAGAAGTGACCTTGATCTTCCCCAGTCCAGATGCCCAACTCCCCTCGCTGTGCCTGGGGTAAAAGTTTCTATGGCTGGGGTTGAGGCAGCCTCTCAACCCAGCTAACCCCAGGGCTTGCCTCTGGTTGTTTATAAGCAGTGCTAACCTGGAAGTGTTTACTCTTCACAGGTATCAAACTTCGTCCTGGGATTTTTCTTCAGATCTTCTTCAATTATCCCAAGAAGACCCGTATTCTGCCCCTACTCTTATTTATTTTTAGTGCTCTATGTTCTCCCTGTGGCAATGTTTTTGCTCTTTTGTGGAGGAAAATCTGAGAGCTTAGAATTTTCTGACCTACTTCATCATCTTCCCAGAATCCTACCAAATTACTGAATTTTCCCAGGCCTCTAGGCAACTCTCTGGACTAGAAGTTGCAGAGAAAGTGTTGACCTGCATTGGTAGATATTGAGGACTCCCAGTATCAGTGAAATCAAAGATCCAGTCCTTATTCCAAGATATAACAGATCTCTGGTGCTGAATGGGAATAGAAATGAGTATCCATTTTCCTAAGATGTGAATAGCAACTTTACAAAATATTATCATATGAATGGGCACAGAAAGCTCAAATAAATGTAAAAAATTAAACACATCCTTTATTAATAACACTATAAACAGGAAGAAAGGATTCAAATGTAAATGGAGACTAAATAACTTAATGCTAAAGACTGCTACTGTTTGTCCTTCGTTCTTGAAGAGGACCATGACATCACAGATGTGATGCCACTACATGCAAGTGAACTGGATTTAAGTGAGGAAGGGCTGTGCAAAGTCAGCAGCTTCACTTTCTCCTCTGGAGCCACTAACAGGACAACTGGAGATGGTCCTGGATGCAGTAGGGGACCTTGATCTTTGCAAGCTGAGGTCTTTAACAGGTCTCAGTTTGACTGAGGCAGCACCTGTTTAGTGATTAAGGCTTATCAAAAAAATTAGACAAAGAATGGCTTCTTTAAAAAATATATAGATTTGGGAGGGGAAGACCCTCAGGGTTTCTGACCAAAACAGAAACAATTGTTACTTACATTCATTCTGAGCCAATCAGGGACCAAATAGTGACTAAGTAGGGCCTGGTCTTGAACCAGAGTGATTTAGGGTTAAATCTGGTCTTTAAGACAAAAAAACAAAACACAACAAAAAGTTTCTCTCTTCTCTCTGCACACAGGGTATCACACACTCAATGCTAAAGAGAGTCAAAGAACAAATCAAAAAAATAATAGACAATTTCATCAAAGAAAATGATGAGTCAACATACCAAAACTTTTGGAAAGCAGTCAAAGCAGAGAGTTGATCTAAAGATGCAGAAAAAAAATATACATTTTTGGACATGGTCAAGGTGTTGATTGGTTTTGCTTGAACAAATTTATTTGTCACAAGGGAGAATTTAAAGAAATCTGTGGTGGGTGGCGGGGAGGAGGCATGGTGAATCATGGTGGGAAACAGAGGGATTAGTGATAGTGATAAATAGATGATAGTAATGCAAACTTATTAGCTGTCATCCAAAGCCTGTTGTCTGTCTTTGTGCAAGGAAACTACAAAGGGTATCAGAGAACACAGGTATTGCTAAATATATCAATCTGACCTTCGAAGGCAATAGTGGGAAGCAGGAGAGAATAAAAGGATCAGAAAAGTTTGAGAAGAACTTCACCAGGCAGTCATGCCCAAGACAGGCTGGAGGGTGATAAAGCAAAGTGGTCTGCAGATTTCTCTGACAGGGAGTCAGGCTTGGTGGCCATTCTCATCTCAATACTTAAAGCAGCCAGAGCTCCTCGTTAGGAGTCCTGACCAGCAGAATAGAGGTGTGGCATGTCAATGATTCAAGTTAGTTGACACTGAAATTGTCCTGAGCTGACTCCATAAGGAATCTTTTTTTCTCCCTCCAAAAGTAATTTTAAATAAAAGTGGGATAGTTTGCAATAAGAGAGACCAAGAAGCTTATTCTTTAATACTACTCCTTTCTGGGAGATTTTATCTGTTGTCTGTGGTCCAAAGGCTATTCAGAAGAAGCTGTGGTTTAAACTAGCCTGGTCCAAGGCTGCAATCTACAATCCTTTGATTGCTGCCAAAATACCGTATGTGCAATCACCTCCTTGAAATTTCTCATGCCTATCCGAGTTCAGATGTCCATTATCTGCCACCTCGACAACTGCAATAGCCTTTCTTTTTTCTCCTCTCTTTTTAAAAAATTTTATTTTCAGTTCCAACTCCTGTCCTTCCCTTTACCCTTTCCCTCACCCATTGAGAAAGCAAAAAAGAAGATTCCCATTATACATATGAAATCATATAAAACATATTTCCACATTAGTCATACTATGGGAAGGAAAGCAAGAAAAACAAAGAGAAAAAACGCTTCTGTCTGTAGTCAGGGCTCGTCAGTTCTCTACCTGGAGATGGACAGTATTTTTTATCATAAGTTCTTTGGAACGGATATGAATCACTGTATTGATCAGAGAGGCTAAGTCTTTCATAGCTTATTTTTACAATATTGCTGTTACTGTATACATTATTCTCATGGTTTTGTTCAATTAACTCTGCATCAATTCATAAGTCTTCCCATATTTCTCTGAAAATACCCCTTCATTATTTCTTATGGCACAACAGTATTCCATCACAACCGTATACTCTGTCATAATTTGTTCAGCTATCCCTCACCAGTTTCCAATTCTTTGATGCCACAAAATTAGCTGCTATAAATATTTTTTGTGCAAACAGATCCCTTTCCTTTTTCTTTGATCTCTCTGGGGCACAAATCTATTAGTGGCATTGCTGGGTCAAAGGGTAGGCATAGTTCCAAACTGTTCTCCAGAATGGTTAGAACAGTTCTCAGCTCCACCAACAGTATATCAGTGTATCCATTTTTCCACATCACTTCCAACATGTATCATTTAAATTTTCTGTCAGCTTAGTCAATATGATGGGTGTGAAGTGGTACCTCAGTTTTCTAAATTTGCATTTCTTTAATTATTAGTGATTTGGAGCATTTTTTCATGTTATTAACAGGTTTAATTTCTTCTTTTGAAAACTGACTGTTCCTATCCTTTTACCACTTATCAATTGGGGAATGGCTCATATTTTTATATATTTGTCACAGTTCCCTGTAGATTTCAGAACTGAAACCTTTATCAGAGAAACTGGCTATAAAATTTTCCCCCCTACTTTCCTGCTTTTCTACTAATTTTGGCTGTGCAACAGTCTCTTAGTCTATGTGTTTTTGGTCTGCCCCCCTCCAATCTAGTATTCACTTCCTTGTCAGATCAATTTTCCTATAACATGAATCTAAAGATGTTACACTAGGGCTCAAAATCCCCACTGCCTATTGAACATGAATCCTCTAACTACTATTCTAACACTCATGTCACTGCACTATTATCACTATATTTACTAAATATATTTACCAAATATTTAAAGAAAATCTAAACTAATCTCAAAGGCAAATCAATAATTAATGTAAATGTTTTGACTACACAAAGAGAGGAAACAACTAATAAATGAGATTTGATAATGCCAAACTGAAACACTGCTGGAGTATCTGGAAACTTTACAGACTTTATGAATCTGGATGACACATGCATCAAATAGGAAAATATCCTGTCCTCACAGCAAAAAAATTCTGGATTTTGCTTTTTAAAAGATGACTGACAGTGTCCCCCTCCTCTCCCCAGGTAAAAGGAGAAAAAGGATAGAAGAAAGAAATTAAGACTTAATGATATAAGCTCTTCTGGAAATTCTGAAAACCTCAGAGAGAAACGAAAGGGAAAAAGAATGTTCAGATCCCCTTTTTTCATAGGGATCTGCGGTAGCAGACAGCAGCAATGCTTAAAAGGTGACCACAGAACCATTCAGATCTGCCTCTATAAAAAGCAGAGATTGGATGGATGGTAGATATAGAAGGAGAGAGGAAATGTGGGGCTTCTCTCAAATAAAGGATTGGAAAGATTTGGGCAGTGGAAGATGGAAACTAAAGAAGATTGCTTGCCTACTCACAGGGATAACCACAACAAGTAAGGGCATGAACCCCTTCCTAATTCACTGACAATGGATGGGCAAGGAGGCATCAAGGCCTAGTAGATAGAAAGCCAGTCCAGAAAACTTGTGCTCATATCCTCTCTCTATGAAATATACTGGCTCTATGACTCTGGCCACATCTCCTCTGTGCCTCAGACATCTGAGCAAATGACAATCTGCATGACAGACAGTTTCCTCCGTGAAGTTCCCTAAACCAACTAAATCATAGGTTTAGTTCTAAAATTGATACTCACAGAGTCATAATGTCTAAGACAAGGATGTGGAACCTACAGCCTTGAGGCCATAGATTCCTGACCCTTGGACTAAGAATTCAGATAGTATGAGAGTGACAGGGATAATTTTTTTAATCTACTGGAAAAAGTATATATAACAAAGAAGGTAGTGAACAAATATTGCATTAAAATGTGTATTAAAAATCCTCTAAAGTGTTAATGAATAAAATATTACTTGCCTTTATTTTGTTATCTTCTATTGAAATTATCTGCGCACGCAGCCAAGCATCTTCCTCTGCATTTACAGCAACCAGTTGTCCAACATACACAGACTGTACTGACGTCACTTTAGGATTCTTACTATAAAATTCTTTCATTTCATCCTCCATTAATTCTTGAGCAGCAGAGTAGTCTTTGCCTACATACCTGCGTCAGTCATAGGAAAAAGGAGAAAATGAAATAATCAAAAGGAGAATACATACAAAGTGCTCATTTTACTGTACTTTCTCCAGGGCCTTTGTTGGTCTTCACTTCATTCCTTCTAGCAGCAAAAGCAAAAAAACCTGGGAAGTCTTAATAAGGATTTGTCTCATTCCAATAAAATGCAAACAAACTATCATACAGAATAAAAAGAAATCTTAAGAATTGGGACTTTAGGAGCCATTTGGTTCTTACCCTACATCCAAATTATGACACTTGTCTACAATATCCCTCTTCCATGGAGACTTCCCCAGTGATGAAGTCACTCTCCTCCTGAAGTAGCCCAAAAATGCGCTTCCAATGCATCAGGCTACTAATTGGTTTAGAATTCATAACATACAAAGAATGACAGGGACAGAAAATGTTTTCTGACTAAACATCACTTTCAGATTTGAACTCAAAGCTAATGGAAGTGATTTTTCATGTGTGCAGTGAGAAGGAGCACAATGGAAATCTGGGTAATCCAGTACCACATGCAAGCAAAGTCAAATCAATGTTCATTTTGAAAAGCAATTCAATTTTACCCAAGGAAACAGTCTGAAAACACATGGAATTCAGCATTTTAAGCCCCTACTTAGTGATCCAGTATGAAAAATTACAATAAACTCTTGATTCAGAGATGATTTGTATTCTGATCAATCTCTGTAAAATGAAATTCCTGACATCAAGACATGTTTTTTCATTGCCTAATTTAGATGGGTTCATCTCAAATCTCACTATTTTCCCACTTATGGTAGGAGGGTTAGAGATACCCTGCTACATAGATTTCTGTCACTAACAACTATCCTGTTTTTCTGCCAGGGATCACCTTTCTTGCAGCCATTACCAATGTCCTACATTTATGAAAGGAATAAAGACTTCTCAAGATCAAGGACACTTTGTGAAATTTATTGTCACTTTGTAGAATTTCCTTCCTTCTTTGTAGAATTTATCATCACCATCTCTTCCAGAACAAAAAGGCAATAAGAATTCATTTAAATTCCATACTATGTGCCTTTCCCACACTACTATTTGCTATCTTGTGAGGTAAGTAGACCAAGCACATGAGCTGCACACAAAGGGGGAAAGAGGTAGCAGAGTCTAATCAAAAGGACACTGGACTTGCACTTCAGTCTTGGTTCTGTCATTTACTAGTGACTTGGGTAAGTTAATTGCCCTAAGGTACATTTATAGAGCAAGGCAAGCATTAATGCTTCAAGAGATTAGCTCATGTTGTGGGTAGGTGGCACAGTGAATAGAGCACCAGCACTGCAGTCAGGAGTACCTGAATTCAAATTTGGCCTCAGACACTTAACACTTACTAGCCATGTGGGCAAATCACTTAACCCCAATTGTCCTGCCTTCCCCCCTCCAAGAAGGAAAAAAAAAACAGATTAGCTCACAGACCACTTGGAATCACCATTTTCAGAAACTCTGCTTAAAGACTACTCCTCTTGAGATATCTAAACTTAGAGAAAGATATAGAAAGACTGTAGTTTAAATGGAGACTGAAGCAAAAATGCTATCGTTCTTTTTCATGTCTGGTTTTGCTTTTTGTTCCCAGTGATCCCTCACTGGTTACAAGTCTTCTATACAACCAAACTATGGTACAATGTGAAAGTATTTGCAGATCCTATACATGACTGCACGCCACCATGGGGGGGAGGGGGAAGGGAGGGGAGAAAATCTGAAACTCAAGGGATTGTGGAACTGAGTCTTGTAAACTAAAAGTAAATAAACAAGTCATTCAAAAAAAAAAAAAAGACGACTCCTCTTTCCAGTCCTAAAGGGAAGCTCCTATAGACTACTGCTTGAGTCCGTACAGCAAAAACTAAGGTGTTGCTGGATTCACTGGGATCAAAGGTTTCATGAAACCTGGCATACAAATCGTGGTCAAGTACTGCTGCCATGGACAAAAAGCTTTAGATAAAAATTATAACATTTACACAAGAGAAATAATTGAAATGATGAAGAATTATAAAGCGATACTTGCCTGATGACAACTTCATTTGTGTTGTTCAGTTCAACAACCAAAACTGAGGGTGATGGCTCAGTTGGGATGATTAAAGGAGGAACAACTACTTCTTCTGTGGAAAACTCAGGCTTTTCTTCTTCTATATGCAAATATTCTTGTTCAACCATGGATGTGATATCATCATTCTCAATTTTTTGCTTTGTGTTATTCAGGTTCCCACCAGTGCATTTTGGCAGTTTTGCATAAAGAATGGCCTTTTGAGGATTGTCAGAAATGTGGTCTACAGTGCATACTTCTGACAGCAAGTCAAGATTTTTCAATGCATCTTCAGGAAATTTTAATTTGTACATATCCTCAAATGCTTTGGGGAGTGCATTTGCCCAAAGACCACTTGAATATTTTACTAACAGCTCTGCCACCTTCTGCTTAAAGTCATCATTAATGGAAGCTGATCCAACTTCTGAGAATTCTTTTGAAAAAGACACTGGTTTTGGAGCTGGCGTCTGAGGTGACGGGGACTGAAGTGCTTTTTCACTGTCTGTTTCACTTTTCAAAAGCTGTCTTCTCTTAGCTGGATAAATAAGCACATCCTGTTGACCACCACTGTAAGGTTTTTCTACCTTTAAAAAATTAAAATAAAGAAAATAACATTTTTCAATTATTATTAATAATCTGAATTCTATTGTGTTTATATTTTTCAATTTATGCAAGAAAATGTAAAAGTTTATCCATAATTATCCTTTGTCATTACATGCCTCAGGTTCAATGTCTTGTACAGGGCCTTTAGTCTCTTGACTGGGCTATGAGTCAGTTATGTATTTTAAAGACCCAGACATTTCTAAATCTAAAAGGATAAGATACCCATCTGACATAAGACAATTATGATGCATGTGGTATCATAACTTACCATATCTATCCAGACTCATACACACATTAATTCTTTTCACACCAGTCAGATTTACCTTTAAAGGGAGCTAGGGTGCACGGTGGATAGAGAGTTGGGTCTGGAGACAGGAAAACCTGATTTCAAATCTGGTCTCAGTCACTTAATAGCTATGTGGCCCTGGGCAAGTCACTTAACCGCTGTCTGCCTCAGTTTCCTCAACAGTAAAGTAAGGATAATAATAGCATCTATTATTGTTGTAAGGAACAAATGAAATAATATTTTCAAGTATTTAGCACAGAGCCTGGCACATAGTAAGTGACTAATAAATAAGTGTTTGTTTGCTTCCATCTTGGTGCCTTTGCTTTGGTTGTCTGTCACCCATACTCCTTGGAATGTATGCTTTCCTCACCTCTTAAAATCCTGAGTTTCTTTAAAAACTCAGGTCAAGAGCTACCTTCTTCATCAAGTCTTTCCTGGCTCTCCCTGGGTACTAGTGTCTTTTCCCCCAAAAATGCCTTACATGTATTTTGTATATCTTAATATAGCAATGAAGAATGCTCTATCCACTGCACTACCACAGGGGGAAAAGGAGATTCCTAATCAACTTGGCAATAGCTGTAACGTTTTTGGCACATACATGCAATGGAATTATTACTAGAGCATAAGAAACTGAAAGATACAGAGGAGCATGTATAAGAGAGGGAAACTGATACAGAGTGAAAAGAGCAGAGCTAAGAAAATACACCCCATGTAAATGCAAAGAACCAAGCCCAACAGAACGCCTTGTCGCTGTGACGGCCAAGGACGGCCTCAGAGGCGGGCCGTCCGCCTTCCGCTTACAAGGGCGCGCACCGTCCGGCCCAGGCAATGTGTTGGCTGGTTTTGCTGGCCTGTCTTTTCCCCTTCTTTATGGTTCTTTGTTTACAGACACTAGTTTTTTGGGTAGGGAAAAGGGGGAAGAATTAGAAAATGAAGGAGATAAGAAAAACAAGACAGCAACACATTAAAAAGAAGATGCCTCTTCCCCTAGATTATATCATGAATTTTTTTACCTGGGATTTAAAATTCACTATTTCTTTTAAAGTTCACCAGAACGTAATCTAAATCTTTGAAACACAGTACAACAGAACTGCAGTTACTCAAAGATTAACTTCTTAGCATCCTCAAGCATCGAGAGCAACTGAGTGAGGAAGTGTGAGAAAATTGCCTTTGATGGTGAGAAATACAGCCCCTATGGGACTGGGGACATGGGCTCTGTGATGATTATAACAACGTGTTAGATATGGTGGCGCTTCCCTCTTTACAGAGGGGCAGGTCAATGGGAATACACAACAACCAACCAATCAGGAGTATTCCTGAAGTCCAGGGTAGTTGCCCAACATACTGGTAATCCTTTGCAAGTGAACTCGAGATGAACTTGGAGATGCCTGCAGAGGTCAGACCAGCTTTGAATGGCTGAAGGGCAGCCCAGAGCAGCAGCTGCAGACTTGGGACTTTCCAAATAATCTTACTCCCTGGCTTAGCGTACCTACGGATGTCTTCTCCCTTAACCCTCTGCTCCCCCTTGAATGCCTCTAGAAACTATATTCTCTCACCCTTTTTGCCACTCCCCTTAGAACCACTGAGAACTCTCTCTTTCTCTCTCTCTCTCTCTCTCTCTGTTCTCTTGTGAGTTTTCAAATTTCACAAGCTCTTCTCAGACAATAAACATTTTTGTAATCTTGGATCAGATTCCTTTACAGTTTTTCTTTTTGGGTGTGGGGTATTTCTTTAACACAACTAACAACAAAACATTACAAGACAATCTCCAAATCTCAAAGATTATGCTGGCAATGATTGTTTTTTCAAGTGAAAGGAGTATTCTATTAAATATTAAATTCTATTTCTATGATTATTGAATTCTAAATTCTGTCTTATTTTATTAAATATTAAAAAATATACCAGCCTTTCCATACTAAAACTGAGAAACAGAGAATTAACAGGTGACCAAAGAGACCAGAAGATAAAATGGCTGCCAGATGTAGAAATAAAACAAACATGAAAAGTAGTGGTAGTGATTAGAAAGGTAGTGATCAGAAGTAGCAAGAGAAACAATGAAATTTAGTCATGCTGGGTTTAGATCCTTTCTTCTTTGATGACCACCAAAACCCACGGCCTAAATTTGTCTAGACCCCAAAGAACATTCTTTCTGAATAATATATGTGCGTGCCTACATACACACACACATATTTAATTTTCCAGGAAATGTTTATTACTCTCTTTATGGGTTCATAATGTTTGCTTTTTTACTGCTAAAACATTCGAAGCTTTTGTAGTCATTTTACATGGCTTTTATTAGGCATCAGGCTTATATCTCTGGCAGCCATGATATGGTACTCTTTTTTAGTCTGGTAACACTGAGTTGAGAGTCCACTCAGTCTGTGATATAGGAGGAAAAGTGCTGGAGATAGAGTCAGAGGACCTTGGTTCCTGTCCCAGCTCCACTGCCTGCTACTTGTGACTCTATGTCTCTGAGTCTCAGTTTCCAAATCTATAACATGAGAGAGCTAGACTTTATTAGAGGTACTTTTCAGCTGTAAATCTATGACCTCGGATCTCTCAGATGTTCCTGTAACCTGGAAAAAAGCCAATCTTTACCATTCTTAGGTGAATGTAGTCAATTATCAAGATGAGAGTGGAGTCGTGACCAATCAGACATCTCCAGAAGATTTGTACAGTTTGGTCATAGTAATCACTGACACAGATTCTCTTTAGACATTAAATCTAAGCAATTTTGGCATACAGTTGATCCCTAAAGTCGGTTGAATTGAAATGATTCTATTCCGTTGTACTGGGATCTTTAAGAACTTCAGAGACATTCACTTCCATTACAATGACTACATGTTAACAGGTAACTTTTAAAAACACCTGTATTCTAGTTATCTTGGTATATCTGTCCTACTATAAACTTTGAAGGCAAGGGCCATGTCCTGGTCATCTTTATGTCCTTTGTAGTACCATACACATTTGTGAGTAGACACACAATTAATTTGAACTATCAAAGTAAGCTTCTACAATTGAAGTAATTCAGGATATGAGGAAGAGTCAAACACTGGAGCACTGTGCTAGGTGCTAAGTGTAATGGCATGCACCAGCAGATTCCCAAAGGAATGCTACTGTGAACAGCCTTTAGAGTTCAGATTACAAAATATAGTGAACACTCTGTTTATTCCATTACAAATCAAGACAAACATTCAAAACATTATAATATTCACAACAT
>CM053583.1:243734788-243772312 GCA_028627135.1 Pseudochirops cupreus | reverse complement strand
TTTGTAAAGAGATAAGAAACACATAGATAGCTGTGATACACTCTAAGCACATTACAACTTAAAAATTGAGTGTTATATTGAGCCCAAGAGCCAAAGGTCACGGTGAAGGGATGTGGAATCAACTAAAGTTTCAGGAAGACATAGCATTTAAGTTGGCTTTAAAGTATGGATAAGAATTCCAAGGCCAAAGAGAGGGCATTGCAGAGATAAAGGACAAGGAAAAGTATAAGCAAAAGAATGCAGAAAATAAAGTACAGCATACATGGGATAGGGAACAAAAGTCCAGCATAGAATATATGGAAAGAATTAATATGAGATAAAGTTGGAATGGTATGGTAATGGCAGATGGCAGAGTGCCTCAAATGTCTACCATGGGTTTGAATATTACTAGAAAGACCCTTAAGGGTGCATCTACACTAAAAAGCTGGAATGAGGAGGAAGACGAAGTAGAAAAAAAATAAAATAGAGAAGAAAATCAAGAAAATGTGGTAAATATCTGAAATGAAACAAAAAAGAACAGCTAGTAGGAAAGACCAAATACGATGATTAACAACAACAACAACAACAAAAGCCATTGAGGACTCAGGGGGTGACCGTTAAAAAAGCAGCGCCAGGAGAGGGGCAGACACCAGGCTGCCAGGGACTGGGTTCCCATTTATATAGTTTTAAAAGTATTTCACACACATGACCCTATTTGATTTTTGAGGTTCCAAGGAGTGAAGTGACTTGTTCAAAATCACACTGCTGGTGTCAAACAAAGACTTCAAATCTCGGTCTCCCCAGACTCCAAGTCCGGCACTCCATCCACTAGGAGGGCACGGACCATTTTTTCCCCCAATAAGTTTATCAGTGAAGGAAAAGAGAGTGATCAGAAGTCAATTATTTTGCAAAGAAGGTTCAATAGAAGGGATTTTTTTTTAAATACTGGGAAGACTAAGACTGTGTTGTAGGCAGATGAGAAGCCGGACTGAAAATGCTTCCAGGAGAGCCAAGAGGGGTATAGGGCCCAAGGATTAGTCTAAGGAGAGGGGATGTAGCTTGCGCAGGGCACGAGCAAAGGAAAATATGTAACTGGGGAGAGAAGTTATAAACAATGGAAGCAAGCACCTGAGGAAGTTTATATTGGATATCCTTCATTTTAATCAAAGAGGTGAAGCTAGGTCATTTGCTGCAGATATGTGAACAGCTGATTTGGTGTGCTATAAATTTGCAGCAGGTGAAAATCTGATCAATTTTTATACTTTTTCTACTGTAACTAGAAAACTCCTAACAGAACTTTCTCCAGTGACATTTAAGAGCTCTAGAGCAGGATTGAAGCAGAAATAGTTAAAATGTATAAAACACTTAAAGGTCGGTAAGTGCTTCACAAAATCTCTTTCGATCTGCACAAAATTCCTGTGAGGCAAGGATATTATTCCCATTTTATGGATGAGGAAACAAAAGCTAATTATTTAAAGGGCAAAAGAGAATTCAGGAAAGGAGGGCAGAAGGTCAAGGGTACAAGGGATCTTAGGTACTACTTACAGAAGTATTAAATTGGCAGACTATGAGGTAAATGCTGGGTATAGTTAGAGCCAAGTGAAACACAATCAAGATGAGAGGGGAGATTGAAGGAGAGGATGTCAGACTTGAACCAGAGGACTGGAGTTCAGAATGAGGCAGAAGAATAATTGTTCACTGACTATGAATGGGAGGATCAAATATGGGGAGGCTGTGATTAGGAGGTAGAATATTAAAGCTATATACTTTGGAGATGAATGAATACATGGGATGAATGAATGAAAAAATACATGTATTAAACACCTCCAGGCTTTAACATCAAGTGACAAGGCCTGGGGTTAGTTGGTTTGAGAGGTTGCCTTGGCCCCAGCCACAGGGGCTGTGAGATAGTGAGGATAGTTGGGTGCCTGAGACTGGGAAGATTGAGGGAACCTCTGTTGACAAGGAATGCCAGACATAGCTGTGCTGTGAAGAGGTGTAGGGGAGAGAAGGAACCAGCACAGTACTGGTGAGTGCAGAAGCAGTGGGGCAGAAAGCCCCTGGCTGTAGGCACTGACAGGAGGTTGGAGGTTTGGCTTTGTTTCCAGGCTAGAGGGGAGAACTGAAGATCTGGGGCAAGAGGTATCATCCCCCACACCCCAGGGCTGGAGGTGATTATAAAAGTTAAGCTATTACCACAAAAAATGCACAGGCGAAGGAGAAAGAATCCAACTATAGAAAGCTCTGATTGGAATGGAGAAGACCAGGTTCATCTTCAGAGGAGGATATTGAAGTAAAGAAACCCCCAAAAGAAACCTGGTTGAAAAGATTTCATAGATCTTAAAACAGACTTTAAAAATCAAGTGACAGAGATAGAGGCAAAAGAAAAACAAAAAAAATGATCCAAGAAAAACAAGAAGGTTATGAAAGGAAAGTCAACCAATTAGAAAATGAGATCTAGAATATTAAGGATGAAAATGACACATTGAAAATTAGAATTGGGCAAGTGGAAGCCAGCAAAGTTATAAGAGTTCAAGAAATAATTAAACAAAATATAAATAATGAAAAATTAGAATAGGAAGCGAAATATAAAAACAACAGATTTGAAGAATATAAAAACAATCAGACTAACTGAAATTTATGACCAAAAAATAATTTTGATACAATAATACAAGAAATAATTAAAGGAAATTGTCCTGAAGCATTAGGACAAGCAGGAGAAGTTGAAATAGAAAAAAAAAATCCACTGATCACCACTTAAAAGAGATCCTATGAGCAAAATTCATAGAAATATCATAGTCAAATTCTGAAACCCCAGCTCAAGGATAAAATGTTAAAAGCAACAAGAATAAAACAATTTAAATACAACGGTGCCACAATTAGAATCACAAAGACCCAGCAGCAGAGACTTTCGAGCACCCAAGTCTTGAAACACTATATACTGAAGAGTAAACTGGGGCTCCGGCCGAAAATATCATACCCAAGAAAGTTAAGCATGATCTCGAATGAAAAAAATGGACATGTGATAAACTCTCAGATTTTCAAGATTTTGTTTAAGAAAAAAACCCTGAACTTAATAGAAGATTTAACATACAAGAGCTAAGAGAAACGTAAGATACATATCAAAGATGGAATATAAGGGATTCCACAAAGACATACCATTTACTTTTTATATATGTAAAATGTATGTCTAAGATTCTTATTAATAACTGGCTAGCTCATAAGAAAGATTGGGGTAAACCTGAGTATGATATGAATTTAAAAAGTAAAACCATTTGGGAACAGCTAAAAAGAGTAATTATTTTATACAAATGAGGTGAAAGAGGAAGAATTGATACAGAAGAATTAAATTGGGGAGGAGGGCTGGTAGTTCTGGTAAACTATTTTCATTGGGAAGGGGTTTAAGAAGCAACTATGTATATACATGTATATGTATATGTATATATATATATACATAAATATAAAAGTCTTCTAAATTCAGAAGATATAGAACAGTAGGGGCATAGGGACTGGGGAGGGGACAAGGGAGGGATCTTTAGAGGGGAGGGTGAGGGAATAGGTAAAAGGGCAGTATAGAAGTGTGTTTAGATTTATGGGAATGGGAAGAAAGGGGAGGGATCCTTGGAGAGGGATAAGCAAGTAATAGGAGGACTAGGTTGTGGGTAGAGGAGGAAGGAGGGAGAGGAAACAAAAGATATGCACAAACATAAAAACAAAGAACAGGAGTAGAATTTGTTTGGGAAAGTATATGTCTATATATGTATGTATATGTGTATGTATATATCCATAATTATGGAGAGGCATATCCAAACTTAATTGTAGCCTTCTGGGGGTGGTGGAGGGAAAAAAAGAACAAAGTAAAAAAGCGCAGAGCAGAGAACAAAAGAAAACTTACAAGGAAGCAAAGAAAAGATGGGCAGTTCTCAACACAATGTATATTATTTATCATACAGGTTTTCTTGAAATGAAACTTGACTGTTACATAGTTCGAATCCTCATGTTATATTCTGCTATGCACATGACATGTCCAAAAACTACATGCACTTCTGATGCTGAGCCATTTCCCAGTGCCAAGGCCTTCGGGGGTGAGGCTTTCTGTGTTCTTCAGGAGCTGTGGGGGCCGCAGCAGCTGCACAAAACAGCTGCCAACTTCCCTCCGGCCAGGGGTTGTTTTCCTTGACACTGACTCTGTTCAGCAGCTGAGAGGGGCACTTTTATGCTCAGGACTCTAGGGCTCAGCACTGTCTCCATCGGTGTCTACTGAGGGGGTGGTGGTTCACCTAGCTTGGCCCACGCTGCCTGTCTGTCTCCTTCCCTCCAGGGGCCTTTGCTGCTTAATCTAGTTTAGCTTGTCTGCCCCTGCAAGGGGGAAAGTGGTAAAGAAAAACGGTTGAAGTAGGGTAGAAAAAAAGTGACTGGCCGTGTTCTCAAGTTCCTACAGGATCATAAATAACAAGTCTCTGAGAACCACAGCAGGTGATAGGGATGGAGGAAGATGAAAGCCAGGCAGGGAAGGTGAGAAAGTTAAAGAGTGACCTGGAAACTAGAAGACGATTTCAGAGACAGAAAAGGAGTAGTACAAACAGTGTAGAGTCCTCAGAGAGAAAAATTTATTGAGGAACAGTCGTGGAGAAATGGTTTGGAAGCGACACTGAATGAAAATGAGACTGAGGGTTCAAAGTAGGCAACGTCAAGTGCTTCTTGTTCTTAAGGAAACTGGAGAGCTGCGGCTGAAAGAGCAGTGCAATGGGAGCAGAACAGAGGGGCATGCTCTGTTAATGAAGAATTAACCCACTCCAAAGTTCCAAATATGATTGGGATTATTTTTGTTTCTCTCTGTATTTCCATGAAGTTTCTTCCCCATGATCCTTTGTTTCTTGATTGAGGGAGCTGGGTTTCAGAGCAAAGGGAGATGAAAAGGCTGCCAACCCAGGGGTGGGTGACACCCCAGTCAGCCTCTGCTCCTCAATGTGAAGCGGGCATGAAAATTAACATAACTATCAGTCAAACCGACAAAGCCCCGGAATGATGCTATTCAGAGTATCTTACTGCTTTCTCCCTTAATAATTATGTGATGTTCCAAGAAGTGTGGATTAAAAGTAAAAGGTTCATTGTATGTGTTAAATTTGTTAAGTGTCCCTCTCTGGATCTTTCTTCCTTGCACTCACACTGGTAGCTTATTCCTTCATCAGTGACATTGGTTTTTGTCATCAGGCTAATGTCACTTCACCTGGGATAAGGTTCAGCTTCTTCTCAGGGACTTCTTGGGCCCATCGAAATTAAATTAAAGCTGTTTTATTTTTAGGACTAACTTCACCCTTTGTGAGAAATAGGGTACCCTAGCAACCTCTCTGCCACCACTAAAGTGAATTCTTCCTCCAGAAAAGACATTTCCCCTCAATACAGGAAAGTAGCTAAAACAAGTATTTTTAGAACTCAGAGACCATTTTAGAACAACTGAATGTTGAAATGAAAGTAAAAGTACAAACATAATGGATTTCCCATGCTCAATCTTAGGGACCCAATCAGAAAAACCTCTGTCAGGACCTGTTTAACCTGTTTAACATTGCCTCGGTAGTATTTATATGGCACTTTAAAAGTTTGCAAAGCATGTCACAAATACTATCTCATGTGAACCTCCCAACAACACTGTGAGGTAAGTGTTATTCCTATTTCCATTATACTGTAAGGAAACAAAAGCACAGAGAGGTCGAATGCTACTAAGTGTCTGAGGCATGGAATTTGACTATAAGCACATTCCTCTCTGGTTTCAGAATGCACTTTACAGAAAGCAGCCCCATCAGCTAATTTCTAAACCAGATCCTGACTACTGTAATCGAGTTTTCTACTTTTGAATCTCTCAGCACAGTATTTTACAAAGGACCTAACAGAGCAGCAGAATTTGCTGATGGCTTTCTCTGCTCTGAATGACTCAGTCCATTCTCTTTTCTGCACCAGCAGGAACACAGGCTAGCTTTTCTTTTCTTATTGTCAGTGTGTGTTTATTCACAGAATGCCCATCTCCCCTCCAGAGTTCCAGAATGATGGTTTTAGGCTAACACAGCCTGTTGGTAAGGTGTGGACTTGGAGGTATACTCTTAAATACCAGCTACTACCAAACTACCAGGGTATCCTTCAAGCAGGGTGCTATAAAATTTTCATTAAAACTGGCCTGCTTCATTCCGTTAACTGCTGAAATGAAAGTGGTTATGGCAGAAGCTGTAATCACAGAATTGTCATTGAGCCTGCTACATTACTATGTTTTTTACTCTAAATCCAGCATTTTATTTATTTTTTTTCTTTTTAAAAATTAGTTAATTTATTTATTTTTAGTTCATAACATTTACTTCCATAAGTTTTAAATTTTATCCCCCTGCCCTGCCTCTTCCCTCCCTTCCCAAAACAGAATGTAATCTGATATAGGCTCTATACACACATTTCTATTAAACACATTTTCATGTTAGTCATGCTGCATAGAAAAATTACAATGAATGGGAGAAACCATGAGAAAAAACAAAACAAAAAAGAAAACTGTTTTGCTCTGCATTCCGACTCCATAGCTCTTTCTCTGGATGTGGACTGGACTGCTGTTCTTTTTAAAAAACATGTTCCATTAGAAGTTGGGTCCAACATAAGAAGGAGGTTAGAGGAGGGTTCATGATACTATTTCTTCCTCATCCAATATTTTGTACTTCTATTACTGCTTAGCTCACACTCTATTATATTTGTATAGATCTTTTATTGTCTTTATTAGGCTGGGTGAACCTTACTTATTCATCTTTGCAACCTCGACCACACCCACCACGTTGCCTTACACACAGTAACTGCTCAACAAATACTTTCAGAAACACTAATTGGAATTGTAAAGTGTGATGCAGTGTAAAGGACTTTTAGGAGGATCTATGGGAGCCCTGGGAAAATTACGACTTTTCTGGGCCACACTTTCCTAATCTGTAAAATGAGGGGGAATGGACTAGAATTTAGTCATTACATGATCTCTAAGGCACCTTACAGCTATAGCATTGTTATTCTAGTAATGAAATGAAGAATTGTTTGATATGACTGATCATTTATTTTTTCTTCTTGTTGCCATCACTTCTCCCATTTGACATAAAAAAATCAATAGGTCATGAGCCCTCCATTACTGGATCTAATGTTGATCTTTTTAATTCAAGCAACAAGCAATTAATAGGGCCACTTCTCCAGAGAGTGAGGCTCTGCTCTTAGGGCTCTTATATAGAATTTTATGCTCTAGTCCATCAGTATGTTTGCTTCCAGTGCTCCTTTTCAGATGCACGTTAGATTTTTGATCTTCTATGTATGCCAACATAAGAGCTCCTGGACTTAACTTTCCTGCCTCATACTCTGGCCAAACAAAGTGTATACTTCAATGGATTCATGCCATTATCAAAATGGGATTTTTACTGATTTTACTGATGAGTGGGACATTTACTGATGTAGATCGCAAAAATATTGCTTTTTTTCATCTTGCATAATTCCTGACCAAGTCTTTCATCATAAAGGATTTACACAACTTACAAGAGGGACTTTCTCTGCCTCTTTTAATTTGCTGGTGGATAGCTATCTATCCATCTATCATCTCTTGCCCCCTCCTTTTCTAGGCATAATGTCTTCTGATAATATTTTTTATGTCACTTCATGTGCAAAAGCAATCAATCACTGCATCCTATTTACAGCCAGGTAGCTCTTTACTCTCTTTTGGGACACTGGCAATTTCTATTTTTCCATGATCTATTCTAGAGGAATAGCAAAGCATTTCAATTTCTCAAATACGATCCAGCCCAATCATTAAATCTGGCCAAGTTAATTTTCCATTTGTAAAACTTTTCAAAGAGATATGCTAATGGATTAATTCAGTGATCCCAGTGCAGGTTGTAATTGGGATATGGATATGTTTTTCATTTACCTTGGTTTTCCAGTATGGATGGCCAGGTAAAACCATGTAACCATGGATCCTGGAGTAGAGTAATATTTGGTGTAACCAGCACAATGTTATCTGTAAAAACAGAGCACCTGGAGAACCTTACTGTCTACATCAAACCGTACTTCTACTTGCACTTTATGGGAGACATTTTTCAAGGCACTGATTTTATACGGTGAGCATGTGATTCTCACCATTTTATGCTGTGTGTGATGCTGCTACTCAGGAAACTGCTGAAAAACTTATCATTGTAAAAATAATTATTTGTTAAGAGTCTTGTATCGATCAACCAATCAGCAATCACTTATTAAACACACACTAGGTTTCAGGCCTTGTGCCAGCAGCTGGGGACACAAAGACAAAAAGGTTACACTTTAATCCAGGTCTTCCTAACTCTGTGCCTGGCTCTCTACTGCAGCGCACAATCCGGATTCTGTGGCTGCTTTGTCAAGAGTGTTGATTCATATTAAGTCACTATTCACCAAGACATTCTGTTCTTTTTTCTACCAACTTACAGCTTAGTACTTTACATTTATTCCTATGGAATCTCATCTTATTAGACCTGATCCATTTTTCTGGCCTATCAATATCTTTCTGGAAGCTCTCATCTGACACATAAATTATTCCTACCAAATTTGCATCACCTGCAAATTTTGACAATGTCAACTCTATCTTTTCCCAAGTCAACTGGAATAAAACAAGGCAATGCTCTTTTCCTGGTTTCATTTCAGGCACCACTGTAGTCACTTCTTTATATGTGACACTGGGTACTGAGGGTAGTGGTTACACGTGGTTGTTCCACTATTATTACTAATGAAAATAAACTTCTATATATCAACATCTGCACATCTGCTCCATTTCAAATCGATCTGTTGTTCTCTCTCCAGTTTCATCTATAAATGTTCTTAGGATGATCTATAAAATTACAAATGTCTCTCAATGGAGGCACTGAACCAAGGTACTGAAAATGCCACCGACAAAGGGGTGAGAAACCAAGGTTTCACTGGTTCTCATAGGTCTCTGTGCTCCCACCAGTTCATAAAACATAATACATAATTCTCAGAGGTTAAAAAAGGTTAGGAAATATTAATTTTAAAAATCTTCTACACCTCAAGAAAACTGGAATTCCCACAGAAAAATGAAAAAAGAAGCATAAACGAAGGTGCACTAGCACTTCCAGACTTCCATATAAAGGAGAATACAAAACCAAACTGGATAATTTCAGTTACATGAAATTTTAAAAGTTTTGACTGAACAAAATTAATGTAGCTGTTTAAATAAAGAAAACTACTATTATGGAAAAACGCCCATCAAATGTCTCAGACACAGGCCTGAACGCCTGTGTTGTTGTTCAGTCAGGTCTGACTCTTTGTGATCCCATCTGGGGTTTTCTTGGCAGAGATCCTGGGGTTTGCCTTATCTTTCTCCAGTTCATTTTACAGATGAGGAAACTGAGGCAAATAGGGTTAAGTGACTTGCCCAGATCATACAGCTACTAAGTGCCTGAGGCCAAATTTGACCTCAGGTCTAGCCGCTGCACCATCGAGCTACCCTCAGAGCTGAGAAAATTAGTTTTCCTCCTTTCATTAGAGAAGTGAGCAACTGTGGGTGTGAAACGTTACATGCGCTGTCCAATGTGGGTGATGCATCCGCTGGTTTCCATGAACTGTTTTTCTTCTTTTTCAAACCTTTGTGACAAGGCAAGGTTACTTTAGTAAGGGAGGGGGAAAGAATATATTTGAAAACGGCTATGATGTTAAAAACCGTCAATAAAACAAAAACCAACTACACATGGTTTTGATAGGATATCATCATCAAACCCATCCTGGCAGCAGTTGCTACTGAGAACCAAATGGAATCTGGGGGGTGCACTGGGGGTGGGTGGGTTATCTTCAGAGGGTTCTTGTAAATGTTGTCAAAAATCTTTGGAGGTATTTTTGTTCCCAAAGAATTTTTGTTCAAAAAAGTTTTAATGTGTGCATGTGTGTGTGCGTGTGCATGTGCGTGTGCGTGTGCGTGTGCGTGTGTGTGTGTGTGTGTGTAAATTTGGAGGGGCGTAAATTTTCTATCTTCAGACTTCCAAATTAGGACTAAATTTTTTTCTTTTTCTTTCTTTTTGTTTTTTGGAGGGGGGAAGACAAGGTAACTGGGGTCAAGTGACTTGCCCAAGGTCACACAACTAGTGAATGTCAAGTATCTGAGGTTGGATTTGAAATCAAGTCCTCCTAACTCCAGGGTCAGGGCTCTATTCACTGCGCCACCTAGCTGCCCCAACTGAAATTTTTGAAGAAAAAAAATCACAACATATACTAAGATAACACCACTAGTTAATTATCTAGTATAAAATTGAAGAAACACAACTTGTGGATATTTTGAAGTTCCTGTTGTACAAAGACTTTTGTAAGATTTCTATAAAAGCAAATCTTAAACAAACATTGTTAGTAATAGTTAGAATTTTGAAGTATGTATATTTTAATTTTTTAAAAAAGTTTATACAAACTCATTAAAGATGTACTATATTTCTCTGGATTTTAAATCTCACACCAAAAGAAGAAGAGAGCTGGGCTAAAGATATGAAATGAGTTTATCCATTCACAGCCCATTCACAGCAGGCATGTTGTCCCTGGGGTCTGGCATAAGACTTGAGGGGATGGGGAGCGTTGTTAAAAGCTATATTGAAGTGACAGCAAATGACACTCAACACCAGCCTCTGGATTTCACTTTAGGCAACAAATCAAATCAATTCACATCTAAGTAATAGTGAGAAAGAAAAGTCATCACCCAATTCAACTTAATTCAATTGGCATATTTGTAATAGACTAATATCTGATTTATAGTTTTCTAATCATTCTGTTATCTCTGATCTAAGAACCAAAGTAAGTTATTAGTGAGACAAGCACAGAGATCAACAACTATGAAGGGAAAGCAAGTCGTTTAACAGTATAAGTGAAAACTAAATACTTAGAAAAAATCAATCTATGGCTAGGAAAATGATAAATGATGGATGATGGAGAAGATGTGGGAAAATTGGAACACTAATTCATTGTTGGTGGAGTTGTAAACTGATCCAACCATTCTGGAGAGCAATTTGGAACTATGCCCGGAGGGCTATAAAACTGTGCATACCCTTTAACCCAGCAATACCACTTCTAGGGCTATATCCCAAAGAAATCATAAAAACGGGAAAAAGACCCACATGTGGTGGCCAAGAACTGGAAATTGAGGGGATGCCCATCAATTGAACAAGTTGTGGTATATGAATGCAATGGAATACTATTATACTATAAGATATGATGAGCAGGGGCATTTCAGAAAAACCTGGGAAGACTTACATGATCTGATACTGAGTAAAGTGAGAAGAACGAGAACACTGTACACAATGACAGCAACATTGTGCAATGACTGACTTTGACAGACTTAACTCTTTTTAGCAATGTTAGAACCTAAAACAACTCCAAAAGACTCATGATGGAAAATGCCATTCATATCCAGAGAAATATGGAGTCTGAATGCAGACTGAAGCATACTATTTATTCTCTTTTTTTTTCTTTCTCGTAGTTCCTCCCATTCTTTCTTATTCTTCTATACAACATGACTAATGTGGAAATGTTTAATAAGAATGTATATGTAGAGCCTATATTGGATTGCATGCCATCTTGGGGAGGTCAGAGAAGAGGAAGGTAGAGAATGTTGAATGTTGAAAACTAAAAGTAAAAAAATTAATTTGTTGAAAAAATCAATCTAAAACACTTTTAAATAAGGACAATACATTCCCAAAAGATTTGTTTCATCGTCAGAGAAAAACACAGCTTGGTTCAATAAGAAATTCTGAAAGGAGATGAAGCTAGTTTTTTTTTTAGTTTTTAAATGTTTTTACAAATGAAATAAGAGGTCTAGAGGAAGAAAAAAAGAAATGAAAGCTATGGAAGCAAGAGTTGGAAAGGGAATTAACAGCTCAGCACCAAAGGTGCAAAACCCTGGTCAAAAACAAAAGCCCTGAAAATTGGAAGGGACCAAACAGAAGCTAATGATTCCATTAGCAGAAAACAACAAAAAGCTGTTTGTTTTTTTCCAAGTCAAAAAGCTGAAAAAATTAGAGAAAAATGCTTTTAAAGTATTATCACATAGCAAAAACAAAAAAAAAAAAACTGACCTGGAAAAGAGATTGAGAGAGAATTTAAGAATCACTGGATTACCTGAAAGCTATGACCAAAAAAAGAACCCAGTCATCATAGTTTAAAAAAATCATAAAAGAAAACTGTGCAAATCTTTAGAACCTGAGGACAAAATTTAAAAATACAAAAAAATCTCACAAGTTATGTTTAAAAATTCAAGTTAAAGTTAAAAATAAAAGTTAAAAAAAGTTAAAATTGAAAATCTCACAAGAAACCCCCAAACAAAAACTGCCAGGAATATTACAGCCAAAATCTAAAGCTTTCATGTAAAGGGGAAAAGAAACCACTGCAAGCAGCCAGAAAAAATTCAATCACTAAGGAGATATAGTCAGAATCACACACAATTTAGCAGCCATCATCATAAAGGAACAAAGACCTTGGAATACAATAATCCAGAAGGCAAAGGGCATAGGCTTACTACTAAGAACAACTTACTAAACAAAACAGTATAATTCTACATGGGGAAAAAACCCCAGATCTTTTATGAAAGAGAGGACTTGTAAAGCATTCTTGATGAAAATACCAAAGCTGTGTAGAAACTGATCACAGGAGTTTTTTTTTTTAAGTTAAATACGAGTGAATAATCAAAAACAACTACACAAGAATATACTATTTACATTCGAATGTGGGGAGACGATACACGTGTCCTCTATGAAGCCTAGTATCAACAGGAATTATACAGGGAGTCTATTCAGACAAAGGACCTAGGAGTGATGTTTTGATGATCTTATAAGAAAAAAGAAAAGGTAAGAGAAAAAGAAGAAATCAGGAAAGGGAGAGGAAGGTTGGGAATAATCATCTCACACAATAGGGTATAGAAGTAGAAGTCTATACAAAAAAGAAGGAAGAAATGGGTGGAGCAGTTGACATTAGGAGGAGGGGGAAATGGGAGAGATCATAAATCGAGGAGAACAAAACAAATTCTAACTAAGGGTGCATAAAAATAGTTATAGTTCGTCTTCTTATGGCGGCAAAGAATTGGAAACAGAAGATGCCTGTCAACTGGGGAATGGTTGAACAAGTTATGGTATATAAATGAGATAAAATACTATTGTGCTGTAAGAAAAAGATGAAGGAGATGGTTCAGAGAAACCTGGAATGACTTACATGAACTGATGCAGAGTGAAGCGAACAAAGCTAGAAGAACAATTACACAGTGACAGCAGTAAGGTAAAGAAAAACAACTCTGAAAGAACTAGGAACTCTTATTAGTGTAACCACAAGCCATGATTCTAGAGGACTAATTATGAAACATGTTATTCCCATCAAGACAGAGGGGTAAAGGTCTCAGAGGGCAGAGTGAGACAGAACCAAGAGAGCGATTTCTACAACGTCAACAATGTGTTAAAGACAAACAGGAGAAACCTGGGAAGATCTGTATGAACTAATACAGAGTGCAGTGAATAGCACCAGTAGAACTGCTTATACAGCGACGATAACATTATAAAGACAAACAGTTATGACTTAGGAACTCTGATCAGCACAGTGATTCCAGAGAACTCATGATAAACCGTGCTACCTACCCTCCTGACAGAGGGGTCTGAGGAGTAATTTTTGGAGAGTAGACCCTGCCAACGCAGAAACTAGTTTTTCTTCACTATACATGTTTGTAACAAGGGTTTTGTTTTTCTTTCTTTCTCAGCTGGGTGGGTGAGGGGTGGTACAAAAGAAAGAAAGATAATTTTTTATTTAAAAAATACAATTTAATTTTTAAAAAGAAAATGGACACTATTTATTAGCTTCTGTACATTTATTTATTTATCTACCACACTGTGACAACATTTGCTATTTATCAACTTCAGATATGCCAACATTGAGACAATGTCTATAAAATGCTTTGCACTCCTTGGATAAAAGCTGATATGACTGACAAGGTATCATTGCTATAACATTTTATTTGGGGAGATAGGGTAAAAAAAAAAAAAGAAAACCTACCGTGCAAATATGAGGCCAGTGTTCAAACTGTTGAAAAACTCCTTGGTTAAGTTCTTCTTTATACAGGTCTTTGTAAAACTGTGGAAGCTTTGATACCCAAATGCCATTGTTATGCTTGTTTAGTATCTCCTTAATTCGCATCTGAACCTCATCCATTTTATAAGTGTTAGACACTGGAGGCATGATGTTTGTTTTTTGAATAGTCTCATTTAAATTATCTTCAAAGCAAAAGATCGAAAGAATTAACCAAAACACTCAGTATTTTGTCTAAAGATGAAGGAAAAAAAAAAACACTTTGTTACCCAGTACCTTACCCAGGACCAGAGGACCATAGACTTAAAGACTCAAAAGACTATCTGGTATAACTTCCTCATTTTACAGATGAGGAAACTGAGGTCCAGAGAAGTTCAGTGACTTTCCCAAAGTCATACAGGCAGTGTTAGGCTGCAGACCCAGGATATGAACCCAGCTCTTCTGACACTAAATCTTTCTATTCTGTTACTCATCTATCTATAGCTTTTTCTGCTCCATTAGTCTACTATTTCTGTAAATACAACAGGGGCTTCCAGGTCTGAGAAGGCTAAATATGGGAGGCAAGAAAGATTAAATTGCAAAGGAGAAGAGCAAGCTCATTTCACCTCCACGTCAGTCAAACAGGTTGGAGAGGGTCTAGTAGCCACACAAAGAGGTGTTACCCAAATGATAACATTCTGTAACTATGCTTCAGATTTTATTCAGAAACAACAGGCTGATAGCATTGCTATGGAAGAACGAATAAAATATGCACTACCTCCAGTCCAAAATGTGTTTTACATAACATTGGTAGAGAGGCAATGACACATGATCTAACCCACAAATTTTATGGATGTTAAAATTTTTAATTGTTTTAGTTTGTAAATATTACTTTCCCAGTAGGTAAAACTTATTCAGTTTTTCCCTTTAAGAAGGAGAATGAGTAAATCATTTTTGAATATAAGTCCAAAGAAGTGATCAGTAAACAGTAATAACCAAAGTTTACATTTATATAGTAATTTATGAGCATACTTTCACACTCGTTACAATTTTGTGAGAGGTGGTTAGCAAAGGTAGCAAAGATAAGGAAATTGAGTCATTAAGTGATTGGCTAAAACCTAGTCAATGGCAGACAGGCCTAAGACCTCAAGGTTTTTAATTCTAAAACTAGGACTCTCTTTACTACAGCATATTAATATCATTATACCAAAAAGAGCCCCTTCTTCAGCACTCTAGATCATGGCTTCTTCAACTTTTTCTGCTCCAAATCCCTTTTCAGTTTCAGTTTTGGCAGCACCTGAGGGCGTGTGCTCATGCTGTGTGTTCAGAACCAAGGCAGCAGTGAAGTTGCCTGATGCAACACAGGCAAGTGCCACCAGAAACACCTAGGGTTCACTACACATTTGATTTTTAATTAATTTTTGGTCATTACATGTTCAGAAACCTTTTACTGTTGGCAAATTTTGCAGGACTCCAGAGGTCTCAATCCACAATTTAAGAAGTGCTGCTCCAGATGACAGTTCAGGGGATTATTTGAAGGGATCCAATACAAGACTGGGGAGAATCTAGTGAGGTCCCGCAGCCTGAGGCTCACAACTCAAGGCTTTCCTCCCAAGAGCTCACAGACCACTTTCCTAGATGATTAGTTTAGTAGTAAAACTGACAGGACTCTCTCAGAGAAATTTTGGACTAAAGATCTGGTTCAGTAACCTCTGATCACTTCTGGACTGAAGCAGATCTTTTCAGACCTGCTGTTATCCCGCTCTACAACCCCGAACCCTGTACTGACCTTTAAATACATTAATTCTATGAATAAGAGTCACTGTCTCCTCTTGGTTTTAGCCAGCTATTATTCCATAATACTTTTCTATTTGCTAAATGCATACTGTTTACTTATTTTAAACAGGTGAAAATCCACAAAAGTTTATCTATATTATACACATACACATCGACATATGTGTGTATAAACATATATGTATATAATTTTTAAAGCAAGCCTGCATACTCTTTTCTCACTGGAAGCCATTTAACTTGCCTAAGTTAGTCTGTCGACCTAACAGGAGATGGACCGAGTCACACGCCGAGAGCGTGTGAATACGAACTGCGGCAAGCTGTCTCCGCGTTTTAGCCGGCGTAGAACGCTCCCAAAACTTCTTCTGACCTTGCAATTGTAAGCTAAACGCAAACTAACAAAACCCAACTTTCAAACGGGTTTCTGTGCAAGAATTGAATAAAAAAATACCTTCCTGTCTCGGCCTGAAACGGAATGTCTTTTATAGAAGTAAAATCTGCCGCTATAAATTCTCCCCCCATGGAGCCCTTGGAGCTTCAGCTGACAAAACAGGGGACTAACACGTTATTCTAAAAAGTCTCTACTGACTAAATGTATTACTGCAATATCAGCATGCAAAATGTAAACCAAATCATATTTTTGATGGACCAACGAAAAAACTAGAGCTGGGCTCTCATGAAAAAGTCTACTATACGTAATAATATTACTTCTGTCTGTTTAGTGTTTCTCATATCTAAAGCAGCAATTAAAAAAAAAAACACCTTAGATTGAAACTAGAAGGAAGAACCAAAACTACATTTTCAAGCTATCAATATGGTCATACAAAGTTAAAATACCACTTACTATTACTGTCATGGGGTTGTCATATTCTGATTTTTTTCTCTTATACCTTCTCAACCAATTACTATACCTAAGAAGCTATATGGGTATTCTGTGATTGCAGAGAGGGGAGAGATGCATCTATAGGTTGTCAGAACAAGGTTAAAAGGAGAAAGTGCTTCCTCCCAGAGGTTTGGCTAGAAAACTTTGGTGGAACACAGTTAAGGTACATCAAGAGGGGATACATACCATTTATATCTTTAGGAGAACTTCTTGACAGATGCACCTGAAATACAGGTGGAAGGGTTGCTTTTGGGTTAGACCTAAAAAGTAAAAGAAATTGTACAGTTAAAATTGTAGCCATATCTAATCAGAGCTTCAAAATTGTTCATTTAAAGTCTTAAAAGTTTTATCATTCATTAAAATATTTCAAAAAAGCAGTAATACCAAGAAATAAAACACAGAAACAGCTGACTCTCAATTCACCAAATCTGCCAATTTAGAAAGATCAATCTCTATATGGTGTATCTAGAAATAAGTAAATAGCTTTTCCTGATTTCAGAAATCTTGAGAGTTCCTCATCACTCTTATGGGACTTAGAAAATGATAAGAAAAACACTTTCAGATGAATGGAGGACCTATAGAGAGATTCTCAATTAAGAATACTAGTGATGAAAAAACATTCAGAAATGAGTACTGGGATTTCACTTGCCACATATAAATTTAGGGTTTAATGAATATCCCAAACTAGAGTTGATGAGAGAGGTAGCATGGGGTAGCAAAAAGGCCTGGATTCTGAACTGATTTTGCCACTTACAAGCAAGTGAGAAACTCTGGAGTCTTGCTTTCATCAGTAGGAGAAAGAGAGATGCAGAATCAGAATTGTAGAACCAGAAAGGACTTTAGAGATCAAATTGGCCAAGAAATCCCCTTTAGTTCCAAAATCGGCCACTAGGTGGCACCACATATAGAATCTCAAGCCAGGAGTCAGAAAGACTCCTCTTCTTAAATTCAAATCAGCTTCAGACACTTCCTAGCTGTGTGACCCTGGACAAGTCACTTAACCTTCTTTATCTCAGTTTCCTCATCTGTCAAATGAGCTGGAGAAGGAAATGGCAAACCACTCTAGTATATCTGCCAAGAAAAACCCAATGGAGCGATGAAGAGTTAGATATGACTAAAACTACTGATCAAGTTCTAAAATTGTAGGATTCTATAGGTTTTAATTCCACAAAATGATGAACTAAATTTATCCAACCAAGTTTCTGTCTATTAAGCAGCTGTTAACAGGTAAAGGTCAAACCAAACCGCCATCTCTGCCTTGAGTAGATGAAGGGTAGCAGCCATCTTGCCCACCAGTGCTATTTTAAAAATACCCTCAGAAAAATGCTATCCATATCCAGAGAAAGTATTGATGGAGTGTGAATACAGACCAAAGCATACTACTCTTCACTTTCCTCCTTTTTTTTTTGGTTCAAGTTTTTTTCCACAAAATAACCAATATGAAATGTTTGATGTGATTGCACATGTATAACCTATACATCAAATTGCTTACCATCTCAGGGAATGAGGAGAGGAGGGGAGAGAGGGTGAGAATTTGGAACACAAAATTTAAAAAAAATGTTAAAAATTGCTTTTTACAAGTAATTGAGGAAAAATATTTTTTAAAAGTACCCTCAGAGACTTTTGGAGACTGTGTTTAGTATTTCAAAGGTCCAATTTACTCATATTCACTCTTTTACCCTTTTATAGACAATCATAAAAATTAATTTTGATGAAAATAACATTTATCTTGTTAAAGCATGAATCTCATTAAAGTAAGTTTGAAATGTAAAATCTCTCATTATTCTATTACGTAAGAACAGTCATGTTGACCTGTATTTGTGAAAGCCTCACACAGCAAAGCCACTTTCGACTGCTTTTATAATCATTTATAATCATTCTTAATTAAAAATTTAAAAACCTAGAGAAAAATATTACCTTAAAAATAGATAGGCACAAGTTTTGGATCAGGGGGAGGAAATCTGAGCCATGGGCTGAATTCAATTTTTTTCATTTAATTCTCAAGACATTTAAAAAAAATGAAGTGTCTGCTAGTTGCTCACAAATCATATGATTAATATTAATTAAAAAACCAACTATCTGTACAGCTGAGAGAAAGTTCTGGAGGTAAGTTGTTCATTGAGGATGTTGGGACATTCTCAATTTAGCACTTGACTATGATATTTCAAGGCCGAGATGTTAAAATATCTAGTTACTGGTAAGTTTTTGACAGATAACTCTGATGAGAAAGCATACTATAATGGAAAGAGAAATGGATTTGGTATCAGAAGACCTGGATTCAAATTCTGCCTCTATCACTCATTATTTGTATGACCACGGCTTAAACATTTAAAACCTCAGTATTCTCATCTACAAAATGAGAGGGCTGGACTAGACAGCCTCTAAAGTCTCTTTCAGCTTTAGCTCTATGATACCATGATGAAATGGGGCACAGAGGAAATAGAAGGTGAACTGACAACAAAAGCAACTGACCTAAACAAGTGGGGGTTGAATGTGAGGTCTGGGTGTCTGCTAGTGCCATATTCAAGTGTTATCTCTATGTAGATGATTTTCTAGCCCTGTCTTTTCTCTTTAAGCATACCTTCAACTTCCAACTGGATATCTCCGCTTGAATATTCTACTTTCACTAGAAACTCAACATACTTAAAACTAACAACTCTTCACCTCAAACAAGCTTCTGACGAAAAAAAAAATCATCACTTACTAGGCTTGAAATCTTTTAATCCTTGACTTTTCCTTTCTCTCTTACCTTCATATTCAATCAACTTCCAATTCTTATCATTTCTTCCTTTATAAGGTACTTCTCATACATACCTTCATTTCTATTCCTAGTCCTGCCCTAGTCCAGGTCTTTATGACCTCAGAATTAGATTACTGCAGTTAAGTTTCCTACCTGGTCTCCTTTCTTCTAGTCTTCCCCCGCCCCAAACATCATTACTGCCAGGTTAAATCTTCCTAAAATATGATTAATCACATAACTCACTTGCTCAAAAACCTTCAGTATACCTCTTGAGTGCCTACTAAATAAAATCCAATCTCTTGAATATGGCATTTAAAGTCAACTACAGTCTAGATTTAATTTCTCTTTCTAACTTTAACTACCATTGTTGTCCTAAAATGAATGCTTTCTTTCCAGTTATACTGGTCCACACTGTCTTTTGAAAAGACCATGTGAATGCCTCTCTCAGCATTTTTGGTTAAAATGATAAACCCTGCCCTCTCTCCCTCCTTTGCTCTTATTTAAAATTCATCCAACCTTTAGGTCTCAACTCAAGCCCCAACTCTTTCTCTGAGCCTCCTATGGCTTAGTAGCACCTCCCCATGTTTTGCATTCCAAAAGCATTGTCTGTATCACTCAGCTTTTATGTCACAAAGCCATCACCCTCTTCTAGTCCCTGATCTCCTCTCACCTGGCTGATTCCAATCCTTGCCATGAACGTCTCCATTCATCCTCTACACAGGCATCAAATGGATAAAGTTCAGTTCTGCTGTCACTCTCCTGTTCAAAGAGCATATCTTCAGCTATAGTGAGTGTATCTCTATTTATTGCTTCTGGCATAAAATACAAATTCCTACTCAAAGCTCTTTAAAACTGAATTCCAGCCTATCTTACCAGAGTAATTATACATTTCTTCCCATTGTATCCTACATCTCCAGTCAAACCAGCCTAGTCACTGTCCCTCATGCAATTCTATTGCCTGCCTCTCCCAGGCCTGGGATGTAGCTCTGCACAGTTCAGCTCAATCACCACCTCCTACATGAGGGCCTCCCCGAACGTGTCACTGAAATTACCTTGGATTTACGTGAAGTACATTTTGTATCTGTGTGTGTATGGTGTCTTCCTTGATAAAATGTACATTTTTGTAAGTTCTTGCTCCTTAACAGCAAGAACTGCTTCATTTCTGTCTTTGTCTCCCCAGCACTTAGCTTCTATGATAAATAGATTTTAAATTATTTTATAGTTTTACTAACTGACCTTAATTTTAAAAGTAGATAAGGGAAACATCCTATAATTCTCTCTTAAGCACAAATAAAAACCTAAATAATTTTTTTTAAGCTCATGTGGCCTGGCCCTGATTGGGTTTTTCTCTGTGGTTCCACCAGGAGTTTTCTTGATAGAAAAATAGCCCTGCACTCCATCCTAGATCTCAGTTTGAGGTAAATCACACCTATGTTGTGAGCTGCAGCCTGACTGATGTTCTTGATGGATCTGAGTATAAGTGTCCCCTTTTATACCTTCTAACATCACCTACAGAAAGCAGTGTGGCACAATGGAAAGGACACGGGATTTAGAGTCAGAGAACCAGAGTTGGAATCTGGCCTGTCGCCCTAGAAAAATCACTTAATTTCTCTAAGTCTTGGTTTTATCATCTAGAAAATGAAGGAACTGATTTGCCTAATTGCTAAGGTACTTGAGAGCTGTAAATCCAGCATTCCCTGATTTTTTTTCCTTTTCAGCTTCTCATAACCCTGGATCCTAAATAGGTATTCATGGGGTACTAGGACTCTGTGCCATATGTATAAAATTTTTTTTTTGTGACATTAAAAATCACTGGAATGATCCCATATTGAGTGTTTCAATCCAAGGTTAAAAAGAATTAATCATACGAGTTAGTTCCATAGCTAGTTGTCCCACTTTAAATTAATGTATGATCCCTGACTTCTGGAAAAGAAAAATCTTCCAGAAAGAAAAAAGGTTGTGAGGTAGAAGAAGAATGTTAGGTAAGAGCCAATAGTTCTAGGGGTAGACTGTGTCTGCTTGTCCACATGCTTTGTGTTATGTGGTACAAACTATCAAGAAAAGTCTCAGGGCCACTCTCCTAGCTCTATCATTTATAACTTTGTATGGGAAAGAAGTGAAGCTTTAATGGCTGTAGATCTAATTAGATCCTCAATACAACCCCATGAGGTTGGTGCCATCATCTCCAACTTACAGAGGAGGTAACTGAAGTTCAGGCAGGGTAAGTGACTTCCCTAGAATCACACAGCTGGTAAAGGTCTGAGGCAGGACTCAAACCTAGGTCTTCTGGCTTCAAGGCCAACTTTCTCTATACTATGCCCTGTGGTTTCCCTGATATTTACACAAACTCCTAAATCCAAAAGAGATTCAGTCCTGAGTCTGGGAAGTGTTAAATATGACTGTATGCATGCATGCACGTGTGTGTGCGCACATACACACACACACACACACCAGAAAAGAGTAGAAAAGGCTGAAACAAAAAGGTGCAGAACTTACTACCCTTCCTCCCTAACTGCCTTGTAATTATCTGTATTTGTTCTCTTTATAGTGATTCCTTTTATAGTTATCTGTGTCATTCTTTCTCCTTGTGAGTAGGGATCATTTACTGGTTGTATTTGTCTGACCAGCAACTGGCACAGACTGACACCTGAAAGATGCTTCTTAAATATTTGTTAATTGCTTGAGAAGAGAAAAATTTCCCAGTCATGATGGGAGAAAAATCTGAGTAATCCTCCCTCAGTGGTCTCAGAGGATGTTCCCAGAACAATTTTGCAGAGGAAAGAGATGATGTCACCAAGGGAGGAAATCCCCCCCCAAGGAAAGAAACAAGCAAAAGGACACATTCCTTTGCCAATTAGCTACTTTATTTCCCAACATTTTGACTCACATATCCAGCTTGTCTTCCCTCTTACATTTCCCCCCATGCCACCACAGACACAAACTAGATAATCAATCGTGAGAAATGTCTCCATAATTTTTCCCTCTGTTGAAATAACCTTACGGTGGCATAGATTTCTTTAGACTGAATGAGCCTTGTCTTTGTTGGAATGGATACATGTTAAATTAAAGGAGCTGTTGGGATGCCTGATTTAGGCTCTCCTGGAAGAAGGAAAAGCCAGTCAGCACACTCCCTCTCCCACCTCCCACTCAGCTGCACTGCCACGTTGTCCATTCCCTTTTGCTTGTTGTTGTTTCCCTTCTAAACTGCCCAGGCTTGGGGTATAATAGCCTCTCCCAACCCTCCCACCGCCCTCCCCCCCCCCCAGCAAGCTCCATCAGGCAGAGGGATACAATAGGGGATAGGTGGAGCTGGAGCTATACCAATAATCTGGGCTGTTCTCTTCACCAAAGGTGCTTAAAGTACAAATAAACTATCGTAGGCAACTATGTAGCCAAGAAGCGGAAAGGCTAAATAGATGAATATTCACAGTAATGACTCAATTTTTATTATTAAGGCACAATAAGGATGTTCACTCTTTTAATGTAATTACCAAGGAGCAATTTGTAAGAAACAAACCGTCAAGCTAATCGATTAATTTTCAACAGCAAGGATAGCTCTAAAATGTTAAGTAATGTTAATCTGGCATAATGGCAGTCTAATTGACTCTAAAATGAATATGAAGATGCTATAATGATGACTACGAATATATTTATAATACTTAATATATAGCTATAATTTTATGTTAGCATGTTGCCATCAAATGTATGCTTTGGTGCATTTCTAAATAGCCAGCAACTCGATGCAATAAAATGAGGGTGGCATGTTATAAGGTCTTGCCTCTCCTCCTACTCAGTAATTCCATCTAATCCTTGGCAACCCAAGTTCCATGAAGAGCATTCCCACCATCTGCAGGAAGAAAGGATACCTTTTCTCCTTTAAAATTTATGGAATCACAAACCATCCTATCTCATCTTCTCAGTTGCTGCTCCTTGCTATTACAGAATGTGTGTGCACACTCAGGTTAGAACAGAACCAAACAAGATGATTCAATTAAGTTTTCAAGTCTGAAGCAGATATCATCTACTCTAACTAGCTCACGTTACAAAAGAGGGTACTCAGGCCCAAAGAGGTCAAAATATTTTCCTGAAATCATTTATCTGGTTGGTGGCAAAGAACTCAAGTCTCCTAATTCCTAGCCTATGGCCCTTCTCCTCTATAGGCCTTTCCCCCCTCCCTTGGCCCCCAAGTGAAACAGAACCTTGGGTTCTCTTGTTATCTATTTCAACACAATGTTTCAACACTTCAACACACAACAAATTTGTCCCAATACGACAAATTTAGAGTTGCGGTTTCTGAAAACTTAGTCTTTTTCATTGTTTGAGCTGTACTTGTGGTTATTTTGAATATTGCCACAAGAACTAAAAATCTTTTCTGTCATTTCTTAAAGAGTTTAAAAAAACAATATTAAAATGCCACCCTCTGTCACTATGAAAGGTAGATGGATGTTTTCCTTCCATATTTACATATAGGAGTTCTGATCCAGAAAACCAATACAAGAAACTTTTTTGTTTTGAAAACAGGCAAAGCAGAGATCTTTTTGTTATCTCTAGTCTCTTTCTCTCTGTCTCATAAAGTGAATATTGTTGGCTCTCTCAGAAAGTTCTGGGTACTGCTCAACAGACAAGACAAAGTAGCCATCACAGCCTTGTGCCCTCCCAGTATTCAAAAGTTGTTGCTTCTCTCCCTCTGCCCGTGATGACAAGTACTAGGACACATAAATCTGAACGCACGTATAGTGTGCTAAGGAAAAGAGTAGCTTAACTATTTTCCTCAAAATTCACAAAATTTCAGGTAAAGTTTTCATAAAAACTGCACACTACTTAGGGGAGTGTTTTGAAACAACCAAAGACGCGTGTGCTGAGACACCAGCAACGAAGAGGGGGGAATCACGAGAAAGCTATCATTTGTATTCTTTACAGGGGAAGCGTTAAGTACGGGCTATACCTGGTAAGCAGCCTCCTCCTGAACATATTTCAACCGCAGGGTGTGGAAGAGACTAAAGTCATAATTGATAGACCATAACCTTGTTTATTTACTTTACTTGCTCAGGGTTGGTCCAATTCTAAGCATATTAGGTACTCAACAAAGAATTAGGAATATATGTTATAGTTCTTATTACTATAGAATTTCATAGCAAAGAAAATCATTTAAGAGTATAGATTGCAAGTGAATTCGTAATAAAATGATGTGATAAGTATTTACCCCTTAAAAATGCAAAATTAGACTAGTTCAGCTAAATTTATTTTAGTGTATCTAATAAACTCTGGGACAGCTAGGTGGTGAAATGGATAGAACACCAGGCCTAGAGTCAGGAAGACTCATCTTTTTGAGTTCCAATCTAGTCTCACCACTTTCTAGCTGTGTGACCCTGGGCAAGTCACTTAACCCTGTTTGCCTCAGTTTCTTAAAATGAGCTAGAAAAGGAAATGGCGAACCACTCCAGTATCTTTGCCAAGAAAACCCCAAATGGGGTCACAAAAAGTCAGACACAACTGAAAAACGACTCAACACACAACAAACTCTTTGTATACTAACCTATTTATCATTGTCACGTGTCTCTGCATCGGCACTTCTCTGGATACTCCACTTCCAAGGGTAGGAGGCAAGGCATATGGTAAAGTTTCATTACCAGACTTGATGCCTTTTTCTCTTAAGAGTGTGGGTTTTTTGCTGTCTCTTTCAGACTCTGAAGAAAATCCTGGTTGTCTAAGTGTTGCTTTTGGTTTTCCTATAAAAGAAGACATATATACTGGATTGTATAAGCCTCTTAAGACTCAGGATTCATTATGTCATGGTCTCCTGTTTTCAAACATGTTAAATATCCAGATCCCCCTACTTTTAGGCTAATGCACAAACTCCTCAGCCCAAGTAATGTTCAAGGCCATCCTAACTAGTCAACTATTTTCCATACTTACTCCACTCCATATCCCAGCACTGTTCTTCAAACACACTATCTTCATTCCTGCCTCCATGCTATCCCTTATCTCCCAAGCACTTCCATGACCACTTGAATACGTGACTGTCCTCACTACTCTAGCCTTTCCCAAAGAACTTTGCCTGTTCAAGGCCAGGTACTGTCTCAGGGACGGAGGATACAAAGACAAGTGAAAGCATCTTGCCTCAATGAACTTACATTCTATTGACAGAAACAACATGTTCACATATAAGTATATGCAAAAGACAGGGATCAGGACTGGACTTGTGACTTCACTGACATAGAGCACTCCTGGGTGAGGAAAACCACTTTACCAATACAGATCCGCACCTTCTCTGCAACTTCTAGTCTTAGAGCAATAGGAGTGAAGTCACCTGTCCAGGGTGGCAAGGCCAGTGTGTGCTAGCAGCGTGATCTCTTTTTTTCTTAAAGTTTATTTACTATTTTATATTTCTCCAATTACATGTAAAAACAATTTTTAACATTCATTTCTAAAAATTTGACTTCTGGGGGTGACTAGGTGGCACAGTGAATAGAGCACTGGCCCTGGAGTCGGGAGGACCCGAGTTCAAATCCAGCCTCAGACACTCAACACTTACTAGCCATGTGACCTTGGGCAAGTCACTTAACCAACTGCCCTGCCTTCCCTGTGGCTTCCAGAAAGAAAAAAAAAACCAATAACAACAACAACAAAGATTTGACTTCTAAGTTCTCCCCCTCCCTCCCTAGGTTATACATGTTTAGTCATACAAAACACATTTCCACATTAGTCATGCTGTAAAAGAAAATATAGACAAAAGCAAAACCAAACCCCAAGACGAATGAAGTAACAAAGCATTCTTCCATCTGCAGTCGGACTTCATCAGTCCTTTCTCTGTGGATAACATTTTTCTTCTCAAGTCCTTCAAAGTTGTCTTGGATCATTGTATTGCTGAGAATAGCTAAGTCATTCACAGCTGATCAGCTTACAATACTGCTGTTACTGTGTATAACATTCTCCTGGTTCTATTCATCTCACTTTGCATCAGTTCACGTAAGTCTTTCCAGGTTTTTCTGAGGGCATCCTGCTCATCATTTCTCATAGCACAATAGCATAAGGAAAGGTCTCTTCTAGGAGCTCTTTGTCACTCTTGGGCACTTCAGAGAAATCACAGTTTTTTAGTGCTTAAAAAAGCCTTAGAGATCATCTGGTTCAATATTCTCATGTTGGAAATGATAAACTGAGCAACTCAAAGAGGAGAAAGGTCTATCCAACGTTATGCACAAAGTCAAGAGCAGCATGAGCACAAACCCAAGCCCTTGGGCTGCATTTTACTGCACTTCTGTCCAGTTTTACACTGAGCATAAAATAGGTACTTAAGAAATGCTATTGATCTCACATGCTCCATGTCATTCCAAATTTTGTAAAAAGAAAGTTTTACTTCTAAAAATTTTATAATTTGCCAAATAAAAATCTTAAATAAGAAATACTGAGTCAGCTTCTAGCATTGTAGCTGATACTTTTCCCCCACAAAACTATAACAATAAAGACACAAGGCTTCACACCCCATCTGGAGTTATTTCCAATTTCTTTTTGTTTTATCAGAAACCAATCTTCAAAATAAATCATCTCATCAAACTTACTTTATAACAATTTTCAAATGGAAATACTAACTTAAGGCTTTTTTTCTTTGAAATGATGCAAAACAAACGTGTTAATGCCAGTTGGAATTTGAAAGCATTCATTTTGGTCATGAATTTCTTTTCTATATGACTGACCACATGTCGATAAAGTCTGACTTTTCCAGCACATAAGACAAACTCACCTTCTAGGAAAAATGGCATGGTTTTCTTTACTCTCATCTGACAATTCACCTGCCTTCCTGTTTTTCTTTTTGAACTCCTCTGGCGTGCTACCAGTTGAGCAATTCGGGCTGTCTCTGTGCAAGCTACGGCATAGCAAGTTATCTGCTCGTAGGAAGCAAGCAAAAAAGTTTGAGATTTAAAATTTCTTAGGAACAAGTGAAACAAACAGACCTCAGAAAAAGGATACATATACAAATTATATACTGTTCCTTTTATTTACTCTCAGTGATATTACTCCAGTAAAAATACATTTTTCAGCATATTTAATAACCATCTTGCCCCAAAGGCTTTAAATTCATTTCTCAGTTTCAGAATCAAATCACAATGTTGCTCTTCATATACAATGATGATAACGCTGGATGTCTAGTAAGAGAGACTTTGGCTACGTTGAGTCATTTTTTTCAACAGCCATCATGGCTTTTTACTGATTTCTCTCTTTTTATCTGGTCCTCCTTGTAACACAGTTCTACAAAGATAGCGTAATGTGACAATTCGTAGCCACAAAATACAATGAAGCCAACTGGGTCATATAGGAAGTAATAATAACAATAACTAACACTCATCTAGGACTTCAGGGGCTGCAAAGCTCTTTATGTATATATATATATATACATTATCTCATTTGATCCCCACAACAACCATGTTAGGTAGCTCTTGGTATTGTTTCCATTTTTAAACTGAGACTGAGAGAGGTTAGAATACAGAACGAGAATAGGCCAATTTCATCACCAGTAAGTGGGCCCTTAGCTTCTAGGTCCCCAGTGATAGTCCACATAAAATCCCTGCCCCTTGGAAGGGAATTTACCCCAGGTACACTCACTAGCTGTCAAGATCTGCACATGTTCATACTGCTTCCTATGCTTTGCCAGGTAATCTACTTTGCTCTTCTGACTTTTTACACACTATTAACATTAACTTAAGTCTCAATAATCCTGTGACACAATCGTGTAAACTTAGGCTCACATTATGTATATCGCACTTTTAAATCCATTTTTAAAATCAAGAGAAATGTAATTTTAAAATTCTGACATCCACAAAAGTCAAAGCTTACCAATATCTTCATATTACTACTAATTACTTATTGACTGTCCTACTATCTAATCAAGAACAAAGGGCAAGAGGCTCCAGATAGTGCTTTCTGTGCTAGTCACAGGTGCACTCTATTTTGTTAGCCGCTCTGTCACTGCTGAGTTCAAGTCATTTGTTGAAAAATATCAGTCACTTAAGTTACAAGTGAAAAAAATGCATGAAAAAAAGACTAATGGGAGTCCACAGTTAGGACTAAAAAAAGTTCATAGGATCTTAGGCTGCATTCACAGAACTATTGGGCACAGACTGAGAAGAGTGGCAGTCCTAGAGTATGTGTCCTGCTCTTGTCAGGACATATCCAAAGAGAAGGAAGCTACTTCTGGCTGCCCAACCTAAGAAAGGACAAGGAAAATCTGGCAAAGCAGCAGAGTGGTGAGAGGACACAAAGCCAGATCTCTGCAAAAATGTGTTGGAGCACTAGCTCTTTTTCTTGCCTGGACAAGAGAAAGTTTAAGGGAAATAGGATAGCAATCTTCAAATATCTGAAGGGTTGTAAAAGAAGATTAGACTTACTCTGTTTGGTCATTCAGGACAAAACTGGAATTAAAAGGATCCAAATTATGGGAAAGAATACTAAGTCTCACTGTAGGAAAAACATACTCCCAAATCCTTAACAATTACAGTTGTCCAAAAATGAAACGGGCTTCCTCATGTTGCATCCATGGTACCTTATTTACCAAATGTACAATGTACTTATGATCACTGTTTGATCCTTTGTTGGGGATGTCTTACAAGGCTTTTGTACTTTGAATGAGTGTTAGACTAGATTGTTATTTCCCACCTCCCATACTGCAGACCAGAATAAAATGCATAAAAATTCTCAATAATGACTTATTTCCCTTTCAATCAGTTCACTGTCAGACTTCAGTACGAGAGTGTTGATCAGACCAAGAACCAAAGGAAAAGAGAGACAGAGGAGGGGAAGGAGGAGGAAAGAAAAAACAGAAGATAATACTCATTTTTGGAAATTCACAGGTTTTTAAAATGTAACCACTTTGGAAGTAAAATTTTATAGACTAATAAAAATCGGGACTGCGGGAGCTCTGAAATTCCTTCCAACTCTTTAAGGCTACCTATGATTCTGTGAACTTTTGAGGTGTCAAGTTTTCATTTAATTTAGATGGCATATATATGTATATATGTGCAATTACCTTCTTACCTCTCCAGATCTACTGATCTCTATTCTGACAACTGCTGGCACACTTCTCAGATACGCCTCTAATGTAGGATATCCTAGCTGTTTGAATGGGATCCAATCACCAGTCAAAGATTTGTACTCCCCTTGTAGCCGGGGTAAGGCTATTCCATTCTTATGGGATTGCAGAACAGCTCGAAGCATCTTTGCAACCAAGTCTGCTTCCAGCATCTTCACCTGTAATTAATTAGAAGAGAAATTCATGGCAACATGGTTCATCATTCCACAAATTTACAATTAGAAAGGAATAGACACACAAGTTGTAAAGCATAAAGAACTTATACAGGAGATAAAAACAGTGGCTATTCTACCATTAGAACAAACGCATTTCCTCTTGATTTTGTGGACAGGGAGTCTACCAATACTCCACTGGGGGGTTGGTACACTATTGGCACACTTTCTTCTCCTCCTCTTAACTTCAGCTGCTTTCACATAAAAGGGGTGCTACACAACAAGAGAGAAGGGACAATTCTTTCTTGTTCTGGAGATGGTGACTTCATCTTCACTTATGTGAAAGGGAAAGGAATCAGATGACTGGGTAAGGGTCAGGACAGAGCTGTAGTTTCAATGCCCATTAATCTAAAGGAACATACTCTAAACCCCCAGTTCCCATCATAAACATTCTATGAGGATGCTCTGTTACTATAGTACTACCTTATAATACCAATTTACATCATGTCTCCCCAGTTTATCTTAACATTTCAAGGAATCCTTAAGGGCAGCCTAAAGCCTAAATTCCTAAAGGAAGTCAAACTCCAAATAACTGAAAAAACCAGAGTCCATAGAAGAAATAATGAACCATACCTCCCTATCCCATAACAGGAGGTGAGGAAAGAAGGGCTGAATGTTATGTAAACTAAACTATCATGTATGCTCACTATATTGCATATTTTGTTTTCTTTATCACAATGGAGGGCTACCCTCCCACCCCCTCCATCTTGACATGACTGTGATACAAAGACAAAAGGTATCAATATAACTTACTTAGAAAATAATATTTCAAGAATTTGTAAACTTTGTCTGCGCATTCACATCCACTCCCCCGCCCCCCGCTTTCTGTAGCACATTATTTCATGGATATGCCTTTCATTAACACACTCCTCTAATCCAGAAGTCTGTCAGAGTTCATCACACTGGAATCAACCTGGTGATGAGCCTCTTCCTCTGAGATTCACTGGACTGCTACTCAGATAAAAGGCAAGTCCATCACTGGGCCCATACTTCATCCACTTAAATTTTCCTTCTGTACAGAGTATGACCTTCTTTGAGTGGTTATGGATCTCATTTAGGAGGCTCTGGTATATTCCAGAGCCGGATGCAATCAACACCATGCCATCCATAAACAGACTGCTGGGAAGACCTCACTACTTATATAGAATCTATCTTGCATCTGGATTCTTTGCTGTATATATTCCATAACAGTAACAAACACTTTTAGTAGGTATATGCCTCCTTGTTTTATACCTCTCTTGGTATTGGTAAGTAGAGTGGCAATGTTCTTTGTTAGATCTGTCAAGAAAACTGGGATTCTAACATATACATAGGAAATGTTGCCCTCAGTCTGGACTTCCTCTGTGAATAACTGGTCTGGTTCAGCTGTTCTTACTATCCTTTTTTAGTAGTGCTATTTTGGTTTCCTTGGGCAGTACACTGGGGACTACAGTGTCATATCCAAACAGTTTGTCACAGACACATTAACATATGCTTTCCCTTGATTTTCATTTGCTTGTTGTCTTTCTAGTAACATCTTTAAATGTTCTTGGGATGATATGATATAGCTTGTTCTAATATCAGTCCTTCTTGGCTGGCCACCAGTTGATGATTTGTGTGGTCATGGCAAGCTATGAAACAAAATAGCCTTGCACGTAACTGACACTTACTAAATGCCTTTCAAAGTGAACCAAACTCATCTTTCCTAGCCTCCCAATTAGAAACCCATTTGTCATAGATGTTTCAAACTCAGTATTTCCAAGACAGAACCCATTATCTTCCCCCCTAAACCAGAACCTTTACAAAACTTCCCTGTCCTTCACGGGCATCTAATCCTTCTAGTCTACCTGGTCTGCAATCTCAGCATTATTTCTGAATCCTCACTCTTTCTCACCCCACATATCCAATCAACTCGCAAACCTTGCCATATCTAGCTTCAAGATACTTCTTGTATTTATCCTCTTCTTGCTGCTCTCATGCAACTATAACCTTAGTTTAGGCCTTCATCACCTCGCACCTAAACTATTGCAATGGCTTCCCTAACTGCTCCTTGCCTCAAGATTCTTCCCAATCCAATCCATCTTTGACATAAACACTAAAATAAATGCAGATATGACCACATTACTCCTATACTCAAGGGCTCCAGGGGCTTCCTATTGCTTCTAGAATAAAATATAAATTTCTCTGTTTTTAGCAGCTTTCACATGCTGGCCTCAACCTATGACTCTAGTTTATTGATAGATTATTTCTCCCTTCCCAAACCTATGGTTTGGTCAGACTGTCTTTACTATTCTTCATGCACAGTAACACTCCATCCTTCTTCTCTGTGTCTTTGCTCTACCCAAGTCTGTAGCACACTTTCTCCTCTTACACACCTCACAGAACCCTTCACTTCCTTCAAGCCTCAGTTCAAACACCATCTTCTACATGAAGACTTTGCTGATCTCCACACCTGTCTGTTCCCTCTGTTCATAACTGTCTTGTGTTTAACTACCTTATATATTTTGCATTTATTCAGCATACACATACACGTGAGAAAGGATGGCTTAGTGGACAGACAGCTAGCCTTGAATCTGGGTTCAAGTCTTTAAACTTCTTAGTGTTCTAGGCAACTCTAAGTTGTAGAGAAGGTGACAATCTGCATTGGTAGAGGAAGTTTCCCCATCTGTGCCAATGAAATCACAGATCTAGTCATCTCTATAAATTATATCTGTATGTGTTGCCTTCCCTGATTGGACGGAAGCTCCTTAAGTGCAGGGATTCATTTGGGGTATTCTCATACGCAGCACTTAGCACAGGGCTTGGTATATAGCAAGCACTTAATAGAGGCTTGCTGATTGATTGATCCTCTGTTCACAGTATCTTCCTATTGTATCTTCTGTTGAAACGTCTTCAGTTTGCCCCTTTCCTATTCCCAACGCCATTAGCCTAGTCTTACCATACCACCAGATCAGCTTCATAAATCTACCTGGTCCATGATACTCATAGCTATAATTCACCCATACTCTGCCAATATTTTCTCTGTAATGTCTTTTGTATCCATTCCCTTATATAGCCACAATCCATTCCCTGTCCCTAAAACACCCATTCTTTTCCTAGTCTCTTGTTATAAGACTCCTAACCTACCTGCCTTTAGTTTTCTCCCCTCAAAGCTAAAGGATTGAGAACTGTTTTCTTTAAACACTCTTTTGATCGTATCACCAGCTTGCTAGAAATGTAAAGGAAATCACTTGGTTGAAATTCATGTTCTTCATCATGCTGTTTAAGGAAGGGCCCACTTATTAACCTGTAGTCATCTGTCTCTGTTTCTTGCATACAACTTATTCACTCCTGCCATTGAGCTCCCACACATGTCATTTCCTCCAACTTGGAATGTCCTCCAACATTTTCCCCCATCAAATTAATATAAGACCCTAAAAGACAAGTACTGTTTTCTCTGTCTCCTCCATCAGACATATATGACTCTACATATTATAAAAGAGAACACTAGTTTTGGCTTACATTAATTAGAACTAATATGATTTAAACATTTTTGTTAACGAATTTCCTGGGAAGTAGAATTTGTTTGTTTTTATGGGTAAGCTCCCTGGCTACACATTAATTTCTGTTCAAATAAAGAGGCTAGTTATTGCTGGGTCAAAGGGTATGTACAATTTGATTACCCTTTGGGCACAGTTTCAAATTACTCTCCAGCATGGTTGAATCAGTTCACAACTTCACCAACAGTGTAACAGTATCCCAATTTTTCCACATTCCCTCCAACATTTATCATTTTCCTTTTCTGCCATATTAATCAATATGAGGGATGTGAGTTGGTATCCAAGTCATGATTTAGAGCATTTTTTACATATGACTTATAGTTAGCTTTGAATTCTTTATCTGAAAACTGCCTGTTCATATCCTTTGTCCATTTATCAATTGAGGAATGACTTGTATTATAGATTTGGCTCAGTTCTCTATGTATTTGAGAAATAAAGCCTTTATGAGCAACAATTTCTGTAAAAAAATTTTCCCATCTTCCTGCTTTCCTTACACAAGCTGTATTACTTTTGTTGTTGTAAAAACTTTCAAATTTAATATAATCAAAATAATCCATTTTACACCTTGTAATACTCTCTTTTTTTTGTCATAAATTCTTCTCTTAGACATAGATATGACAGGTAAACTATTCTAAGCTCTCCTAATTTGCTTATAGTATTCTCCCTTTATATCTAAATCATGCACTCATTTTGACCTTTTCTTGGTATGTGGTATGACATAGTGGTCTATACCTAGTTTCTGCCATACTGTTTTCCAGTTTTTTCAGCAATTTTTGTCAAATAGTGAGGTCTTGTCCCAAAAGTTGAGGTCCTTGGGTTATCAAACACTAGATTACTATGGTCATTTACTACTGAGATCTGTGTACCTAATATATTCCAGTGACTCACCATTCTATTTCTTAGCCAGTACCAGATTGTTTTATTACTGCTTTATAATATAGTCTGAGATCTATTATGGCTAGGCCATGTTCCTTCATTTTTTTTTCCCCCACTAATTCCCTTAATATCTTGACCTTTTGCTCTTCCATACGAATTTTTTGTTATTTTTTTCTAGCTCTATAAAGTAACTTTTTGGTAGTGGCAATGAATAAATTTAGGTAGGATAGTCATTTTTTATTATATTGGCTCAGCTTACCCGTGAGCAATTAACATTTTTCCGATTGTTCAGATCTGACTTTATTTGTATGAGGTGTTTTGTAATTTTATCCATATAGTTCCTGTGTTTGTCTTGGAAGGCAGACTCCCAAGTACTTTGTATTGTCTGCAATTATTTTAAATCAAATTTCTTCTTCTAGCTCTTGATGCTAGGTTTTGCTGGTAGTTTATAGAAACGTTAATGATTTATGTGAGTTTATTTTATATCCTGTAACTTTGCTAAAGTTGTTCATTATTACAACTACAGGTTTTTTTTGCTGATTCTCTAAGATTCTCTAAGTATATTATTCTATCATTTGCAAAAAGTAGTAGTTTTGTTTCCTCAATGCCTACTGTAATTTCTTCCCTTTCTTTTTCTTCTCTTATTGCTATTGCTAGCATTTTTAGTACAATCTCAAATAATAGTGGTGATAATGGACATCCTTGCTTCACTCCTAATCTTATCGGGAAAGCTTCTAGTTTATCCTCACTACAGATAATGCTTGCTGATGGTTTTAGATAGATATTATTCACCATTTCAAGGAAAGCTCAATTTATTCCTGTTCATTCTAGTGTTTTTAAATAGGAATGGGCATTGTATTTCGTCAAAAGCTTTTTCTGCATCTACTGAATTAATCATATGATTTCTGTTGTTTTTGTTATTAATATGATCTTTTACGCTAACATTTTTCCTAATATTGAACCAGACCTTTATTCCTGTTACAAATCCTACCTGGTCATAGTGTATGATCTTTGTGAAATATTGCTGTATTCTCCTTGGTAGGGTTTTATTTAAAATTCTTGAAACAATATTTATTAGGGAAACCGGTCTATAGTTTTCTTTCTTTGTTTTGTTTTTCCTGGTTTAGCACCACATTTGTGTTGTAAAAGGAATTTGGAAGGACTCCTCCTTAGCCTATGTTTCCAAATAGTTTATATCCTATTGGAATTAATTGTTCTTTAAATGTCTGGTATAACTCATTTGTGAATCTACCTTGTCCTGGGGATTTTCTTTCAGGGAGCTCACTGATGACTTGTTCAATTTTTTTTTTCTAAGTATTCTATTTTCTCTTCTGTTAATCTGGACAATTTATATCTTTGTAAATATTAATCCATTTCATTTAGATTTACTGGCATATAGTTGGGCAAAATAGCTCCCAACAATTACTTTAATTTCATTTTTGGTACTAGTAATTTGTTTTTCTTTCTTTTCTTAAAAATCAAATTAAGCAATGGTTCATCTAATTTGGTCCTCCCCCATAAAACCAGTTCCCAGTTTTATCAATTTCATGGTTTTCTTACTTTCAATTTATTAATCTCTCCTTTGATTTTCCAGGATTTCCAATTTAATTTGTTCTTTTTCTAGTTTTTTTTTAGTTGCATACCAGTTAATTGATCTGTTCTTTCTCTATTTTATTGATATAAGCATTTAGAAATATAAATTTTCACCTAAGTACTGCTGTAATGGAATCTCATAAATTTTTATATGCTGTCTCACTCTTTAATGAAATGATGTTTCTATCATTTGCCCTTCAACTCACTTATTCTTTTTTTCTTAATTAACTTTTGTTTATTTTTAGTTTACATCATTCATTCCCACGAGATTTTGAGTTGTAAATTTTCTCTCCATCTTTCCCCTACCCACCATCCCAAAACAGCAATGCCATTGTATACCCCCTCCCCCAATCTGATCTCTCCTATGTCCTCCCCTATTACCCCTCTGACTTTCCAGTAAGGCAAAATGGAGCCCCCTACCCCAGTGCCTGTATATCTTAACTCCCAGTTGCATGTAATTAATTTCATATATATATATATATTAACATTTGATTATAGAACTTTAAATTCTAGATTCTTTTCCTTCCTCCCTCCTCACCCACCCTCAATGGAAAGACAAGCAATTCAATACAGGCTGTACATGTGTAGTTATGCAGAACATCTCCACAACAGACATATTGTGAAAGACTGACTATGTTTCCCTCCTTCCTATCTCGCCCCCTCCTTGTTTTATTCTTTACTTTGTCCCTGTCCCTTTACAGAAGTGTGTGCCTCTAACAACCCTCCCCCCCACCCTGCCCTCCCCTCCACCATCCCTCCTCTCATCCCCATCCCCCCTACTCCCCTGTAGGGAAAGATACCCAATTTACAGTGTATGTCATTCCTCCCCTAAACCAAATTCAATGCCTTCCTGTTCCTCCCCTCCATTGTAACAGTTATCCCTTGTCTCTTCTATATGAGATGATTAACCCCATTCTGTCTCTCCCTGTCTTCTCTCATTCTATTCCTCTCCCACCTCTCAATTTCAACTTTTAAAATATCATCCATTCCAATTAAATTGATCCTGTGCCCTCTATGTAGAGATATATATACACACACTCAGATATGTATTCATACACATATATATATACACCCTACTATATAGACATATGTGTATGTACACATATATATACATTTGTATTCCCTTCACCTAACCTCATAATGAGAAAAGTTATAATTATTGTTTTTTTCATGTTGGCATGTAAATATTTCAACTTTGATAAGTTCCTTATGATTTCTTTTCTATATTTTTACCTTCTCATGCTTCTTGTAATTGAGTGTCAAATTTTCTATTCAGTTCTGGTTTTTTCAGCAAGAATGCTTGAAAGTCCTCTAGCTCACTGAATAACCATATTTTATCCTGAAATATTATACTCAATTTTGCTGGGTAGGTGATTCTTGCTTTTAATCTTAGCTCCCTTGATCTCCAGAATATCATATTCCAGGACCTTGATCTCATGTAGAAGCTGCTAGATCCTGGGTTATCCCAATTGTGTTTCCACAGTATTCAAATTGTTTCTTCTTGGCAGCTTGTAATATTTTCTCCTTGATCTGGGAACTCCAGAACCTGGCTATAACATTTCTAGGAGTTTTCTTTTTGGGATCTTTTTCAAGAGGTGATTGGTGAATTCTTTCAAGTTCTATTTTGTCCTCTGGTTCTAAAATATCAGGGAAATTTTCCTTGAGAATTTCTTGAAGGATGATTTCTAGGTTCTTTTTCTGATCATGGCTTTCAGGGTAGTCGAATAATTTTTAAATTGTCTCTCCTGGATCTATTTTCCAGGTCAGTGGTTTTTTTCAAGGAG
>CM053583.1:243717921-243734288 GCA_028627135.1 Pseudochirops cupreus | reverse complement strand
TCCTAATTTTTCCTCCACTTCTCTTATTTGGTTTTCAAAATCCTTCTTAAGCTCCTCTTTTACATTTTTCTTGGAAGCTTTTGGTGTGGGAGTTCTGACTGTGCTGTCTTCCTCCCATTCCATGCCTTGATCTTTTTTGTCTCCAAAAAAGGAATCTAAAGTTGGATTGCTGAGCTTGGTTTGCTTCCTTTGCCTGCTCATGTTGCCAGTCAATTAACTTGATTTTTGAGCCACAGTAGATCTTTGCTCCCCAGGGGGAGAGCTTTGTACCAAATCACTGGTGTTTTTGCAGCTGCCAGAGCTATTAGGAGGCCGCCATCTCTGCAGTCCCCACCAGCTTTGGCTCACTGGTCACACACCTCAAGACCACCACCCAAGACCACGATCCTGATCCAAGGAGATTAATGCAAGATTACTTAGCCTCTGAATGATCGCTTGGCCCCCCTGCAATCTGCAGGCCATGAGTTCTGAAGCAGCCACATGAAGGCAGCTACAGGGGCCGCTTCCACTGCTTTCTTGCTCTGGGGGCTTGAGGCTGGACCACTTCTCTCCCCCAAATTTAGCCGAGTTCCACTGACCTTTCACTTTGTCCTTGGCTCTTATGAGCTGACAATTCTAGAAACTGCCACAGCTGCTGGTGATCCACTCTCCTGAATGCTCCAGCTGCAGCTTGTCCTGGCCACCCTAGGGCTAAGCCACGGTTTCAGGCCCGGCTGGTTTTGGCTCCCAGTGCTCTGCAATGAACCCCTCTTGTCTGCCTGCCAGGCTGTCTTCAGTGGCAGATGTGTTTTTCTGTAATTTTGTGGGTTATGGAGCTCTAAAATTTGTTTAGAGTCATATTTTATAGGTATTTGAGGTGGTTATGGGGGGAGCTGCAGAGTTCTCCTGCTTCTACGTAGCCATCTTGACTCCGCCCCCCCATTCCACTTATTCTTTAGGATTCAATTATTTAGTTTCCAATTAATTTTTTATCTATGTTTCCACAAGCCTTTATTGAATGTAATTTTGTTGCATTATGATACGATATTTTTTAAGGTTGATGTCACAGAAGACAGCTATGGCTTTAGGAAAAATGTCAGAGAGAGACTGGTGGGCTGGGTCAATATGAACCACTCACCTGACCCTACATGGAAGTTGTAATTTTTAAAATGAGATAAATGAGATAAATTTTAAAATAAGGCCCTTCCTCCAGTTAGGTATAGCTATTTAATACACAGCAGCTTTTACCTAGAGCCACATGCTAGACACTACAGAAAAAGGAAATGGAGAGCAGGAAGAGTGTAGTTCAGATCTCTTGATATTTTTTGCTTTCTAGAGAGCTTACACTTTAGTTGCCAGTGAGACATATGTTAATGAAAAGCAAATTACAATTCAGGGCAGCTTTTAGTTAAAAAACAAAATATTTATTTAGAAATGATAGTGTAGAGAACAACATGGCCTGGAACAGTCAGGAAAATTTCACATAATAGATACGGCTTGTGGGGCAAGCAGCACGAGCTTGGAATGGAGGAATAGGTAAGAAATATTCAAGGAGGAGCAGTAGATGGTAGGATATGATTTAGGGAGTGGTAAGAGTGTTACTTCCAGGATACTCAGGTCTTCCTGATTCTGGGCATCTAGCAGGCACAATGGATAGAGCACTGGGTCTGGAGTCAAGCAGACCTGAGTTCAAATCTAACTTTAGATAGTAACTATCTGTGTGACCCTGGGCAAGTCACTTTACCCTGTTTGACTTGGTTTCCTCATCTGTAAAATGAACTGGAGAAGGAAACGGCAAACCGCCCCAGTATCTTTGCCATGAAAACCAAAGAGGTAGACATGAATGAAAGGGCTAAACAACTTCCTAACTCCAGCGCTCTCTCCAGTGCACCACCTAGTTGCCCCAAAGTGAATGATGGGGAAGGCTTAAAAATTGACCTATTAAGACAGCCAACCTGAGGGCCTGAGGGAAGAGTGATCTTATTGATGCTAAAAGGGAAACATGAACAGATCAACACAAAAGGCTGGGGAAGAAAATAAGTACGATTGTAGTTATAAGCTTTATATGTAAGTATCCTGTAGATATCAGGAAAGATATAACAATGGGGAAGATGTTGCAAAGTCTGAGTAGAAGAAGCTGAAAATAGATTGGGAGTGACTTACACGCAGGAAAACACAGAACTGTACCTTGAGGTGAGAGATGGAAACACAGTAGCCAGAAGGCTGCATCAACACTTGTGAGCATGTCGTAGAGGGGATTCTTGTTCAGGCATAGATAGGACTAAACGCCCTCTGAGGTCTTTCATCACTATACAAAGCAAAGAGTGCTGATGTCACCCAGTCCTTTCAATATACTGATGAGGAAATGAAGGCTAAGAGAAGTTGCTGGTGGATAGAATGCTAGACTTTGTGTCAAGAAGATCTAGGTTCAAATCCTGCCTCAGACACTTACTAACTGAAGGACCCTGGCCAAGTCACTTAACCTCTCTTAGACTCAGTTTTCTCATCTATAATATAAGGATAATAACAGTACTTATCTCACAAAGTTGCTGTAATCAGCTGAGACAATCTATGTAAAGCACTCTGCAAAATTTAAAGTATTATATAAATGCTAGCTATCAGCACCACCACCACCACCACCATCATCACTGCTCTCACTGTCACTGTCCATCTTTAGCTAAGGTCACACATCTAGCTGGAAGAAATAGATGAAAACCTACATTTAATGGGGCCTAATCATGAACTTTTTTATTTTTCCAGCTATGACAAAGTAGGTCAAAAGAATTTCCTAAATAGGCTCTCTGAGGGGGAAACTTTCCAAGGTTACTTAAGGGGACAGTGTGGGGAAAAGTCCTCCTTAAGTGACCTTAACAACAGGGACTTTTCAGGCAGACTAAATGTATCATTGCTGGAGCTGTGAATGTGCACACCCATTCTGGAAACCAATTTGGAACTGTACAAAGAAAGCAGCTAAAATGCCCACATCCTTTGACCTAGAGAGTCCACTGCTGGGATATACCACAAAGAGGTCACTAAAAAAAAATGATGGTTCCATATGCACCAAAATACTTATAGCAAGCACTTTTTTGTTATAGCAAAGAATGAGAAATAAAGTTAATGGCTTCTAATTGAGGAACAGCAGCTAAACAAACTGCAGTAGATGAACAAAATGCTACTACTATTTGTTGTTCAGTTGTGCCCAATTCTTCACGATCCCATGGACCACAGAACACCAGGTCCTGCCCAACATCTGTTCAAGTTGATATTTCTTATTTCTATGATACTATCCATCTATCCTGTCCTCTGCCATCTCCTTCTCCTTTTGCCTTCAATCTTTCCCAACATCAGGGTCTTTCCCATTGAGTGTCATTTTCTCATTATGTGGCTGAAATATTTAAGCTTCAGGAATATTACTATGCTTAAGAAATTATAAACATGATGAATCCAAAGAAGTTTTGACATACTTAAATGATCTGATGCATAGCAAAGTAAGTGGAAGGAGGAAACCTTCCTTCAATATACACAATGATTTTAACAATGTAAACAGAAAGAACTATCACAAAACCACTTAAATGAATGTTGAGAAATTATAAAGAATCAGCTTGGCCCTAAGGAAGAAACATAAGAAGACATTTTCTTCCAACTCCTTTGCAGAGGTAGGGGGAGGAGTATACAAAGGGATTACACATAACATTTTTTCAACTTATTAACTGGTTTTATTGATTTTTTTTCTTCTTTTTAAAAAAATTCTTTGTCATAAGAGATGGCTTTCTGGAAGCAGGAAGAGGGACTGATGGCGAGCAGTTGATATTTGGGCAATGCGAAAACAAAAGATATTAATTAAAATAAATTTTAAAATAAGGGACATGGTATTTACCCTTTAGTCCTCATGTAGTACCCCTCTGAAAGGATGCTTTTTTACTACAACATCCTCAGGAGGCCACTTAGTGTACAAAAACAATTTACCATAGTTTGTGAAACTCTTCAGATACAAGTTACGTATCAGGTGAATGGTGGATGTATAATCTCTCACTATTCCAGAACATTCACTGTAATCCATTGTATCAGTATTAATAGTCAACTGCCATAGATTTCAGTACCTGATCATTTCTATATCCCAACCATAATCCTGGAATTACTGAGTCTTTACAAGTCCAAAATTTTGGATTTCAAGTCATTAGAATCCTAACAGTTTTTTTTTTCTTTTCCCCAGATTCCTCTTGAAGTTAGGTTCTTTCAGTCTTAGTTCTCTGGAACTTACTCTCACTCAGGTTGGAGAGTAAGCATCTTGAGCAGTAACAAGCCTCCTGGCTCTATTGTAATAGGAAGAGGAGGGGCCAGAATCAGGAGACTCTGCCACAGACTGACTGTACAACCTAACCAAATCATTAAATCTTGCTCTAGGCCTCAGCTTCTTCATATTTAAAATTTTACTTTTCCAATGCTAAGAGTGTATAATATATGATCCTAAACTCACAGACATTCCTTTCAACTACTGTTTCCCAGTGCCAAGAAACAGAATTATCAAACTTGCCTTTACTGTACCTCTAAGCTACTAAGTCATCCATGGCAATCCTGTTTCATTCTGTCTACTCAAGAGCTGTCTGTGCTCCCATTCTGTCTCTCTCGAGAAAGGGAGAGTAGAAATGGTGGGATGTATATCATTTCCAAAAAACAGCTTGTTTTTAATTCTTCCCATCTTTTTCTGTCATTTCCTTCCTTCATAAAGCTTAAGTTCTCTCATATACACTTTTTGCAAACTTAATACTCCACACTTCCTCTCCTCCTCCTCCTCCCTCTCCATTTCAGGAAATAATGTCTACCAGGCACACAGCTCCTAAATTCATTATCTTTTTAATATGATGATTGTACATCTAAAAAACCATACTATATTTCATAATTCTACAGTAAGTCCTTTACAGCCTATCATGACAATTAATGTGCTGTATAAATGGTACTTGTATCTGCCCAAACTTGTCTCCTTTAAGGACACCTCCAAAACAAAGCATAGTAAGAGATACTCAAAAAAGGCAAACTTTAATTGTTATGAGAAACAATGAATAAAACGAATAGAGAGAAATATGGGAAGACTTATACAAACTGAAGCAAAATGAAGCAAGCAGACACAGGAAAACGAGTCATTACAAGTGAGATGTTGCAGGGATAAAATGCCGGACCTGGAAGAGGGAGACTAGAGTTCAAATGTGGTTCAGACACTTCCTAGCTGTGTGACTCTGGGCAAGTCATTTAGCCCTGTTTGCCTCAGTTTGCTCATCTACAGAACGAGCTGGAGGAGGAAATGGCAAACCCTCTAGTATCTCTGCCAAGAGATAAAAAGTTGGACACAACTATAAAAATGACTGGAAAATATAAAGAATCATAACAACATAACAATGGAAACAGAATGCTGTGGAGTAATAATCACTAAGTATGGCCCCCAAGAAGAGATACGAAAGACACAAAGAGGTATGGCACACTGCATACTATTGTTCAGTCTTCTCAGTTGCATCTGACTCTTTGTCATTTGGGGTTTTCTTGGCAAAGCTTCTGCAGTGGTTTGCCATTTCCTTTTCCAGCTCATCTTACAGATAAGGAAAATAAGGCAAAGAGGGTTAAGTGACTTGCCCAGGGTCACATAGCTAGTAAGTGTCTGAGGCCAAATATGAATTCATGAAGAGAAGCCTTTCTGACTCCAGCTCCAGCCAGAACCTATCCACTGTACCATCTAGCTGCACCACTGCATATACTTTTTTAACATGTTAGTCAATTTTGCAGAACTATTATTTTTCCTCTTTTTTATACTTTGTTATAAAGGATAGGACTCTGGGAGGGGGGAAACATTGAGAAATGTAGGTGATTTAAAAACAAAGACTTTTTTTTTAAAGAACAGAGGTTCAGGTAAAGTGTTACAGACAAAAAACATAATTACATGTTTACTTAGGAGTTTCCCTTTAAAAAAATTAAGCAAGTACTTTTTGTTCAATTGTATCCGACTTTTTGTGACCCTGTAAACCATACCATTCATAGGGTTTTCTTGGCAAAAATACTGGAGTGGTTTGCTATTTCCATCTCCAGTGAATTAAGGCAAAAAGAGGTTCAGTGCCTTGTTCAGGGTCACAAGTGTCTGAGGTCACATTTGAACTCAGGACCTTCCTGACTCCAGGACTCTATCCAATGAGCCACCTAGCTGCCTCCTAAGCAAATCACTTGCTGAATAACTATAATGCGCCTTTTAAATTTGGCCTCAAAAAAGAATTCATAATCTACTTGGAAAGATGAATGTAATACCCCCAAATAATTAGAGGACACCACAAGCTAAAATATAATTAAATTGCTAAATTACATAGTATACAGAGGCCATATGAAAGTGAGAGAGAGATCAAAGAGGGCCAGGAAGCCCAATTAAAGATGTTTACTTGGGTTGGGGAGGAAAGATAACAAATATTTAGAGGAAGAGAAGGAAAGTAGGTTATTTCAGGAGAAACAAAAGAAGCAACAAGCTCAGTCTGTGGAAAGCAAGGAGTCCAACGCTACTGGGTGTGGGGTGGAGTGGGAAGAGGCCTGTTGGAACAGTGGGAAATACAGCTGGATATTTAGGAGCCAGGCAGTACTACTGGGTGACTTGAGAGGGAGAAAGGGCCTAGAGGCAGACTACAAAACTACTGTTACAATCTAGGTGCCAGCTGATTTGGGCCTGTACGAGGATGAGGGGATAACATATTGATAGGACTTTGTGACAGCTTGTAAGCAGGTGGAGAAGGAGAGAGAAAGTGAAAAGCAAGTCCAGAATTTGAGTCTGCAGGATTGAGAGAATATGTTTTTTGGGCAATGCTTCTCTCTGCTCTCCATACTATTCACTGCCCAATCGGTGAGCCTCCAGGCCAAGTTCACTCAAGATGGGTTTTGATTTGAGTAAGAGGATAAGTGTAGCTAAAGGAGGAAGGAAAATGTCTTAAAATGAAGTCCTTCTAGTAACTGTTGGTGTCATACAACCTGTGTCTGCCTCCTCTATCTGGATTCTCTCAGGTCTTATGTAACAGATCATCTGACCATCTGACTCACTCTTACCTTCAAAACTCCTTTAGCTCTTCTAGTATCTATTTGCATGGACTTTGTACATCTCATTAACTCAACACTCTGGTATTTATTTTGCACTCCATTGCTCTACCTGGCAAGCAAACGACTCTTTAACAGCAATATCCCTTGCATTTTCTGTGTGCCCAGCTTCCTCATTGTAAGAATTCCACTGAATCCTTGTATTTTCCTCCCTCAGTACAGGGTAATAACTGGTCCTACCTAAGAGAAAGAAAGCTAAGTTTGGAGAGAGAAGGGGATGATGATGAGTTAAGTTTCGAGAACACTGAGTTTAAGTGAGCAAAACATCCAAAGAGTGTCTAGTAAGCATGTAGAGATATGAGACTGAAACTCAAGTAGATGAATAAACTGACATAAACAAGGTTCTACTTTCAAGGCTGGCTCTGGGCAGCCAGCTTGTTTGCATCTCCTTTTAATGCTTTGGTTTTCTATTCTACTGGAATCTTAATCTCTAGTTTACAGGGGAAGAAGTGATGGGAAAGGGAGATGAGGAAGGAAGGAGCAGAGAGGGGCAGAGAGACAAAGAGAGAGGAGAGACTATCCCTATAAGGTAGAGGGTCTACTTTTTTTGTGTGTCATGCCCCGCATTGGCAGTCTTATGAAGCCAATGAGCCTTTCCTCAGAATAATGTTTTTAAATGCACAAAATAAAATACATAGAGTTACAAAGAAACTAATGATACTGAAATAGAGTTATCAGAATATTTTTAAAACACAAGTTCAGGAACCCTTAATAAGAACACCTGCCACAGAGGGACATAAGGTATCCTGGTCCTCTAGATCTGTTATCAGCAACTCTTCTGGTAGTCATGAGAGTCCCACAGGAACACTAACATCAACAGCTCTAGCAAAATCTTGTCCAGATCCCCATGTCCCCGTCATCCAGGGCCCACCACCAAACCACACTTCTGTGGTTTATGCCAACATTTATAAACTTCTCCTTTGGATACTCTAAAATAGGGTGCTTGTGCTTGGGCTCTAGCCCGAAGATCATGTCTCCAGAAGGCTCCCAATCTTTCAATAGACTCTGCCCTTTGAGAAAATTTTCCCTTGTTGCAGAACACATGCAGACCTCACTATAATTCCCTTATCAGAGCAGATATAGGGATACTCACCCAAGGACTCTCTTTTCACACCCGTTTCCCAACATTTATGCCTCTGGAAGCTAAACAAAAACTGCCTTTTCTCCCTCAATGTATCAGGTATCAACAAGACTAACAAAATCTTAACTATTAGAATGTTTTCCATAATGTATGCCTTTGTATTTCTCTACCACCGTCTTACGATCATCTTGGAAATTTTCTATTGGCAAGTCCTATCCCTACTCTGAGGGATATAAATGAAACTATATTGCTCACCACAAAATACACACACACACACACACACACACACTTTAACATACAACTATATTAATTTAATAAATAAGGAATCTGAGTTAGCATTCATATATGGAACTCCAAGGAGGTGGAACAAATGACCGTAAATTACAAACAAGGAACCCCAAGGAAAAACAATGTCTTCTATAGGACAGTTGTCTCCTTATTTTAGGAGAAAAACTTAAATTGCCTGTCCTAAATTTCTTAGGGAGTCCCACCCTAATCTTCTGGTATGGATTCTCCAAGTGTTAACTGCTCTCTACTTTTCTTCACTCCTAAAACCAACCACACCTCTAGATGACCACTGATCAAAACCTTGCTACCTACCTCTTGACCAGGGCGATAAGACTCAAGGTACAGAAAGAGAGGTACATCGTCAGACACAGGTAACCTGGGAGGTTGGTTTGCTTGATTATGCCTGTTTCAATGTTTTTCTTAAAATTTCAATAATGGAACGGAAGTATCAGGGAAAGGAAAGGCTACTGAGTTGCCACCTCAAAAGAAATTCACTGAAGCATTTTTTAAAAATATGCAGAAGAGAACATGAGCAGAGGTTGATCAGGGAAATGGATTAAGTACAAAACAGAGCAGATGAATTTAGGAGCCCAGTGCTTGATAACCCTGAGAACCCAAGCTATCAGGGAAAGAACTCATTATTCAACAAAAACTGCTAGAAAAATGGGAGAAACTAGGCATAGAGAAGCATCTCACACCTTATACCAAGATAAGGTCCAAATGGATACGTGAATTAGACTTTAAAAGTAACATGACAAACAAACTAGAAGAATGGGGGTGGGGAATTATGAAAAGAGGAAGTGTTCACAACCAAATAAGATATAGAGAAAATAATACAAGATAAAATGTGGGGGGGGAGGGGGAAGGTAAACAGGTTAATGGATAAAAACTCAGGGTACAGAAGGAGACACAATTTTTTTTAATACAGCCAGTGCAGGTTATTGTTTTGCTTGTGCGTATGTGTGTGTACATACATGTGTGTGTGTATACATATATATACATATGTGTGTGTGTATATATACACATATACATTCACACACACATCTTTGAAAATGGCCCATATAGGCCTTTGTTTTGCCTGATTATGTTTATGGGTTGCATTGCTTTTTTTTCCCCTTTTTTCCATTTCCTTTCCTCCAGGAAGGAGCTGTGGGAAAGGGAAAAGAAAATTGTTTGATAATTTAAATAACTAATGGTGAATTTACCAAATGCTCAAAAGGAAAAGCAAACTGTACAAAGTAAAGATCTGCAGTTTCACGTGTATTCTTTTTGTTTCTGTTGTTCAACTCTGCACATGAAGATGCTTATTTTATTTGGTGTTTGTTAAAATTAGTGTTCTGGTTCCAGAGTTATCAATTTATGAATTTATCTACAGAAAATTATTATTTTTTATATATATTATATTATATTAAATTTATCTACAGAAAAATTAAATTTTCAGTTTCTAAATAAAGTCCCCTTTCCTCCCCCCCAAAAAACAATGAAAATCTTAATTTGGGAATTCTGACAACACTCCAGGAGAAAAAGTTTAATAAGTCTGAGGAGTTTAAAACAACAACAACAACAACAAAGTTTAATAAAATAAAGAGAAATCTCAACAGGAAGAAACAAAGATAACCACTTAAAAATAACAAATTATAAAGAAAACAGAACAGGATGAAAAAATAACTGACTTTTTTGATGGGGAAAACCTGGATCTGTGATCTCAAAGCTGCAGGGAAGCATCTCCTCTATCAAAGCAGCAGAGTATCTCCTCAGCACTATTTCTTATAGAGAGAACAGCTGAAGAACTCACAGGTTAAGTGATCTGTCCAGGGTTTCATAGCCCAGACACTGTATTTGAACCAAGTTCTTCCAAACTGAGGCAAGCAATACAAGGTTCAGTTCTTTGTGGGTAAAAAGACATTGTAGATTCACAGATATATGAAACATGAAGGGACCTTAGAGGATGAGTCCTTCAGTATTGGAAAGTGAAGCTTTCAGGGAGTTGATCCAGACTTTTCCTCTCTCTCCATTACTTTAGCTTTCAGTTAACACAGAATAATTCAACTTGGCATGGCAGAACACACTGGTGAAAAGGGTAACACAGCAATACTTCCCTTTTTGTTAAATAAACTTCACTGATTCAGAGGGGAAAATAAGCCCGTAGGAGATCTGCAACAGAGACTTCTGGCAAATATGGCCACATGAAAGGTTAAATCAGAACCTAGCTCCCCTAAGAAACTCCCTAGTGAAGATGAAAAAGGACTCTAGAAGCAGTGATGAATTAAACCAAAGGAAAACATTAATAAATTCCTCCACCCAGCCGAGGACTGCACTGTTTCCAAGAATAATAGCTGGGATCACTTCAATATATCTCTTTCAGACCCTCACAAATTTGACAAAAAGAAAATCAAGAAAAATGTCTAAGACTTGAACTGAATTTCAGAAAAGTTAGAAATGATAAATCTCTAGTGATTTTTGAATGGAAGAAACCAAAAAGAATATGCACATCCTCATTTATGCATGACACCTTGTACCAGGGTATAATAAAACAAATGCAAAAAGCAGAAATATTAAACATATCCTTTTACTGATCATAATACAATAAAAATTCTAACGAAGGATACAAAAATGAAGATGAAACAATATAAAAGACAAAGAACAAATCACAGAAATAACAGATAATGTTTGTCAAAGAAAATGAAAACAACATGACAATACACCAGAATCATCAGGATACAGCCACAGAAATTATTAAAATAAAATTTATATCTCTTAAATATTTTCATCAAAGGAGATAAGGGGTGCGGGACAATGGATTGGACAGCTAAAAAAAAGAAAGAAACCTGGCAGAATAAAAACTTAAAATTCTGAAACTCAAAGATATAAATAAATCTGAAAACAAAAATCCAATAAATTGATAAATAAAACAAGGAACAGATTTTTTTTTAAAAGACAACTAATTTTTTGAAGAGGGAAATCATATCATCAATATAAAAAATGAAAAAGAATTCACAACATATGAATAAAGAAAATTACTATAAACTACTTTGCCTAATTATATACTAACAAAATTGATAAATGAAATGGATGAATATTTACAAAAATATAAAATAACTCTTTCTCAGAAAAACAAATAAAAGCAACTCTCAACAACTCTCTCTTGCCTCTTTCATAAAATAACCAAAGCATTCAAGACAAAAAAGATTTACAAGTGAATTCTATCAAATACCTAAACAACAATTAACTCTAAAGTTACATAAATCGCTTAGGACAAAAAGAGAGAAAGAAAATCTCCTACCAAACTCTTTCAATGAGATAAATATGGTCTTGATACCTAAACCAGGGAGAGATAAAGCAGAGAAAGAAATCTTTGACCAACAGATCTGTAAGTGAGGTGGATTTTAGTGTGTGTAAAGTGGATTTTTAAAATTATTTCTTAGAGTTCAGTTTACCAGGATCCATAGCCATAACAATCTCTTGTTCCTAGGTATGGGATATGAGATCTCATGACTGAAATTCAAAACATCTCTACCACACTTGCACAGCATTATATAATGATAAATAACATAAACATCTGAGCTTAAATTGTAAATATGCACTGCAACTGTACAGTGAGATACAGGGATGGGATGATGTAAACTTGTAAGGCTTTTGCTAGCAAGATGCCTTCTTTCTCTGGTGCTATAATCCTTAGGATTGAATGCACAAGCTAGAACGCTACGTGTGCCTCAACCGGTCCCCTTCAAGGACTGAGGGCAATGCACAAGCTGTGTCTGTCTCAACTGACCCCATCAGGACATAGGCGTAGTTGCCCCCCCCTTCTCACCCACCCCTGTGAGAAAGGTGATTAGGGAATGCTGTAGGAGTTGGTGCTCCCATTATCAGCAACCCTTTAAGAAGACTAGACTTTCAATAAAGTAAGCTTATTAACCTTTCCGAAGCTGTCTTAATGTCTTTCCTGCCTGACCAGATCAAGAGAGAATTTGTGCTAGCAGTTGCAAGATCTAATCAACAGCAGCACAAATGTGTTGAATACAATATTAGCACAAAGGTTATAGTAATATACGATGATCACATGCTTCGACAAGGTTGGATTTGCCCCAGGAATATAAGATTGGAAAGCTTAGTTTTGTAAAACCAAATTAGGAAAACTAAAAGACTGTATTAATAACAAAAAAACCCACATTTATATCAATAGATACAGAAAAGGGTTTTCAGAAAATATACCAGTGACTTTCTTCTGTACCTTATTTCCAATAGCTAGTTTGTTTGTACACAGCTGTAAATAGTACATTAAACTGTGTGCTCCTTGAAAGCAGGACTGTCTTCTATCCTTCAGAGGTTAACACAGTGCCTGATACAGAGCAGGTACCTAATAAGTGCTTACTGACCATGTTAAAAATATTTAAAAGTAGAGGAATAATTGGACCTCTACTTAACAAGGCAAACAGCATCTATTTAGAAAAGAGCTTACAGGGGCGGCTAGATGAAGCAGTGAATACAGCACCGGCCCTGGAGTCAGGAGGACCTGAGTTCAAATTCAGCCTTGAACATACTTGATCATACTTACTAGCTGTATGACCTTAGGCAAGTCACTTAATCCCAATTGCCTTGCCTTCCCCCCTAAAAAAAGAGCTCGAATAAGATGCTAGAAGACTTGCCAGTAAGTTTAAGGATAAAGCAAGAATATTCATTGTCACCATTAAAATTTGATATAGTTCTAGAAATATTAATTATAGCAGTAAAACAGGATTATTTAAAAGGAGGAAATAAACATAGGCAAAAACCATACTGATCATTTTTTTGCAGATATGATAGTTTAGAGAATTCAAAGATTCAACTAAAAATCAACTGAAACTGTAACTTCAACCAAGTAACAGGATATAAAATATAATTTAAAAAATTACTAGCTATCAGTCCATATGTTGTCAATAAAATCCAGCAGGAAAAGAAAAAAATTCCACTTAAAATAACTAAAGACTAATACTGTAAAAGTCCAACTACCAAGACACACTAAAAAATTAAATGAATGTAATCATATATTGGAAAATAAATAACTGGAGAGGTGTTAGCTTTCCATGTTGTGCCAACAGAACAGAAATGACACTATCTTAACTGATTTACAAATTCAGTGGCATACTGAAATACTGAAGTATTATTTTATAAAACTAGACAAAATTCATTTGGAAGAACAAAAGATCCAGAACTGTTAGGGAAACGATGAAAAAAATAGAAATAAAGAGGCCTTAGCTGAATCAAAATATATTTCAAAGCAGTCATCAACAAAACTATTCATTGCTTCTTAGAAAATAGAAACGCTGATCATAATATCACAAATTTTGAGTTGTAAGGAATCTTAGATATCATCTAATTCCACCCCCTGCCCCGGTATTCTTCATCTGTATCTCATGGATGAAGAAACAGAACTCCAGAGAGGTTAAACGGTCAATGGAACAGATTATATAAACAAGATCCAGAAGCAAATGAACACAAACTCAAAAACACCAAATACTGGGGGACAAGAACTCCGTATAGGAATAACAGTGCTAGGAAAACTGAAAAGGAATCTGGAAGAAACTAGGTTTAGGATAACATCTTACAATAAGCTCCAAATAGATATAAGACCTAAATACGAAGGATCACATCAAACAAATTTCAGGAGAAAGGAGACACTTTTCATACTACGGTGAGATAGTTCATGATCAAACAAGAGAAAGAGATAGTATCTTTCATGGAAAATTTTGATGACTCAAAATTGAAAATATGTGGTATTGAGCAAAATATTGGATTTGGGAGTCAGAATAACCTGGGTTTGAGTCTCACTTCAGCTACTTACTGTTTTATTATGGTCAAATCACTTAACACCTCTGACACTGAATTTCCTCATCTGTAAAATAAGGGAATTGGACTTGAATGACTTCTAAGATCCCTTCCAGCTCTAAATCTATACTCTTACGTAAACTTTTTGCACAAACAAAACCAGTGCTGAATCTGAAGGGAAGCAGTCAACTGGGGAAATTATCTTTATAGCAATTATCTCTAATAAAAATCTGATATCTAAGATACATACTGAATTGAGACAAATCTATGAAAGTAACATCCATACACCTCAATAGATAAATTTGGTCAAAAATCAGTTTTTCCTAACAGATAAATTTTGGTCAAAAAACTTAAAATAGGCAATTTTAAAAAGAAATACAACCTATCAACAACCATATAAATATGCTTCAAATCACTAATAAGGAGAAGGCATTGGGCCAAATCTAGGATACTTCCTTATATCAATGGGATTGGCAAAGATGACAAAATAAGGAACATGACAATTATCGGAGGGCAGGCACAACAATGCACTGTTGGTAGACCTGTGAACTGTCCAACCATTCTGGAAAGCAATTTGGAACAATAGGCTAAAAAGTCACTATGCTGCACGTACCCTTTCCCCCGTGATACCTCTGAGGCATAAACGCCAAAAAGTTCAAAGAGAAAGAAAAAAAAAGTTGTAGGTACGAAAATATTTTTGGGAAGATTTTTTATTATAGCAAAGAACTGGAAACAAAGGAGTGTGCCCATCAATTGGGGAATGACTTAAGAAATAATGGTACATGGGAAGAGGACCCGTATATACAAAAATAATTATCGTGGCTCTTTTTGTGGTAGCAAAAAATTGGAAAACAAGGGGATGTCCATCAATTGGAGAACGGCCAAACAAGTTGTGGTATATGAATGTAATGGAATACTACTGGGCTAAAAGAAAGGAGCAGATGGACATCATAATAACATGGAGAGACTTATATAAACTGATGCTGAGTGAGAAGAGAAGAAGCAGGAGAAATTTGTACACTATCACAGACACAACGTATGTGTGATGACTAACTTCAATAGACTGGGCTCCTCTCAGCAATATAAGGTTATACGACAACTCCAAAAGTCTCATGATTGAAAGAGATATCCACATCCAGAGAAAGAGATGCAGAGTCTGAATGCAGATTGAAACAAACTGCTTGATTGGGGGGTGGAGCCCAGATGGCGGCGTAGCAGCAGCAACATATCGCAGCTCTCACATAGCCACCCCAAAATACCCATAAAATAGGACTCTAAACTAATCCTAGACCTCCAAAACGCACACAAATATACCTTCCACTAAAGTCAGCTCGGCTAGGAGGAACCATATCAGCACTGTGAACCGAAACCAGCCTGGCCTGAAGCCCTGGCTGAGCCCCGGGGGCGGCTGGACGGGAGGAGCAGAGGAGCCTTGGATTAGCCGCAGCTGCCAGCAGCGTTCAGAACTAGGTCAGTGAGACTTGCCAAATAAGAGGAGAAAAGTGTCCGGCCGAAAAGCCTCCAAGGCGGGAAAGCAAAAGGCAGAGGTTTTGCACTCGCCTCTGCGTTGCAGCTTCTGTGCCCCTGGCCTGCAGACAGCAGGCGGACTACGCGGTTGTTCAGAGGCCAGTGCTCTCACGCTGAGCGGCCTGGATCCGGATCGCAGTCTTAGGCTTTCGGTTCTGGAGTCTTCATTATCCAGTGAGCCGGAAGTAAGTAGGAAGGGACCCAGCACCTTCCTGAGAGCTATGGCAGCTGGGAGGACTCCAGCGATTTGGGACAGAGCTTTCCCTTCTAGAAGCAGAGCCCCATAGAGATTAAAAAAAAAATCACGGACTGACCAACCATGAGTAAGAATAAGCATAAGAAGCAAAGTAAGAACAGCACCCAAACCCTAGAGTCCTTCTTTGGGGAAAAGAAGGATCATGGCAAAGAGAGGGAGGAGGAGAGTGCAGCCAGAGCACCCCCACCAGGGGCCTCCAATAAACATGAAGAATGCCTTAAAGCTAGAGATGAGCTGAAGAAGGATTTTCAAAACCAAATAAGAGAAGTGGAAGAAAAATTGGGAAGAGAAATAAGAATGTTGCAAGAAAATCAT
>CM053583.1:243686818-243717421 GCA_028627135.1 Pseudochirops cupreus | reverse complement strand
AATCTGGAACTATGCCCAAAGGGCTATGAATAATTGCATACCCTTTGACCCAGCAATACCACTTTTGGGGTTACATCCCAAAGAGATCACAGAAGTGGGAAAAGGACCCATATGTACAAGCAGGTCTCTTTGTGGTGGCAAAAAACTGGAAATATAAGGGTTGCCCATCAATTGGGGAATGGCTGAACAAGCTATGGTATATGAATGTAATGGAATACTATTGTGCTATAAGAAATGGGAAGGAGATGGACTTCATAATTACCTGGAGAGGCTTATACGGACTGATGCTAAGTGAGAAGAGCAGAACCAGGAAAAATTTGTACACAATGACAGACACATCGTATGTGTGATGACCAGGCTTGACGAACTGGACTTTTCTCAGTAACGCACAGCTGTAAGACAACTCTACAAGTCTCAGGATGGAAGGAGATGTCTACATTCAGAGTAAGATCTAGAAAGACTAAAGTTTAAATGGAGACTGAAGCAATACATGCTATCGTTCTTTTTCATGTTTGATTTTGTTCCTTTTTTCCCATTGTTCACTCATTGGTTACAACCCTTCTATACAACAGACTGTTGTGAAATGTGAAAATATTTGCACATCCTATACTCGATTGCACGCTACCATGGTGGGGGTGGGAAGGGAGGGGAGAAAATCTGAAACTCAAGTGACTGTGGAACTGAATCTTGTAAACTAAAAGTAAATAAACAAGTCATTGAAAAAAAATCATATAAATAAAGATTCAGTTACATTAAAAAAAAAAAAAAGAAAATCCTATTATTTGAAGTCCCTGGCATTTGAGTTCTCAAGTAGTTCTCCAGCTGTTTAGCTGGGTAGTCTGAAACTGAGCTACTGTCTTAAGGACTAGGTGTTAAAAGGTGAAAAAGGATGAAAAGAAAAAAAAATTTTAAACCTAAAATCCCTAACTTTCTCCCCATGACACAGTCATTTGTATCTCACTGCCTGTGACTTCAGCTGGAGTATTGCCAAGTCTGTCTGGGACTAGCCTATGCTGCCTGACACAATGGAGCACCCCACCGATTACTATATTCTACTACTGACTACTTCTCAGTTGGCTCAAGCAGCTACTTATTAGCTAGCAGTGGATAGGGGGCTGGACCTGGAGTCACACAATTCGGGTTTTACACCCTCCCTCTAACATTTATTTACTAGTTGTGTGAAAGCAAATCGATTAACTGTTCTGAGTCGCAGTGTCCTCATCTGTAAAAGGAAAGAGTTAAATTAGATTGGCCTCTAAGGGCCATTCCAGTTCCAATCTTTGGTCTACTTCCCCATATTAATACTTTTCATTTCATAAAGCTGAAATATGAGTATCATTAAAACAAAGGGAGGAAGTGTGGTATCATGGCAAACAGACTGTACTGTAGTCACAAGACTTCAATTAGAGACTCAGCTTTGCTACTTTGGGCAAATTACAATCTCTTTGGGTTTCAGTTTCCTCATATGTAAAAAGAGAGGAATTAGACTAAATCCCTTCCAAGATCTAACATTTATCTGCCAACTGATTTTTAATATTCTTAAGCAAAACTCAAGTACTGGGAGGCAGCATGGTATTAAGAAAAGAATCAGAACACGTGGGTTCAAATTCCATCGGGTTCTATGTGCCATTTACCTCTACTTCTCTGGGCCTCCTTTTCCTCATATTTGAAGGTGAAGAATGTGAAGGGGGTTGGAAAAGATCACTTCTAAAGTCTCTTTGACTTATGAAGTTCCAGTCATTCTGCCTTAAGTTAAATAACTAAAGTTCTAGTTTTAGAACTTTTAGTTTTTATTTCAGATGCAGTTATGATAATATGTCCCACTTGAATATATTTCACCTTCAAGTCATAGTTTCTTCCTTTGCTTTAATTTCTGGACCCAGTACACTCCTACTCAACTTCTCCTGATGAAAACCTAAATAACTTTCTCATTAAATGAACTCCTTAAGAAGGGGAAAAGTAACTTAAAACACTTAGGTAATTGACATACTTCATTTGGATTTCTCTAAGCTTTTTCATTTTTCTTATTTCTAGCTCCAAATTTTAAATGCAGCAATAACTGCTGGAACTGACTACAACAACACATACATACATATACTACTACAACATATACAACTACTACAAATGACTACTACAACTACAACATATAATTCACTGTACAATAAATAGGTACTTTATGTAAATTTGTCTATTTCCAAGACAGTGAAAATGTCACAGTTTAGTGGAAAGAACACTGGCTGAGAATCTGAAAGCCTGACTCTGCCTCTAACCCTCTGTCAAGCCCCTACCTTCGAACCTCAGGTTTCCTCATCTGTAAAACCAGGAACTAAAGGATCTCTCAGTTCCCTTCCAGCTCTAATTCTATGAAACAAAAACAAAAAAGTCAAATTGTTGTGATAATAGGACCTTCTGCCTAAAGACTTATGAAAAGGGTCACTTCAAATACAAAGTTTGTGAGCATTCTTTATAAAGTGATTTTGGCTTCACATTCACTAAGTACCCAAGATATACTAGTTTATATGACATAGAGAACTTTAAAATTTTAGTCTCAGGCCTCAAGAGACTTAAATTGCAGGATGAAAAAACTCAACAAACCATACAGCCAAACTCTAGCCTTACCAACGAAATCCAGCACAATACAGTGGAATCTAACAAGTGGAGAAACCATAGTAGAGGGGATAAAAATAAATTCACTTTGTATCTGGTTTAACACACATTCGCTAAATACCCAAGAAGTACTTACACTGCATGGAGAACTTAAAAAAGTCTTTGGCCTCTAGAGACTTAAAAATTTAGGATGAGGGACCCAGCAACCCAAACAGCTGAATTCGAAGCATATCAACAAACCCCAACACAAAAATTATTAAGTCGAAGAGTGATAGGGGGGAAAAAAAATCAATTAACTTGTATCTGGTACGAATCCTTCCTCTACTTAAGTACTAACAGGACTCAAGGAAAGTCACTTCAAGTGCCTGGCTGAGTCAACAAGCAATAAAGAACATCAAGCGCTTACTTCTGTGCCAGGTACAGCTCGAGCTTTTACTCGCATTAGGGGAAGGTCAATGCTAAAGGTCCTTACTGTAAGGTGTCCCAAGACTTACAGCTCTTAATTATTACTTCCGCCACCGCCACCCCTTCACCTGAACCTTAAGTTTAAACCCATTGTCTCAAAGAGGGCACTCAACACCACGAAAGCCTTTTCGGCTGCTACATTATGAAATCTACACAGATTTCATATATTTCCTTTTTATTTAGAGGCTACACCGGGGGCTACTGCTTCCCCCGGTCCCCTAATTGAGACCCGCAGGCATTAACTCCCTAACTCCCAAATCAGACGCAGGGCCATAACCTCCCCCCCTTTCGGACCCAAGGCAGTAACACCCCACCCCCATCCACACCCCCACCCCAGTCCTACCGACAGTTTGTGCCCAAGGACACTTTCGCAGCCCGGAGCCCGGAGGCTGGGGGCGGGGGCACTCCGCCAGGGGCAATTTAACTGAGGTGGGAACCGCCCTCCGCAGGCCAAGGAAAGCGCGGGGGAGATGCTGGACTGCAGAGCGAGGGGGACGTCCAGCCCCCTAGGTGGACCGCTAATTGAATGGGAGGCCCACCCGGACAGATCCGTAACCCGCTCCAAGAGCCGCAGCCCCGGAGGTGCGGTGTGTGTGTGTGGGGGGGGGGGTGTTTGGAGAGGGCGGGGAATCACCCCCTGCCCGAGCCCGAGGCCGGTCCGGGGGCATCCCCAGCCCAGGGGCCGAGGCCCCGAATCGCGGAGCGCAGGGGTCGGCGCCACTGCGCCACTATCCCTGGAGATGGGGGGTGGGGGTGGGACGGCCACTGGCCGGAGGGGTCAGGGGTGAGTGCTTACCTGGCTCCGTGCGCTGGGGACCCTTCCCCGCGACGGTAGTCAGCGCCGCCTTGGTCAGTCGCCACTACGGTCACGACTTTCAATTTCGGTTTGCTCCCAGTCAGCTCCGGAGCTCGGAGGTGGCTCTTCAGGAGCTCTCTAACCCCGCCCCGTCCCGCCCAGACCCTTCCCCTGCCTACCTAGGCTTTCCCCACCCCTCCCCTCATCTCCGTTCCGTTCCGTTCCGCCCCCTTGCTTGCCCCGCCCCCACGCAGCGCGCCTGCGCACAACCGCCGCGGCGATGCACCCCCTTTGCCTCTTTTCCTGCTTAGCGCGCACGCGCGACTTTCTCCAGCCTTCCCAGCTCTCCCGCTAGTCCCTCCTCCAACCAACTATAGAGGATGAAGCCGGGAGGAAGGAACACGGTAGGTAGGAGTGGTCGAGTCGGCGGACTGGCCGGCCGACCCGGGGTGGCCGAGGAGAGCAGGGAAACCGACGCCACCCAGCGGCTTCTGCGCGCGTCGTGGTCGCGACCCCCTCGCTACCGGAAAGAGGCTCGAGGGCGCTGGTCGCTGGAGTGAGTGGGAACCGGGCGGTTGTGCCCTCGAGGCCCACGGGCAGGGGCCCTCTGAGGCCCGCAGGATGCGCGGCTCCAGGTTAGTCCTGGAGCCAGAGGGCCGGCTCGTGGAGGAGACGTCGGGGGTGGGGCTAGTCCTGGAGAGCCGACTGCCGGGTCACTGACCCCCTGAGGCTCCTGTCCCCTTTGTTTCTGTCCTCTGCGCGCGCGCGCGCACACGTGCACACTCTCACAAGTCTTACGATAGTTTCGAGCGATGCTTTGGAACTCTGCGTGTTTGTGTGATATCAAGCTGTGTGTGATATGTACTCTATATTTTATACCTGCTGTGTGATAATGTATTAGATACTACATGCACGCTGTGTAAATGTATTATTAAATACACACTGTGATGTATGTTATTATATACACTGGTATGTATGTTATATGCATATGAAATCTTATATATTATATGCATACTGTAAAATGTATTATGTTATCTACACATTGTGATATGTGCACACAATGTAGTATGCATTATGTTATATACATGCTGTGAAATGTATTCTATATGTTATATACAGGGTATTATATATACACTCTGTAATATGTATCATGTTATATTGTTACATAGTACATATTATTTGCACAGTGTGGTGTGTATTACATATTATATACACACTGTGGTATATATATTATATATAAACTCTGAGATATGTATGGCATCACACTGTGTGATATGTATTCTATGTTATACACTGGTATGTATTCTAAATTATATATGGGCTGTGTGCAGTATGTATTCTATATTTAAATATACACTGTAGTTATTGATGAGTTGTGTCTAACTCTTTATGAAGCCATTTGGGGTTTTCTTGGCAAAGATACTGGAGTGGTTTGCCATTTCCTTCTCCAGCTCATTTTACAGATGAGGAAACTGAGGCAAACAGGTGACTTGCCTAGGGTCATACAGCTAGTAGTGTCTGAGGCTGGGTCTGAGCTCAGGGTTCTGACTTGAGGGCCATCACTCTATCCACTCCCACCTAGCTACCCCACACCTTGTGGTATATTATATATACATATCGTGTGAGATATGTATCATATATACACATTATTGTGATATGTTTTATATATACAATTTTTATGATGTGTATTAAGCTGAACCTTGAAAGAAATCAGGGATTCCAAGAGGCAGTGTCCTGGCATGAGGGACAGCCAGTGCAAAGCATCATTGCGTGTTCAGAACAGCAGGTAGGCTAGTATTGCTGCATAATAGCATGTGGGATGGGGAGAGCTGACCAAATAAGAGGCTGGGTGGTGCAGTGGATAGAGTGCTGGGCCTGAAGTCAGGAAGACTCATCTTTGCTCATCTCAGGTTCCTCATCTACAAAATGAAGAAGGAAATGGCAAACGGCTCCAGTATCTTTGCCAAGAAAACCTAAAATAGGGGAGCTCTCCAATGTCCATCCTTGCCTATGAGAGGAATGGAGAGGGACTCCAAGGGTGAGGGAACTGACCAGGTCTGATTTTCAGAGTTGGTGTAAATCTTGAAGGATGGCAACTTTCTGGAGGCCATGATGAAGTCTAAAACAGCAGCCAGGTGGGAAATGTTGATAGAAAAAAGGATGGTTGGCTAGATAAAGGGAATTTTTAAAGGTAACAGTTACCTACCTCTAAAGCAGAGGTTCTTAAACTTTTTTGTGCCATGGATCCTCTTGTCAAACTGGTGAAGCCTATGGACACCTCAGAGTAATGTTTTTAAATGTATAAAATACATAGCATTACAAAGGAAAACAACTATATTGAAATCCAAGTTATCACAGTTTTTTTTTTTAAGTTCACAGACCTCAATTTAAGTACCTTTGTTCTAAAATACGTTGGACCTTTGGGCTTACTGGATCCAAACTGACACCTCCATCCACTTCTGACAGTATTTGCAGCTAGGGTCTTAGGAAGAAATAACCAACATTTAAGGGTTGTGTTTTACCAGTTTAACCTACTTCAGATTAGCAAATGGCATAGCTAGAGGGAAGTGAAGAAAAACTTCTTGAAGGAGGTGGTAGTTATGCATGGTTAAGATGTGCATAGGCAGATGGGATTAGAATGCATCCTAGGTGGGAGTAAAAGTCTGTAAGCATTATATTATACTAAAACTGATTTGAATAGTAGGTTCATATCCAATATGTTAATTGGAAAGTACATTTGTATTGATAGGCCAAGGCCAAATTATGAATGGCCTTAAAGTCAGGTAGGATAATTTGGACTTGGTGTGGGAATCAATAGGGGACCATTGTAGATTTTTAATCCAAAAGTAGCATTATAAAGTATCATTTAAAATAGATTAGGTGGGTGGAAGTATGAAGAATATGAGTACAAGAAAGAGAAAAAGATAATGGAGTCCAAAGAGGTTATCTAAGAAAATTTTGTAGTAATTCAGAGAAAATTTTGTAGTAATTCAAGCTCTTGGCTAAAGATGGAACATCCCTAACAAAGGCTAGTAAAGGCAGGGAGAGGTGAAAACTATCTTAGTATAGCTGTCAAACTAGATATCATACAATAACTTTGGAATAACAGTGGAGTCACCTAGAAGTTCACAGGACACGATCCAATAAAGAAGCCAGTAATAAACCCATGACCTCAAAGGTCTCTATACACATGTACAAAATATGAATCACAGGAAGTGATCTAGAGATTCTAGTACCGTTAGACAGATTTGAACTCATAGATGTCACCGAGAGTTGGGATGGGGTCTGTCACTAGAATATAGCTCTGGATGGGTATAGCCTACTCAGAAGAAACAGGGTCCTAGCTGTCAGTGGAGCTGCAGTGAGGAGCGTTGTATATTTAGAACAAATACTCTGGTGAGGAAGTCGACCAAAGTGGGGTATGCATAATGGAAAACGTTTGGGTGAAGATCAATGGAAACTGAAACAGAAGCATTATTGTCATTGAAGAATATGACAGATTAAAGAAAAAAGACATGAGGACTTCAAGAAAAGGACACCGGATCTGGCACAGTTATGATGTACTAGTAGGAACAGCATTTTTTGGACATCTCTTGGGACTCTTTCCTTGCCAGAGGTAGAACTATTAATGATTTCTTGGTTTGCCTTGATGATGATTTCATTTTTCAAGAAGTAGTAGAATCATAGGATCATAGCTCTAGAACTGAAAGAAACTCCCAGTGGCCATCTACTCTAATCTCCCTTATTTTATAGGTGAGCAAACAAATCTAAGGATAGGCATCAAAGGTAGGATTTGAATTCATATCTTCTGATGCCAGAGTTGCTCTTTCTGCTGTATTACATTACCACTCTGTGCCACTTTGCCTCTGTGAAGGGATTTTCTGTTTAGGGACCTAATTCTCACCAATGGTGAGGAAATGGTTGCTGACATAGAAATAATGGGAAATTTAAGGTAATATAATCATTCTGTCTTATATTTGTGATAGAAAATCTGGACCTAGTGTGCCCATACTTCCTTGATTTTAGGAGAGCTGATTTCAAGATATTTAGAGAAAAGATTGGCAGGATATCATAGATTAAAATTCTGTAGGGAAATGCATACCAGAGAGGATCAGGAGTTCTGTAGAATAGAATTCTGAAGACACAATGTGCAACAATTCACTGAGAATGAAAAGGGAGATTAGCCTAAAGGGACTTATGTTAGATATACAGGAAACACATTTGTCAACCTAGTTTGTAAAATATTATGTATAGAAGATGGAAGTAAAAACAGGTAACAGTGGCACTGTCCTATAAGAATAGCATTAAGACAAAACATAATCCTAAGGAAAAAATGACATGCTCCGTGTCGCCACCCCATCCCTTCACATACTGTTGCAAATGCAGTTGTTTTGCTTAGCTGTTTTTTTTTTAAAGTAATAAGGAAGAATGTGTGGAAGATCTGGGGGGGGGGGCATATTGGGAAATGACTGGTATAAAATGTCAGGAGCATTGAATCTCAGATTGAAACTGGTAGTTTAAAGAGTTTGGGTGTATTTTTTTAATATTAAAAAATGCAGACACCAGGATGGATGTGTTCCTAATGATCTGGAGCTACAAGACAACGATCTTCACAGAGGAGTTGAGCGCAGTGTTTGAGCTGAAGCTCATTGTGGAAGGCATCCTCAAGAGGCCTCCGGATGAGCAGTGGCTCTACAAGGATGACCAGCTGCTGGATGACAGTAAGACCCTGGGCAAGTGTGTCTTCACAAGTCAGACAGCCAGTCCTGGAGCACCAGCCACTGTGGGGCTAGCCTTTCGAGCTGATGATGTATTTGAAACATTATGCATTCAGTCTTTTTCCAGCCCTGCAGAACTGCCAGATGTCATGAAGCCTCAAGAGTCTAGAAGTGGCACCAATGAGCAAGCTGTGCAGTAAGGGCCTAAGGCCCCACCTGCTGTAGTGACTTAATACAATAAAAAATTTTGGTGTTTTAAAAAAAGTGCAGAACTCTACTCACCTACTATTCTCCCAAATACAAAACTTTTTGATCCAGAAAGGATTGAATAAAAATGGCTAATAGTGAATTGATAGTCATGATATAGTGAGTACTTATCTTTCCTTGATGAATTCAAGTCACTAGACACAGATAAACTCAGATACATCACAGGATACTAAAAGATCTGAAAGACCTTATTGCTAACATACAGTCAGTGATCTTTAAAAGATTCTGGGGAATGGAAAGATGTTATAGGCCTGGAGAAAGAGAAATTATTTTTCAAAAGAGGAGGCAAATAAAGTCTATCAACTAGTGGCAACTTAATTCAACTTTGAGTTTTGGAAAAATTGTAGAATTAAAAGCATCTAAAAAAGGAAGTTGTCATCACAAAGAGCCAGCATGACTTCATCAAAAATAGGCCATGCAAGTTTAATCTTGTTTTCTTTTTTTTGGCAAGGTTTCTAGCCTGGTAAATTAAGGAGATGGTATGAATGTAGTTTACATAGATTTTGGCAAAACACGACAGTATTTCTTGTGTCATTTTTATGGGGAAAATAGAGTGAGGTAAGTAAAAAGATGACCTAGATTCAGAATCAGTTGAAAGCCTAAATCAAAGGAGTAATCATTAGTAGTTCAATGTCTATTTAACAGAATTTTTCTAGTAGAACATCCCAGAGTTGTGTGGGCTTTTTTTCTGTTTAATATTATTACCAATGACTTGAGTAAAAAAATGTAGGTTCAGATCCCACCCCTGATATTAATATGCTGGTTGTATGGCACTGGGCAAGTCACTTAACCTTTCAGTGTTGTGGGCAACTCTAAGAATGCAAATTGTAGATGCATTGTAGATGCATTGATGATACAAGTTGTATCATCATGCAGTGTTAGAAGGTATTTCTTCATCCTGGCAGTACTCTATGCATTATGACCTGAGATCCAAATCTGGCCTATTGCATGTTTTTTGCATGGCCCACAAGTTAGGAATGGTTTTTATGTTTTTAAGTATAAAATTTTATTTTAAAATGTAAAAACCATTTTTAGATCTTGCTCTGTACCGTTGAAATCACAGCTGTAGTCCCTATTCCTTATCAATGATTTAATATTTAGAAGAAGGCATGAATGGCATACTCATCACATTTTTAGATCACCAAAAACTGGAAAGGATTACTAACATGTTAGATAACAAGATTCAAAAAAGATCTTGATGAGCAAGATTATTGTGCTGAATTTAATCAAGTGAAAAATTAAAAACATAAATAAACTCACAGTTGGGTTAAAAAAAAACAGCCAACCTCACAAGTGCAAAATGTTGGTTGCAAAGCTAAATTGTAGTTAGTCTGAAAAAGATTTGGGGGTCTCAGTGGTCTATAAGCACACTAGAGTGTCAGCATTATATTACTGTAACCAAAAAGGCTACTTAAGTCAGCCTACCTTAAGAGAGTTATAGTGCCTTGGGGTAAATCATTGTCATGGATCCTGCTTTGTTCAGTATGTGTCTAGTGTAGTGTTCAGTTCTGGGTACCACATTTTAGGAAGGATATTGATAAACTGAAGAATGACCAGAGGAGGGTGCCCAAGGTAGTGAACCTTGATGCAACCTTGAAATGGTAAGGGTCGGTTGAAGAAACTGATAATTGGTTGAAGAAACTGTGGAACTAGGGCTGTTTAGGCTGCAGGGAAAAGCATCTAGAAGGGAGGAATGGGCATGATGGTTGTTTTCAAGTATTTATAGGACTGCTATACCAAGTAGGAATTAGATATTCTACTTGTCTTCAGAGGATGAAACTAGGACTAAAAGGTAGAAGTTACAGAGGAGAAGATTTAGGCTTGATATAAGGAAAAAACTTCCTAATGCTTAGAGATATACAAAAGTGAAATGAACTGCCATAAGAAGTAGTGGATTACCTCTCTCTGAAGTCTTCAAGGAAAGGTTGGATGTTCACTTGTAGAAGATGTTATACACAGGATTCTTGTTTAGGTATGAGTCAGACTAAATGACCTCTTGAGTTTCTCTCTTATTTCTGGGATTCTATGATAAGGGTTTATATTAGGTTCATGATAAATGAAATGGAAGGGAATAGAGTAACAAGAAATATTTTGAAGAATTAATGAAACTTTGTTATAGTTTGGATGTTGGGGATAAAGGAAAGAAGATAGGCAAAGAAGATACCAAGATTTTAAACCCAGGTACCTGGAAGAATAGTGAAGGAAATTTGGGAAGGAAAGCCAGTTTGGATAAGAAGATTGGAGCATTTATTACCATTTCATCATCATTACCATTTCAAGGTCGCATCAATTTGGATAAGAAGATTTTAAGTGACTGTAGGGGACATTTAAATAGGAATATCTAATAGGCAATTGGAGACTCAGGTGACAGGTTAGGATGGTAAATGATTTAGATTGGTGAATAATAGAAGCCATAAGACCAAATTAATTACCCTGAAAGGAACAGAATATTTAGAGAGAAAACATTAGATCATTAAGCACTGACCACAGTTAAAAGGATGGAGAAAAGGAGACAAGAGAAGGAACCTAGAATCAAGATTCTGTGCATTCTTTTCCATTTACTCGGTATTCTGTTCTCCCAGTCCACCTCTTAATCAAGTCCTACCTAAGTGGGAGGTGTCACTTCTATTGTGCGACCTTCCTTTTCTAACCAGGAAAATCTTTGTTAGCTGTATGAAAATGAAGTGAGGAAAGACTTGAGGCAGTGAGACCAATTTTACAGTAGTACAGGTTAGAGTTAATGAGGGCCTGAACTAGGTTGATGCTTATGTGAATGGAGGGAAGGGGAAGTGTATGAGAAATACTGTGGGGAAAGAAACAACAAGATTTGGAAACTGATTATGTGAAATGAATGTGAGTGAGGAGTTTAAGGATGTTACTGACTTTGTAAACCCTGGGTGACCAAAAAGGATGGATGTGGTGTCCTTGAATGATAGGAAAGTTTGGGAGATGGGTGGGTTTGGGGGAGAAAGATAATGAGTTCTTGTTTTTACATCTTGGGTTTAAGATGCTTTTGGGACATCCAGTTTTAAATTTCTAGTATGCAGTTGGTGATGTGAGACTAGAAATCAGAAGAGAAACTAGAGCTTGATATGTACAGATTCAAAAATAATCTGTATATAGTTGGTAACTGAATCCCGGGAAGCTGATAAGGTCACAGAATGAGAGACAACAGAAAAGAGATGAGAGTTGAGGAAAGGGTCTGGATGTACCCACTATTTGGACAGGAAGGAGGAGAACTTTGTCACATGAGAAACGCCGGGAAGAAAGTATCCAGGAGGAGAAAGCAATCAAAGGCAGTCGAGTATCTTATGCCATAGGCAGATCAAGAAAGATAAGAACTGAGAAGAGTCCATTAGGTTGGGCAGTTATCAGATCAAGATTGGTAACTTTGAAGTGAACAATTTCAGTTGTATGATGAGGTCATAAACCAGATTGCAAAAAGTTTAGAAGAGAATGAAAGGAGAGTTGGAGGCAATCAGTGTAGACAACTTTTCCCCAATATTTTAGCTGAGAAAGGAGAGAAGATAAAGGACCATAACTAGTGGAGATGGCAGACTCTAAATGAGAGGGATTTTTTTTTAAGGATGAGGGAAATTTGGGTGTGTTTGTTGGCATCAGGGAAGAAGGCAAGGATTGATTGAAGATTAGAGAAGGGGATGCTAGTAGAGGAGGTTTGCTGGAGAAGACAAGCTAGAATGTGGTCAAAGATACATTTAGAGAAATTGGCCTTAGCAAGAAGGACCACCTCTTTTTCAGACTGGAGTGAAGAAGAAACTAGTGGGAAATTATGTCAGGGAGAAATGGGCTGAGAATAAAAAAAGAGAAAAACAATGGGTTTTTTTGGAGGGGGGGTAGTGTATGTATTTTGTATGAGGCAACTGAGAAGGTAGGAGGAGAAGTCCTTGGGGAGGTCTAAGGTAGAAGAGTAAGTTTGGAAAAGCCAATATGGCTAATGGGGGATAGAGAATCTATTTGGGAAGAATAGAAGAATTAACTTGCTGCATTAAGGGTTCAGCTCAGATAACTTAAATTTGTAGTAGACCAAGTTAGCATGGTCTTATCACTCCTCCCAGCTCTGTTCAGTAGTATGTGAATAGGATCAAGGGAGGCAGATGGTAGGAATAATCCAAGTTTAGGATTTAAGCCAGCGGTTCTCAACCTGTGGGTTATGTTCAATTTGTAACAATGAAAATACATCCTGCATATCAGATTCATAACAGTGGCAAAATTACAGTTATGAAGTAGCAATGAAAATAATTTTATGGTTGCGGGTCACCACAACATGAGGAACTGTATTAAAGGGTCGTGGCATTAGGAAGGTTGAGAACCACTGATTTAAGCAGACGTTCAATTTAACTCATTAAATATTAAGTGCCTCCTGTGTGCCAGCCTTGGGAATACAAAAAGAGGCAAAAGACAGTATCTGACATCAAGGAGCTTACAATCTAAAGGGGAAGACAAAATGCAAACAGATATATACAAAGCAAGCCACCTACAGGATAAATAGGAAACAACAAAGTATTGGAATCGAGAAGGGTTGGAGAAGGCTTCCTGTACAAGGTGGGATTTTAGCTACAACTTAAAGGAAGCCAGGGAGGTCAGTAGTTGAGAGTGGAGGAGGAAGAGTGTTGGTATCGGAGACAGCCCGAGAAGGTGCCCAGAGCTAAAAGATGGTGATTCTTGTTTATGGAATGACCAGAAAACCAGTGTTACTGGATTGAAAAGTACGTGGTGAGGACTAAGATGTAGAAAGGTAATAGGACAAGGGATTCAAGTTGTTAGTGGGTGATGTTTGTCATGTACTTCCTGTTGGTATAATCAGTGACTTTAATGATATTTGTTGATCATGACTTATACAATAACTTGAATGGTGCTTTTTTAAATTGGGGATTAAGGAGATGGGGAAACAACGATTTAGTGTTTTAGATGGGGATGAAGTGAGCGGAATCAGCAGGCACTCTTAATTCAGTGCCCTTGATTTCCCTTTCTTCACATAAGCAAAGACAAAGCACTTGAGAATCAAGTTTCATCTCATCCTGCCTTTTCTCCCTCATTCTCCTATCTTACAAAGAATAGACAAAGAACCAGTGTTAAGATTAGTTGATGTGAGCTTTTCTCTTCCTTTTGCTTCTCATCCCAGATCCTAGGCAGAGCGCTTGTGTAGATTCATTCCTAGCAGTTCTCTCAGAGGAGACAAGAAAATCTTTCCCCAAATTTTCAAGACAAATTTTTGTTGCAGTTTTTACAATTACATTTTAGAGTGCTTTTAGGAGAAATGACAATAATATCTATGTATAAAACAGAAGTGTTTCTAATGGGGAAAAAAAACAACAAACCAACTCATAGAATGTGAGACCCGGATAATCTAACCCTCTCATTTTACAAATGAAGAAATAGAAAGCAAAATAAATTGTGCTTTCCTTAGGCTAATCAAACAGTCAGTCAGTAAACATTTACTTATTAAGCATCTACTATGTGCCAGTCACTGTGGTAAGTGCTAGGGACATGAAAAAAAGACAGTTGTTTCCCCTAAGGAGCTTACAATCTAATGGGGGGGAGGGAGATAACACAAAAAGGAAATAGAAAATGGGGGAGGGGAGGTTTGGGAGTGATGCCTGCTGCAGGGCATAATGAAAAAGACCAGAGGAGAAGACTGCAGGCCAGTGAAATAGATGGCTAGCCTTGGAAGTCTCCTTAAATGGAGGTTTGGGGAAGAATTCTTGCTCTATCCTCCAATTGGAGGGTTCCCAGGGCAGAGGATCCTGATGAGGTGTGAGCACCAACACTGATACTATCTTGCAGGATGATACAGTTCCTAATGATGAGGCTCTTGGGGGCATAATGGAACACAAAAAACGGCAGTAGTAACACTGACTACTTAAGTACCCTTGATAAGAGGCAGACTAGGAAGATGGAATTCCACAATAAATGAAGAGTACTATTTGTCCAGTAGGTATCCTAGTTTTCTATTAGAGTGCAAATCTCTTTTATACTTTAGTGTCTTTTACTAAATTTAGTATCTTTTATAATCTACTGAACCACTGAATAGTTTAGAGATTCATTATAGCAACAGCCAGTTATTAGATTTGCCCAATGGAACACATTTAAATTCTATGTGTTTTCTCCTCTTATTTTTTATTTTTTTTGCTTTTTGCAGGGCCACTGGGGTTAAGTGACTTGTCCAAAGTCACACGGCTAGTGTGTCAAGTGTCTGAGGTCGGATTTGAACTCAGGTCCTCCTGACTCCAGGGCCAGTGCTCTGTCCACTTCGCCACCTAGCTGCCCCTGTTTTCTGCTCTTATGATTAGGAAAAACAGGTTCATAATATGGCAAGAGGACCCTTGGACAAATCCATTTTTTTAAAATTTCATTATTAAACTCTTAATTATCTCCTGTTGAATAAAATGCAGAAAACTGCTCTTTGCTTTTAAGATGGTAGGAAAAAGTAAACAGAAGCAAAATCACCCTACCCCTTGCTAAAATGGCATTAGATGTGAATATGAATGGTACGCTGACACAGCAGGCTCCCTTAATCTACTCACAGTGACTGCTAGGATGATTTAGCTGAATGAAGCTAATCCACAGAAAAGGCTGGATGAGCCGTCAAGCAATATGGCACAAATCCAGAGAACTCCTGAAAACGCTGAACAGCAGAATTGTGGGAATAGATCCTGCAGCCCTTTGTGTCGAAGACTCTGAAAAGCACACACCCAGACTGATTTAGATCTTAGTCACCTTGTCTCTTTGGATTTGATGAAAACAGAAAAGGTCCCTTATTCTATTCCTGTCTCTGAGATGAAATTCTCTAAACTTCTCATTTTCTAATTGGCAAGATTTCTTCAGGAATCATTTCTCTTTTTGTTTTTCTCTCTCTTGCATTTAGCACAACTCCAGGGCATTATTAAGGGCTTAACGAATGCATGTTAATTGATGCCTTTCACTGAAGACTCACATTGGTCACCACCGCCCCATTTCAGAGAGTTCTTTCCTCATCTTGGCTTTTGGGCACACCAGAGTGGCTGTGCATGAAACTAGAAAGACATCCCCTCATCCTTTCTTCTGTAGCATCTTTGGCAGATGGTAGAATGGATCCACGGACTTAGAAGGGCCTGTAGAAGGTTCCCTACTAGGCTAATAGTATTCCTTTCCATTTACCAGGGCATTCTGTTCTCCCAGTCTACCTCTTACCTATTACACTTAAGTAGGTAAGACGTGTTACTTCTACTAAGGTTACTTCTATTTCCACAGAGTTAAAAAGTCCCTGACGGGCCAAATTGTCTAACTCATACCTAAGAATTCCACTCTGAAACATCAAACAAGTCGTCATCCAGTCTGTGATTGAAGACTTCTATTGAAAGATCCTGCCACCTTCTGAAGCAGCCCAGTCCACTTTTAGATAGCCCTAATTGTTTTTCTTTATATAAAACCTAAATTTTTCTCCTTGCAACTCCAGTTTCTAGCAGTTCTCTGAGTCTTTATGGTCAGTAAGAATCAATCAGTCAGCAAACGTTGAAGTTCCTGCTGTGTGCAGGCAGAGCTAGCTATTAGATATAAATAGAAAAGAAAGACAGATCCTGAAGGAGAATTCTAATGTTGTTATCCATATAACAGCCCTTGAAATATTTTAGGAGATCTATTATACTCTTGAAGGCCTCTCTTTTCAAAGTTCATTACGTGATCATACCATCCTGGCCACCATTTCCATTGCATTTCTCTGAATGATTACAAGAGTATCAGTATTTTTTTTATATTAATAGTACTGAGAATTGAACACAGTACTTCAGACATGATTTGACTAATGCAGAGTACAATGGAACTATTATCTTGTTAAGGAGCAGCTAGGTAGTGGATATATTGCTGGCTCTGGAGTCAAGAGGACCTGAATTCAAATTTGGCCTCATACACTTAGTAGCAATGTGATTGTGGGAAAATCACTTAAACCTGTTAACCTCAGTTTCCTTAGTTGTAAAACGAGCTAAAGAAGAAACTTGCAAACTACTTCAATATCTTTGCCAAGAAAACCCTAAATGGGGTCAGCAAGAGCGAATGCAACTAATCAGCTAAATAACAAAGAATCTTCTTAATCCTCTTGGTATGACTTCAGATTGATTTAGTTTTCCATAATAAGTGGAGGAGAATTCATAGAACACTCTAGAGCCAGGGATTCCCTGTTAGTTGGTCAGGATCAATCTGGGACTCTTAAAATCTTGCCTGTAATTTAGTAAACTAGTTCCTGCTTTTTTGTTGCCATGTTACCCTCTTTATCACAGTGTCCTCTCTATAATGTCCTGTCACCAGTTGTCAACAAGTTTATGAAACTTAGGTGATAACTAGGTTTATTACAAGAGAAATGAATATGTATGTGGAGCCCAAAGCCAGGGGAAAGAGTTTATAATCCAAACAGAAGTTTGCCTGTTTATGATAGTATAACAAAGGGAAGATGAGGAGAAAATATCTCCTCCTAAATGGGAGTGACATGGAAGGGAGAAAGGTACAGTAAAGGTGGGAAAAGGACAAACACTTCTGCCTTACAGGAACATATCACCCACAAATGCCCCCAAGTGCAACAGAACCAGATTAAAATGGGATTGGGAAATTTTAACAAAAATACATTAAAACATAGATAATGCTGATATGTGTTTTTCTAATTATGTGCCTGGAGGAATCCTTATGTATGGCCACTGCTGTATATAGTCTCATATGGTGATCTCAAGAGCTCCCATGAATTCTGTTGTCATGTCTTTTCAGTGATTCTCAGATTTTTGTATTTAGCCCTGGTTTCTCTGCTGAGCTTTAGTCATATGTGTCCATTTCTGTGATTTGGTGATTCTGTGAAATGCATTAATCAGAGAATAAAATTTTAGAATATACAAGAAGGGGAGAGTATAAGAAAGAGAACAAAGACAAGAAAAATTTAGAAAAAAGCAAAGTTAAAAAAATTTTAGCAAACAGTAAGTTAGAGGAGAGGACAAGAAAGGAAATTTTGAATTAACCACTCAACAGAGATGGGAAAGAAGGGACAAAAGAAGAAAAAAAATATCAAATTCAGTGCTAAATTAAAAATAAATAATCTAAGTAAAGTTCCTAAATTAGGGAAAGGGTGGGCAAATACGAGTAGGGAATTGGGGGAGATAAAGAACCTTTAAGAATAGAGTTGCATCCAATGCAAAAACTAATTTCAGGGGCAAGGCATTTACTGTAAAGAGGAAGGGAAATTTTAAAATGTAAATAAATACTAAAGAAACAAATGGAAGGAAACAAAAACGTAACTCATTAGTTTGAATGTGACTGGACTAAATATTCCAATAAAATGAGTGTGGCAGAATGGATAAAAATGCAAAAGCCCACAATCTATTATTTACAAGGAAAATATTTATAAAGCAAAGATATAAACTCAAAATGAGATATTTGAAAAAATTAGCTATGATTTTTAAAAAGTAGGATTTGCAATCATTCTGTCAAAAATAAATTCACAACATAAACAGAACAACAAATTAAGTACTTTATACTTAAAGGAATCATAAACAATGAACCAATATCAGTATTAAACACGTATATATCAGATAACAGCATCTGAATTCATAAAGGAAAAGTTAACTGAATTGCAAAAAGACTTGGAGAGTAACACAATAATAGGAGACTTTAACATTCATTTCAGAGCTGGACTAATCAGAACAAAGATAAACAAAATTGAAAATAGAAAAATGAATAAACTGGAGAATTTGGAGCATGAAAACTTACAGGTTCTCCTGAATGGGAACATTAAAGAATCTACATGTTACTTACCATCACATGGCACTTTTACAATAATAAAAAAAAATCACATACTAGGTTATAATTATAATTTTTTAAAAACCACAAATATTAAGCATATCCTTTTCAAACCATGATGCAATAAAAATAGTGATCAATGATAAGAGTACAAGCAAAAGGTACCAACCTAAATGAAGACTTAATAATGACATCCTGAATAATGAATGGATCAAAAAATAAAGCATAAAAACAATAGTTTCATTAAAGACAATGATAATTGAGAGTATACCAAACTTTTTTGGATACAACTAAACCAATCTTCAAAGGAAAAATTGCATTTCTATAAACATTTATTAGGAAAAGAGGATTACTGAACTAAATATGTAACTTTTTAAATTAGAAAAACATCTGAAATAAGCATAATGGAGCAAATTTTGAAAATTAAAGAGGAAAAAGATAAATTGAAAAACACGCACAACTATGGAACTATTAAAACCAATACTAAAAACTTTTTTGAAAAGGCTAAGAAAATGAAAACCTTCAGGCATCATGATTGAATAGAAAAAAGAGAAAAATCAAATGAGTAAAATTTTAAAATGAACAAGAGAAGGGGCTAAACAGAAGAAATAGATGATGTCACTCCCAACAAGGAAGTCAGGAAGGGGAGCATGTTTTGGAGCAAAGACTGACCGCAGCACCAACCAAGTAGATCTGTCCAACAAATAGTTCGAAAGTTGAGTCTGGAGAAAGACCAAGGCCTCAAAAGCCAATTTAGATTTGGTGATCATCCACCAAAGGTGGCAAAACTTCTGACAGGAGTGAGGGAGACCAGTGGAAAATGAAGCACAGAAAGAGAAGACTGGACCAGAACTTCAGGGATGGCCTATACCATTAAAGGTAGGAAGAAGAGCCAGAGAATAGTCAGAAAGAAAGAGAACTTAGAAGAGTACAGTGACATAGAAACCAACTGAACAAAGAATGTTTAGAGGTGGGAGGAAAGGAGCATTCTAACTCCGTTTTAATTCTAGATCTCTTTTTTTTTTCTTTTGGATCTAGCCTCTCTCTACTCTAGGATGTACTCTTCTCCTAGCTTTTTCATACTATACTTTTCTGACAACTTCTGTACCACATTCTTGTAGAGCTGGGTCTCAGACCGTTCCCTACTATTTTCCTTATTTTGACATCAGAAAAGAGAAGCCAATCAGATGAATTCAAATAAGACCTTTCCAAAATCCCTGGCTTTTTGGTGAGTTATCAAGCTGAATTGATTGTGTTCCTTCACTGTGCTGGATTCAGAGGTGTTGGGGAACTGTCCTGGTTAATTTACTTCACTTGTTTTTTTACTCACAGGGATCTTTAAATCTTCCTTTGTGGAAATTAAAACACAATAAAGATACATTCTTTTAAGCATTTCTTAGCCTGTCTGGTTCTTATTAAACCCCCTCCAAGTCCCCAACAGATGAAATAAAGTAGGTATCTCTCCTTTTCCCTCGGAGAGTGCAGAGAGGGAGAGAAGGCACACCTTCCACTGGAGAGAGTTGCTTGTGAAGTGCTATGTGTCTTCAAAGGAACACCAGATTTCAGTTAGTGCTAGAAGAGAAATGAACACTGTAAGGGAAAAGATCAAGGTTTGTAGGGGAGTGTTAAAATAACAGAAGCCTTTCAACAAGCAGTGTTGAAGGTGCTGTTAGAAGGATAGATAGATAGATTGGGCCTGGGAAAGAGTGGGGCTAGGACATGAAGCGTGCAGCAGATTCAAGTACAGACACAGATCAATTTGTAGAAAAAAAAAGCTTCGTGGAAAGAAAGTGCTTTACTAGGTAAGAAGTTGAAGATTTGACTGGAATCCATGTTCTTGGAATATAAAAGGAAATTAAGAAGCTTGGTGAAGGCGTGGGTGGGACAGTGGGGAAAGAAGGATCACAAAGGCTGCACTGGTACGTGTTCATAACAAGGGGCTTAGAAATGCTGAGCCAAAAGCTTTTAAAAATGAAAAAAAAAAGTTTCATTGTCAATTACAAGTGGACAAGATACATAGTATTTGGCTTCATTTTGGTGGTTTTCAAAAATCATTTATACATTGTCCTTATTCTTATTATATTGGTACAATCCAGTCATGAACAATAAACTATCCCTCCAATTACTCATCACATTTTTTAAAAATTTCTTCCAGATTTGCTATAACTTGTATATGTGTGCTTTATAGATTGTTGTTGTTCAGTTATTTCAGTCACGTCCAACTTTTTGTGACCATTTGGGGTTCACTTAGCAAAGATACTGCAGTGGATTGTCATTTCTTTCTCCAGCTCATTTTACAGATGAGGAACTGTGGCAAACAGGGTGAAGTGACTTGTCCAGGATCACACAGCTAGTAAGCGTCTGAGGCAAGATTAGAACTCAGAAAGATGAGTCTTGTGACTTAAGGCCTTGCACTCTATCCCCTGTGCCACCTACCTGCTAGTTTGTAGTTAGAAATTATTTAAAAATGTGAACCACTGCTAGTTTTTCACATATTGCTATAACTAGCCACTTGGCTTATATAACTACATCTCAGAATCTTTGTTATTCATCCAGCAAACATTTGAATATCTACATGTAAGATAGTGACCCAGTCTGAATGAACTGTGTGGCAGCAGAGGGGCTTGCCTTCAGAGGACAGAAATGGAGAATAAACTTGTTTCATAGCCCTTGCAGTTTATTTTGAGTTCTTAAACTCTACAGTTGTTTTGCAGTGAAAAGAAATGTCTCTTTTCTCACATCTTTTTTCAAATACATTTATCATACTTCTTGTGACTTGTTTCATAAACTTGGTTCAGTGAAATTTGTAGATGTTACAACCAAGGAGACCACTCTCCTAAATACTCAAAATGTATCTGTGATCTCACTGATTTGGAAGTTCTCTCCTATGATCGATCAGCAAGTATGTTATTAAGTGCCAGCAATATACGAAGTGCTGGGAATACAAAAACAGAAACGAAACAGGACCTTCACAAAAAAAGGAACTTATATTCTGCAGGGGGAAATAACAAAGTATATATAGTGTTTATATATATAAAAAAAAAAAGGTAACTTTGGGAGAGAGCGGGGAGACCAAAAATGATTGCCTGCATAATGTGGTACCTGAATAAAGAATCTTAAGAAAGAAATAATGAGGAAGTGCATGCTAGCACAAAGACAGAGATGAGAAATGGATTATCATGTGTGAGGAATAGGAAGACCAGTTTGATTGGACCATAGAGTCTAGAATGGGGATTGATGTGTGTAAAGGAAGGGGATTCCTCTACCTTCAGTTGGTATAATGATAAAAAATTAAGACCACATAAGAGAAATAAGGAGGTATACACACCCACTGATTCCTTTATGATGGTTTTCTCTGATAAGAAGAAACATGGTTAGTAAAGCAAGCAAATTAATTATACTCCCATGTAAACTTTAAATTGCTAAGCTCTAGAGAGAAGCAAGCAACTCTTAGAGCAGATATGGAATAAAACTTAGGGGATTCTCTTCTCTGCCCCCTCAACTCCCTCCCCATGGAACTTTAAAGAGGAGCTTCTCAACCAATAGGAGACATTACATCCAGTTGGAAACAGAGATGTACTCAAGACAAACATGGATAGAGTCATCCAAGAGAGGAAACTGCTTTGAGAAATGGGACCTCTGGCAGCCAACTGTACGCCCAAGGGAGCCATGTGAGGACTCTTTTGGTTTTAGGTCTTGCAGTTATAGGAGTTATGAGTTGCCTTTGCTACACTTTCCCTTTTCATGTGCCTATTACTACCTACTCTTCCCATGGACACTGTGTATTTATATATGAGAAAGTGCATTCCAGGTTTATGGAGAAGAAAGTTTTATAACCACTGGTTTTGCTATGCTTTCTTAGTAAATGCCTTTGCTAACAGCTGTGTGTCTGCAGGTTAATTGTTGATGGCAAGCACACTTGGTGGAAGCTTGTGAGTTGTAGGAATATAGACCCACAGAATTACCCTCGCATCCCTGATGTAGCATTTATCCTTTTGAGCACTCAATCTGTGAGTGTTTGTTAAGAGAGAATAGCCCAGAGGCAATGTTAAATGTAAGATTGTAAAAGGCTTTAAAATTACAACACAGAAGACTACTTTGTTATCCCACAGGCAATAAAGAGTCACTGGAGTTTATTCAGCAGGGAAGTACCATAGACCTAGGCTTTAGAAATATCACTTTGGCAGCTTGGGTGTAAATTAGATTGAAGGGGGAAGAGACTTGAGGTAGGAAGACCAAATAGGCTGCTACAGCAGGGGTCCAGGTGAGACGTGATAAGGGCTTACTCTAGAGTACTGGTGATGTGAGTTGAGAGAAGAGAACAAATTTGAGAGATACTGTAGAGTTAGAAACAAGATTTGGCTGTTGCTTTAATATGCAATTTGAGAGTGAAGAGTCAAGATGACACTAAGATCGTCAACCTGGGTGCCTGGAAGAAAAGTGGTGCCCTCTGCAGAAATAAGTGGGAAAGAGTGGTGGGTTTAGAGTGAAAAACAGTGAGATCTGTGATGTTGATTCAAACATATCCATGCTTGTTCAATCCCATATGACTGGGTGTAGAAATGAAAGGACAGCTGGGCTCTTACTGGCCACTGCTTCAGAGCCTGGAGCCTTCCAAAAGGTGATCTGGGGATGTCAAAGGGAGGGTATGCTGGGGGAGGAAGAGTATCCTGAGTAGCTGTGCACATATTATGGGTGCCTGTGTCATACCTGGGTTAGGCCTGTCTTGAGTAGTGACAGAAACTACTTATTAAATGATGCTTACAAACAACCTGAGTTAGCTTTAACCTCTGCCAATTTAGGAAACTAAAAATTTTGCTCTTCTCAGGAACTTTCCTAAACTGACATTGATACCTACCTGATAAAATTTCCTAAGTCAAAATTGCATAGATCACTGTTTAGATGTGTCTTTCCTTCCTTTATAGTACCAAGAAGAGCAACTTTATGATGCCATTGGTCCATTGTACCCCCATTATCCCTGTTTTATTAGCTTTTAATTATAATTGCCATTACCTTTTAGTTATAATTACCATACTATTATAATAGTGCTCACTAATACCTTCCACAAGTTTCTCACTGCCATTATCCATTTGGGGCCTGAAGAAATCCAGCCCTTGCTCTGCGATCGAGAAAAAACCATTCTGTTTGATGGCCTGGTCTTTGTCATCATGGAGACTGATTATCTGGTCCCTAGAAGCTTATTTCCTTTGGCTGTATCCAACTAATCCTATATATCCCCTTTTGTCAGAGCACACAAATACAGCAATACTATATTAGAGCTGGAAGAGACATTAGAGACCATCTAGTCCACTCTCTTTGACCTTTTATAGTTTGAGAGATTTAAGAAATAAGTGACTGACCTGGAACTAGAACCAAAGTCTTGATTTCAAGTCTACAACTTAAAAAAAAAATTTTGCAAAGGTTTAATATCAAATAGACAGCCATTGTCCCCCCTGTAGCAGTAATCACACCGGCATACCCAGGATGGCTGCTAGCACAGGTTCTTAGATCTGCTTTACTAGGACAGATAGCTGTTCAATGGGTCAACAATCTTTTTAAATTCTATTCATTAGTTCAGGGGATGAATCAGCATCCTGAACTTTAGAGAAAATCCAAATAAAGAAAATAGAGAAAATATAAGCAGAGAAATAAAGACCAACAGACAAGGCTTCTAAACTGTCTGAGAAATTAGCACAGATCAACAGAAAGATCCAGCTGTCTGACCAAGGCAACACATACATAGTTACCAGGGAGAGAAGCACCAGCAACTGGGTTTTTCAAAGAGGGGATGGGGGGGGGGGTTCCTTAATGGCTACCCAGAGTCTCATTTGGTCAAATCACAAGAATACTGCCAATGAGTGAGGCTCAAAGCAAAAAAGGCTCAGAGTATAGATACTCTTTGTAGAGCCAGAGGGCATTACAACCTTCATGACTCGGTGCCCAACTAGAAATTGGCAAAAGGCATGAAAGCCTTCCTACAAGCAAGCCTCCCCTAAGCAAGTTTCCCTTAATGGGCTCCACCTGAGGCCTATTAATGGGCAGGGAAGATCTTATATCCCATTAACATTACACCCCATTCCCCCCCCCAAAAAAAGCTTGTAAGGTATAGCCCTCCTCATACCTTGTAACACCTCAGTGGAGGGGAGGGGGGCAACAAGGGACAGGGAGCTGGTTAGGTTCACAGTTTAGCTCACTTCATAATCCTAAATTCTAGGTCTAAACTCCCTTAGGGACCAAGTCTTGGAACCTTGGCTCTTCAAGATTTTCCTGCTGAGCTGGCTGTCTGCACCATCCCACCTGAAGTCTTGGCTTCAAGGCTGTCATGACTTAAACACCCAGGTTCAGAGGGAGATCACCCCTGGCAACTGAAATTGTGGACAAACAACACAGAACAGATACCCTAGAATCATTTCTTGGAGCTAGGATAAAAGAGGGCTGGGATGGCATGGGACTCCTGCTATGGGTAAACTGTGATCTTTACCCTTTGGAAGCAGCAGGAACAGTGGTCAGAAAAGAAATTTTCCCAATCTGGCCAAGGGTAAAGGTACAGCCTCTTCTGGTTAGGAAACCAATCAAAGGAGGGATCTCCTATCCTTGTGCTAGGGGAATCTTTTATAGAATTTACCAAATATCTTAACCTGCTTAGTCTTAAAGGGCTTTTTTCCCCCACTCAGTAAGCAAAAGAAAGAGCAAAGGCAAGCAAAGAAAATTGGCTTCTTATTTTGGGCCACACTTAGCTGTTAAGCTCCATGGAGCTCTCACAAGAATTTGGTACATACACCATCCCACTTGCAATCCTGGCTCCAAAGTCATCACCACACCACCTAAAACAGAGATGGACAAACACAGAAGAGACCCCAAGCTCTTTTGTTGGAGCTGGGACAAAAGAGGGGAAGGGGAAGGTATCCTACCTTCAGAGGACCCATGCTATGGAGAAACTGGGACCTTCATCCCCTTGAAGCAGCAGGAAGGAATGGGGGGTGGTGGTGCAGGGAGCCAAGTCAATAATTCTTTACACTGTACCACATGTTCAGGCCAGCTTGCCCAGAGCAGATTCTCAAAACAGATGATTGCTGACTCTACTATGGCGATATTGCCTTTGCTGCTGGGTGCTTTGTGAGGTGGCCCAAGTTACTAAAGATCCTGGGAGTTCTTTTCTTAGCCTGAGAAGAGATTAAAGGATTCTGGGATCTGGACTTAGTTTTCTACTTCAATGACAGTTTTTAAATCTCTCAGGAAAGGAAAAAGGATGAACTAGAGGAAAGGGAGTAGCTGAAGAGGCAACTTTGAGCTCTAGAGCATGTGGTGCTGCTCAGTTTTGGAGAGAGAAACTGCTGGAACAATGAAGAATCACATTCATTCTATTCTGTTTTGTTGCCTCCTGATGAGTAGCACAGTTGTGTCTCTGCCATTTTACATTTTTGCTGGCTTTATTTGCTTTTTTGAAAAGTTACTAGACAGGAATGATACTGTGTCCTGAGTTGGTGTTTGTTACTGCTAGGTGGTAGGGGGAACTTTGATATGATGTTCAACTGCCTGGAGAGTGTTCCTCTTAATTTGGCAATCAATCTACCACCTAGGGGCTTAGAGCATTTTCTGAGTTATTCAGAAGCTATAGTTTAAGCTTTCTAGCTCTGCTGAGAAAGGAAGCCACATAGAATACCTTTGCCCTAAACTTAAACCCTCAAGAACTAATCTCATTATCTCCAAAATACAAATCACTTTGCACCAAGGGCCTTTGGATTTTCTTCACCTTGCTGCTCCTCCCCCTTCAAGGAAGGGGGAATGGTAGCAGAGAACTCAAAGAAAGTTGCTGGTTCCTTCAACAGATCCCCAATGGGTGGGGGAAAAAAAAAGTCACACTATGTTCCAGGCACTGTGCTTAGCACTTCACAATTATTCTCTCATTTGCTGCTCTCTCCAACCCTGGGAGGTAAGTACTGTTACTCTTATTTTATAGATGAGGAAACTGAGGCAAATGGGGGTTAAATGACCTTCTCAGGGTCACATAGCTACTGAGGGTCTGAGATGAAATTTGCATGTGTGTCTTCCTGACTTCAGGCCCTGCACTCTATCCCTAGCTGCCCCAAATCTATGACAGCCTATTTTGCATTCAAATAACCCACAAAGGCAGAATAAATTAATTTCCAGTGCAACTTTATTTGCATGATCTGAAAAGTGTACAGAGTACAGTTATTAACTATAAATTAGGAGAAGACTGCTTGCCAGGAATCTGATGCCATATCACAATTCAAGATGATTTTTGTTTAGGGAGTGTTATTACCTCTGGGAAGGGAATATTCAGTGGGACAAAGTGGTCCTACGATCCAATCAGGAGGAATGCTGCCTTCTAAGAAGCAGAACAATTCTTCTAGACTTCCCTGGGCTTGGGTCAGCTTAAGCTGGCTCTGGATCAGATGATGTTTGTCTAGATCTTCAAACCCATTACTTAGTGAAAAGGTGTTATGAAGTTCCTGCATGTCATAAGAAGCCTGTTGGAGCTTGTCTTGTAGGCTGCTTGGGAGACCTCGGACTTTAGGCATGAGGTCCATGAAGGCCGACTGCAATTTCAGAGCAATGCTATGGGTCATGCCCAGAGCTCGGATTTCCAGGAGCTATAAGAAAAATGGAAGACAGAAAGAGCTTAGTAAGCATCCAGTTGTTGCTCATTTTAGCACAAATTCTAGATTCCTCAAAAGAAGGCCTAATTAATATCTTTAGCTATTGCCTCAATTGCTTTTGTGCATATTTATAAGCTATGTGTGTATATACAGATATGCATACATTCATACATACATATATGCATAGATATCTAATAGGCAATGAGAAACAGTTAACACTTTTTAAATTCCTGTATTGGGAGCTGGAAGACTCCATTTAAACTCCTTTTACTCCCAGTGGGATTGTGGGGAAGATGCTTTAGACCTCTAAATGAATTCTGAAGTTTTTGCCACCTATACAAACTTCTTTAGTCTACCTTTTCTGCTAGTCACTCAAGTTCAGAAGTGAGTCTTTGGATTTTGGTGAAAAATTACAGCAAAAGGAAAAGTCAGTTGCCATGATCCATTGACTGTAAGAAATCTCTGTTCTCCCTATTATCCTGCTTCAGTTACTTGTCAGCTAGACTATTTCAATATCCTGCACCCCCAACTGATTCTTATTATAGTTTCCCCCTTATAGCAAGGCTAGGTCATTTTTTGGGGGGGGGGGGGGGAAGAGGCAATTGTTCTTTACCACGATATGACACCAATGCAATTCCCACGGCAGCTGCTGTGAATATGCAGATGTATTTCCAGGGTTGGGTCACAAAATATAAGAAACTTTCTTCCTCAGAAAAGAAACCAAGATAGTTATTCATATGCCAGAAAGCCAAATCTACCACGGTAATAAAGAAGTTGGTACACATTACCAATGCAAGGAGCACTGCCATCCCCAAGTCTTCCCTCCATAAGGTCTCCCCACAAACAAACTCCTTTAGGCAAAATGGCCCTCTCTCATCCAGGCTAGCTGTTCTGCCTCTCTTTACCTCCTCTTTCTCTCAGCTCCATTTGACTTTCCCACTTCATGTTCCATCTGTTAGGCAAGCTTTTCCCACCACAGGCTCAAAGCAGATCACATAGGCCTATTAATGGACAAGAAAGATCTTCCCATTCCATTAACTATACATTTGGCCCCAAGATCTTTTGTGTCCATTATATAGGTCAATGGGACTTCAGGGGCAACTGGTATTGACAGAACTTCACAATACTGTAACAAGGATAACAGAAAATAAACACAGAAAACAATCTTAGGGCAGGGACTTGAGTACAAGCACCCCATCATTCTCCCATTCAACAAATGGGACCCTAAATCACCTGGGGTAAGGTGTAAAAGTCTCTTTTCTTGGTATATCTTATCTAGTTTGTTAGTTGGAATACCATCTATATTCTTCCAAAATCTATTTCTACTCTTAATAAAGCAGTAAACAATTCTTTCCTTGTTAATCTATTCTGACTTTGAATCCACTGGCTATTTCCTCATCTCTTGAGGAAATTTATCTTTTCCCCCCCATTCTCTAAGTTCCCTAACTGTGAAATCTTATCCAGCACCTCTGAAAGAAGGTACCCTGTTTCCCCAATTAGAGTCACAATTAGGTGTTTATAAGCAGGAGCAGATTTCACTATTGTATTTCTATGAGGAACCATTAAGAGAGTGCTATGATAAGCATCAACATCTCTGACCATTACTGCCATTTTCATTACTTATTCCTTTAACTTTCTCACATAGTCTCTAAGCAAATACCGAAGTCTGTCTCCACTAGGCTGCAGAGTCAATGGGATGCTGCTTGCCGCATCCCTCTGCAGCCAAAGCTGACAGATTAGTTTCACTGTTACCTCCTTGAAGGACGGGTCCTAAAGTTTGTTGTACAAAAGGATTCTAATACCTATACATTTCAAACAGTCTGTTATCTATCCATACTTTTTGGCCCCCTCATCACCGATTCTCACCATCCAAAATACTAGTGACTCTCCCATTTTTGGCAGTGTATTGACTTAAAATGTGTGATCTCCTGCTGAGGAAAATCCTCAGTAACTTTCTTAAACACTGTGTGTCCTCCCTGGTTCTCCTGCTTACTTCGTATTATTGGACATGTACCCAGTCTTAGAAGCCTTTTCATCTAAATTTGTTTCATTTTGCTCTTATGTTTCTGGGTCCTCATCAGTCCCGGCACTAACAAGGGTTGCATGCACCTTCCTCTTGAAGGCTTTTCTGTTCTTTTTCCGAAGCTAAACTCACTGGTTTTTTTTCCTACCACCTGATACTTTTTAGCTTGCTCTTCTAAAGGAAAGTTTGAACACTGTAGCACAGAAAGTTTCTCATGCAAACCAGCTAACTCCTTTTCCATCTTAACCCTTTCCTCCAGCAATTTGTCTTTGCTTTTACAATGACTTAACAATGCCTATCTTCTTCTACACACTCATGCCATTTCTTTCCCCTGTTCTATTGGTATTCCTTGCAGACATCTTTCTAAATCTCTGGGTTCTCCCATCTGTAGCCTTGGTTCTCAGTTTTCACAAAGTCTTGTGCTTTTAGTTCATTCTTTTGCCAGGGTGGAATAAGGTAAATCCTTGCATCCCAGGATACCTGTTTCCTTCCCTAGAGCCTTCCTGTCTCCAAGTAGGTTTTATATTTTGCCATCCTGTTTGTGACCAAATATATCACCAGCGTGATACCCAGAGCTGCTTCTGTGAATATGCAGATGTATTTCCAGGGTTGAATCTCAAAACATAATAATATACTTTCCTCAAAGAAGAAACCAAGATATTTATTCATATACCAGGAAGCCAAATCCACTATGGTAATAAAGACATTGGTACACGTTACCAACATAGGGAGCACCACCAAGTCTTCTATCAGGTCTCCCCACAAACAAGCTCCCTTAGGCAAAATGGCCCTCTCTCACCCAGGCTAGATGCTCTGCCTCCTCTCTCTCAGCTCCATTTCACTGTCCCACTTTATGCTCCACCCATTCAGCAAGCTCTTTCCAGCACAGGCTCCATGTGACTCAGGCACAAGCCAGGTCACATGGGTCTATTAATGGGCAAGAAAGATCTCCCCATTTCATTAACACACAGGATAACATGGCTAATAAGTGTCCGAGTGCCAATTTGAACTCGGGCATCCCTGACTCCAGGGCCAATGCTCTATGCACTGTGCTACCTAGCTGCCTGAGGCATATTACTGTACTGTTCTGGTCCATAGTTAGAACTAGCATTATGTTGTTGAGTGCTGGGCTCCAGGTGTTGACATCCTATTTCTCACCCCTCCTAGTACCAGCTACTATTTGCTGTCTTCCTCAATTGTTTTGGACTGTGTCTGAGGGTCCTGGGGAGATCAGGTCCTTCTCTTGAGGCTTTTTCTTCCTGCCTCTTCATAGGAGCCACCTGACCTGGGGAACCTATGCTTGTGCAGAATCAGCCAAGATGACTTACATCT
>CM053583.1:243670937-243686318 GCA_028627135.1 Pseudochirops cupreus | reverse complement strand
TTAGGAGTCCCGAGACCCAAGTTTGAATCCTGCCTCCACTTGGAGCTTGGAAAGTTAAAGCTTCCTAAGGCCATTGTTTCTTCCTTTGGTAGAAGAAAGGGATGCCCCCAAGACTCTTTTCAGCTCTCTAATCTATGACCTTTTGATTCCAAGTCTTTTCCTTATATTCCTTCAGCATGTTCTAGTATTTATGAAATCTAGCTTTCTTCTGAAGCTATATTCCTTGATACCTTCTCCAAGGATGAGTGCTCCTCTTCTCAAACACCCAATACAGGTTCAGGAAGAACTGGTAGACCACTTCTTTGCTCTTTTTCTGCCGCAACTCAACAAATTTGTCTTCTGAAGTTCACTCCTTCCTGTCTAGTTACTTGTTGCTTGTCCTCTCTGGAACTCTAGTTGATCTTCCCCCTCCCCAGGTAAGATTACTTGCCTTCATCTTACCCCAATCTCTGCTTCCTTCAGATACTCTGGCCTTCTAGAGTCCAGATTCAGACTAAGGTTGATTTCATAGTGATTTCTTCTGCATATTAAGGACTAGTCACCTAGATACAACTTCTTATACCATATAGGAGGATACCAAAAAAAGGAAAAAAACCTGACAAGTTTCCCAAGAGCCTTGATAGTCTTATCCCTAGAATATTTTCCCTTATTCCCAACCTGACACACTCTGGTTTTCCCTTCTCATCCTCCAAAAGCAAAAAGGCAAGATAATCTTCCTCCAGAGGCACTTTGTAACAGTCACCTTTCTGACAACACCCCCACCCACCCCAAATCACAAAATAGCTCCCACTAGATTAGAGGAGTCACAATCCAGTTGCCTGGATGCTACTTAAAGATCTCAGCACCTTTCAAGTCACTATGCTGAGGATTTTCTTTTCTTTCCACCTTCTTGATTTATCCTTTTTCAAGTCTAGCAGAAGTCCCTATCCTTCATGAAATCTTCCCTGATGAATTTTAAAACTCCTTTTGTTTTATTTTTGCCAATTTATTTTCACATATTACACTTAGTACCTCTGAAGGCTACAGAAGCTGTGAGTAGCTATTCTCAAGTAAGTCATAGCTATACCTGCAAAGATGTACTATTTAATTTGTTAATACATCAGATAAGGAGTTCACTAGAGCTTTTGAGGGATCCAGAAAGTTTCAAGGTGAACTAGGGTAATTAATTCACAAGTAATTGGTAACCAAGTTGCTATTAGGAGTTTTGAGGTCTCATTATTATGAGTTTTCCTTGAACTCTAAAAGCATGATGCCATTTTTTATTCTCCTATGCTGTTGGACACAATTACCCCTAGTTAGTATGGTAAGTCAGCCCTAGGGTCTATATAGGTGCCTTAAGGTCTTGAATTTTATATATATTATTTTAGATGGCACTATAATCCAAGACTTCCTGAAGATAAAGACTTTTAATATGGTGTGTTAGGAACATACCATGTTGTCTACCGATTCATCTTCACCTATTCCCATTATCTTCATTAAAAAATATATATAGCTTCAGGTCTTACATAGTGGCCAACACCATTGTTCTAGTTACCCTCAGTTTTCAGCCTTGTCATTATGCCTGTGTCCTCATTCTCTCTACCCCTCCCATATCTAATTGTAGAGGCTTATTGATTGCGCAGCTCCTATCTGTTCCCTTCTTTCTACTCATGACTCCAACCCTAGTTCAGACCCTTTTTGCCTTACCCAGACTAGCATGATAGCTTCTCATCTCTCTTTTTTTCTGATCAGTTTCTGATCAGGCAACCGAAGTAATCTTCCTAAAGCAGAAGTCTGCCATATCCTTACTTGGGAAAAATCCTCTAGGATTTTTTTATAATTCATCTTCTATTTACCTTTCTAGGTGTATTTTACTTTCACTTTCCCCTTTTATATATTCAGTTCCATCCAAGCTACCTACCTGCTATCCCCTCAAACTTGAGAATGCTACCTTCAAACAAGATGGACCATTTACATGTATGCCTAGAAAATACTTTAATCCCTATGTCATGAGTCCCTGCTTGACTTCAAGGTTTAGGTCTTGTATTATTCTCCTATGGTAGACCTTTCCTGATCCCCACAATTGTAAGTTCTCATCATCCTCCAATATTTACATAATGAAGTCTTCCTAGTTGAATGCTTCTGGAAGTTTGAGGCAATTAGGCATTTGTAATACATAGGAGCAAAACTAAAAAGTTCATGAGGTTACTGGTCCAATCCCCAAACAGATATCAGTTTGACATTAACATTGCATGTGCCTGTAAGTCTGATACCTTCATATCACCATCTGCATTTTCAGACTGGCTCCTACTCCATTTGATCCACATCTCAAATAGGGCCTTATAGTAATGCTGCTGATCCTCAGAACGATGCTTGCTTTGATAAGTCTGTTGGAACAAAGCATTTGGAAAGCTTGAGGATACAGGTCTGCCTTGTAACACGTTCTTCAGAATTAAGTATGTCAAGGAGTCAGAAATTTATAATTCCTTTCCTGTTATTGGAGGCTCTCCTCTTATGCATGCCATAATAAAATTGCCATAATAGAAAGGCTACATGGATAAGTGGAATCTAGAAGCAAGCTTGCTTCCCCTACTTTAACATCCCCCCATCACCCACACATATAACCACCCCTGCACCTCTAGCCTCCCTTGCCACTTCTGGCAAGGTAAAGGCCTGGCAGTGGAGCTTAAGGAATAAAATCAGTAGCAGTCAACGTTATACGATCTTGGGCGGCATGGAGAGGCAGTGTCCCCAACGCAGGCTATAAAGTCTGACCAGAATGAGATGTTTCTAATGTGATCAGTTCTGGGCATCATATTTTAAGGACACCATTCATGTTGTAGAGGTCGAAAGAACATTCAGAATGTTGAGAGACCTTAAGACCATGCCAGATGAACTTATTTAGTCTATAGAAGGGAAGACTTTAAAGTACTTGAGTGAGCTAACATGGACTAGAGGTTAGGGGTTTTTTTTGGTTTGTTTTTCCATTGATCCTAGTAGGATGGCAACTTCCCAAGAAAGGATATGACAGCCTTCTGCTTTAGGAATGGTGAGGGGTGGGTATGTAGAAGCTTTAGTCAAAAGTTGACATGGGTTATATATAAGGAATTGTGTAGGGAGTGAGTGGGGCAACTTAAGCAATATTCAAAGTGCCCTGCTTTGATAAATAATGAATGGGTTCTTCTTTACTATGTTATTAAACAGAAGTTGGGGGACTGTCAAATTGTTGCTATATGAAAAGCACTAGATGACTCTATATGACTTTTTATGTCAAATGGCCTCTGAGGTCTCTACCAACTAGATTCTGTAAAAATACTGTTAGGAAGAACTAGTTGGTTTTAGAAGTAGCTTAAAGAGTATAGAAAATCCTACCAATTCAATTGCTTCATAGAGTTGGTACAAGAGTTTTCTGATGTCGTTTTTGGCACCTCTGATATTTTCCAATGCATTCTTATATGCCTGGAGCTGCAGGTTGCTTGGCAGAGAACTTAGTGAGGTGAAGTAGCCTTTATCTCTTGGAAAATCTTCTCTAACGTAATCTCCATATTCCTCTGAAAATTCTTGCATATTAGCTATTTTGAATAAAAAAACATGAATAATTCTACTAGAATAACACTTAAACATTTACTAAGCACCCACTATGTGCCAGCTATTCTGCCAAAGGTATAAGAGGCAGCAAAAGACAGTCCCTCCCCTCAGTCTAATGGGGGAGACAACATGCAAACAAATATATGCCAAGCAAGGACGTAATTAACAGAGGGAAAGCATTAGAATTTAGAAGGGTTAAGGACTAATAGTGAGCCGATCTTAGAGACCTTGACGATCCATAGGCTATTCCCTCTCTGCTTGTTGTGAGGAAAGCTAAGCTATGCTACATGACCAAATCCATAAGGAAGTTTCATTTTTGTTAAACCTAGGCCTTAGGCACTAGAATCATAAAACATCAGTTTCTTATTCAGGGCTGAATATGTAATAGCTATAAGACTGCTGTACTCTTAAAGATAAATTTATGTGCAAGTGATTAGTAGCAACTTCACATTTAAAGGAAGGTAGATGATTAAGTCATAGGGTACATCATGACATATTCTAATCAGGAATTAGCCAGACTATTGTACACTCAAATGCAGGACTGAATAAGAGAAAAGACTAGAGGAATTGTATATAGCTTGATAGTCACTGACCCGCATCTGATGAGATTGGGAGGTATTTGTCCATTGTCGCTTCTAGTTCTTCTAGTGTTCGTTTCTCCTCTTGGATTTCAGACAAGATTTTCTGTTCATCAGACACAGATATTGTGGTAACAGGACAGATGCTTGTGGCATCATCCTTGCTGGAGTCACTCTTCATGGCATTAATTAATAAATCAGTTCCTTTCGATAGTTGAGCTTTGTCGAGTATGAACTCTTTAGATGAAGGTGATTTCTAGAAAGAAAATTTATAATGCCTTAGGCTCCTAACATGTTTTGGTCCCATCGTTTTTAGCTTTTTCATATCCCCAAATGGATACTAGTATATACTAGGTTTCAACCAAACTATATTTCGGGGTCTACTAGGTTACATGTTCCGTTATCTCAATTTTCTTGATGCTTGTAACCATTGCTACTTGGGGAAATCTTAACCTGTTTTAAAGGTTAGAAAAGCCTTCTAATAATTCATAGAATTCAAAAGTGCTGACAAGATCTACCTGAATAGAGGTCAGGAAATGTTCCCATCTTTGTACCTCTAGCAATGGTCTTTCCATATGGTAGGCACTTATGTTAACTCTTTTTTGAGCTTCAATTAGACAAGGTAGAATAGAAAAGAATGTAGTTTACCCTTATAAATATTTAGTAGTTTCAAGTTGCTTCCAGTAATTTCAGAGCCTTCTCTTATTTAACACTACTTAGAATTTGTGTTCATATGTGCATTTTGAGGTTTAACATGAAGGCTCAAGGCTCAGTGGCAAAAAAAAAAATTCTTTTTTGAATGGGAAGTGCTTTGGAACTACCCATTTAGAGAATGAAGGAATAGAGGTGTATATAGTCCTGAGAGGGGGCACTAGATAAGAGTAATTATAGGCAAAGAAACAAAAATTCCGGTTAGACAACTAAGTATGGAAGTAGATATCAGATGCTAGCCAAAAAAAAAAAAGACAGAAACCAAGGGAAACCTATGATTACGAAAACATGGTTTTGGTGGTGGAGAAATATGGTATTCAGGGGGCAGGGGAGAGCAGAAGAATAGGTTTGGGTTGGGAAGAATCGAGCTAGCTCCACATAAGGGGTGTCAGTCTGGGATTCAAGGCTCACAAAGTTTGTTACAACAACTCCTCGTGGAAATGAGGTTTGGATACGTCCTGCTGTATGAAACAAATGGCTGATAAAGGGGCAGGTACAAGGCACCACAGTCCTTTTGAAGAAACCCTCCCATACTCGGGGGAAGAGACTGGCGATCTCGAGGTTGCCTTTGCTTGTACTTTACCTTCCTAACAGATGCATCTGGGGGGCTCTGGGCCTGGAGACCGAGGACTGGAGTTCAGATATGACCTCAGACATTTATTAGCTGTGTGATTCCTGGCAAGTCAACGTCTGCCTCGGCTTCCTCAACTATAAAGTTAGCATGAAAAATAGCACCTACCTCAGAGGATTTTTTGTGAGGATAAAATGAGGTATTTTTAGAAGCACCTGGCACATAGTAGGTACTTAAGTGCTAATTCCATTCTCTTCAAGGCCCTCCCCAAAATCAATTTGAATGTTGTGATTAATTAGGACTGAGGAGAGGAGTATGGATCTCCCTCTGCAGTAGGTTAAAAAACTCGATATTTTATCTGTGTTACCCAGATTTACCTTGCTGAGAAGTTTCTTTTAATTAGCCCAAAGTTTTGCCTGTTAGTGGCTCACACTCTTAAGTTTATTCTCTATGTCTGTAAGATCTGGTATTTATTCGTTCTTTTTTGCATAATCTCTTTACAGGTTCTTTACTCTGACCTCTTCTGTTTTCCACCTTTGATTAGTGTAGACAGCAGTAATTTATTCAAGTTAGTTCCCTTTCAAATACACACTTAATAAAAAAAAGAATTTGTGTAGGGCCCTTCTTCAGTTTACCAGGGTTAGATCTGAAATTCAGCCTCAAATTTCAAAGGAAATGGTTTAAAAATTTTAGAAGGGTGACATGTAGTAGAAAGCCTGTATAAGGCAACTATGGACTACATTCAACACACACAGCCTAATTACTTCTCTATCATAATGAACTCAGTGCCAACTCCTAATAGGATGCCGTAAACTCAGACAATTGAGACATTAGACCCAAGACTGGATTGTTTTCATAGTGGATTCAGAATTAGATCAGACTGTTCATAAAAATTACCTCCATTGATACCTGTGGTCTGCTCATTCTCTCTAGCCTGATAGGCTCACGGGAAGCTGAAAATAAAAGCATTATTGATTAAAAACTAGAAGGTGTTGATGGGGATAGCCTCCAGTAAGGTAACCTAGTAGTGACAAGTCTTTGGGACAACCACCTCTAATTTTTCTTTCTGCCTTAAAAAAAGATTCAAGTTACAGAAGTTTCTATTTCACAAGAAATGACTATGTTGAATTCAGAGGCTGATTACTCTAAAATTTTTATGTAGATGTTTAATAATTCTAACCTGTTTAGGTGATTTATAATAATAATTCCATATTCAGAATCATAACTCTATACTATTCTTGAAGGCATCCATTTTTTACTTTCTACTGATTGGTACAAATAGGTATTCTAAGGTAGCATGCCATAATAGAAAAGGGCATTGAATTTGGAGTCAGAGGGTTTGGGCTCAAATCCTGCTCTGAGGCTTACTGCCTGTATGACCTTGGAGAAGTACCTTCCCTTTCTCTGGACTCAGGTAATTAATTTGTCAAAGGAACTAGATGAGATGATCTCTCCAGCCCCTTCCAGATCCAAATACTGTGATCTATTCTCCATCCAGCCTTCGGCCTCCTACAAACACAATAAAAGGTCTTAAAGGCCCAGGTGAAAGTCTGTGGATCATAGTTATCTTGTTGGGAAGAACACTGTATCCATATTGCCAACAGAAGGAAACCTGATGTTTTGTTTTATTATAACATTTATATGATATAGGTGTAATACTTAGAGATTGTTTCCTAACAGGGCTCCTAAGCTATATCAGCTTTGGGGCGGGGGGAAAAACTTTGGTTTCCAATCACTGAAACAACTGTTTTGGCCCAACTTTGGAAGTAATTGGAGCTCTCAACTAATTCTGGGTCAAAACTCTGAGATTCTCGTTGTTTAGTGTGCTATTTTGATGTCACTTCATTCCTGGCCAACAAGAGGGAGTTTTGCTTTAATTCTTAGGCAAACTTTGTCCAATCCAAATTCAAATTTTAGCCCACTAAACCAGTGGTTCTCAACCTTCCTAATGCCGTGACCCTTTAATACTTGTATGTGGGCGTATCTGCATGTGGGTGGATAGAGGAGCGGTGTTTTCGTTCCTAAGACTATAGGAAATGTGTTTTCCGATGGTCTTAGGTGACCCCTGTGAAAGGGTCATTTGACCCCCAAAGGGGTCGCAACCCACAGGTTGAGAACCACTGCACTAAACAGACAGTACTATCTTACTTGATCAATTTAAAACATGCCAGCAACCAGAACTATCTCCTCTTTCAAGAGACTCTACTAAATACATCAGGATCACTTTCCAATTAAAGCAATGCTCACTTACTTTTGGCAGTTAGCTTAGTGACAATCTCTTTTGCATCATCAAGTATATTAGAGATCTTCTCCATCTGTGAGGGGCTTGTTCTGGTTTCTGCAAGACAGAGAGTCTCTTTGCCAGGAGTAGATGTGTAGTCCATGCAAGCCTCCTTTATGCCAGTAATAGTGATAGGGTTAAAGTGATACCCAGCCATTTTTTCTTCCCATTCCAATCTAAAAGGAAAATATGACTAACATGAATGAATCTCAAAGAAACATTACATTATATGGCATGGAAGTTCTCTGGGGAATTCGATCTTAGCAGTATAATGGCAAAAACACTGATTAGCAGTTAGAACACCGGGGATTGAATTTGTGCTCAGGCATTGCTGTAATGTTGGGCAGGTACTTTTAGCAATGTAGTTTGTTCCTAGGTGGTACAGTGGATAGAGCACCAGGCCTGGAGTCAGAAAGACCCAAGTTCAAATCCAGCCTCAGATACTTCCTAGCCATGTGGCTGTAGGCCAGTCATCTCACTCTATTGGTCGCAGTTTCCTTATCTGTAAAATGGATTAGAGAAGGAAATGGCAAACCAGTACCTTTGCCAAGAAAACCCCAAATGGGGTCACAAAGTCAGACATAACTGAAAAATGACTGAACAACAAAATTGTTTCTTTGTGAGATGGGGGATAAATACTTTTGCTATCTAGCACACAGTATTATTGAATTAACATGAAATTAACATATGTGAAGAACAAGCAAATTAGCTCAACTATCCTAAAGTGTAAACAAATGATCCAAACTTTTGGGTGTTGGCCAAAAAGAGGGAGGTGGGGAAGACACCTACCAATATTTTAAGAAGGTTACAATATTGGTTGTTATCCCCCTATCCTTTGGGCCTTGTTTCAAGGGGAACTTATGTCTTTTCCCTGTGCCTTCCCAATATTGTCCTAGCCCTTTCATCTGGCATTTATATATGTGTATATCAGTATTAGGTGCCACAGTATTGCAGTTTGGGGTCTGAGGGTGTTTATTTGGAGGCTAGAGAAGAAAGTTCATGTGGATCTAGGGTCCAAGAATTCTTCCACTTTGCTTGAAACAGCAATGCAAAAAAAAAAAAAAAAGAATTTGTTAGTGTTATCTCCTTGTCCTCTGCAGATGCAAGTGGTCCTGAGAAATAGCAACTTACTTCAAGAGGACTGTACGGAAGGAAGACAGCAGTTCAGAGCTTGTGTAAGGATAGAGTAGACCAATAAAGGGTTAGGAGAACAATTACAGTGACTTTGAAGAGGTTAGTGTTATATTAAGTCAAGTGATTAGTGAAATGGCAAGCTTGAAAGGGAAAAGGCCTGCATCTACTACAATACTAGAAATTGTGTAGCCCCCATGTTTTCTCTTCACTAAGGCATCACTGACTTTTTTAGAAGTTTAGTTCATTTCCAAAGGAATTAGTATTACCACAGACCACTTACAAATCAGATCTTAACTTTACTTCTGTGAAACACATGAGGGGAGCTGAATGGCCAACTTAGAACTGCCTATTTTCACTCAAGTCCCCAGTCTTGTAAAGCAGTCAAATTCAGTTCAAAGGCATAAGCATACCCTTTGGAAGTCAGATCAGAATTTTCTTAGGTGAGATGATTTCTTATAGAGTCTAAGATGCTAGAATTTCATACTTTAAAAAAAAAAAGAAATGGAGAAGTTGGTACCTTCCAGCCTCTATTTCTCCATCTGTAAAACGGGGATAATAGCACCAAATAGTTGTTGTAAGGATCAAACATCATGATATATATATATATATATATATATATATATATATATATATATATATGTATGAACTATTTGTAGACCCTGAAGAGCTGTACACCTGTCATTGTCACCATTATCATCCCTTCCTCCACCACATCTAGTTGGGAGAGGGAAGAGATAGAATCCAAGTATATGAGTTAGTAGCTCAGTCTCTAGACTTTAAGTAATATGTAGTTCTGATTATACATTGACAGAACTAAGTGGTCTGTCACTATCTGCCCTAAGACTTGCAATATTTAATCCCAAGCACTCTCTTGAGCTGTGGCTCTGTTCCTTTTCCAGTGACTTGGCATCAGAAAAGGTGCTGAGATTTCCCCCCCCTCAAGTTTTAGGTCTTTGGGGCTTCTCAGTTTTAGAGGCCTTCTCAGTTATATAAAGCATATTCCCACAAAAACCCAAACTCTAAATTTAACATAATAGAAAGTTAACTGATTCAAAATGATAATGGGTACAGAGAAACATTTGGCTGGAAATCATTTTGATACAAAACAGTGTATTGTTTTCTGTGCAAACTATTCATACAGTTTGAGACCAAGTTACAAGATCTTTTCCTTCAAGGAAAGAAGGTTCATTTATCAGAAGCGTTCAGTTATTACTGATACCAAGGTGATCCATCACAACGAGTTAATTTCTTAGAATCACTTCAACCAATATCTGTTTTTAATACTTATTTTTTAAAAATTTTTAGTTTTCAATTATTTTCATAGGTTAAGTTTTCTCCTCCTCCCTCCTCCCCAAGACGGTTTGCAATCTGATATGGGCTCTACACATACATGCCTATTAAACATATTTTCACATTAGTCATCCAAACATTTGTTAGGTATCTACATTTTACCCAGCACTTTAAGGGGCTCTAGGAAGAGAGGAAATAGTTAAATAACAAGGTTACACATTTAAAAGTGGCAGTGAACTTAGAGGTCATTTAATCCGACCCTTTCCTTTTGCAGATAAGGAGAATGAGGCTCTAAGAGCTTAAGTCACTTGCACAGTCAGAATTAAGAAGTAATTGCAGGTGCTCCAACTCCCTTTCCCCCCTGTTCTGTGCCACCTGCCTACCTTTTTTAAGCTTACTCTTCAGTAGGGTAGTGTGTACAGCATCTAAGGCCATTAATTAGGTACAGAGTACTTTATGCCTTGGGAAGTTTTGGAGGGGGCTGGTGAAGTAGATAATGCTTTGTGGCAATGGCCTTTCAATTGAGTTTAAGGGCTGGGGATTAAAAGGTGGCAACGTAAAGAATACATCCCAACATCATCCAGGCACAGCCCTGCTGTTGCCATACCTGTCCCCAGTTTACCCTTGTGCTTATCCAGACACCAGAGGTCTTAGAGAGCATAATGTAGAAATTTTAGGGCATTCCATATAAAAGTAATTTAGTATAATCATTAGAGGGCTGGGAGGGAATGTTAGAGAACCAGAGTCAGTATTTGAATATACTGTTGTATGGGCTGCTTTGCTAGTCATCATAACTCTCTCACAGGGGACAAAGGAGTGGGAGTATTCGAAAGTCTGGACTCCAAAGACATTTTGAAGGTGCTGTAGAAATAGAGAGAGATTTTGATGGCCACATGAAGTAATTTACAACTAAAGTTTTAGGGGAGATTCACCTCAATGCCATTCTATTGTGCATCTACTTTTTTTTTTAAACCAGATTACAAAAATAAGTCACCTACCTGTTCAAAGGTATCATAGTTTAGTGAGGGGGAAACAGTTCTAGATTTAGAAATCAGAAGACTTCAGTTCAAATCCTGGCTTAATTTTTTTTAAAGACTTTTTAGTAAGTAACAACTCTTTGGGCCTTGATTTTTCTCATTTATAGAATAATGGAATTGGACCAGATGAGCTCTAAAGTGCCAAGCCCTAAAATGCAATCGATTGCCACTCCTAATTATTTCTTTACCCATTTCTTTTATATCCTCCACTGCAGCTTTGCTCTTCTAGTCTTTACTTGGACACAGGATAAAAACCCTTCACTGAACAATAAATGTGCTATTTCAAATAATGTTAAAAGTTCTCTACCCAGTTATGCTGTGATAGTCACATACAACTTTTACAGCCAAGGCTCTTTTCCTTGAGAATAGTATTCCTGCAGGAGGGCGGGAAAACCCCCACTGAATTAAAAGGCACATTCAACACAGCATGTCCCGTTCTCCTCACTTACCTAGTGACAGTCTCTGAGAATACAGCCACTGAAGCTACTTTAGCGGTCTCATCATATATATACACTTGAGTGGTGAGTGGGAGTTGAACCTTTATCATTGGCAGGTGAAGCAAATAAACAATCACCAAATGAATTTCAGGTCTTGCTGCCAATAAAGGCCATGAAGTGGGCAGCAGAATTAGAAAAGTCAGTGAATTGAAAGGTTCTCCATTAGTTCTTGCTTTGCACAGCCCTCCCTCACTTAAATCCAATTCACCTGCATGTCATGGCATCCCCTCCCTGATGTCATGGAACTCTTCGAGAAGGAAGGACAAACCACATCTGCAATTTTTGCTTACAGAACTTCAAAGCCTCTCTGACTTTTCAGTATATGCTTTTTTAAACCATTAATTTATCTTCTATAGTTTATATAAGTTTAGCTGAATTATTTTATTACTGTGTAAATAAATTGGAAATTTAAAAGGTTTTCAAAGGATTCTTTCCTTAAAACAGTCCTCTGGAGAATAGTAGTATTTCAATTTAGTGTAGGTAAACAGATTATAAGCTACAAGTTTATCCGCTTACCAATCATTTATTAGGGCAACACTATGGGGGCAGGAAGGAGAAGAAATAAGGAAGGCTAATAAGGTCAAGAGGGATTTCATTAGGATTAATGCTCCCTTCTTACTTCTTCCCTTTCCTGTAAGAATCTGATCAGTCAGGTGGTCATTCTGCCCTTAGTAAGTCCTGTCTCATTGATGGTCTTCTTTATCTACATTGCTAACTAAAGTGATTTATCCTTATATTCATGTAGTATTGCAGAAGTTGTGCTGTAATAGCGTATCTGAATAAGTAATGGTAGAAAAGTAATTGAAATGAAAAGGTTAAGGGAAACTAGGGCTCTGTGTGTGTTTGTTTTCAATTTGTAAGGTATGATTGAATTTTGTTTCCACAAAAATTATATAAAAACAGAAATTATATGAAACAAGATTTGAAGCCATACTGGTGGCTAGTGTCAGAAAACTGCTTGTAGAGGGCAGCAGGGGATGCTGGTGCCTGAAAATCAGCATACCTACTACTTTTCTTTTTTCTGAAAAGGAACTGCCAGAACAGGTCTCATTCACAAAGGATGAGGATGAGGTCCAAAAACCCAGAGCCAACCTCAGATAATGGGACTTTTATCATTGATATCCTGGGTATCTTCAAACTCACAGGTTTTGTCAATTCCCTTAACACTTGAAAATTCTTCTCTCATGCTATCTGATGTCCACAAATAGACTAAAAATATGAAGAATAAAGTATATGAGAAGGGAGGGGGGATTGAAATGTGGCAATGAGATATAATCAAGGGGTGGATTTAGGGAACACTGGAATGCTGGTCAGTGGGGTTCAAGGTGCTAAATTCTAATCTGAATAAAAGGGCTTTGGTCACTAGCTTAATGTGTCCTTGTGTTTGACTCTCATTCACAAGGGTTTAGAGGCCAAGTCACCCATCACATAATGACATCAAATAAAAATCTTTTTTTCTAAATTCACTCATGGCCAGGTAAAATTCTTGGTTATTTCTAACAAATTGTAGAAGACAGTATGATATATATATTTGTATAAATATCTATGTAGAATAAATATAAGGGACTGTTGGGGGGGGCATGGTTACTTGCAGCTGGAAGGGAAATAAAGAAAGGTCTAATGTTCATGGAGGGGGTAGAATTGAGTGCTACTAGGGATTTTAAGGGATGTGAATGAGGAGCAAAGGCATTCCAGGCTGGAGAGACAGCCAGTAAAAAGGCATGCTATGCTGTAGGTGAGGAACTATAAGGAGGATAGCCTATCTGAAATACTGAGTATATGAAGGAAAATGTATACTGAGTCTGGAAAGGTAGATTGGAGTCAAGGACTGAAGGGTTTTAAATGCCAGACAGAGGAGTTTCTATTTGATCCTATGGGTCAGAGGAAGAAGCCACTGGAATTTATTGAGTTGGGAAATGGCATGGTTAGACCTTTGCTTTAGGAAAATCATTTTGGGAATTATGTGGAGGATTGGAGAGAGGAGAGACTAAAAGCTGAGTCTAATTAGGATGCTGCTGCAATAGTTACAGGAGAGAAGTGTTAAAGACCCGAACTAGGATTGTGGCAGTGAGGCTAGAGAGGAGGGGAGAAATGCAGCCTATGCAAAGATGGCAGTGCCCACAGTGGAAATAAGAAAGTCCAGAAATGTTAGGCTCTGGGGAAAAGATAATGAGTTCTGTTTTAGGGCATGTTGTGGTGTGTATAGAATAATCAGTTTGAAATGTCCATTAGGCAGTTGGTAAAAACAGAATTGGAGCTCAGAAGATAGATAAACAATAAATAATTTATAGATGTGGGAGTCACCAAGAGGGTGACTTTGGGAGCTGTGAGGTACATTGGTCTCTAATTTTATAATTCCCATCAATGGACAGGAGGTGAAATTTGGAATTTTGTTAAGATCATAAATTTTTATTAAATTTGACATATTTTATATATTATATTTCATAATTTTATTAAACTTTGGCCAATTGAGACTGGAATGCTAAGATTTGACATTTATGTATCATGTTGTAATTTGCAAATGTCTTTACATGAATTATTGCATGGGATCATCACAATAATTATGAAGTGGGGCAATCATTCTCATGACTATTTTTAGAGAAGAAGAAGCAAACTCAGAGGGACAAAGTGACTTGCCCAGGTTTATGACATGAAATAAGCTAGTTTCTCAGTGAGGAATTTGGAGCAATATTATGAGAGTTGATCAGGTATCTGAAACTGAGACTTTTCATATAGAGGTAGTAATCACTTGACCTGCGTGGAGCTGGGCATAGTGGAGGGAAAATACTCTCTCTCCCAAAGCCATCTGACAAGGTAAAAAATTATATATACATATATACACACATAAACACATATATGTATATGTATATATATATATATCTTTACTATATATGTATATACACACACACAGATGTCTATGTGTTTATAAATATCCATCTATGTATGTACAGTATAGTGTAACATTTACTTTAGAATACAAGACTTACCCTAATTGTTTCACATCAGAAGGCACTTGTGTGATGGTACCAAACAGCCTAGCTGAGCATTCAGCTAAAATCCGTGTTCCTTTGTGGCCTCAGAGAAGCTGTCTGAGAAAATAATCCTTCTTAGAGATTCATATGGACAGGTATTCATATATTTGAAAATTAGGGACTTTTGAACAAAGTGTGGCAGATTGATTTCAACTATTCAGATACTGAAATGGGTCTGTGATCTCATCTATTTCAAAATCCCCTCAAACAGTTTTGATTACAACTTATCCAGGCCTATCCATCTCATTATTTTTTCCCATCTCCTCCCATAAGTTTGTCACAGATGTTCTACCCATCATCCCACAGACCTTTTTCACTTTCTCTTGACATTTCAAGGTCATGCCACCTGTAGGTTTCTCTGGCTATCCACCTGTTTATCTCCTTTTCTCTCACCCTGTGACAAAATCCATGTCTTCTTTGTATCATACAATTCCTTTTATTCCTGTTCTATTTTGGAGATCCCTTCATTGGTTATGTGATAGTCTGCACACATCCACTACAAATCCCTTTGTTGTCATCTGTGTGAAATTCATTTTGAATTATTCAGAGACAGCCGTAGTCCATGTCTTAGTGTCATGTAGCAGCACCAGTAGAATGTTGGTATTAAAAAAAGATGGGACAGAATGGGGTTGAGCATCTCATGGAAGAGGCAAAGGATAATTGTCACAATAGAGGAGGAGAAC
>CM053583.1:243605250-243670437 GCA_028627135.1 Pseudochirops cupreus | reverse complement strand
TTAGGAGTCCCGAGACCCAAGTTTGAATCCTGCCTCCACTTGGAGCTTGGAAAGTTAAAGCTTCCTAAGGCCATTGTTTCTTCCTTTGGTAGAAGAAAGGGATGCCCCCAAGACTCTTTTCAGCTCTCTAATCTATGACCTTTTGATTCCAAGTCTTTTCCTTATATTCCTTCAGCATGTTCTAGTATTTATGAAATCTGTCTTTCTTCTGAAGCTACATTCCTTGATACCTTCTCCAAGGATGAGTGCTCCTCTTCTCAGACACCCAATACAGGTTCAGGAAGAACTGGTAGACCACTTCTTTGCTCTTTTTCTGCCACAACTACTGCAACTCAACAAATTTGTCTTCTGAAGTTCACTCCTTCCTGTCTAGTTACTTGTTGCTTGTCCTCTCTGGAACTCTAGTTGATCTTCCCCCTCCCCAGGTAAGATTACTTGCCTGCATCTTACCCCAATCTCTGCTTCCTTCAGATACTCTGGCCTTCTAGAGTCCAGATTCAGACTAAGGTTGATTTCATAGTGATTTCTTCTGCATATTAAGGACTAGTTGCCTAGATACAACTTCTTACACCATACAGGAGGATACCAAAAAAAAAAAAAAGGAAAAAAACCTGACAAGTTTCCCAAGAGCCTTGATAATCTTATCCCTAGAATATTTTCCCTTATTCCCAACCTGACACTCTCTGGTTTTCCCTTCTTATCCTCCAAAAGCAAAAAGGCAAGATAATCTTCCTCCAGAGGCACATTGTAACAGTCACCTTTCTGAACAACACCCCCACCCACCCCAAATCACAAAATAGCTCCCACTAGATTAGAAGAGTCATAATCCAGCTACCTGGATGCTACTGAAAGATCTCAGCACCTTTCAAGTCACTATGCTGAGGATTTTCTTTTCTTTCCACCTTCTTGATTTATCTTTTTTCAAGTCTAGCAGAAGTCCCTATCCTTCATGAAATCTTCCCTGATGAATCTTAAAACTCCTTTTGTTATATTTTTGCCAATTTATTTTCATATATTACACTTAGTACCTCTGAAGGCTACAGAAGCTGTGAGTAGCTATTCTCAAGTAAGTCATAGCTATACCTGCAAAGATGTGCTATTTGTTTGTTAATACATCAGATAAAAAGTTCACTAGAGCTTCTGAGGGATCCAGAAAGTTTCAAGATGAACTAGGGTAAATAATTCACAAGTAATTGGTAACCAAGTTTCTATTAGGAATTTTGAGGTCTCATAATTATGGGTTTTCCTTGAACTCTAAAAGCATGGTGCCATTTTCTTAGTCTCTTGTGATTTGTTGGACACAATTACCCCTAGTTAGTATGGTAAGTCAGCTCTAGGGTTTATATAGGTGCCTTAAGGTGTTGAGTTTTATACATATTATTTTAAAAGGCACTGTAATCTAAGACTTCCTGAAGATAATGACTTTTAATATGGCATGTTAGGAACATACCATGTTGTCTACCGATTCATCTTCACCTATTCCCATTATCTCCATTAAAAAAAATATATATAGCTTCAGGTCTTACATAGTGGCCAACACCATTGTTCTAGTTACCCTCAGTTTTCAGCCTTGTCATTATCCCTGTGTCCTCATTCTCTCCATCCCTCCCATAATCCAATTGTAGAGTCTTATTGATTCCACAGCTTTTATCTGTTCCCTTCTTCCTACTCATATTGCTCCTGCCCTGATTCAGACACGTGTTGCCTTACCCAGACAATAATGACAGTCTCTCATCTTTCTTTTTTTCTTATCTTCCACATGGCAAAGTAATCTTCCTAAAGCAGAAGCCTGTCATATCCTTACTTGGGAACTTTCTATGGTTTTCTATTGCCTCTAGGATTTTTTATAATCCATTTTTTATTTACCTTTCTAGGTTTATATATTCAGTTCCAGACAAACTACCCACTTGATGTTCCCCCAACTTACGATTCCTACTTCAAGCATGATTCATGCCTATGTCATGAGAGTCCCTGCTTGACTTCAAGGTTTAGTTCTTGTATTATTCTTCTGTGGTAGACCTTTCCTGATCTCCCCAATTGTAAGTTCTCATCATCCTCCAATATTTACATAATGAAGTCTTTCTAGTTGAATGTTTCTCGAAGCTTGAAGCAGTTGGGCATTTGTAATACATAGGAGCAAAACTAAAAAGTTCATGAGGTTGTTGGTCCAATCCCCAGACAGATATCAGTTTGACATTAATGTTCCATGTGCCTGTAAGTCTGATACCTGTGTATCACCATCTCCATTTTCGGACTGGCTTCTAATCCACTTGATCCACATCTCAAATAGGGCCTTATAGTAATTCTGCTGATCCTCAGAATGTTGCTTGCTTTGATAAGTCTGTTGGAACAAAGCATTTAGAAAGCTTGAAGATATACATCTGCCTTATAACAGATTCTTCAGAATTGAAGTATGTTGGATTTATCAAAGAGTCAGAAATTTGTAATTCCTTCCCTTTAGTTGGAGGCCATCCTTTATACATGCCATAATAATAAAATAATTGCCATAATGGGAAAGCTACATGTAAGTGGAATCTACAAGCAAGCTTGCTTCTCCCACTTTAACATCTCCCCATCACCCACATACAATCATCCCTGTACCTCCTGGCCTCCCTTGCTACTTATACCTAGCAGTGTAGCTTAAGGAATAGGGTCACTAGCAGTCAAAGTTACATAGTCTTGGGCAGCATTGAGAGGCGGTCCCAATATAGGGTATAAAGTCTGACCAGAGCGAAATGTCCCTAACATCAGTTCTAGGCATTCTATTTTAAGGATACCATTTATGTAGTAGAGATCTAAAGAACATTCAGAATGTTGAGAAGCCTTAAGACCATGCCAGATGAACATATTTAGTCTAGAGAAGGGAAGACTTTAAAGTAGGGTGGTAATGATAGCTATCTTCAAGTACTTCAATTGAGATAGTGTGGAAAAGGTTAGAATTTTTTCCAATCCATTGCTCCTAGTAGGAAAAAGGGGTGGGAGGAACATGGAAGTTATAACCCAAGGCAGATTTAGGTCCTACATAAGGGAATGGTGTAGGGAGTGAGTGGGGGCAACACATCAATGTTTAAAGTGCCTGATAATGGACTGCCCTGAGAAATAATGAACGGATTCTTTATTATGTCAGAAGATGGGGACTGCTCATCAAATTATTGCTATATGGAGAGAGATTCGGTGGCTCTCTATGACTTTTTATGCTAAATGGACTTTGAGGTCTCTTCCAACTTAGATTCTGTAAAAATGCTGTTAAGGAGAACTGGTTGGTTTTAGAAGTAGCTTAAAGAGTATAGAAAATCCTACCAATTCAATTGCTTCATAGAGCTGGTACAAGAGTTTTCTGATGTCGTTTTTGGCACCTCTGATATTTTCCAATGCATTCTTATATGCCTGGGGCTGCAGGTTGCTTGGCAGAGAACTTAGTGAGGTGAAGTAGCCTTTGTCTTTTGAAGACATGTCTCTAAAATAATCTCCATTTTCCTCTGAAGATTCTTGAATATTAGCTATTTTGAATTTTTAAAAGAATATTAATAATTCTGCTAAAATAACATACTCAATCATTTACTAAGCATCCACTATATGCCAGGCACTGTGCCAAAGGCTGGAGGTACAAGAGACAGCAAAAGACAGTCCCTCCACCCAATCTAATGGGGGAGACAACATGCAAACAAATATATGCCAAGCAAGGACATAATTAACAGAAGAAAAAAATTAGAATTAAGAGGGGTTAAGGACTAATAGTGCGCCAATCTTAGATACCTTGATAATCCATAGGATATTCCCTTTGCTTCTGTTGTGAGGAAAGCTAATCTATGCTGCATGACCAAATCCATAAGGACATCCAATTTTCCTTATACCAAGGCATCAGAAATCATAAAACAGCATCAGATTCTTATTGAGGACTAAATATATAATAGCTATAAGACTGCTGTACTCTTAAGTATAAACTTATGTGCAACTGATTAGTAGCAACTTTACCTTTAAAGGAAGCTAGATGACTAAGTGATAGGGTACATCATGACATAGTCGAATCAGGAATTAGCCAAACTAATTTCCACCCAAATGCAGGACTGAATAAGGGAGAAGACTAGATGAATTGTATGTAGCTTGATAGTCACTGACCCACGTCCTGTGAGATTGGGAGGTATTTGTCCATTGTTGCTTTTAATTCTTCTAGTGTTTGTTTCTCCTCTTGCATTTCAGACAAGATTTTCTCTTCATCAGACACAGATCTTGTGGTAACAGTACGGATGCTGGTGGCATGGTCCTTGCTGGAGTTACTCGTCATGGCATTCATTAATAAATCAGTTTCTTTTGGTAGTTGAGCTTTGTCAAATATGATCTCTTTAGACGAAAGTGGTTTCTAGAAAGAAACAAAAATTTATAATGCCTTAGGCTCTTAACATATTTTGGTTTGGTACCATCCCACTTTTTAGTTTTTTGATATCCCCAAACTTGTACTAGTACATACTGTTTCAACCAAACTACTAAGTTACACGTTCTGTTATCCCAATTTTCCTGATGCTTGTGACCATTGCTACTTGGGGAAATCTTAGCCTGTTTTGAAGGTTAGGAAGGCCTCCCAGAAATCATAGAATTGAAAAGTGCTGACAAGATCTGGATCAGTAAATGTACCAATTTTTGTATCTCTAGCAGTGGTCTTTCCATATAATAGGCACTTAACATAACTTTTGGGCTTCAATTAAACAAGGTAGACAAGAAAATAATCTAGTTTATCCTTATAAACATTTCTCAGTTTCAAGTTTCTTCCAGGAATTTCAGAGCTCCCTTTTATCTAATGCTACTTAGAATGTGTTCATATATGCATTTTGAGGTTTGTTAACATGAAGGTTCAAGGTTCATTGGAAAAAAAATGTTGGAACGGGAAGTTCTTTGTAACTACCTGTTTAGAGAATGAAGGAATAGAGGCATATATAGTTCTGAAAGAAGAGAGGCAGGGAAACTGGATAAGTATCTAAAATTATAGGCAGAGAAGCAAACATTCAGGTTAGACTAAGTACAGAAGCAAATATCAGATGCTAGGCATAAGAGAGAGAAACCAAGGAAAATCTATAATTATGAAAACATGGCTGTGGTGTAGTTGGTACATGACATTCAGAGGGAAAGAGAGAATAGGTTTGGCTCCATATAACTTCTGGGATTCAAGGCTCACAAAGTTTGCTATGACAGCTTATAGAAATGAGATTTGGGGAAGCCAATGACTGATAATAAAGGGGCTGGTACAAAGCACCACAGTCCTTTTGAAGAAACCCTCCCATATTTAGTGGGAATTAACTAGCTGGTCCTTTATATGATCTTGATGTTGCCTTTGTACTGTATTACCTTCCTAATAGATGCATCTGGGAGGCTCTGGGCCTGGAGACAGAAGACTGGAGTTCAAATCTGACCTCATATATTTACTAGCTATGTGATTCCCAGCAAGTCACAATGCGTCTGCCTCAATTTCTTTAACTGTAAAATAAGAATGAAAAATAGGACCTACCTCAGGTTTTTTGTGAGGATCAAATGAGGTATTATTTTTAAAGGCACCTGGCTTAGTAGATACTTAATAAATGCCTCCCCAAAACTGATTTGAACGGTAACAGTTAGTACTGAGGAGAGGTATAGACATCCCTCTGTGGTAGATGAAGAAAATTTGATATTTTTCTTATATTACCCAAATTCACTTTTCTGATAAGTTTTCCTTTCAATTAGACCAATGTTTCACCTGTTAAGTGGCTCACTCCTTAGATTTTATACCAGGTTCAAATTTATTCTTTTTATCTGCTAGCTTATCTGTTATCCGCACAGTTTTCAGTCCTTGATTAGTGTAGACACCATTAATATATTCAAGTTGGTTCCCTTCAGATACTCAATTAAAAAAGGAATTTCTACAGAGCCCTTCTTCAGTCTACTATGGTTATCTATGGTTACAAGCTCTTGAATTCAGCCTTAAATTTAACAGGAAAAGGTTTAAAAATTTTAGAAGGGTGACATGTAGTAGAAAGCCTGTATAAGGCAACTGTGGACTACATTCAACACACGTAGGCTAATTACTTCTTTATCATAATGAACTCAGTGCCAAGTCCTAATAGGATGCTGTAAACCCAGACAATTGAGACATTAGACCCAAGACTGGATTGTTTTCATAGTGGATTCAGAATTAGATCAGACTGTTCATAAAAATTACCTCCGTTGATACCTGTGGTCTGCTCATTCTCTCTAGCCTGATAGGCTCACGGGAAGCTGAAAATAAAAGCATTATTGATTAAAAACTAGAAGGTGTTTATGGGCATAGTCTCCAGTAAGGTAAACTAGTAGTGACAAGTCTTTGGGATAAGAGCAATTAAACAACCTCTAATTTTTCTTTCTGCCTTAAAAAAAAAGATTCAAGTTACAGAAGTTTCTATTTCACTAGAAATGACTATGTTGAATTCAGAGGTTAATTTCTCTAAATTCTTTACATTTAGATGTTTAATAATTCTAACCTGTTTAGGTGATTTACAGCAATAATTACCTATTTGGGATCTCAACTGCATGCTATTCTTGAAAGCATCCATTCTTTATTTTCCACTGATTGGTACAAATAGGTATTCTAAGGTAGCATGCCATAATAGAAAGGGCATTGAATTTGGAGTCAGAGGGATTGGGCTCAAATCCTGCTCTGAGGCTTACTGCCTGTGTGACCTTGGAGAAGTACCTTCCCTCCCTCTGGACTCAGGTAATTAATTTGTCAAAGGGAGGGACTAGATGAGATGATCTCTCCAGCCCCTTCCAGATCCAAATACTGTGATCTATTCTCCATCCAGCCTTAGGCCTCCTACAAACACAATAAAAGGTCTCAAAGGCCCAGGTGAAAGTCTGTGGATCATAGTTATCTTGTTGGGAAGAACACTGCATCCATATTGCCAACAGAAGGAAACCTGATATTTTGTTTTATTATAACATTTATATGATATAGGTCTAGTACTTAGAGATTGTTTCTCTCATATTTCCAGACAACAGGGCTCCTAAGCTATAGCAGCTTGGGGGGGGGGGGGGGAGGGAAACTCGGTTTCCAACCACTGAAACAACTGTTTTGGCCCAACTTTGGAAGTAACTGGAGTTCTCAACTAATTCTGGATCAAAGCTCTGAGATTCTCATTATTTAGTGTGATATTTTGATGTCACTTCATTCCTGGCCAACAAGACGGAGTTTTGCTTTAATTAGTAGGCAAACTTAGTCCAATCCAAATTCAAGTTTTAGCCCACTAAACAGACAGTACTATCTTACTTGGTCAATTTAAAACATGCCAGCAACCAGGACTATCTCCTCTTTCAAGAGACTCTAAGTACATGTCAGGGTCACTTTCAATTAAAGCAATGTTCACTTTCTTTTGGCATTGAGCTAGTCACAATCTCTTTTGCATCATTAAGTGTGTTAGAAACAGTCTTCTCCATCTGTGATGGGTTTGTTCTGGTTTCTGCAAGATGGAGAGTCTCTTTGTGAGAAGTAGATGTATAGTCCTTGCAAGCCTCCTTTATGCCAGGAGTAGTGATATGGCTAAAGCAATACCCAGCCATTTTTTCTTCCCATTCCAATCTAAAAGGAAAATATGACTAATTACATGAATCTCAAAGAGACATTACATTATATGGGATGGAAGTTCTCTGGGGAATTGTATCTTAGCAGAAGAATGGGTGATCAGCAGCTATAACACCTGGGATTGAATTTGTGCTCTGGAACAGCTATAATGTTGGACAGGTACATTTAATAATGTAGTTTGTTCTAGGTGGTGCAGTGGATAGAGCATCAGGCCTGGAGTCAGAAAGACCCAAGTTCAAATCCAGCCTCAGATACTTCCTAGCTGTGTGACCCTGCAACAAGTCACCTAATCCTTTTGGCCTCAGTTTCCTCATCTGTAAAATGGACTGGAGAAGAAAATGGCAAAACACTCCAGTATCTTTGCCAAGAAACCCCCAAACGGGGTCCCAAAGAGTCAGATGTGATGGAAAATTGACTAGACAACAAATTTCTTTCTTACTCTGTATGATGGGAGATAAATACTTTTACTGTCTAGTACACAGGATTTTTGAGGACCAAGTGAAATTAACATATGCAAAGAGTAAGAAAATTATCCAAGCTATCTAAAAGTATGAGCAAATGATCCAAACCTTTAGGTCTTGGCCAAAAAGAGGGAGGTGGGGAAGAAACCTGCCAATGTCCAAGAAGGATACGATACCAGTTGCTGTCCTCATATCCTTTGGGGCTTATTTCAAGGAGAACTTTTACCTCCTCTCCCTGTTCCTCCCCAAAATTTCCTGAGCCTTTTTTCTGGCATTTATACATGTGCATATCAGTATTAGGTGCCACAAAGCTGCAAGTTGGTGTCTGAGGGCCTTTATTTGGAGGTCAGAGGAAGAAGGAAAGTTCATACAGATCTAGAAAGGTACAAGGAAATCTTTCCTCACTCCTAGTCCAAGAATTCTTCCCCCTTCCTAAAATAGCAACGCAAAAAAAAATTAATATAATTTTATATATTACTGCTATCTCCTTGTCCTCTGAAGATGCAAATGGTCCTGAGAAATAGCAACTTACTTCAAGAGGACTGTACGGAAGGAGGACAGCAGTTCAGAGGTTGTGTAAGGATAGAGTAGACCAATAAAGGGTTAGGAGAACAATTACAGTGACTTTGAGGAGGTTAGTGTTATATTAAGTCAAGTGATTAGAGAGATGGCAAGCTTGAAAGGGAAAAGGCTTACATCTACTGCAATACTAGAAATTGTGTAGCCCCCATGTTTTCTCTTCACTAAGGCATCACTGACTTTTTAGAAGTTTAGTTCATTTCCAAAGGAATTAGTATTACCACAGACCACTTACAAATCAGATCTTAACTTTACTTCTGTGAAACACATGAGGGGAGCTGAATGGCCAACTTAGAACTGCCCATTTTCACTCAAGTCCCCAGTCTTGTAAAGCAGTCAAATTCAGTTCAAAGGCATAAACATACCCTTTGGAAGTCAGATCAGAGTTTTCTTAGATGAGATGATTTCTTATAGAGTCTAAGATGCTAGAATTTTATACTTAAAAAAAAAGTTGAGGAATTGATTTTCTCTTAAGAAAGAAATTGAGAAGTTGGTGCCTTCCAGCCTCTATTTCTCCATCTGTAAAATGGGGATAATAGCACCAAGTTCATGGGGTTGTTGTAAGGATCAAATGATATATGTAAGCTATATGTAGATATAGCTTACATGATATATGTAAGCTATTTGTAGACCCTGAAGAGCTGTACACCTGTCATTGTCACCATTATCATCCCTTCCTCTACCATGTCTAGTTGGGGGAAGGGAAGAGATAGAATTCAAGTACATGAATTAGTAGCTCAGTCTCTAGGCCTTAAGTAATATGTAGTTCTGATTATGCATTGACAGAACTAACTGGTCTCTGTCACTATCTGCACCAAGACATGCAATATTTAATCCTAAGCACTCTCTTGACCTGTGGCTCTGTTCCTTTTCCAGTGACTTGGAATTATGAAAGGTGCTTGAGATTTTCCCCAGTTTTGGGAGCCTTCTCAGTCACCTTCTATAATGCATGTTCCCACAAAAGCCGCAAGTCTAAATTTAACATAATAGAAAGTTAACTGATCCAAAATGATAATGGGTACAGAGAAACATTTAGCTGGAAATCAGTTTGATACAAAAGAGTGTATTATTTTCTGTGCAAGCTATTTATACAGTTTGAGACCAAGTTACAAGATCTTTTCTTCAAGGAAAGAAGGCTCATTTATCAGGAGCATTCCATTTTTATTATTATTATAGATTAGTTCTTCATCCATTTCTTATATTCTGAACTGCAATTTCACTCTTCTGGTCTTTGCTTGGACACTATAAAAATTTTTCACTGAATGATAAACATGCCATTTCAAATAAACAAGCCCTATTATAATAGCCATGGCCAAGGCTCTTTTTCCTTCATGGATTTCCTTAAAAGGAGAGTAGTATTCCTGTATAGGGGAGACCATCCCCACTGAATTAAAAAGCTAAATCATTCAGCACAGCATCTCTAATTCTTCCCACTTACCTAATGACAATCTCTGAGAATATAGCTGCCGTAGCTACTTTGGCCTTCTCATGATATCTATATATACAGTTTGGGGGTGAGTAGGAATTGAATCTTTATCATCAGCAGATGAAGCAAATAAACAATCACCAAATGAATTTCAAGTCCTGTTGCCAATGAAGACCCCAATGACGGTGGGTCGCAGAATTAGGGAAGAGTCAGTGACTTGATAGGTTCTACATCATTTCTCACACCTGTACTTCTTACTGACAGAGCTTCATAGCCTTTCTGACTTTTCAGGATATGTTTAAAAAAACGTTAATTTATCTTGCATAGTATATATAATCTTCATAGGCCTAGCTAAATTATTTTAGTACTGTATAAATGAATTGAAAATTTAAAAGATTTCCAAATGACTCTTTCTTTATAAATAGTCCCCTGGAGAATAGGGCTATTTCAATTTAGTGTAGATAAATAAATGGATCATAAACTACAAGTCTGTCCACTTACCAATCATTTATTAGGCACAATGCTGTGGGGGCAGTGAAGAGAAGAAATAAAGATAATAAAGTTGAGAACGATTTCATAGGATTAATGACCCTTTCTTACTTCTTTCCTTTCCTGTAAGGATCTGATCAGTCAGGTGGTCCATCTGCTCTTAGTAAATCCCTCCTATTGATGGTCTCCTCTATTGACATCGCTAACTAAAGTGATTAATCCTTTCTTTCATGTGGTGTGACAAAAGTTGGTGCTGTAAGAGTATCTCTGAGTAAATGATGGTAGAAGAGTAATTGAAACGAAAAAGCTAAAGGAAACTAGGGCTGTGTGTGTGCGTGTGTGTGTGTGTGTGTGTGTGTGAGTGTGTGAAATGCTGCATGTGTGAAGGGAGTAATGTATAACAAGACTGGGAAGGTAGATTCAAGCCAAAGAGTTAAGGGTTTTAAATGCCAGACAGAGGAGTTTCTATTTGATCCTATGGGTCAGAGGAAGAAGCTATCTAGAATTTATTGAGTTGGGAAATGGCATGGTTAGAATTTTACTTTAGGAAAATCATTTTGGCCATCATGTGGAAGATTGGAGAGAGAAGAGACTAAAAGCTATGAGTCTATTTAAAATGCTAACACAATAGTACAGGAGAGAAGTGTTGAAGGCCTGAACTAGGGTTGTGGCCGTGTGACTGGAGAGGAGGGGAGAAATGCAACCTAAACAAAGATGGCGGTACCCTCAACGTAAATGAAAAAGTACAGAAGCGTCAGACTCTGGAGAAAAGATAGTGAGTTCTGTTTTAAGGTATATTGTGGTGAGTAAAGAATAATCAGTTTGAAATGTCCATTAGGAAGCTGGTAATAACAGAACTGGGGTTCAGAAGACAGATAAGCAATAAATAATGTATAGATCTGGGAATCAGCTAGAGAGAGAGGTGATCATTGAACCTTTGAGAGCTGTGAGGTACATTGGTCTCTAGTTGTATAATCCCTATCAGTGGATAGGAGGTGAAGTTGGGAAGTTTGTCAAGATCCCAAATGTTTATTAAAAAGAATACTTTAGCTAAGTGAGACTGGAATAATAAGATTTGACATTTATGTATCACATTGTGACTTATAAATCGCTTTACATGAATTATCTTGTGTAATTAGCACAATAATTATGAAGTGGGTCAATTATTCTTATGACTATTTTTAGAAATGAGGAAGCAAACTCAGAGAGACAAAGTGACTTGGCCAGAGTAGTTGGTTTATGACATGAAATAAGCTAGTTTCTCAGTGAGGCATTTGGAGAAATATTATGAGAGTTGATCAAGTGTCTTGATTGTCCAAAAATCTAAAATGGAGAGTTTTCACATGGTGGTAATAATCACTTGACCTGCATGGAGCTAGACATAATAGAGGGGAAAATAGTTCCCAAAAGCCATCTGGCAAGGTAAAAAATTATATATACAGAAATATACACACACAGAGTAGATGTTCATATATTTAATATACACACATAAATATGTTCATGTATTTAATGTACACACATAAATATATGTATGTATACGCAGTATAGTATAAAATTTACTTTAGAATACAGGACTTTCCCTGATTGTTTCACATCAGAAGACACTTGTGTGATGGTACCAAAAAGTTTACCTGGGCATTCAACTGAAATCCATGTTCCTTTGTGGTCTTAGGGAAGCTGTATGAGAAAATATTGATTAGCATTGACAGGTATTGATATATTTGAAAATTAGGAACTCCTAAACTAAATGTGGCAGAGTTATTTCAACTACTCAGATACTGAAATGGATCTGTGATCTCATCTATTTCAAAATCCCCTCAAACAGTTTTGATTACAACTTACTCAGACCTAGTCATCTCACATTATTTTTTCCCATCTCCTCCCATAAGTTTGTTATAGATGCTCTACCCATCATCCCATAGACCTTTTTCACTTTCCCCTGATATTTCAAGGTCATATCACCTGTAGGTTTCTTTGGTTGTCCACCTGTTTATCTCCTTTTCTCTTACCCTGTGACAAACCCATGTCTTCTTTGTATCATACAATTCCTTTTATTCATATTCTATTTTGGAGATCACCTCATTGGTTATATATGTGATAGTCAGCACACATCCCCTATGAGCCCTTTGTTGTCATCTGTGTAATATTCATTTTGAAGTATTCAGAGACAGCTGTAGTCTATGTCTTAGTGTCATGTAGCAAAGGCAATTGGTATTAAAAAGAATGGGCCTCTCATTTCTTGGAAAGCTTTAGGTCAGTAAAAGAGCATTGGAGTTTACCAAAGGCCCTTCTTTCCCTGAGTTACAGCTCCTGACCCAACTCGTTGTCCATCTGTCTGTCTGTTTTAGATATACATACTGATGGACAAGCTCATAAGGCTTTCGTCCACATTCATGTTGTGATGTGGACAATCAACATTGAAACATCAGCATTGGGCCCACCCAAACTCTTTTGAGTGCATCCAGATCTCCTCCAGGAGACTTTCTAGTGTCCAGGCATTTGATGCAGTTAGCATAATGTCATCCACAAAAAGAACTATCTGGAGGAACTCACCATCCCCAGGACTCTGATGGATCTGTTCTATCACAGTCAAGAACGCCTGTGGCAAGCATACATTTCCCTAGTTTATGCCTTGCTTGGTATTTATCATTACAGAAGTGTCAAACAGGATTTTATTCTTATTTTGTTTATTTTTGAGCAATTGGGGTTAAGTGACTTACCCAGGATCACACAGCTAATAGGTATCTGAGACTGGATTTGAACTCGACACCTCATGACTCCAAGGCCGGTGCTTTATCCACTGTACCCCCTTGCTTCCCCTGAACAATTTTTAAAAAATATATTTTCAAGAAATCTTAAATAATTTTGATGTATAGATGGAAGGCTTTAACACACTGTTTTCTTTTGTTGAATCAAGTACTTTTTCATAGTCAACAAACAATAAACGCAGTGTGATGTTAAGATTATCAACATTGGCGAAGATGTGGTTCATTGTTGAATATCCCTTGTGAAAGCCTCCTTGTTTCCTATCAGTACTCTCATTGAGAATGCCCTTGATTTGTGTGTAAATGACTCATAAAGATTTTGTGTACTTGGGAGAGTAGGCATATAGGTCTGTAGTTACTGATGTGTTGGTTGCCTTTTTCCATATCAATAATAAGGTCCAATATGTTTTATGCAATTTTAGTATGTTCTTCTCCTTGTATATCACTCCCTCAGTGCTTTCATAACTGTCACATCAAACACAGATCACCTTTAAATAATTTTGTCCAATCCAATTGCTTTTCCTTTTTTTTTTCTTCCCTTTAGTACCAGTCTACCTCTTCTAAAAGCACATCTAGGATTGTAGTGGTATGATTCAAATGGGGTGATTTCACTATACTTGATGGAGAAAACTGTCTCATAATGATTTTTGCAAATATTTTCCAGTTTTACTCTATAGTTTTCCTTCAATTTTCGTCCTTAAATACCCTTGTGATGGTGTTGCTTAGTTGGATGTTTTAATAAGTTTTCTTCAAACTGGTTTTTCCCTCCACTATTTCTCTATGTGATGCTATCTGTAACCATTCCTTATCTTCCTACTAAGATTTTGCAATTGAGTTTATATTATAATCTGGTGTTGCTTTTGACATCTTTCTCCCTGTGGCAAATAAATCAGATGACTGACTAAGGCAGTTTCTGAGATCTTTTGGTCTCCTCTTTGTGGTCTTGAAGCTGCATAGATTTTAAACTTCTGTATAAAATTACTGTAGTTAGTGCCAATGCCATTTCTGCTGTGAATTTCATATATTTTAATGTCAGTTGATTGCTCAGGGCTGTTTCAATTGTCTACCATATATTTTTTCACTTCTACTCTTCTTCCTTTTTTTTTTTTAAAAGTCACATTCTGATCTTAGCTTGAATAAATTGATGGTCCAACTGTACACAGATAACTAAGTCAGGGATAATTCTACATCAAGAAGTCTTTTCTTATCTGTTAAAATCTGTTTCATTTGTTGTTGAATTATCTGGTGTTTGCCATGTTTGACATCTATCAATTCTTTTTATCAAAAACTGTGTCCGTGACATAGAAGCCTGGGGCTCCTGTTTAGTCTTTGTCTTTGGATTTTCTCACTCTTCTTCCTGTATGATGCTCTTATTTCTATATCTGTCTATATCTACATCTTTCTGTCTCATACCATCTCCATCTTCATCTCTTTTTACCTTTGCAATGAAATCACAAAATATCAGAGTGTATGTTAACTTAATTTGGAGGGTCTCATAAAGTTCTTTGTAAAACTTTTTACCTCTTTGTCTTCAGTGACATGCTGTGTATCATTATTTTCATGGTATTCTTTCTGCAAATTCTTATTGTTATAGTACATTTTTTTTATCAATATATGATGATTAAGTGTCCCATGAAATAATATTTCTACTTGCTTTTAAGTTTACAATAAAATCCACTTTATCAATGCCTTTCTTTGCCTCTTCAAAGAGTTTTTTTTATTTTACAATTTTCTTTCTTCTGGTGTCATTTATAGCAAGAATATCAAGCTGGATATAATTTGGCTCTTCCAGTTATATGCCTATTTTTTGGTCATTATATTACAATCTTGCTTTTAGAGTAAGACTGGTCAGTTACATAAAAACACTGAGTTTCATTTATTGATAGTCTAAAAACTCTGATACTTAGCTTTCTTTACCTCTTTTCTCACTCTTTGTTACCATCATGTGGAGGCAGGGGGAATCATCAGGACTAGTGGCCATTTCTTCTTTTTCTTTGTTTCAAGGTTGCCATGGGCAAAAAAGAACTTCATCAATAGATGATCAGGCTTTTGAGTGGGGATGTGTCTTTCTATCCTATTTTCATGCCTGCTTCCCCATACCCCAGTTACCCAGATAACACTCCTAGCACTGAAATGTTCTCCAAGAATCATAAGGGCAGGAACTCTATTCCTTTGGGACTGAAGACCTGGATCGATTTTTAAAAATATACATATATTTGTTTTCTTAATGAGTTAAAATCCATCGTCATCTGGATGTATCATCAGAATGGTAATATAATGTTGAATTCCACATGCCTAAGAGGTTGACTAAACACTTTACTTATTACTTTCAGGTATACCTGCTATGTCTCTGAAAGAAGTGTGCAATTGAAGAACCAAAAAGTAACATACTTTAGGTCTCTTTGTGGTCCAAACTCTACCAGTAATCCTTGGACATAAGTTTGAATGAAAGGGCATTCATTAAGTGATTGCTGTGTGTTGAAAACTCTGCCAAGTTTTGGTGATACAAATGCAAAAATAAGACAGCTCCTGACCTCAGGGAGTTTCCATCCCTTTTTTTGGTGTCTATTTCAAATAGATTTTATTCTCTAGAACAAGAATTGCATTTCTACTTGTCTGCAGTACTGAAAAAGTACACTGTTGTTCATTTCTCTTTCTTAGCCTGCTTTCTAGTATTCAGATCACCTAGTCATACACAGTAACTGAAATGCTGTTTTTAACCTGCCACTTGCCTTGGCTACAAATTTGAATTTTTCAATTTTTGAAGACTTGTGTGGAATCCCTCTCTTCCAGTGCATTTAGTCCATTTCTTCAGTGTTGGTTCTAGAGCAGTGGTTCTCAACCTTCCTAATGCTGCGACCTTTTAATACTTGTATGCGGGCATATCTGCATGTGGGTGGACCCGCCTGGAGACAGAGGAGTAGTGTCTCGGTTCCTATGACCATTGAAAATATGTGTTTTCCGATGATCTTAGGCAACCCCTGTGAAAGGGTCATTCAACCCCCAAAGGGGTTGCAAACCACAGATTGAGAACCGCTGTTCTAGAAGAAGCACCTTCAGATAGGGCTCTTCCGCCGCCTGGGTATTTATCTGGTATGCTGCAGTCATGACTCCTGCACTCTGGTACAGCTTAGTTAATGACAGGGTTGCATACTGTCTCTACTTCTTTCTACTAATGTTCCAATTTTCCCTTCATGGTTGTTTGGTTCTTGTACAGACAGCTGATGATTTTATCACATTTGTCAAATACCATCTATCTTCATGGTATCGAAGTCAAATAGAAAGGCAGCCACAAAACCCAACATACAGTCATATATTGACTTAGAAACACACATATTAACATGATCTATTTTCTATTGCTTTTTTATTTATCTTGCTAAATATTTCCCAATTATATTTTAATCTGATTTGATAGCACATTTGACTCCTTTGGTCTTTATCTCTAATTTTACCTTGTTCTCCATTAAGAAGACATATCAATGGAGGGAGACAACATAGCAATAGTTAGTGTTTATATTCTGATCATTGTGAACCATTTTTTTTGCATCCTTCGTATCCCTTTCTGCCACTACCACTGCCACCAGAAAGGGACTGGGCAGGCCTGAAAGTCATCTTGTATTTTTCTTTTTTTTATGAATTCCTATAACCAAAGAATTCCTCACTAAGTGACCAGCTATCTGGGAATGAGACTTTCTCTTTTTAGCTAATTTTGTCCGTAGGAAGCATCCATAAGCTATTACTCACGTCCTCTATCTGAAGTTATTCTAGCATAGTAGATCCTGCCAAATTTTTGTTCCACTGACCTAGTGTTGGAGAACATGCATCAGAATAGGACTTGTAAAGCTATCCTCTTTTACAGAGCTACATGCAAAGTTTTTTATTTTCACATTTCAATAAGTTTTCCCTGAATTTCCCTTCCTTGAATGTCTGCCTATTGCGTTTGGTTCTAGCCAGTATGAGCAAACAGAACAAGCCTCGTCCCTCTTCCAAGTAATAGTGCTTTAAGTATTTGTCTGCTTCCCTCCCAGAAAGGAATGTAAAAAAGGAAAGAGAATGAACAGTTTAAAATCACAGCTCTGTGCTGCCCTTGCTAATTGTACTCTCAGGCTTGGCCTCCTTGTTTGCCTTTACTTATGGTTCCCCTTTGAGTCCTCCTATCTTCATTGACCTGCTTGGACATAGAATCTATCCCTCTCTTCCTGTGTAGACCTAAGGTTTCTGCTAAGTTTCCCCACTCCGCTAGATTTTGAGACCCCTGAACCCTGGGGTGAATATTCTAGTTAATCAAGGGTTTTTGTTTTTTTTTTCTTTTTCAACCAAAGTTGCATTCAATAGAGGCAAAGAATAGGGTATAGGGAAGAGTTCAGAAGATGTTGACAATTGTCATTGACTTCATGACAGTCATCACTGATATTTCTTGGGATTTTCTGTGCTCAGGACCTCGGGGAGTTTCTTCCTTGCTTCCTTCCTTCCTTAAACATTTATCGTTGGAGAGAAAAAAGAAAACAAAAAAAACTTTTACATTTTCACTCATCTTTTGAAGAACATTTAATGTTTTTATATAAAATGTCTACCACATTTGTCAGAACTATAGCAAACAAATTTGTGTGTCATTTCTGTTCTTTTGCAGTGGTTTGGACTTTCTGCAAGTTAGCATAAAAGCAACAGTTGTAGTGAGATTCCAAAACCCAAGAAACAAATGAGCAGGGTAATTTTCTTTTCCTTAATTGACAAAATCAATAAATGAAAATCAAGGGCTAGAGAGATATTACGATAAGAAAACAGCTTTCTTCTTTAGGTTTCAATAAGAAGTTACTTCTTCCTAGTTATAGACACTTCCTAAAAGCAAGGCTTTCCCCCTCCCCACTACTTCTCAGTACTCTTCAAAGACAGAAAGCCCCTCAGGGAGTTTTTTCACAGTTTGATGCACATGTTTTCTCCCAGGGACACATATAACTCAGAGGAAAACAGAAATACAAGGAAACCCATCCAAGAACATCACAGCTTCAGAGCTACCTAAAGAGGTCTCACCTAGATCTATTGTTTTCCCCTTCTTCCGATAAACACATGTAAGCATGCGCACATGCACACACACACACACACACACACACACACACACACACACAAGTACATACACCCTTTCCAATATTCCAGCCCAGAGATCTGAGATTTCCTCACTTCTTTCTACATATTCCATATGCCTCTGAAGCTGAGATGCAACAAAGTATGGATCAATTCTCTGCTATTTGTGCTAATTTTGACCTAACAATTAACAGCAAGAAAACACAGGTGCTCCACCAGCCAGCTCCACACCATCTATATGTGCAACCATCAATTACAGCAAATGGAGAAGTTCTAAAAGCTGTGGATAAATTCACTTAGCTTGGTAGTATATAATTCCAGGGATGTACACATTGATAATGAGGTTGATGCACACATTGCCTGAGCAAGCTCTGTGTTTGGGAGACTCTGAAGGAATGTAGGGGAGAGAAGAGGCATAGACTAAGGGGCAAATTGAAGGTCTACAGAGCTGTGGTGCTGACCTCATTGTTGTATGCCTGTGAAACCTGGACAGTCTACCAGCTAGTCCTTCTTCTAAGGAAACTAAATCACTTCCATTTGAATTGTCTTAGGAAAATTCTGAAAATCATCTGGCAGGATAAGGTACCAGACACTGAGGTCCTTACTTGAACTAAACTGCTAAGCATTCAAACTCCATTTCAGAGAGTGCAACTTGGATGGGCTGGCTACGTTTGAATGCAAAACGTACAATGGTCCAAAAGATTATTTTATGGAGAACTCACACAGGGCAAGTGTTCACATGGTGGTCAGAAGAAGTGATACAAGGATACTCTCAATGTCTCTCTTAAGAACTTTGGAATTGACTGTGTGACATGGGAGACACTGGCACAGAACTGCCAAGCATGATGTGTCCTCATCAGAAAAGGTTTTGTACTTTATGAGCAAAGCAGAATTGAAACAGCTCAAAGGAAATGCAGGATGCGCAAATTTGGAGTGTTCCCTCCAGTTGTTCACATGGACTATTTGTGCGCAACTGGTGGTAGAGAATTCCGAGCTCATATTGGTCTGATCAGCCACAATCAGACACACTGAAACTTGACTCTAGCATAGTGATGTCATTTTGGTCCTCTTGGAGAACAAAGCGCAAAGAAGAACTCCCATAGCCACAGGGTGGGAGAGAGGCTGGTGCCTTCATTAGGTTAGTTGTAACATCTACTGATTTCTTGTTCCAAAGGGAATTGTCTTATTAATTGTGATAATAACAGTGATGTGGTATTCCCCTTTCTAAAGCAACTTTTTAGTAGCCCTCAAGCTAATTATTTTAAAAGTAAAGTATCCAAATCACCTACTTGGTAAAAAAGAAATGAAAGGTAAATTTTATACCATCTGGATATGCGTATGTTATGAGAGATAAAGGAAAGGAAGAAGCATTTCTTGTGTTCCTACTATGTGCCAGACAGTTAAGTGTTTTACAAATAAAGTAATAGAATCCATGGACTTCATGGAATTTTGTCAGGTAACTCCAGGGCTCTGTCCTGGGGTGTGGTCACACTTCTCAGAGAAGAATTCAACCCAATTAAAGGAGAGTCTACCACTCTAGGAACCCATTTCATTGTTAGTAGGAACCCATTTCATTGTTAATGGTCACTGACAAAAAAAAAATTCCTGATATTGTTTGAGCCCTCAAAGTTACATCATTACCCACATAGTCAAAGTGATTTTTAAACAGGGTTTAACTACTCAAAATTCCTTTAGATTTTTAATGTGATGAAATAGTACTGAATTTCTGAACCGCTTGGTCAAATATAGTCATCATGAAAGATTATAGCTAATTGCAGCCCTTGCTTTCACCAGAGATAATCCAGTTGCATGTGGTCTGGGAACATCCCGCCATTCTGAGCTCTCTCTGGAAAACTCCGGAAAGCTGATGTATTATCCTCTGTCCAATAATTCCAGTGTCAGTTTCAGTTTTATAGAACAGCAACAGAATTTGTCTGCGTAGCAATCCTGATACCCAAGGCTGATTTAGGCTTTCTGAGCAAGGTAAGCCTCGGGTTTTTTAAAAGGGTATACAGCAAGAACCATCTTGTTCTGGACTTTACCGAAACCCTCGGACCTACAATAAAAAGAAATAAAAAGAGAAGTCTTTTTAATTTGCAAAGAAAAACCTATTTGTTTTCAGAAACCACTGTGGCACGCCACAATGGGTCAGTTGTTGGGAATTTCATTCCCTAGTTACCACAGTGGATATTTAAGAATAAACATTATTTACCAGATGAATGATTTAAGTGCCAGTAGCGGGTGGTTTTCTGTAGTTTCCTCTCATTTTTGCCCATTAGCAAGATATGGCAGAAGCCAACCAGTACAGGGTTGCTATGATAATGGTCCACAAACAGCATGCCAATCCAGGCTTGGAATCCTGGAGTCAAAAGAATCCAAGAAAAGGATGTCTTAGACCCCAGAAATGTATCAGCTCTTTGCTTGACAGATGTGCCGAGGTCTGTCTCTGTACAACGATGGGAAATAGAACACTGAGGCAAGGGTAAGTTTGTCAGGACATACCAATATACCAGGGGTAGCTAAGGGGTATAATGGTTAGAGTGTTGGGCCTGAAGTCAGGAAGACTCAACCTTGTGAGCTCAAATCTGGCCTCAGACATTTACTAGCTGTGTGACCCTGGGAAAGTCACTTAACCTTCTTTGCCTCAGTTTTCTCACCTGCAAAATGAGCTGGAGAAGGAAATGCAGACTACTCTATTATCTTCGCCAGGAAAACCCCAAATGGGGTTAACTTCCATGTACCTGCAGTTCTCCTTTGTTGCCTCCAGATGGATCTCAAGTCTTTGCTTTGACTAACTATTGGCTGAAACATTTCTAAGTCCTTTCTGATGTAGTTTTGTTTTCAAAACTATTCACAGACACATTTTCAAACAATCTACTTCTTTACTAACAATGATTATAACCTTGTAACTAGTTACTAATATACTTGTTAGCTAAACTTTTAAAAATATATTTTAAATTTATATATATATTTAAAATATATTTTATGTATTTCATTAAGTTACAAGTACAGTTTTGAAATTTTTTAACATTTTTTTAATATTAATTCCAAATTTTTCTTCCCTTTTACCCCTTGAGAAGACAAAGAAATATCAATTATATATGTGAAGTCATGCAAAACATATTTCCACATTAGCCATGTTACAAAATAAAACACACATACACAAACAAAAAAATAAAGTGAGAAAAGTTTGCTTCAGTCTGTACTCAGAGTTCATCAGTTCTTTCTCTGGAGGTCGGTAGCATTTTTCATCATGTGTCCTCTTGGATCATTGTTTTTGATCAGAATAACTTAATCCTTCACAGTTCATCACTGGCATAACATTGCTGTTACTGTATTGTTGCAAACTGGGGCCACTTACCCATATCTGCAGCTTCATAACCATTCTGCATGATAGTCCTGTCTATGCGTGCTATTAACCAGGTTCCCAGGATACAACTGACAAATAGTCTGAACAAACAAGCTCCCAGGCCCAGAAGCACATTGTAGAAAAACAGAAAATAATTGAAGTTGTGAAATGCTTTCCTGAAAATAGAAGAGTTCAAAAGTGAGTCTTTCTCTCATTTTTCATAATTATCTTATATTTATCTTTCATCTGGGGTTCAAATATAGAAGAAACCTCAGTTTACTCAGTTCAACCAACATTCATTCAACAGTGTACCAAGTGTTTAATGGGGACAGAGTGACTGAAACAAAACATCATTGCTGCTCTAGAGATGCCCACATCTTACTTGGGGGTGGAGCAGAGAGATACAATATGTCACCCGGGAAGTAAATGCAAAGGAGCTGGAGGAGGGCACTAATAACTAGAGAAGCTGATATGTGACTTATGATAGGATATGACATCTGAACTGAATCTTGAAAATAAGGATTCTAAGAGGCAGAGGTGTGAGGAGTGAGGACATTCTATACATGGAGGAACAGCTCCTGAGAAGGTACAACAGTGGGAAGCAGAATGCTGAATTTGGGGAAAGGCAGTTTGTCAGGATGCACCAACCATATCAGGGGCAAATAGGTGGTGCAGCAGATAGAGCTGAAGTCAGGAAGGGTCATCTTCCTGAGTTCAAATCCAGCTTTAGACGCTTACTAGCTGTGTGACCCTGAGCAAGTCACTTCTCCCTGTTTGCCTCAGTTTCCTCATCTGTAAAATGAGCTGGAGAAGGAAAGAGCAAACCACCCCAGTATTTTTGCTAAGAAAACCCCAGATGGGGTCACAAAGAGTTGGACATGACTGAAATGACTGAATAACCATGACCAACATATCAAGAAGTCTGAAAGAGAATAATGTGAAATAAAACCAGAAAGGTAAGGCGAAACCAGATTGTGAAGGACTTTAATTTCTAGGCTGAGAAATTTGCATTTTAGCCTATAGGGCAGTGGTTCTCAACCTTCCTAATGCTGTGACCCTTTAATACAGTTCCTCATGTTGTGGTGATCCCCAACCATAAAATTATTTTTGTTACTACTTTGTAACTGTAATTTTGCTACTGTTATGAATTGTAATGTAAATATCTGATATGCAGGATGTATTTAAACTGAACATGATCCACAGGTTGAGAACTGCTGCTATAGGGAAAAAGGACAGGGTGGGTTTTGAGCAGGGGAGGGGCATGTTGGATGGAGCACTGAACATGGAGTCAGGAAGACCTGATGTCAAATTCCCCTCAGATACTTAATAGCTAATATGACCCTCATCTGTAAAATGGGAGTAATAGCAGCACCAACTTCCCAAGGATGTTGTGAGGATAAAATGAGATTATATAAGAAAAGTGCTGCACAAACCATAAAGCACCAAATATAAATGAAGAAGAAGATGAAGGAGGAAGAAGAAGAAGAGGAAGAGGAGAAAGAAAGAGAAGGGCAAAAAGAAGGAATAGGAGGAGTGTGGCAAACTGGAAAACTCACTGGGCACACTGGAAAGGTCACTGGTTTTGGAATTAGAGGACTTGGGTTCAAATCTTCCTTTCTTCTTTACTGTCTGTATTATTTTGGCCATCAAGATCAATCAATCAGAAAACTTATTAAGTGATATCTATATTCCAGTCTCTATGCTAAGCACTGAGGATACAAAGAAAAAGCGAAAACAAACCCTTCCCTCAAGCAGCTAGCATTCTAATAGGGGAGACAACACAGTCATAAATACACACATACTGAATACATGCAGAATGTAGATGGAAAATAACCTTAAATGAAAATGTAAATTCCATATGAATAGGAATAGTCCCACCCTCTCACTGAACTTAAATATCTCTTTGTCTACTGGTTTCTTCCCTACTACCTGCAAGCATGCCCATGTCTCCATCTTCAAAAACTCTTCCTTGTTCCATCCATTCCTATTAGTCATTGCCTTATATCTCTCCTCACTTTGTAGCCAACTTCTAAAGCTGTCTATGATAGGTATCTCCATTTCCTTTCCTCTCACTTTCTTTTTTAATTCTAATTTTAAGTCTGGCTTCTGACCTCATCATTCAACCAAAACTGTCCTCTTTACCAGTCATCTCTTAATTGCCAAATCTATTGGCCTTTCTTCCATCCTCATCCTTTCTGACTTCTCTGTAGTCCTTGAGTCTGTCAATAACACTCTTTCCATTGATACCCTCTTCTTTATAGGTTTCATAACACTACTTTATCTTCCTACCTGTCTGCTCATTTTGTTTTCTTTTCTGGATCTTCATCTTGGTCATGCCTGCTAAACTTGTATGTCCCTGAGGGCTCTGTCCTGGGTCCTCTTCTCTTTTCCTTTTAGAGTATTTTACCTGGTGATTTTATCAGCTTCCATGGTTTCAATTACCATCTCTTTGATGATGATTATCAAATCTACTTATCCAGCCCTAATCTGTCTCCTAACCTCCAGATTCGTATGTCCAACAGCCTATTGGATATCTCAAATCAGATGTCTCATAGAAATCTTAAACTCAACACATCTAAAACTGAACTTACTATTTTTCCCCTGCCTCCACTCTAGGGGGTAGATTCCTTCAGGTCCCAAGTAAAATCCCATCTTCTATGATAAACCTGTCCTGATCCCACTTAGTGCTTGTTGTTGCTATTCAGTTATTCAGTAATAACTAACTTTCTGGGACCTTGTGGACCGTACTATCCATGGTTTACTTTTTTCAAAGATACTTAATGCCAGTACCTTCCCTCTACTAATTGTCTCCAGCTTATCCTATACATATCTTGTTTGTATATTTTTGTTTTCATTTTGTCTTTCCCATTAGTCTATGAGCTTTTTGAGAGCAAATACTATTTTTACGTATCTTTGTATCCCCAGGTCTTAGCATAGTACACATAGTAAGTGCTTAGTAAATGCTCTGAGATTTAAAAAAAAATATGTTTTCTTCCTAGCATTGGAAGCTTGTTGTGAGTAGAGGATGTTTCATCCTTTGTACTTGTATCCCTAGTACTTAGTACAATGCTTGATGCATAGTAGGTTCATATCCTTTATATTTCAGCTGAATTAGGCTACTAATTATTTCCTGATTCCAGGAGATTTATAGTGGCCATACTCCATGCTTGTAATGTACCTTTTCCCCTCATTTCTTCCTGTTATAATCCTTCTCTTCAAGCCCCTCTTCAAGCACCACTGCTTCCATAAAGCGTTTCCTCTAGCTGAAAGTGGCCTTCATGGTTTACTAGACCAGTGGTTCTCAACCTGTGGGTTGCAACCCCCACCCTTTCACAGGGGTCGCCTAACACCATCGGAAAGCACGTATTTCTGATGGTCTTAGGAACCAGGACACCATTCCTCTATCCATCTCCAGGTAGGTCCACCCACATGCAGATACGCCCACATACGAATATTAAAGGATGGCGGCATTAGGAAGGTTGAGAACCACTGTCCTAGACTGTCATGTCTAGATCTTCCTTTGCCCTTATTGCAGTATTCCTTGTAAAATACTTTGTACAAATAAATTTTATCTCCTATATGATATTGTAAGCTCCCCAAGGGCATGGCTTATGTTACTTCTTATCTTTTCATCCTTAATGACCGTTAAGGTACTTTTATTGTGGTACTTAATTAATGATTAACAGGTTAATGATAAACATTTGTCAAACTCCACTGTTGAATGACAGCCTTTTATGCCATATTTCTCATAGTTTCTTATATTTGTTCTCTTAAAATTAAAACTTATTTAGTTCTATTCTGTGACAGTTATCCTATGAAAAATATTTATTCATATTCCTGAAAAAAATGGAAGATAACTTACATTAGGTTGATTAAAAGTGTAGGTCAGTTTCTTTTACTCACCTGTTATTTAGAGCTAATGGTTTTTGCTTGTCTCCAGGTTTAATCTTTGGCTGAAGGAAAAATCTGGCTGCTATCCTTAGTTGTAAAATCATGAGTCCCACAACAATAGAAATGGTGAGACTGAAAGAAAGAAAAGAAGGTGTCATGGCTTTAAAAAGCAGTCTGCTGTTTAATGGGTCAGATTCTCAGTTGTGCTATGTAGAAGACCAAGGTCTAGGTGGTCCATTCTTCCTTGAGTCCTCTTTGGACTTACAAGGGTTGTGGAGAGAAAAATGCACTAAATCTGAATGTGAAAACAACAACATCTTAAGAAGAGGCAATCAGGAAAAATCAAAGCAAACCATTTTATCATACCAAACTATACATAATAGAGCACCTCATGGATCAAGTACCTGGGCCTGGAACTTAGAAGACCCGAGTTTGAGTGTGATCTGACACTAACTAGCTGTGTGATCCTGAGGAACTCAACTTCTCCGTTTCTACTTCTGCTGTTAAATAGGGCCAATAATAGCATCTACCTCCCAGGGTTTTTGTTAGGATCCAATGAAATAATATTTATAAAATATTTAGCACAGTGCCGGGTACCTGGGGGCTATATAAATCCTAGCTATGTTGATGATGATGATGATGATGAAGTTTTAGGGAGAAAATAGTTCCATGGCTGATTACAGCAAATCCTATATACCTGCTCACTGACATCAGCTAAGGGAAAATGACTTGGACAATTGCCGGATCCTCTCTCATCCTTTAATCATTGAGTTAGAACCAAGAACATTGTCCAGCTTGCTGAGGTTGAAGTTATGAAGATAGGGAAGTACTTCAAAAGAAAGAATGTAAAAATGAAATCACTCATGTCAATGTATTAAGAAGGAACCTCAGTAACTTACATTCCAATGCCCAAACCTTTCAGCATTTCCAGTCCTTGGTTGTGAATTACTGGCAAAACCAAACCATACATGATCATCACACCAAACAGACACTGAACCACGTGAATGATGAGATAACCTGAAGGCCAAAATGAAATACAATAAATCAAATTAAGCATTATTATGTATTTATTATTATGTGGGAGGTACCATGCTTGAGAATATCAATCAATGAATGGCACTGTTCTAAATGTGAGAAATTTAAAAAAAGAAGCCACGGTCCCTGCCCTCAAGAAGCTTACAGTACAATAAATATAAAAACAAGATAAGAAGTGGAATCAAGGACACAGCTAAAGGAATTAGCCCTTTTCAAGAATAAGAGTAAACTCTTCTACAGAGATAGTAAGAAAAGAAAATACGAGTGAAGTCACAGAAGTTTTGAGGGAAACTGAGGGAGTTCACTTCAGAAGACCTCGATCTCCTCAGGAGTTGGTATGATCTTTTGAGAGTATGAAGAAGGTTGAAGAGAGTGGAGGAATTTTGGAACAATTACTGTATGGAAGGCAATAGAGAAAGGGTCAATTGCAGATAAATAACCTGTTTGTCACGTATCAAGGAGGGCCTAGCTGAGAAGGGTTAGCATGTATTCATAGTGGGTTCAATCAGTATGTTTTGATGAACTCCCGTAAAGCTCTATGTCCTAGAAACAGGGGGAAAGAAGATTGATGGTATGAATTACACCAAGGGTTTAGTATTAATAGGGTAAGAACAGTAGCAAAGGGTTCTAGGGTGGTAGCAAGTGAACCTAAAATGGTTGATCATGGAGTCAATGCTAGAGAGGGAGTCGAGTGGAGTAGCACTGGGAGTAATGGATTGGAAGAAAAGGAAGGACTCAAAGGACCAGAAGTTGTGATGAAGGCAAAGAGCAGTGTCAGTAAGCAATAAGAAGTGAGAGAGGTAGAAGGACAAATCCAGAATTGAATTCCAGAGCTCAAGATCTTCATAGTAGAGCAACCCCAAGAAAGTGATGCTCAAGGTATTGCTGATCCAACCCTTTGGGTAAAGCATAGTGAAGATAGGCATCATAAGAACTGAGAAGGCTGAGTAACTGTAGGGCCAAAATGGCACAAGGTTCTCCTCAAATCTCTGAGGATAATGGTAGCAGATAGCATTTAAAGGAAGACTATGAATCAGGATAAAAATTCATAAAGGAAGGCAGGAGAGTGGCCTGGACTTTAGCTGTCCATGATTCGTGTACAGACAAAGTGGTATAATGATGATATGAACCTGGAAGGGGGGAGAGGCTGAGTGATAATGACAGATGATGTCTAGCAGAGTCAATGATGAGTCACAGGGAAAGGGGGAATGAGTAGCAGAATTTTTAGAGATGGGGTGCCCTCAAAGGAAAAGACAGTTTTTAGTTAATTCAAGGGGGAAAGAATGTAAAAAGAAAAGCTATATGATGTGGAAATATTTATTTACAACATGAGTTCCAAAGAACATGGGAGAGAATGTAAGTAGCAGTGGAGGGAGGGATGGATAGGACCTGGGAAGGGATAAGACTGAGATAGAGATAAAACCTGTGAGAAAAAATTTTGTACCTATAGTGAGAGCTTTGAAAAACAAGATTTAGGGAATTTTGAGAGGCATGTTATTGTTAAGGGAGCTGAGGATACTGTTGAGTAAGTAGAATTGAGTAGTTTAGGACTAATTGCTAATATCAACCTTGCTTTCAATTAGAAACAAAGCAATTTATCATCACTATATAAGGGTAGAGAACTTACCCCACAAAATATATGCTATTTGCCAACCTGAATATCTTGCTATGGCCACCTGAAGCAAAAGACATAAAAACAAATTAACAAACAAAAACAAAGCCATGTCAGTTTGTTCTGGTAACAATATTGCAAGTTATTACAATCTAGTAACAAAAATTTCTGCAAATGTATACAAAAAGGACTTCTCTCTGAAGCGAATTGTATATGAAAAAAGTTTTTTTAAGTTCCCTCTGGGTTAAGGGACTGTGCTTATTTTCTATATTATTAGGCATGTGGCAAATCTGACCATGAGTAAGGAGATTAAAAAAAATTAGCCCAAGAGAAATGTGCCATCTTGGCATCAGAAGATATTTATTCAATTGCTGGTTATGTGTGACCCTGGGCAAGTCACTTAGCCTCAAATTCCCTATCTGTAAAATGGAGATGATTCTTTACCTGTCTACCTCACAAGGTTGTAATGAGGGTAAATGAGAATGTATTTTAAGAATTACATAAAAATAAGATATTAGAATTAGTATGTTCTAAATTCAGGTAATTGGATAATTTTGGCAAGAAAACCCACCCTTTGAATATCTTCACAGATTGTTTACATAGAAATGATATTGCAGTCTTGATATTTTTCGTTACCTGAAAATCTTCATTAAAATTATATCAGTTATCTATTTTCCTTTAATTTTAAAGAGCTGATCTTATTATTGATAGAGAATCACTAAATGTGCAAGGTGCCATAGTTCTGAACATATAGTTAGTGCTAAATAAATACTCATTAAATTGCATGAAAGACTAAAAGGAAATCTGTCTCTGTCCATATGGAATGGACCTCATGGAACTTTCTAAAAAAAAAAATTGCAGAGCCCTCTTAAAACTTCCCTCTCAATATAAAAAAATGAATGGGTTAGTATGGATTAAGTTCATATAAAGTTTAGCTTGTATGTGTGTATATCTAAATTCTTTTGATCTTTATTATTTCTTCCTTTAGCTGGAATGGCTTTTTTGCTACCTCCACCAAAATCTTACCCCTCCTCCTCTGCTTATCAGATATTGCCTTCTCCTTATAACTAGATGAAATCTCTGAAGGCAATCCCATAGTCTTATGGCACCATTTTCTGTCTTGTATGAGTTACTGGCATCCTTCTATCTGCTCTACTAGATTATGAGCTCTTTGAAGGTAGAGATCATGTCTTATTCCTCTATGCCCCGCTAAAATGTTTAGTATATAGTAGGTACTCAGTAAATATTTGTTGAATGGGTGAATGAATCTAAGAAGATAAAGAATACCTTTACCTTTAGTGCTCAGAGAATAGCAACAACATGACCTCCCTTCCCTCTGATACTCTTCCAGTTTTTCAAAGATCTAAATGTTCACCAACCTAACTCTGAACAGCAATGTAACATATTCCTGACCCCACCCCTCCTCTTGCAAAATTGTTTTTTTCCATCACACTAATGAAAATGCTGTCTTGAAGATCACCAATGATCAAATCCAGTAGACTTTTTCAGTCTTAATTCTCCTATATTCCTCTCAGTAGCATTTTACACTGCCCTCTCATTGCAAACTCCAGTAGCTTCTATGACATTACATCTATTTGGTTCTGCTCCCTACCTTTCTTTCTCTTTTCTGGCCTCTCCTCCTTGTGGATATTATTCAAGACTCTAAACTTGACCCTCTGCTTTTCTGAACATGTACCCCATAGTTGAGCTCCTCCAATCTCAGGACTTAGAAATTATATAGTGTGCATTGGGGAAAAAAAGCTGGATTTGAGGTCAGTAGACTTGGACTTAAATACTAACTCTGCCTCTTTCTGGATCTTAGTATCCTCATTTGTTGAATGGGGATATAAATATTTGCTTCATTTATCTCACACATTTGTTGTGAAGAAGGCAATTTATAAAGTGCTATAGAAATGTAATCTATTATAGGAGTCCTGTCTAAACCTCATACTTGATAATTAAAATACGTAAATCTCTAGGCCTAACCCTCTCTTGTCTAGCTGTGGAGCCAAGTTCTTTAGAAACAATGGTCTTAGAGAACCCCTACTCTTTCTGTATCTGGGTACCTTCTCCTCCCCTCCCTTTTTGCTTGGTTTTGCATATTATCTTCCTCTGTTAGATTGTAAGCTCCCTGAAGGAAGGGACCATTTTTTTGTCCTTTTTTGTGTCCTCAGTGCTTAGAATCATGTCTGGTGCCAAATAATAAGTGCTTAATAAATATTTATTGACTGATTCACATCAAACTTACAAGTGTTTCAGTATTATCTTGGTTGATAACTATGTCTACAGATCTAGGGATTTGTACAGTAGCTAGGAAACATGATATAGCAGGTTGACTGGACCCATGTGCTTTGGTGCTTCCTTCAAGCCTGGATACTGGTGAGATTTGGACTCAGTAGTTTATTCAAATAAAGAAGGGAGACAAGCAACTGCTAGGAACTTACCACACTATTGGAAGAGGAAGGATTGTGAAACCTCAAAGGAATAAAGCTTTTCTCGCCTACCCACAGCCTTTTTATATGTTTTCTAGATGAAAGTAGAAAATTATTATTAAATACAATTAGAGATATAACCTACTTTGACAAGAAAAAACATGTAAAGGTAGAGAATGAAGAATAAATGATTACAGTAGTTGGTGCTTCTATCATATTATATAATAAGATAGAAAGTACTGAATTGTGACTTAGGAAAGTCAATTAACTTACTTGAGCCTCTGTTCCCCCTAACGTCCAAGAATAATAATAACGGTGATGATGCTGATGCTGATAATATAACTAGAATTTAAATAGCATTTTAAGGCTTGCAAAGCATTTTACAAATATAATTTCATTAGATCCTCAAAACAACCCTGGGAGCTCGGTGCTATAGTTATCCCTATTTTAAAAATGAGGAAACTGAGGCATAGAGAGGTTAAGTGACTTATCTAGGCCAATAATTAGGCAGCTAAGTGGCATAGCAAATAGAGTGCCTGACCTGGAGTTCAAAGTGCACCTCAGAGCCTTAGCTAAGTCTTTCAAAACTGATCATCTTTATGATATTGTTCTGTGAACAGTGTTCTTCTGGTTCTGCTAAGTTCACCTTGCATGAGTTCATATAAATCTTCCCAGGTTATTCTGAAAACCTCCTGCTTGTCATTTTTTATAGCCAATAATATTCCATCACAACAAACATGTGCCACAACTTGTTCAATCAATTCTCCAATTGATGGGCATTCTTTTGATTTCCAAATCTTTTCCATCACAAAAGGATCCACTATAAATATTTTATACAAATAGGTCCTTTTCCATTTTCTTTGATCTCTTTGGGATTTGGGGGGACCTAGTAGTGGTATTGCTGGGTCAAAGGTTATGCATAGTTTTGTAGCCCTTTGGGCATAGTTCTGAATTGTTCTCCAGAATGATTGGTCTAGTTCACAATTCCATTAAGAGTGTATTAGTGTTCCAATTTTTATATCCCCTCCAACATTCATCATACTCCTTTTCTGTCATGTTAGCCAATCTGATAGGTGTGAGGTGGTATATCAGAATTGTTTTAATTTTCATTTTTCTAATCAGTAAGTGATTTAGAGCATTTTTTCATGTAAATATTGATAGTTGATTCTTTCTTCTGAAAACTGTCAGCTCATACCCTTTTGACCATTTATCAACTGGAGAATGGCTCTTATTTTTATAAATTTGGCTCAGTTCCCTATATATTTGAGAAATGAGGCCTTATCAGAGAAACTTGCTGTAGAATTATTACCTGCCTCCAGTTCCCTGTTTTTCTCCTAATTTTGGCTTCATTAGTTTTCTTTGTGCAAAAACCTTTTACTTTCATGTAATCATAGTTATACATTTTGTTTCCTTTGATTCCCTCTATTTCTTTTTCAGTCATAAACTTCCCTTATCCATACATTTGTTCATGCTCCCCTAATTTACTTCTAATATCACGCCTTAGATTTATTCATTTTCACCTTAACTTGGGCTTTATGTGGGATGTTCATCTATGTTTAGCTAGAAAGCTAAACTGCTTTCTAATTTTCCCAGCAGTTTTTGTCCAATGATGAGTTCTTACTCCAAAAGCTTGGATCTTTGGGTTTATCAAACTCTAAATTACTATGGTTGTCTGCTACTGTGTATTGTGTACCTAATCTATTCCACTGAACCCTAACCTACCACTCTGTATCTTAACCAGTACGAGATTGTTTCGATGATTACTGCTTTATAATATAGTTTGAAATCTGGTACTACTACTCTGCCTTTCTTCATTTTTTTTTCATTGATTTCTTTGACACTTTTGACCTCCCACAGGTATCTCAAATTCAACATGTTCAAATCAGATCTCCTTCTCTTTCTATTCTTTTTCTCCTTGGTTCACAGGTTCCTCTTTTATTCTCTCATTATCAGTAAAACTTTGAGCAAATACTGCTTGAACTAATTGGTGATAACTTTTACATTTGAGTTGATATTTCTCTTTGATCTGTCTAGATTTCATTTCTTTCTACCTGAATGGATTTATGAATGTCATGGCTTAGAATGTAAAAGAGAGTGATTTAACAATGTTTGTTAACTATGTTGGAGCACAGGGGAGGGGTACTGGGTAGCACATTTTCATATTCAATATTCTTACCTGTAGCAGGCTAAAATGTGAAATAAGTAGCTTATACAAGTGAGGGAAGCAGAAAAAATGGTCAACATCCAAGCACCTGTAATAACAACAAAAAAGACATCTCAGTGTTAGTGTTCTCTCCATACAAAACAATACTCACTTCAAATACTCAGTTCCTTAAAACCTGATTCTCTGTACTACATACCACACTTCTCTGTACCACATGTATGAGAAAGACTTGGAAAGAATCTATTTTGATTCCTATGACATGAATTATTATTTTTCAGGTAGTAAGTAAATTTTATTGCTGAAGCCTTTTGGGGTATCCCTATCTATATTCTCTCTCTATCCATAGTTACTTTCCTTCTCTCCTAACATTTTCATTCTAAAATAAGAAAAGAAGAAAAAGTAATTTGAAAAGCTGAACTGTCATCTACCACTTTGGCAACATTCATGAATCTTTAAGATTCTTATCTTCATTTATTAAAGAAGAATGACTGTCCCAACATTTCATAACCAACAGGGACATGGCACTGTTGGAGCACTAGACTTGGAGTCAGAGGGACCGAGTTCACATCCTAAGCCTCCTTTTGTTAGCCCTGTGAAAATGAACAATCCACTGAGCTTCTCTTGGCCTCAGTTTCCCCACCTATCAACTGGAGGTTGTCCTAGATGATCTCTGGGACTCCTATCAATTCTAAAACATTTATCTTTTTTGTTCTAACATTTTATGAGTTTATAACTAGAATTGATACATTTTCTTTTGGTTGGGGAAGGGGAGAAGTCTTTATTGCTTAAAGTGAAAGACTACATTAAATTAAGTTGTGTCAGTTAACTGAGATAAAGAAAACAGAAGTAAGGTGATTAAATGCGGTTTTTATTTTTAGAATTTCCTTTTCCAATGAATTTCAGTCTGAGGAGTTATACACCTTTGTCGCAGGCACTTCTGTAGCTAAAGGTTATTCTCTCCCATAAGACTGGAAATAGAGAGCCTTGGATTCTTGATCAAGCAAAATAAATAGACAGACAAGGAAGGAAAAGGATGGAGAAAAGGGGATGTGCTGAGATCACTGGGGGGCAAAAAACTTCATAGTTTAATTTGTATTAATAATACTTTCTTAAGTCTTGACAGTCAACAAAACAAGCCCTGATTTGTAGCCATGGCCAATTTCTGAGGTGTAAATGCTAACACTGAAAATTTATCAATGGGTCTCCCAAGCAGGTTAGAGCTGGCTTCAGCACACTCCTGGGTGAAAAACACGTGACCAAGAGCAGAAGAGTGAGTGAACAACTAGCTCTCATCTCTTCCCATCTCACTTGATGTCTGACAACCCAAGTGTATTTTGTTTAAAGCTCCTTATAGGGCAGCTATTTTGATGCAGAAGAAGATGGGAGTAATTGAAATTTCTTGATCATCCCTTCCTTGGTGTAGTGGAAAGAATGGGAGCCTGAAAGCCTATGTTCCAGCCCCGGTTCTGTTATTAACTTGCTGTGTGGCCTTGGGGCAGGTGACCTCACCTTTCTAGGCCCTTCAGTAAAATAAAGGGACTGGACTAGATCATAGGTTTTCAACTTGGGGTCAAGGGAATCCATGCATAGATTTCAGAGAGCCCATGAATTCAGACGGGAAAAGTTACATTCCTAATTTCTCTAACCTCTAAATAAAATTGAACATTTTCTTTAATTATTTAAAAACATGATTATTAGAGGTGGTCCATAGGCTTTATCAATTTGCCAAAGAGGTCCATGATAAAAAAAAAAGGTTAAGAACCTTTGCTGTTAAGGTTAAGCCACCTTTGATGATCTCTAAGGTGGCTTTCAGTTCAAATGTTCTTTGCATCTTCTCTACTAAAAAAGTAGATTAGAGGAATATCATAAATATCCTTAGCAATGCATTTGACAAGTCTCATAATATTCTTGTGGAAAAGATGGAAAGATGAAGGCTAGGAGAGAGTACAGTTTTAAGTGGATTCCCCAGAATGGCTGCATCCAAAGAGGAGCAATCAAAGATTAATAACAACCTGGAGTAAGGTCTCTATTGGAATGTCTTTGACATCTCTGTCCTTAGTTCTATGCCATTTATCATTTTCTTCAGTGATTTAAAAGATATAAGGACATGGTGGATTCGGAGTGAGAAAGATCTGGATTCAAATCTGATTTCTCATTTAACCTATCTGAACTTCAGGCAATTCTCTAATACCTATTTGCTAAGTTATAGGTGGGTTGTGCTCCATGAACAAAGTCACAGATTCTTGACGTATTATTGTTTCAATGACTCAGATGAAAACATAGAAGACATGCAGATGGAAGGTATGGTTAATGTTGGATGACAGAGTCAAGGGTCCACAATGATTTTGATAGGCAGGAATGATAGGCCGAATTTGATTGTTTATTACAATGAAATTGAATAGAGAGAAAAATAAAGTCCTAGATTTTGATTCATAAAATCAAGTGCAGTAGTATGGAATGTAAGAAGCATGACTAGACTAGAATTCCTTTTTTTTTTTTTAAAAAGATCTTGAGGTTTCAGTGGACTGCAAACTTAATTTCATTTAACAATGTAATGTGGCAGCCATGTGATCTTAGGCTAATGTGATGTTAGGGTGCATTTATATCTATCCATCCATCCATCCATCCATCTATCTATCTATCTATCCATCCATCTATCTATCTATCTATCTAATCATCTATATGTCTGTCTGTCTATCTATCTATCTGTCTGTCTATCTATCTGTCTGTCTGTCTATCTATCTATCTATCTACCCATGTATCTATCTGTCTATGGAAATGATAGTTTCATTGTATTCTGATCTGAGTAGATCCCATTTAGAATTCAGTGCTTGGTTCTGGATATAGCAAGGACACTGGCGAGTTAGAAAATATTCAAAGGAGGAAAGTTCAGATAATACAAGACATGGAGACTATGACGTAACAACAACAACACGCCAGCATTTACATAACATTTGAAAGTTTGTGAAGCTTTTTACAAATATTACCTAATTTAATCCTCACCACAACCCTAGGAGGTCGGTGCTGTTATTATCTCTGTTTTTCAGAGGAGAAAACTGAGACACAAAGAGTTTTAAGTGACTTGTCTAGGGTCATACAGCTAGAGAGTATCTGAGCTGAATTTAAACTCGGGTTCTCTTGACTCCAGGGCTGGTGTTCTGTCCACTTTGCCACCTGGCCATCTGATAGAAGGATGTATTCAGTTGTTTTAGTCGTTTCTGACTCTTTGTGACCCCATTTTGTGGTTTTCTTGGCAAATATACTGGAATAGTTTGCCATTTCATTTTCCAGGTTATTTTACAGATGAGGAAACTGAAGCCAAAAGGGTAAGAGACTTGCCCAGGGTCACACAGCTGGTAAATGTCTGAGCCAGGACTTGAACTCATGAAGATGAGTCTACCTGACTCCAAACCCAGTGCTCTATCCACTTAGTTCCACTTAGCTGTCCCATAAAAGAATTGACTGAAGGAAATGAAGCTGTATTTGAAAAGTGCTATGGAAGACAGACAGATTAGACCTGTTCTGGTTGGTTTAAGAGGACAGACTTTGGAGCAAAGGTTAGAAGTTTCAGAGAGGTAGGTTTAGGCTCAGTACAAACGAACAAAAAAATCCTACTGGACTCCACAAATGGAATGGACTGCCTTAGGAGCCAGCATTTTTTCTGTTTCTAGCAATCTTCAAGACTAAGTTGCATGACTGAGCACTCATTGAAGATGCTATGGAGGTGGACAGACCAGATCTCCTGTTAGGCCCCTTCTAAATCTGAGATATGGGTAGTCTGTAATCTTGTTAATCTACAAGTTCTATGATCCTAGAAGAGATCACTAAAATTTTGGATGTTAGAATGAGGATCCCAAAGGATCCTACAGGATAAAACAATTGTATCCACCTAGGATCAATTAATAGGAATAAATGTAAAGTCCTAAAAATGGACTATGGCAAGGTCCCAGTTAGTATGTATAATGAATCCTCCAGAAATGGTTGCATTATTTGAATTGATACTACTTATTTCTATTTCTATTCTAATTATCATATTTTACATAATTATGACTTTAAAGTGCAAACTAGAATATATGCTACCACTTCAGAGGATGCATTGTTCATATAATTGGGACCAACTTTATACAATTTGAGCAGCGGCTCTCAACCTGTGGGTTATGTTCAATTTGTAACAATGAAAATACATCCTGCATATCAGATAGATTCATAACAGTAGCAAAATTACAGTTATGAAATAGCAGCAAAAATAATTTTATGGTTCGGGGTCACCATAACGTGAGGAACTGTATTAAAGGGTTGCAGCATTAGGTAGGTTGAGAACCGCTGAATTTGAGGAACAGAAGTGAGCTAGTAAATATTTAATAAGCAATTCTCCAGGGGAGAGGGTGTGTGTACACATGATTCACTTTTAAGTTTAAGTTAAATTATTAATATTTTCTCCATGACTTTCTTAAGTCTAGAGTAGTTAATCAGCAAAATAATAAACAAAACCCCAATTTGTGGCATTTGTCTATGTCCAAGGTATAAATGCTCACACTGAAAATTTAACAATCAACTCTCACGTTCATTATGAACTGACTCATATATACTCTTGGTATACATGTAGAGTCAACAGTCTATGTAAAAAAATAGATTTTAGTGGACTGTGAGCTCAGTATGTCAACAGTTATGACATAGAAGACCAAAAATTATGGTAAATATTATCTTAGGCTGCAGAATGTCTATAACACTAAACAGTGATAGTTTCGCTATACTCTACTTTGGTCAGACCACATCAGGAGTATTGTGTTAAATTTTGGGCAGGATACATTAGGAAGACCATTGACAAGATGGATCAGGTCCAGAGGAGAACCCTGAAGAAAGAGAATTATTTCAAGTGTAATGGGTTATTTAGCTTGGAAGAGACAGGCTGTGACATGACTCAATTGGGCCCTCTTTGCCGTTAGGTAATCCTTTTATTCATCTGTAAACTCTTCAAAAACTGAAGTCTCCCATACATTATCTCCCTCCAGGTAAGAGTTGAGCATTCCTATAATCAACAAACAAAAACTTTCAAGCTATCTTCCTATATCTCTTTTTTCCATCCGAGTTAAACTCCTAGAAAAAGTTTTTCTTTTCACATTCACTGCCTCCCCTCCCTTTCCTCTCATTTATTTATCAATTCTTCACAATCTGTCTTCTGACTGATAATTTTATATTATCAGTATAAATTTTATATTATCAGTTACCTCCTCCTCAAAGTTACCAATGAACAGTCCTCATCCTATCTGTTGCATTTGTTACATGGATTGTTCTCTTCTCCAGGTTATTCTCTCCTCTCTGGATTTTCATGATGTCTCCTACGTTGACCTCCTCACCCATCTAAACCGTCCTTTTCAGTCTCCTTTGCTGGTTTAATCATTTAAATCAGAAGTCAGAAGTCAGTAGACTACAGCCCGTGGACCACATCCAGCCTCCTGTTTCGATATGACCCACAAACTAATAATAGTTTTTTTACATTAAAAATTTTTTTTCCCGTATTTAAGTAAAACTCTTAGAAATAAATTTCTGAGACAATGTGATGTGACAAAGAGGGAACACTGGACTTTAGGAATTCAGGCTCTAACACTACTGTGAACCTTCAGCAAGTCATTTCACTTCTCTATCAATCAGGTTCCTCATCTGTAAAGAAATTGGACCCGGTCATCTCAAAGGTTCCTTCCAGCTCTGATAGTTTATCTCCAATCTTATGTCTAATGCATCTTATGAGGGTGATCATCACCTATTTTATGTCTCAACTCCTTTCTGTGAGATGCCCTTTTCCATGATTTAGGATCATCAAATTTAGAGCTGAAAGGAACCTTAGAGTAAATCTTGTCCAGTCCTCTCACTTTACAGGTGAGAAAACAGAGGCCCAGAAAGATGATGGAGATTGGTCAAGCTCCTAGGGCTAGTGAATAGCAGAAGTGGGATTCAAACCTAAGTCTTCTAAATCTGGGACTCCCTCTGCTATACCAGGCTGATTTATTGTTGTTCAGACTCCTCTGTCTGGGAAACTACTACCAACACTTCAACAAGAAGGAGCTTATGACAGAAAGAACTGATTTTTAACATTAATTCTGGAGTTGTGAAATGACATTAGCTGAAAATTAATAAGTTTATGAGCCTCTTACAAAATCACCCTATTAAGTTTTCATGTATTTTAATTCATTAATAAATGGCTACATCAACTGAAATCCTGCTCTATTGCTTCATGATGGTATGGAAATCATGGGCTATTGGAGGTTATTAATGCCTTGACAATTTTTATACCAAATTGTAAAGGTTTTGAATACAGGACTAGTGATGGCCTATATGTTAGTCATCGAAAGACCAGCTTAGTTAAAAAGGCTCCTTGTCAAATGCAGAGTACCTGGTAATGAATTGTCTTTGCTTATAGCAACTCATTAAAGATCACATTTAGGGGTAGCTAGGTGGCTCAGTGGATAGAGCACTGGCCCTAGAGTCAGGAGGACCTGAGTTTAAATCTAGCCCCAGACACTTACTAGCTATGTGATCCTGGGCAAGTCACTTAACCCTGATTGTCTTCCCCAAAAAATCACACTTAGTGTCTGATGTGGTCTGAGGTGCAATGAGAGGGAAAGCCTATTTGGACAAAATCTTAGATCCTTAATTATCTTAAGTACTTAAGTGTCTTAAGTTCCCCTTAAATACAGTTGGAAAAATGAAACTAAAAGAAGAAACATAAATAATAAAAGGAGAAAATGAAAAATTCTAGAATGTTTTATTTCATCATTAGTCAAGTAGAAAGTAATTTTTAAAAAATAAAATTCCATTTTTCCCCTTTCCCTAATTCCTGTTCTTCCTTGAAATCCATGTTTTCAGGATGATCTTGTTTCTAAACTACTCTGTAAAAATTGTTTTGTTTTGTCAGTTGGTTTAAGAGAAAGAGCCAAACTGCAAAATACGCTTCGAGCTGTGATTATTTCTTTTCACAGAACTGCAATCTCAGCCACCCATAGTACAATAACTGTACAGGGACTTGTTTACCTTTTGCCACGTTAATCAGCTCCTTTATCCGTAGAATAGCTGGTGTCAGTACTCCTGTCTCATTAACTGAAGCAATGTAGCTCTCCAGTCCCTCCTCAAACACGTCTAGCTCTTGTACGATGTATGTGTACATGCAAAATTCAATTATAATGAACTGGGGGGAGAAATAGAGGAAAGGTTTTAGAGATATTGTTATTATTCGTGGCATTGCCCAATGTATACAAAGTCCAATGTTGTTCTGAAGACTTTCTTTTAGGTCATTCAGGCTCTTTATCTCTTTTAAAATTCTCTCTAGTCTTTATGTGCTTCTGATTTATTTGAATGGCCTTGAAAGGTAAGAAATGTTCTGTATCTCTACCATATTAGAACATCAGATAAATATGGGTCCAGACATCCAGATGGAAACTCATCAAATTGAATCAAATTGTTACAAGTAATCTAAGGTCACATTTCCATTGGTAGATAAGAGGAAAGCTTGAAGGTGACTTTGGGGATGATCCAGGCAAAATAATAAAATCATCTCTTTTTTATAATATATTCTATGTTTTATTCTCTGACATTACATGAGCAATCCAAGCAAGAATGTGGTTTTATTTTTGCTTAAATTATAATAACTATGTATTCCTACCTACGGAAAAGGCACCACACTGGGAATCAGTAGACCTGGGCATGGATTTTTATGCCCATTCAGCTAACTAGTCATGGCATCTTCATTGGTTTTCTCACCTATCACCAGCACAGGCCTGATCTAATTGTGATGGGAGGTTTTAATTATCCAGACATTTTCTGGGGCCTCATCCAAAAAAAAGAGAGAAGCTAATAACTTTTTGACTTAATGACAATTTTAGCCTTTAAAAGTGGAAGACCTAACAATGGGAAATTTCATACCTGAACTGATTCTCATGAATGGGGAGGAACTGGTTGTTTGGGGATAGAAATGATGGGAACATAGAGAGGAGAGAGGGGAAGTGACTATTCTCTATTAGAGTTTGTGATAGGAAAAAGGAAAGCTGGACACAGTCTGACAGGTACATTAGATTTTGTGAAAACAGATTTCAAAGGATTCAGAAGAAAGTGTGGACTAAAATTCTCTAGGAAAAGCAGCTGAGGAGGAGTGGTAAAAACATCAATGAAATTCTGAGAACCTGAAGGGAAATAATTCCAATGAGGTAATTATCTCAAGAAATTAATGCAGAAGCTCAGGGAACTTAAGAACCAATTTAGATTTTTTATAAAGATACGAATGTAATTTGGAAGCAAGGGTAGATAATAGAGGATGAATAATATGGGAGCATGATATAATCCTGTAAAAATCGAGTCTATAGCTATAGAGCTGAGGCTGGCGGAGGTCAAGGGACAATTTCTGACAACAGAAATGACTAGCTTGCTTCTGTTTTCCCCAGCAAGAAGAATGTTTTTTGCTCTAGAAATGTCTGAACAAGAAAAAAAAATGTTTAACAGGAAATTGATACCTAATCTTAGCAAGGAGACAGTAAGACAGTACCTCACTGCCCTTGATGACCTCAAGTCACCTGTCTCAGATGAACTTATGTTCTTAAGCACTGAAAGGATTGTTGGATTGATTGCTGGATGATTTTGAAAGATTGGAGAGAATAACAGATATACCGCAGGACTGGAGAAGGGCAAGTGTCCTGATTTTCAGGAAAGGAAATAATTGAATTTGTAAATTATGATCTAGGGGAAAGCAGGAAGAGGGAAAGCATTTATTAAGTGTGCCAAGCACTGTGCTAAGTTCTGTACAAATATTATCTCATTTGATCCTCACAACAACCCCGGGAGATAAGTGCTTTTGTTATCTCCATTTTACAGTTGAACCAACAGATGTTAAGCAACTTGCCGAGGGTCACACAGCTAGTAAAGCATCTGAGGCTGGATTTGAACTCAGGTCTTCCTGACTGTAGGCCCATCACTTTATCTGTTGCATGACTGAGCTTACCTAGCTGTCTAGACTTCCATTCCTGGTAAAATTTCTCCTGCCATGTTCACAGAATGCATTTGTGAAGGGAAGGGCATTTTAAAATTTAGGTAGAAATCCTGAGGATGAGAGAGGTATTGGTTGCTATGGGTTTTCAGGGGATCTTCTTTGGCAATTCAGTTCAATAAATATTTATTAAAAACCTACTATCTATAAGACACTGGAGACACAAAGACAAAGATGAAACTCTTTAACTTTAAGGGTCCTTTAAGGAACACAAGTTGTAGTAGGTGAGTAAATACAAGAATAATTGGATAGAGAACAAACACTAACAAGTGGAAGGAAAAGGAAACCCTTCCATGTAGGAATACACCTGAGCTGAGCCTTGAAGGGACTCTAAGAACTGGAGGTCGTGAAGGAGTACATTCCAGGAATGAGAGAAGTTCCCAAGATTGGAAATAGAATGTTGAGTTTGGGAATAGCTGGTATGCCATTATGAAGCACAGAGTCATGTAAGTAAAGTAAGATGAAATGCCTGGAATTGTAGAAGGGAGTCAGCTTATAGAATACTTTAAATACCAGACTGAAAGGTTGTATTTTAGGCAATAGGGAGCCAGTAAAGATTCTGGAGCAGAGGAGTGACATGTTCAAACATGAATCTCAGGAATGCTCATTTGGCAGTTCCACCAAAGATGGATTGGATAAGAGAGACCAAAAGCAGGGAGAAGCATAAAGAGGCTGTCAAAATAGTTGAGATGAAAGATGAGAGAAGGAACTGGGGTAGTGACTCTGTGAAGGGACCAGATGGAAGAGATGTTATAAAGTTAGAATCTACAAGACTTGTCATTTGGCTGGGGATAAGGGGATGGGGCAAGGGAGAGCTAAGTCAAGGATGACTCTGATGTGAATTTGGATGATTTGGAGTGGTGTCTTTACCAGAAATCAGGAAGTTTGGAAGAGGGGTAGAATAGGGGGAAGGAAGAATGAGTTCTATTTTGTACAAGTTGGGTTTGAGACGTTGATGGAACAACCAAGTGGAAGCAGGTAGTCAGGTGATGTGAGCCTAGAGAGAGATCATAGATGATTTGGAAGCCATCTGCTTAGGGGTAACAATTATACTAAGCTAATGAGATCACCAAGAGAGTGTATAGAGAGAAGAGGTTTCACAACAGAATCTTAGGGGACATATATGCTAAATGGGAGGGAGCTGGATAATGACCCAGGAAAAGTGACTGAGATGCAGTGGGCTTGGCAGTGGTTTTAGTATCCAGAAAAGGAAGCAGTGATTACTAAGAGTCAGGCGGCAACCCCTAGAACAAGTTATGACATACTGTCTTCATTCCTTGTTGTTTTTTTTCAAGGTTACTAGACAGGCTGATGAAGGGCAATACTGTAGATAGAACAAATTTGGATTTCTGACAACATATCACATACTCTCCTTATGAACAAAGTGGAAAGGTGTGGGTTAGTTGGTAATAATTTTAGGTGGATTAATGTGGGCTTATAGATTTAGACCTGGAAGGGATCTCTGAGGTCATCTAGTGAATTCCCTCAAATGGCCTGGCTGGAATTCCAACCCAAATTCTCTAAGTACATCCATCACTCTTTCCTCTTTTCTGTATACTCTGCTTCCTCCAAAGAGTGGTTTGAATGATTGGACCAAAGAGTAGCAATTAATAGATCAGTGTCAGCTTGGAGGGAGATGTCTAGTGGAGTACCCGAGGGATTTTTCTTTGCCTGCATTCTGTTGAGCATTTTTATCAGACTTAGATGAAGGCAATGAGGGGATGTTGACAAAATAGAAACCTAAAGGAGAATTGCTAACATTTCAGATAACAGAGTCCAAAATGATATCTGCGGGCTAGAAGGATGGACTGGATCTAAGAAAGAATGAATGACAAAAAATTTAGTAAGTGTTTGCTATGTATGTGCCGAGCATTTTGCTAATTTTGTGGGATACAAATACAAATCTGAGACTGTCCGTGCCCTCGAAGAGCTTGCATGCTAATAAAGAGAGACAACTCATATGGGGGAGAAGTGGCCATTGGGGGTGTTTTGGTCTGGGAAGTCACAGGGATGGAGACTGGAGGCATAGGAATGATACACCCTTTTCAGTAGCAATGACAGTATTGATTTGTCAATGAATCCCAGAGCAAAAGGTGGAAAGCCAGGGAAGGGGAGACAGGAAGGAGGAAGCGTAAACAGCAACAGCAGGCAAGAGAACAGCCGATGAGACGTGAGACTCCGCGCTCACACACTCAGTGAGTCAAGAGAACACATTTCCTCAGGGTGGAAGTTTCCAAGATGAATGTATTAAGTTCCACAGGGCATTATACCTGGAAATCCTGAGGCCGAGTGATTAGGGGAGTGCAGTAGCACCAGAAGGGCGGATGGAAAGAAGATGGCGAGAATGTAAAGCATGATTGAGGCCAGAGAGATATGATGGGTCATGACTGTTTGCACTCACACACAGAGGCCAGTGGTCTGGCATGTGCCAGGACAGGGAAGCATGTGACTCATGGCTAGGGCTGGTAGTCAGGACTGCATGGGCCCCAGAAGAGGATCAAAACTGAGTGGATTAAGACCCTGAGGGTACGGCTTCTGGAAGTCCAGTGGTCCAGAGTGAAATGTAAGGGTAGAGGAGAAGAAGAGAATCAAGATGTGAAGCATCTTTGAGGATGACTAGGAGGGAGCTAGGCAACCATACCCTGCCAATCCATAATTACCTCTATTGCCTACCTGAAAAGGAGTCATCCAGACTTTGCTTAAAGACTTCCAACGAGAGGGAATATGGTCCAGGGATGGAGAACATGCAGCCTCGAGTCCATACGTGGCCCTTTAGGTCCTGAACTGTGGCTCTTTGACTGAACCCAAACTTCCATCTGTTCTGTGAAGTTTGTGTTCAGTTAAAGGGCCACACTTGAGGACCCAGAGGGCCACTTGTGGCCTCTAGGCTCAGGTTCCCCACCCTTGGAATATACCATATCCTGAAGCAACACATTTTACTTTTGAACGGTTCTAATGTTTAGAAAGCTTTAATTTACCTCCTTTCATTTTCTACTTATTGCTTAACTAAATGTTCAACATGTAATTGGTGATACAAGATTGAAGTTCAGGGAAAACCTTGGCCTATGTGGGCTGTCATACTGAGTTTACTGCTCATTAAAATCCCGTATCTTTTTCAGTATGATCATGACAGTAAAGTGTTACTCTGATACACTGACCTTACAATGTTTTAAGAAAACTAGAATATTATATTTGAGATTAGTTAATGTCTAAAACACCAACCCTTAGTGGCCCGTGATATTTGCAAACACATTTTAGATCAGAGCCTTGAATGGAATTGAATTGGATCATTTACGTAGTTAGGTATCAGAGATAACTACGTTCAATTTCATGCCTTAAATTGAAATTCTTAAAACTTACATATAAAATCTGAAAGATTTGTGATTCCTAGCAGTGTGGAAACTCCCTTCAGTAATGGAAAATGCAAATCCTATGACTAGGAAGTTGTTTGAGGCAGAGGTTAGATGGTTTACTATGAGTACACCACTAGAAAATGTCAGAAGTAGGCTAGGTAAACACCTGTCTGCCTCCGAGACCAGACCTCTATATCCACTAGAACTTGTAATAAGCATGCGCTGGATTGAATTCGTTCCACAAATCTAGATGAAATCTTTATTCTAGGCTACTAGATGAAGTTCCTAGGGGTTTGGGCTGGTGTTATTTCCTCCCTATCCTCTGAAAAAGTGCAGAAAGGACAGGTTAGTCCTATCTCTTCCCTCCCACTCCCACCCTGTCTGATAGCCCTCTGGATTAATCAAATTATGAAAAGGATTCTTTAGGAAAAAATATCAATATATAGTGAATTCCCCTTAGGACATTTAAAACAAAGGGATTGAAAAAATTCACCTTGTTCAGTTTCTCAAGAGCCATGTCTATAGTGTAAAGTGATCTGATCTTCCCACATTTGTGGCCTAGAAAAGGATCTGATTTACTTACCAGATATAAGCAGATGAAGGCTAACACGGTAGCACCAATCATTCTACTTGGGAACTGAAAATATGGATCCCAGTCATAGATCCTACGTTGAAACCAGGATTTTTCTTCTTCTCTATAGATAAATAAACCCAGATAGATCTGAGGTAGATGAGAAAATCATAATTTTTTTAAAAAGAACTATGCCCTTCTTTCTCATTATATGGATACCAGAATCTATTCCTTATGTTAATTTTGCAGGAAAATTTCTGTAAAGTCACTTTATTTCTCTGTGCCTGTTACCTGTCCTTGATCATTTCTGTTCTAGGCGACCTCAGTGCTCCCACAGCACATAAGTATGTGGGAAACTTATTTAGGAAATGCAAGTGAAGGAGTTAGGTGGCACAATGGATAGAGTGCTGGGCCTGGAGTCAAAAGACTCATTTTCCTGAGTTCGCATCTGGCCTCAGACACTTACGTGATTTTTCCCCTTCCCTGGTGCCATATAGAGTCAGTTTTGTTGTTCAGCCATTTTTCATTTCTGTCCAATTTTGTAAGAAAGTAAGCAAGAAAATTTCTGAGTGCTGCCATTTTAGCTCAAGGGAGGTATCCATTATCACTGGGAAGAAGAGCATCTACAAAGGACTGGCTGGGGAGAATGGGACGACACGGCAGCACCCCCACCCCCCAAAGAGTTGTAGGGAGGAAGGATGAGGGACATCAGAAACGAGGTCTTACTTACTGCTCTGGTGGTTTCCTCATGAGCTGTTTTACATGCTCTGCCTGATGAACTTCCAGAAAGGATCTTTCTTCCTATGAGAAAAGGAGAAGGGTTCTGACCTTCCTGGTCTCCTCATAATTTACTCCCTTCTGTGCACTCTGTGATCCAGCCGCATTGGTTCACTTGCCATTCCTTACCTATGACACTCCATCTTCATTTCTGCTTTGGCCCTGGCAGTCTCCCATGCCTAGAAGCCTTTCCTTCTTTCCCTCCAGCCTATTAGTTTCTCTGACTTCCTTCCAGGCTCAGCTTAAAACTCACCATCTGCAGTAGGCATTTCTTGGATCTCCTTACAACTAGGGCCTTTCCCTTTAGATAGTTGTTGAGTTGTGTGTCTAATTCATTGTGACCCCATGGACCATAGCACACCCATACTGTCCATGGGGTTTTCTTGACAAAGATACTGGAGTGGTTTGCTATTTCTTTCTCAAGTAGACTAAGGCAAACAGAGGTTAAGTCACTTAACTTGCCCAATGTCACACAGCTGGTAAGTTATTTGAGGCCAGATATGAACTCAGGTCTTATTAACTCTAAACCCAGAGCTTTAACTGCTGAGCCATTTAGCTACCTCCCCAGCTTACCTTCCATCTATTCTAAAAATATTTTGTATGTACCTGGGAAGTAGGCACTATTATTTCCCCCTTTTTACGGGTGAGTAAACTGAGGCAGGCAGAGGTTGAGTGACTTGCTCACACAAACTAATAAGTGTCTGAGTCCCTATTTGAACTCAGTCTTCTTGACTCCAGGCCCCATACTCTATTTACTGTGCCCCTAGCTGCCTTTACAGACTGTCATCCTCCTCTTACCCCTGCAGTTTATTGTTTTATCTCTTTTACCTTATCTCCCTGAACTGCTCAGGTTTCTCCCAATTTCCGAAAACGACTGTAATACCCAAATGAAGCAGTTTCTCTACCTCCTCCCACCTTTTTATGGCTCCTTGGTTCCCACAGGCAATAGATTTTTATATCCCATGCAGAAATAAGAAAGAAAAATACTCTGGTCTTATGTTCCCTCATCTACCCAAATTCCCTTAATATCTCCCTTGGAACTGAAGAGTTGAAACGTTGCCAAAGTGTCGGTGTTTGTATCAATGTGAGTTATTGTCACAAAGATGCAACCCTTTTCTGTATAAAAAAGGGAAAGCTGAAGACCCATCTTTTCCCCCATGGTTCTTCTGGGGGCTTCCAGGAACTAAAACCCTCTGAGTGTGAAGAAAGAGTAGGATGAACAGTGAGGGAAAATTTATAAATACAGGTTTTTATTAATTAATGCCAAAATTTGATCCTCCATAGCACCTGGTTATCTTATGACAATAACTCACATTGATTTAAATGCTGGTGTAGACAGTGAAGAGAAAGCCAGTCTTGAAGCCAGGAAGATTTGGATTCAAGTGGCCCCTCTGACACATGCTAGCTGTGTGTCCCTGGGCAAGTCACTTAACCTCTAGGCAACTCTGACTCTAATTCGAGGAAAAGGTGGCAACTTGCATTGGAAAAGAGAATTGCCTCACCTAGGAGTTCTCCCTCTCACAAATCCTGTCCCTATCCCTATTGATATGATGCTTTCAAGTTTTTATGATGTTTTCCTCCCAGCAATTCTGTGAGTTGACTAATAGCATTATCCTTTCCACTTTATTGATGAAGAAACTAAAGATCTGAGCAGTTAAGTGACCATGGTGTCCAAACCTAGTAAGTTTTGGAGGTAGAATTCAAATTCAGGCCATCAGACTCCAACCCCAGCCCTCTTTTCATTACATCAAGCTGCTGTTTACGTCTCATGTATTAAATGAGAATTCACTTCCTTTCATAAGCCACAGGGGGAATATCTTCAACTATTACTTGGGACCAGAGCTGTAACTAACAATTTATGTACTTGGGGGGAGCAATTGGAAAGCACAGGAGGGGGCAGTAGTGACAGATCCCTGGCCATAACAAGGAAGCTGCAGGTGTGGGGCAGCAGGAAGCCCCCAGTGTGGGGAGAGGCAAGGAGCTTACCTGGATGAGACACAAAATGGATCTTGTGGTAGTTTCTTATTTTAACAAAATATTCTTGCTAACTAGGCACTGAGTTCATTTACTTCTCCCTTGCTGAAGGACAAGTGGTGTTTTGGGTACCTTCTAAATTTGATACTCCTGAGCAAAACCCCGCCACCTTGTCTTCATTATGACCTTTTGTGAGTTACACAAATGTTGTGGAGATGTAGGAGAGCCTACATGTAAGAAGTCAGACACAACTGAAAGAGTTTGCTCTATAAAAGAGAAAAGACATTATCACGGCTTATACAGACCATTTTTTTTTTTTGCTTTGGCTAGAGCTAATTCAGGGAAGGTGATGAAAATGAGCTCTGTTTGTCTGGGTGAGGTAAGAAAGGTTAGGGAAAGACTAAGTGATAGGGGAAATGTTTCCTGGAAAAGAAAATGGCAAACCATTCTAGTACCTTTTTTGGTTTGTTTTATAGTTTTATTCTTTTTATATTTCCCCACACAGGGATGATAACTAATTTTGGAGACTTGTCAGTGCATTTCACAGTGAAAAACAAGGGAATTATTAAGCAGTTGTGCATAAAGGAAATCTTTTGCATGTATGATTTACAGCATTTTTCATGATGTACTCTATGTGCCCATAGAGAAGGAGACTCCCAATTAGTTGAGAGAATGCTAACACCGTGCTGTGTGACTACATGAGGGGTAGTGTTGTTGTAAGAGCTTTTGGAAGGAGACATACATACATATGTATGTATGCACATATTATATGTATAAAGAGGGAGAAGACAGACAGGTGGAAACAGACAAATGGAGACAAAGAGACAGAAAAAGACAAAAAGACAGAGCCAGAAGAGAAGAGAGACACAAGAGAGACAAAAAAGAGAAGAGAGGAGGAGAGAGAAGAAATAGAGAGCACAAGGAGAGGGAAAAGAGAGAGACAAAAAGATAGAGAAAAGAGATAGGGAAAAGAGAGAGAAGAGGAGACAAAGAGAGGGAAAAGAGAAGAGATGGAGAGAGAGACAGAGAGAACAAGAAAATAAGAAAGACAGAAATACACAGAGAGAAGAGAGAGTGAGAAGAGAGACAGAGAGAGAAAGAAGAGGAGAGAAAGAGGGCAGGGAGGGAGGATCTGAGAGAGGCATTCTTTGAGAGAAAGATGCTTTGGAGAGAGACAGAAAGACAGAGACAGAGACAGACAGAGAGGAGCGAGACAAAGAAACACATTTTCTGAGAGATACTTTGGAGAGAGAGACAGAGAGAGATGCTTTGGAGAAAGAATATCTCTGAGTGAGGTCACTTGATTCAAGCTGGCATCTTATCTTGCTTTCATCAGAAGGCCTCATTCACCTGTGTGTTTTTCTGATTCACTCTAGTCTTTGTAGCTTCTCCAGTTTTATTTTGCTCTTTTGCTTGGATAAATTGATTTTCTTGACATTTATGATTTTGGTGATCTTTTGAATAACCAGCATTTTGTGGGGAGGTTCCATGCCAGTGAATATAAGTTTAGGGCTATCCTCTCCCATTAAAGTCTAGTGACAAGAAAGTAGCCATTGTTTTCAACCTATTGTACCCCTACATCATCAATATTTAGGGAAGAAGATAAACGTAATTCTAATTGGTGCCCCTCTTAGAGACTCATGGCCCTTTCTCTGTTTATCTCAAGGCAAGAAGTATAATCTCCTTTGGAAAAGGGGTGGGAAAGCTTCCAAAGATATTTATTCCAGCCACATTTTAGACAACCCAAGTGGACATATATATCTTACATGGGCACACAGACATCTTAAACAGATAATTATAAAGTTGACCATTTTTTTAAAAAGCTGGTGTGGGTGTGGAGATGGCTTCTACTCACATTTTGAACCTCCAAACCTAGATGAATCTTCAGAGCTTTTACAAACATGTACACAAAACGGCCCAAGAGGAAAGCCAAACACAGCAGGGAAGGCCAATAGAAAATAACTGTTTCGTATGCCCCAATTAGCTGCAATAGAAACCCAAACAGATAAATACAGGACTTTAGAAATCTTGTATGCATGCATGCAGGAAGGAAGGAGTATCTGCTCCAAATATGGGGGAAGTTTGCCTTGGTTATCCTTGCTTGGGTATGGTGCATCAAAGGGAGAAGGAGGCTTAGAGATTTTCCATTTAATTCTGCTCCACCAACCCAATGCCATTTCATGCGGAGGAAAACGAGCCTCAGAGAGGTGGAGAAACTTGTTCAGAGTTACGCCACTAGTATGTGGCAGAGTCGCTACTAGAACTGAGGATTCCTGGTTCTGACATTGTGCATTGGTGGCACATTGGAAGTTGTCAGGGAAGACCTGAGCACAAATCTGCCCTCAGACACTAGCTAGCTGTGGGAGCCTGTGAAGTCACTTAATCTCTGTCCACCTCAGTTTCCTCAGTTGTAAAATGGGCATTATAAGTACCGGAATCCCAGGGATATTGTGAGGATCAAAGGAGATCATGTTTGTAAAGTCTTTAGCATGGAGCCTAGTGCATAGTAGGTTTTCAATAATTACTTGTCTTCTCCCTTCACCCTCTACCACCATCTTTTCCCTTGTCTTTCATGTTGAGGAAAAGACCTTGATCCAAGGAACAAATGGGATAGTATACCTGAAGGTGCTTTATAAACTATAACTTGATATCCAGATTGAGACATTATCAATAGTATTATTCTCTTGAGAGGGAGTTTGATGTAGTGATTAGTGGGTCAGCCTTTAAGTCAGGAAGACATATTCTTCCTGATTTGGGACCTGAGTTCCAATCTCGCCCCTGACTCGTTCTAGCTAGCTCTATGACCATGGGCAAATCACTTAATCTCTGGGTGACAAAGGCAATCCCCTGATATTGTGAGGTACAGAGAAGCTGTTGATTTGCATTGGTGAAAGGAGTTTCCCCACTGAGAGTTCTTTACTCTAATGAAATCCCAGTTCCAGACTAGTAATTTCATTATTGTTCTAAGACCTGCCATTTGTAGCAAACCGCAACCTCCTAACACTTACAGTCTTAGAGTGCTGCCTGACACTTAAATAGAGGTGACTTGCCCATAGTTACAGAGCTAGTAAATATCTGAGGCAGGATTTGACCTCAGTTCTTTCCAGTTCCAAGTGCAATGCTTTGATTACCATGCCAAGCTACCTTATGTTCAGTATCATAATTCCCCCTAAACTTTTAGTTGATAAGAACTTGAAAATTTATCTATTATCTAATTATTTCACTTATCTAATTAACCTAGTTCTAATTATCTAATTTTATCTATCTGTATTTATTTTGTTTATCAAAAGTCATTCCTGAAGATGAAAAAAATATGAATGATTCAAAGGAATGAATTTTTTTAATGGTGAAATTTCAAGTGATGGGAAAATATTTTGGTCCAGAGACTTGTTCAGCTTCCTAGCCTTTCTACTGTTAAGGATGGCCCTGGCTCGGTATCTTATTTTTCATTCAGTTTTGGTTACAAGGTCACTGTTTTCCATACTCCATTTTCATTCTTATCAGATACTAACACCTGAAAAAAAATTCTTTGACAGCTTTATGATTTACTAATTGTTCAGAAAAAGGTTTTGTCTTTTTTTCATTTTTATTCCAGGTCGTCTCTTTGCAGCATCTTGGTTTAATCCTATGGTTAGGTAACTTTGGGAAATGAAGAAAATCTGACGCTCTGATTGTGATATTTCAAAAGCAGGGTTAACACCAGGGTAATCTGAATGATGAGTTAGCAACTATTTCAATCTCCTAGCATCTCTTTCCATGAAAGCCTCTGTGTGTGTGTGTGTGTGTGTGTGTGTGTGTGTGTGTATGTGTGTGTGTTTGTGTGTGCTAGGGAAGGGAATAGGCATTATGTAGTACCTACTATATACCAGGCACTGTGCTAAATTCTGTACAAATATTCTCTCATTTGATCTTCACAACAACACTAGGAGGTAGGCATTGTTAGTGTTCCTATTTCACAGTTGATAAAACTGAGGAGAATAACTGACTTGTCCAAGGTCAGACAGCTAATAAATGTCTGAGGGTGAATTTGAACTCAGATCTTTGGGATCCCGGGCTTATCACTATCCAGTGAGCCACCTAGCGGCTGTAGGTGGTTACTACAAATGCCAACGTTAGCCTTACAGTGTTACTCAAGTTTGCCCAACTAACGCAGTGGAAAGAATATGGATATACAGTCAAAGACCGAGGTTCAAACCCAGCCTCGGACACTTGCTTTTTTATGTCGCAGACTCATTTGGCAGTCTGGTGAAATCTATAGACACTTCAGAATAATCTTTTAAAATGCATAAAATAAAATATATAAGATAAGATAGGGAATCAATTATATTGACATAAAATTTTTAAAAAGTTTGTGGACAGGGTTAAAAGGAATGAATTTCCACTCCTGTACCCCTGTACCAGAAGTGTTATCTTCATTGTAGAGATGAGGAAACTGAGGCTAACTGGCTTGCCCATAATCACATAGTCAGAAGCAAGCTTTGAACCTAGCTCTTCCCGACTCCAGCATGCTAATCATTGCTCAGCTTTGACTTAGTTTAGAGAAAAATGCTTTGACTTTCATCTGTCAATTAATCCAGGCTTTACTCTGAACATTTTATTAGGAATGGGCTGATGCAGACAGAGAAAACAATTGATTCCTCATTCTTCTACTCCTTTAAAGAGCATTTATGTGAACTGATACTTAGAGGGCAAATGAATGTATTAAAATACTCTTCCTTCTCTGGGCTGACTTACCTGCCCATGTGGACACTGCACAATATGCAAGATTGTGATGACAAACCTGAAAAAAACAACACCACCAATTTTGGTTGTTACTATATTCCCCTTAGGGGCATAGCACACCTTTGTGGAAAGAATGATTCATAGCATCCCAGAACCTTAGAACAGGAAGAGACTTTGAAGACCACCTTGTTCAATCTCCTCATTTTCTAGATTCTGAGGTCTAGAGAAAGGAAATTATGTATTTCTCTCAAGTAGGACAAGGAGTAGTATTAAAATATCAAATTAAAAAAGCTAAATACCAGGATTACAATTGTATATGCACCCTACTTCTTCCTCTTCCCCCCAGCCCCACCCTATCCTGGATGGACAGGTAGCTCAGCATGATGGTTAGGAAGTTGGTCTCAAAGCCAGAAAGACCTAGGCTTAAATCCCTGCTCTGACATTTAATGTCTGTGGGACACTAGCAAATCACTTAACTTTTTGATGCTCTGGGCAACCCTCTAAGACTCTATTTTGACAATCTGAATTGAAAAAGGAATTCCCTCCCCTAGAAGGTCTCTGCGCTAATGAAATTGTAGGCTTAGCTCTTACCCTCTATAGTAGAGTAGAAAGAACTGTATTTTCAAGCAGCATGAGCCTTATAATTACTGTGCGTCATTGACCAGGGCTGTTTGCTTCTGTTTTGTATTTCATTGCTCTTATTAGGAATTTTATTGTCACAATTACATTTTACTCAACATAGGTGAAAAAAGTCTCAGCCTCCAAAGAGATTACTTGATAAGATAGGGGTGGTGCTGGGGGAAGTTTGATGTGGCATATGCATAGACAAGAACAATACAAGATAGAAGGTGATAGGGAGGGAGGGGTGATCCGAAGTGCTCTAGAAAAGGTTGAGATAAGAGAGAACATTTTGAGGGGGAGGAAAGGAGAGACAGGAAGACTATGCAAAAGAGGCGACACCTAAGTTAAGCTTTAAAGCAGATGTTCTTAACCTAGGGCCAATGAACTTGTTAAAATATTTTTGACAATTGTATTGAATATAATTGATTTTTTCTTTAATTCTGTGTATTTTATGGATTCAAAAACTTTTTTATGAGAGGGTTCCATAGGTTTTGCTAGACTGTCAGGGGGTCCATGATACACATAAAAGTTTTAAAACCTCTAGCTTAAATCAAGAGAAGGATTTTGCATGGCAGGGATGAGGAAGGAGTACATTCCAGGTAAAGGGCAGGGCTTGCATCAATGTGCAAAAGTGGGAGATGGCATATTGGAGTCAAGAATCAGTAATCCTGTTTGGCTATGATGTAGAATGCATGAAGGAGAGTGTGATAATGTTGAGACATAATAGCTTACGGGCTGATTGTAGAAGGTTATAAAAGTTAGGCTCTGTTTGTGCTCTACCCTAGAGGCAATAGGGACCTAAAAATGAGTGAGGGAGAGGTGCTAGAAAATGGGATATTGATGAAATATTCAAATAAGAGCTGAGATGCATTTCCACCTTCTCAGATAGCCTGATTTCCAAAGAGGGTTACTCAATTATTAACAGATTTAAAAAATATAGCTAGTGTTGCTACAAGGGCTTTTTAAAGGAATCACATGTAAACATCATGCTCTTACCAAATCAGAGAGTACATAAATCCAAGGATGGAACTTATTAGTCGGAAATCTGATGAAAGGCAGGCAAAAAATGGAAAATGTGAGAGGCCAACTTCAATGCCTCCTATCAGGAGCACAATAGCTGAGAAGAGAAAGTGTAAATGGTGTTCACAACTTCATTATGTTATTTTGTCAGTATGAAGATAATCGTTTCTAAATGGAGTAGTTCACTGCTTCGTGGAGGTGATCTGAATGAATCCAGGCATCAGTTTTCATGGCTAGACTTATGAGTGAATGTAGATCCATGCAGACTAGCCTCTTTCTCTTCCTCTCCAGCTGAGGTCAATGAGCATTTTGGTGCTATAAGCAGCCACACAGTCTTCTCTTGTACAGTAGACCTCATCAAAAGCTTGAGATCTTGTAAAGCACCATGTATTAGCAATAATAGGGCTGCTAGGTGGTGCCATGTTGCATAGAGTGCTGGGCCTGGAGTCTGGAAGACTCATCTTCCCAAGTTCAAATCTGGACTCAGACACTTAATAGCTGTGTGACCCTGCACAAGTCACTTAACCCTGTTAACCTCAGTTTCCTCGTCAGTAAAACGAACTAGAGAAGGAAATGGTAAATCACTCCAGTGTCTTTGCCAAGACAACCCCAAATGTGGTCACCAAGAATCAAACATGACTCATCAACTGAACAGCAATGATAGCAAGCCTTTATATAGAACCTACTATGTGTCAGGCACCGTCCTAAACACTTTTTACAAATCTTCTCTCATGTGGTCTTTATGACATCCCTGGGAGGTAGATGCCCATTTTACAGTTGAGGTAACTGAGCCTAGGTCATACTCCTAGTAAGTATATGAGGCAGGGTATGAACTCAGCTCCTCCTGACTCCAGGTCCAGTGTTCTTACCATCTCAGCCACCTCCTTCTAAAACAGGAGACTTGTTAAACCAAATGAAAAAATGTACATAAAAGAACTTTGAGAATTTTAAAGTTTATATACACATGCATGTTGGTTGTCATTCTGTCATTGGTAGATCAGACCATGTCACGAATCAAAGTCCAAAACAAACTCAAGCAGTTCACGGATGGATAGCTAGTGACAGGCTGTCCAGGGGGAGGCCAGTCAACTTTACCGAACTGTGAGTATTCAGGACAAGCTCTTGTAAGTTGATAATAGTTTTTGAACCACCATCCGTTTTTGAACCCACATACTCTCTAAAAGCCTCCCAGTTCTTTCCCATGGTTTGTATAGGCGTGGAGGTAGGGGTGGAAATATGTATGTTAAGTTTATACTCACCCATCCCAGCTCTCTAATATAGGTCATTTCCAAGTTGGGAAAATCAAGACAAGTCAATACTGATAGATAAAACATAATCATTAATGGGAAGGAATTCAGTAACTCAGTGCCTTATTTCATTTACTGTTGTAAGGAAGCCACAGTCATCCTAAAGCAAAACAGCATGAAGTCCAAGAAAGCTTGTTATCATGGTTTCATGGACTCTGGAAGAGCTCCTGAAGGGACTTCATTTTCACTTTTCGCACCAGCTAAGCCTTTCCCAATAAATGGGAAAGATGCCATTTCTGAAGGTCTCTAGAGAAGAGTAGCAACATTTTGCTGAATGGAAAAGAAATCAACATGAATTAAAAAAAAAAGAAGAACAAAAAACCTCACTACCTTGTGCCCATTGTGGTACTTGCAGGGGCTGGTAGCCTTCAGAAAATAAGAACATGACTTTATTTGCAGTAGCTCCAAATGCCATTCCATATGACCATCGATTATTGAATGTGCCAATGAAATCCAGGGGCCTGAAAACAAGGTAAATTGCTGTGTGACCCAGGTCTTTTAATATTTATCATTTAATGCAGCAGTTCCCCCACCCAGGCAAAATTGTCTGACTAAAGACAAAAAGCTCAAATTCTATTGCTTTAATTGTTGTCTCATTGCCTCTTAGTGATACTGGATTAGAAAAGGCTAAAACAGAGGAGGCAGAAAAACTGTTTTTAGACTACCATTTTTACTAGAAACGATCTTTGAAGTTTGATGCTTTCCCCAAGGGGCCGAAGTTCTGGATTTGGAGGTTCCAAGATGCTGAAACACATTCAGAACAGGTTTAATAGAGACAAGTGAATTTTATCTCTGCTAGCAATTTTTATTTGTAATCATTCAGTATTGATTAGATTCTCTGATCAAGCTCTCTGACACTAAAAATGATAAAATTAGCAGGAATGCTCCCTTGACTCAGTTGATGGACAGTAACAGAGTTCCTCTAGATCAGCGGTTCTCAACCTGTGGGTTATGTTCAATTTGTAACAATGAAAATACATCCTGCATATCAGATATTTATATTACGATTCATAACAGCAGCAAAATTACAGTTATGAAGTAGCAACGAAAATAATTTTATGGTTGGGGGTCACCACAACATGAGGAACTGTATTAAAGGACTGCGGTATTAGGAAGGTTGAGAACCACTGCTCTGGATGAATATTGATGAAGCGCTAGACCTGTAGACTTAAAGAGGAGTAGATTTGGGTGGTTGTTCCATTAGGATGCAGAGTAAAGTGCACTCTGTAGACTTGGGGCAGCTAAGTGGTGCCATAGTGCACAGAGTGGTGGGCCTAGAGTCAGGAGGACCTGAGTTCAAATTTGGCCTCATACACTTACTGGCTATGTGACCCTGGGCAAATCATTTAACTCAGTTTGCCTCAGTTTCCTCATCTGTAAAATCAGCTGGATAAGGAAATGGCAAACTGCTCCAGGGTCTTTGCCAAGAAAACCCCAAATAAGGTCATGAAGAGTCAGACACTGCTAATTAACTAAATGATAAATAGACTTGGAAGTGAACGTGAGTTCATTAAAGAGAGGAATTTCATGCCATTTGCTGTAGTAGATAAAAGGAGAGAATCCAGTATCACATGAAAGCCAAGAGGATGCTTCTGTTAGGCTGAAAGAGAGATGCTGGATGGTTGCCTGAAATTACTCCGTCTTATAGCTATTATTTTAGGGGAAGGGGAGGGATATTTTGGTGACACATGACACTCAAATGATCTCTGATCTCATCTACATGGATGTTCTTGCCAGTATTTTAGATCCTAATCCAACTGCTCTGTACTACTTTTGCCCATAACCTTCCCAAAATGTTCCATAGAGGATCCACCCAATACACGAGGGAATTTCCTTGATTTTTTTTGACATCTGGATGATACTATTGAATCACGGGCTGTCTGTTAATAACCTCTGGTTCTTCCTATGTGATTTATTCAGGTCAACAGCACTCAGAAAAGCAGTGTGGATGAGGCGAGTGGCTGCCCAAGAGACAGACAACTATTCTTGTCATTTTAATTCATTATAATTCCAGTTATGCCACCAAGGTATGTTGTTTTTTCTTCTCCTCCCTCTGTCTTTAGTTGCAGTGATAGATATTAGACTAATTTATGGAACATGCAATCTCGCCTTTTGGGTTCTTTCATCTATGGCTTCCTGGTAAATGTTATCAAATATACTTTGAGGGGAAAAATTAGTCTGAAATCTAAGGTGGAATCCTTGTCCAACTTACATTACAATCCCAAAACGGTTACCAAGGAGGTATGACTTGTCATCTAGCTGCTTGTGATGAACTCTTCTTTGGAGGAAGGACAGAACCATAATTATGGAAAACTGAAGGAACAAAAAAAGACAGCACTGGTAATGATTGCTTTTAGAGTAGAGAAAATCATGTCCTGTCCCATTCTGAGAGCAATGCATTGTACATAAAACTCTTTTAACTCCTTCCCAACAAATGCTAATTACATAAAAGGCTATCTTGAATAGCAAATAGCAAGCAAACCTATTGTGTAGATAAGCTGTGCAGATAAGAATATGCCAGAAAATAGACCAAGTGAATGAGCAATCCTCAAAGTTTAAGGAGGCAAACTAAAAATTGGCGACATGTTGAGTTGTCTTCCCCTACATGCCTGCCATTTCTTGCATTTGTCTGTCTTTGACTCTCTTTGTGTCTCTGTCTCTGTCTTTTTCTCCCTCTATGTATCTAGGGTCATTCCATAAGAGTCTGAAAGCACATGAGTTTCATTTGAAACAAAATAATGTCGCTCCTCTCCAAAGCTCTTGTACCCACTTCAGCCTTTTTGCATCATGTATTTATTTGTACTTTCTATCAATCCAAAATCATACATATGAAGCACACAATTTGCCTCAGGCTTGGCTTGAAACTTAGGTTACGGTAGCAACGGATGGAGCTAGAAGAATAAGATCCAATTAGAAAAATACTTTTTTTTTTTAACCAAAATGATATAACTGAAAAGCTTGATCTGCATTTTAGGGCCTGGAGAAGGGTTTGAAAGGAATTCTTTGCAGTTTGTTAAAAAGAAAAGTTTAGTTACTATTTTTATTTTTTAAAACTTATTTTTATTTTATTTTCAGTTTCAAATTCTCTCTCCTTTCACTCCTCTACCACCCTTTGAGATGATAATAAATATGATATCTGTTTACATATAAAGTCATGCAAAACATATTTCAATATTAGCCATGTTGCAAAAAAGCAAGCAAAGTAAAGAGAAAAAATATGCTTCAATCTGTACTTAGAGTTCATCAGTTCTGTCTGAAGATGGATTGCATTTTTCATCATGAGTTCTTTGAAATTATCATGGATCATATTGATCAGAGTTGCTAAGTTTTTCGCAATTGATTATCTTTACAATATTACTCATTCTTCTTCTCACTTCACTTTGCATCACTTCCTATAAGTCCTTCCAAGTTTGCCTGAAATCATCCCCTTTATCATTTCTTACAGTATGATGGTATTCCATCACAATCATATACCACAACTTCTTCAGCCATTTCCCAATTGATGAGCATCCTTTCAATTTCAAAATTTTCAATTTTCATTTCCACAAAAAGAGCTGCTATAAATATTTTTGTACATATGGGTCTTTTCCCTCTTTCTTAGATCTTTCTGGGCATATAGACCTAGTAGCAGTGCTGCTAAGTCAAAGAGTATGTGGTTTTATAACCCTTTGTGTTATATCTCAGTTATTTTAATTTGTGTTTCTCTAATAATTAGTGATTTAGGGCATTTTTTTCATTTGAGTATTGATAGCTTTGATTTCTTCTTCTGAGAGCTGCCTATTCATATTCTTTGACCATTTACCAGTTGGGAAATTGCTCTTATTTGTATAAATTTGGCCCAGTTCCCTATATATTTCAGAAATGAGAACTTTGTTCAAGAAGCCATAATTTTTTTTCCTGCTTTCTGCTTTCCTTTTAATTTTGGCTGCATTAGTATTGCTTGTACACAACCTTTTTAATTTAATGTAATCAAACTTATGATTTTTGCCTCCTGTGATCCTCCCTATTCCTTGTTTGGTCATGAACTTCCCTGTTTATAGATCAGACAGGTAATATTGTCCATACTCCCCTAATTTATTTTATATTTATATATTTATATTATATTATTAAATATATATTAATGGATTAAAAATATAATTAAATTATATGTTTATATTATATTACCCTTTATGTCTAAATCATGTACCCATTTTGAGCTTTTCTTAGTATACAGTGCAAGATACTTGTCTATGCCTAGTTTCCGCCAGACTGCTGCCCCTTTTTTCCATCTGTTTTTGTCAAATAATGTGTTCTTGCCCCAATAGCTGGGGTCTGTAGATATTTTAAACGCTTGGTTACTATGCTCATTTGTTTCTGTACATTGTATTCTTAATCTATTCCATGGCTTGACCACGCTAATTCTTTTTTTTTTTTTGCTTTTTGGAGGGCAGTTGGGGTTAAGTGACTTGCCCAAGGTCACACGGCTAGCTTTGTGTTAAGTGTCTGAGGCCACATTTGGACTCAGGTCCTCCTGACTCCAGGGCCGGTGCTCTGTTCACTGCGCCACTGAGCCACCCCTTGAGCACTCTAATTCTTATCCAGTACCAAACTGTTTTGATGATTATTGCTTTATAATGTAGTTTGAGATTGGGTACCGCTGGGCCTCTTTTCTTTACATCTTTAAAATTAATTTCCTTGATATTCTTCACCTTTTGTTCCTCCAGATGAATTAATTGGCATTAAAAATTTTTTTAGTGAAGTTGTAGTTTCTTTAGTCTGAAGAAGAAAAATAATATCCTTTATGATTGAATATCATGCAGGAAGGATCTAGTAGTGAGAGAAGAGATTGAGAGTATCTGAGAAAGAAAAAAAAGCACGAATGTTGGAGCAAGGTCCTTGAGGAGATAGAATCAAGTGCCTGTCACCAAAAATTAGTCTAAAGGCCTAGGGCCTTTTCCATCTGAGACAGAACAGAAGGAAGGGAACAAGCATTTATTAAGTTTCTGCTTTGTATCTGCCAGCCACTTTACAAAGTTCATCTCATTTCATCCTCAGAACAATCTTAGGATGTAGGTACTATTATTATCCCCATTTTATATATGAGGAAACCAAGTTAGACAGTGGTTAAGTGTCTTGTCCAGGATTGAATAGCTAGTAAGTGTCTTGGCTTAGAATTGAACTCAGCTCTTCCTAACTCCAGACCCAGAGTTCTACCCACTGTGCTATCTGGCTTCCCCAGCATGTGTGATGGTACTGAGTTTTAAGGAGTGGAGGAGAGATGCTGCAGGAGCTGCTATGTGATGACTTTATCATCGATGGCAGAGTTTTCTAATAGTCCCCACCATACCCAATGAAACAATGACAAAAATTATTAGATTTTTTTTCAGCACAGCTGTTGAAAAAAACATATCTGCTTTTAGAAATTAAGACAAAATTCAAGTCAAAGTCAATTAAGTAAGAATAATGTGATTAATTCAATCCAACTGTTAGAGCGTGCAGTACAGTGATTATTTAATATAGTATATGCACAAATGAAGGCAGCTTTTATTTGGTACAAGCTGAATCTTAATCTGGCCAAGAATCATCTGCCTCTATTACTGTGGAGTTCATGGCACAAGTGGACTAACTGTATCCTCGCTCTGTTTGCTGCATTTGAATATGAAGCATATAAACTTAAAATAAATTTGCAAAGGTGATTTAATGAAAAGGGGGGATGTCATTACACTGTGCTGTGGGGTTTGAGGGCATGCTTGGGAGACTGAAAAAATAAAAGGCTGGAAACAATCAGTGACATATTTTGATTCTGCTTTTGACAATTGCAGAAGTTTACTCTTATTTCCTGAGTTTACTTACTGATGGGATGAGTGAGTAGTGCAGGAAGAGTTCCATGTCAATGGAGGTCACACAAGTGCTGTTCGTTTGTGCAGTCCTGAAAAAGACAAACAAAATCCATATATTCATTAACCTTCAAAATTGTCTTATGCTTAGCATACTGTTAGATTCCTGTTACTTTTAATGGGTTCTTTCGTCATTCTCAAATTCTTATTCTATCTGCTTATGACAAAATGTGCTTCTAAAATAGAGGGCACCCTGACTGAGTTCCTTTGCCCCTTGTTTAGATAACTTTGTGCTGCCATAACCTGAGAGTTCCAGGAGATCATTGCCCAAGATTCTTGGGTTCATCAGACTCTTCTTTTCCTTTTGTGTTTCCCTTGTAGGATGGACTTGGGCAGCTAGAGCACTGGGCTCAAATCAGGAAGACCCGAGTCCATATTCAGACTTAGCTACTAACTGTGTGACCTTGGTCAAGTCACTTAACCTCTGTATGCCTTGATTTCCTAAACTGTAAAATGGGGAAAACAATAGCACTTACCTCTCAAGGTTGTTGTGAGGATCAAGTGAGGTATTTGTAAAGCACTTAACAGAGTGTCTGGCTTATAGGAGGAGATACATAAATGCCTGCTGTTGTTAGCTTTTGCATACTTGCTAGGAATTGCAGCTGACCTGCTCTAAGCTCAAATTCCACCAAATGCCTACCCTAACCTGTAGTGCCTCTACCAGCTGCCACTGCCTCCTGCCTCCTGCCTCCTGCCTCCCAGGAATCAGAGAGAAGCCCCGATGCAGAGCAGAAGAGGAAGTGATTAAATCATACCATTCACAGATATTTATGTGTCCTGCTGCCATTTTAAAGACTCTTCAGTTTGGGTTCTGGGATGTCATTGTCTGTTTTGTGACCCCTCTGTTTTACTATCTTTTTTTTTTGTTTTCATGAAACTGTGCTGGGTTCTCTGACTCTGACTTTCTGGGCTCATCTGTTATTCACCTTGCCCAGGAATCCCCAGCTGTCCATGCCCTAACCCTGACACCCTCCTTCCCAGCATATACTGCAATGTGAGAATTGTAATCAACAATTTCAGTAACAGTGAACTATGATATGGTACATTAATATTTCAAAAGTATTTTGTGACCTCATGGCAACCCTATAAAATGGGATTTATACGTATTGTTATTCCTACAGAACTACAGTTTTAGAGGGGAATGAGCCTTAGGGATCATCTAGTCCAATCCCTTCAATGAAAAAAAATTAGGAAACAGGCCACAGAGATTAAATGATTTGCCCAACTCAACAAACAATTTTAAAGTGTTTACTGTGTGCAATAAACAATGTTGTACGGTGGAAAGAATACTGGATCTGGAATCTAAAGACATGTCAGAACCTAATTCTTCCAGTTATTACCTGTGTGGACATGTCACTTAAACTTTCTCAGTCTCAGTTCCGTTATCTGTAAAATATTAACATCCATCCCCCCAGGGTGGTTGTGAGGATAAAATAAGATTGAATTTATAGAGTTCTTCGTGAATCTTGAAGAACTATATAAATGCTGGATATTCTTAAAAATCTACACAAAATATTCTCCAAAATTACAAAGAAAACACTATCAAACTTATTGTAGGAGGCAAACATATATAATATCAAACTACGGAAGGATAAGACAAAGAAAGAAAACTATTTGTCAATATCACTAGTGAATATTGACCCAAGTTTTAAAAATCCTACTGAAAGACCATAACAAAATATCCAAAATTATTTATGATGACCAAGCTGGATGACATAGAATAGTAGAAAACACACAGTCTTTGGCATTAGAGGACCGAGATTCAAATCCTGCCTCTGATATTTACTACCTCGATGACTGTAGGTAAGTTATTTTGTTGCTCTTTGCCTCAAAATTTTCATCTTTAAACTTTTAGGGTTGGACAATTTGGTTTTCTTAGATCCCTTCAAACTCCAAAACTATAATTATATGATCCCATGGACCTATATTAAAAATGACAGCATACCAAACTCCACATAATTGCATCAATAGGTGCAAAATTCATATAATAAGAAGAGAAAGATCATTTTTAAGATGATAAAAAGTGAATCTAAAATTAAAAGCTAACATTATTTGCAATGGGGAAATCCTAGAGGTTTTCTCAATAAATATAGGAGTAAAGCATGGTCCCTTTCCTCTCTGTTATTTGACATAATTCTAGATTTGCTAACGATAGCAATAAGATGAGGAAGAAAATAAGGGTATTGCATTGGCAAAGAAGAGACACAATCATGCCTATTTGAAAATTCTCAGGCAAACAAGGGATAATGTAGATTACAAAACATAAAGTAGATAAATTTGATTATATGAACCTGAAAAGCTTATGCGTAAATCAAATCAACAGAGCAAAGATAAAAAGAAAAATTGATGCTTGACAAAAAGTATTTGTGGCAAATTTCTCTGATAAAGATATGATATAAAATATATACAATGAGAATTTATGCAAATATGTAAGACAAAGTCATTCTTATATTCTTCATCTTATGTACCATTATTATGTGCAATAATAAGCTCCCTCTCCTTTTTATTCCTCTCTTTCCTAGTATATTCCTTCCCCACCTCCCATTCCTTCTTTGTTTAAGAGCAGCAAAACCATCTCCAGGCTCTCTGTTAGTCGTATTTAACTCCCTCTTGGGCCTTTGACTACATTAGAGTTTTTGTTTCTTCTCCATCTATTAAAATGTAAGCATTTCATCATTGTATAGATCCTTTCAAACATCCTAATGTATTTACCTTTTTAGTTGGTATGGTGGGTTAATTCATAAAACCCAAGACAATCAGCAAAGAAACTAGCTTCATTAAAGTAGTAGTTTATATGAAATTAATATACAAAAATCACCAACATTCGTACCTACCAATAACAAAACCCAGGAAGAAATAATAGTAAGGATAATTCCATTCAAAATAGCTTAAAAATGCACAAAATATCTATAAATCAGTCTACTAAGACATACTCAAGACTTACATAGCTACAGTTACAAAATATTTTCAAAGAAATGAAGAATGGCAAATAATATGAAAGATATTCCTCGCTGCAAGTTAGGTTCTGCCAATTGTTGTTTGTCCTCCATTTTCTTTTTTTTTTTTTT
>CM053583.1:243574287-243604750 GCA_028627135.1 Pseudochirops cupreus | reverse complement strand
CTGACTTTAGTGGGAAGTATCTTTGTGTGCGTTTTGGAGTTCCAGGATTGGTTTAGAGTCCTATTTTATGGGTATTTTGGGGTGGCTATGTGAGAGCTGCGATATGTTGCTGCTTCTACGCCGCCATCTTGGCTCCGCCCCCCTTGTCCTCCATTTTCAAAGAGGACCAATGACATCATAGGTAATGTCTTGATTTGTATGTGAATTGGATTTAAGTGAGACAGAATTGTGCTAAGTTGTCAGACTCACTCCCTCTTCCTGAGTCACTGAAATCCAGTGGCAGGACAGAAGTCAAGACAACTAGAAGTACATGGCTTTGGTATCTTAGATGCTTGATCAAACTCTAGGCACTCCATAATGCCTACTTAAGCTGCTTTCGTGGCCATTGAAACAAATTGTTCTCATCACCCATTCCTCTGGGGAAAGTCCTTGGCGGAGACATCCCTCTAATTCACTGACAGGTTTGAAGCCTCTTGGTTACCCTCAATCTGTCTGCTGATATGGTTTTTCCAGTTGTGGTTGCTGCCCATACTACAGCTTCTTGGAGCTACAGGTGCAATTGGGCACCAAAGGTGGAGGCTCTACCAGTATAATAAACATGATGCTACATTCAAGTCAATTTGCAGATTCAAAGTTGTACCAATCAAAAGTACCAAGAGCTAGGAAAAAATAATAACAAAATATACTGGAAGGAACAGAAATTCTATAATTTCAGGATAAAGGATAAAAAGTAGAAATGAAGAACTATAGACTATCTTACAAAGCAGTAATCATCAAAATTATTCAGGACTGGTTAAGAAGTAGAAAGGTGACTCTAGGTGGTGTAGTGGATAGAGCACTGGCCCTGGAGTCAGGAAGAGCTGAATTCAAATTTTACTTCTGACACTTGACACTATGTGGTCCTGGGCAAGTCACTTAACCCCCATTGCTTCCAAAAAAATAAAAAAGAAAAGAAATAAAGAAAAAGAAAAATAGATGAAACAAAGTAGATAATCAAGAATTAGACATGACTGAATTCAACAACTCAGTGATGAATCTGAGAACAATTAAAGTTCTCAGATAAAATAAATAAATTAATAAAAATTCTTATTTGACAAAATTTGAGGGAAAAACTGGAAAACAATATGGCAAAAATTAGGTTTAGATCAGTATCTTAGACCAAATAGAATAATACAGTAATCTGAAAGTGGATACTTGACATGAATAGTACTTTTCCAAGTACCCTGATTACACAGAAAATTCTCAAGCAAACACGGGATAGTATAGATTACAAAACGTAAAATAGACAAATTTGATTACGTGAACCTGAAAGGCTCGTTCATGAACCAAATCAACAGAGCAATAATAAGAAGGAAAATTGTTTGTTGAGGAAAAATATTTGTATCAAATTTCTCTGATAATATGAGATAAAATATATACAATGAAAAATTAAGGCAGATATTTAAGATCAAGAGTGATTTCTATATTCTTCATCTCATATACCACTATTATGTGAGACTGTAAATTCCCTTTATTTCCTGCTGTATTTCTTTCTCACCTCCAATTTCTTTCTTTGTCCAAAAAGCAGCAAAACTAACTCCAGACTCTCTGTTGATCTTATTTAACTTCCTCAATGGCCTTTGATGACATGAGAGTTCTGAAGGAACAATTATTTCTTCTCACCCAATTAAAATGTAAGCACTTCATCATTCAAAAAAAAGTTACATGTGGTACCTTTTATAACTATTTTATATTATATGTACTTAAAAAGAAATTACACAGCATAGCATAGACCTGGATCTATTCTCTACCTATATGATTTACCAACTAGGCATTCACTTTATCTATATGGTATTCTATGCAGTACAAAGCAAGTAGGAAGCTGATTAATTTCATCCTTTATATAACAATGCTATTTAAATGTACATACAAACAAATAGTTCCATTTCAATGTTTTATATATTAATACTTTTCTAAAAGAATATAGCACATTAGGATTGCATCTGAGTTTAAAATTATGATTATTTAATTAAATATTCAAAGATATGACAAAATTATAAAACCCCCTTTTATTTAAACTAAAATATACTTATCTTTTGTATGGGTTTTATTCAAAATCAAAGCACTGATATCATGTTATTTAGCTCATGGTGACCCAAGAACAGAAAATGTATTTCCTTACACCTGAAATTCATTCTTGTTTAAGAAACCCTGTGAATAATTTAGGTAGAAATATTAATGTTATGCTGATATATCATCAAAGCATTATTATTAAGGGAGAAAAAATTTTAAGGGTACCTTAAAAACTCAACACCTGCATGTAGTCTATTTCTGATATAGATTAATGAAAATGAACTCCACTTTCTCTAATAATAAATAAACCTTTTATTAAATTGTTGCTTTTTAGGTGACATGACACTATTGAAAACAATTGGTTGCTATTTTCAGAGTTATCATGTCTGGAAAAAATATTCTGTGGTTTATCATTTGTTGCCATGACTTACAAAGATTAAGTCTATAGTTGAAATCTTTTTCACAAGAAAGTCTTAAAGAAGATAATCTTTCTGTTGAATTTCAACTTTTTTTTTTGTATTATAGCTTATGTTGGTGCAAAGAGAACCAAGTGGTATTCTTTTACAAGCTTCTCCATGAATTTAGAAGCTTCTTCATGAATTTAGAGCATTTCTTCAAAGTATCCTGTAAGTTAAGGCTTTCTCCTCCATTGACTTGGTCTATCTAAGAGAAGGCTAGTAAACTATCTAAAATGAAAAGGCAGAGGGTATAGGTGGCTACAAAACAGTTTACGGTGAGTGAAGAGTAATAAGTAATGAGTTGCTGCTACTGCAATTCACACACAAAAAATCTTCTACAACACTATTTGATTATATCTTCTGTGCTTTGGGACATTCTATGTTCAAAAATCGTAACTTGCCAAAGTACATCAAAGTGGTAGTCTGCGTCCATAAATAAGACTTTGACTTCTAATCCACCTTCTAATTTTGAAAGGATACAACTTGCAGTCAGATGATAACACATTTCTGTTTTTCCTGTTCCTTCTAGGTCATGGACTTCTGTTATGTCACCATAGATAGGAGAGTCTTCCTCAGCAAGCAAAAAAGCTTCCAATGTTTTTATCTTTTTAGTTTTAACTTCTGTCTTTTCATTTCAAAACTTCTGCAGCTCTCAGTTGTTCATTGAGAATGCTTGGAAGTATAATCATTCCCATTGGGTGACTTGCCAAAGGATATGAACAAATGTTTTTCAAAAGAAGAATTAAACCGATAGCCAACCATGTTAAAGAGTGTTCTAAATCGTTAATAGTAGAATAAATGCAAATAGAACATAATTCTAAGGATTCACATCCAGTAGATTGGCAAAGATGACAACAGATGGAAATATTCAATATTAGAGGGGCTGCGGGAAGATAGGCAAACAGTTCCAATATTAGGGGAGCTGTGGATTGATCCAATAACTCTGGAAAAGCAGTTTGGAATGTGTTTACAAGTGCCCAAAGGGTCCATAGCCTTTTAACCAGAGATCTATCTCACTGTGAGGCATATATCACAAAGAGATCAGAGAAAGAAAGAAAAGCCCGAAATAGACCAAATTATTTATCCGGCGCTTCTTTTGGTGGAAAACGAGTAGAAACTAAGGAGGTGCCCATCAGTCGGCGAATGGCTCACCAAACTGTGCTTCATGAATTTAATGAAATATTACGGGACCGTAAGAAACAAGTGAGTGCAAACAATACAGAGAAGCACGAACTAATATGAAGGAGAGTAAACAGAATTAGGAAAACAAGTTCAAAGTAGCTAAAACAATATAAATCAGGCAAAAAGCCCAAACCGAACGGTCTGTAATTATCATGACCAAGCGCTTGCTGAGAAGAGATGAGAAAATACACTTCCCTTCCCTTAAAGCTGTGGTCGGTAATGAGGGGTGCGGAACGTTTCATAGGTTGTTGATGTGTTGGCTGGTTTTGCTGAACTGATTTTTCTTCCCTCTTTCTTCTTCATTGATAACAAGGTGTGGGAGGAGTGTTACAAAAATTGCTTTATGTTCTGATGACGATCACTTATCATCCTCCCAGCAAGTTCTATCTATAGTGATAAGTTGTTACTGAATTCTGTTTAAAATCGTTCGTTAATGTGCACTATTATTCTTCTAGGTTAGCATTGTTTTCTGGGTAAGAATAAACAACCTGATCCATACCTGATTTAAATTTTTCATTTGCTCTCCCTCTCTCTGTCTGTCTGTCTCTCTTTCTCTCTCTTATTCTCTCTCTCTCTCTCTCTCTCTGTCTCTCTCTTATTCTCTCTCTCTTTCTCTCTCTTATTCTCTCTCTCTCTCTCTCTCTGTCTCTCTCTTATTCTCTCTCTCTCTCTCTCTCTCTCTCACTCATTCACTCAGGGAACCCCATAGACTTTATACGTATAACTAAAATTTTATCAGCTTTCCCTAGGAATCTAAGGTGGGGGTGATGAACCAATGAATGTGAGACTGGATATCCTCAATCACTCAAGGAGAGGTTAGACTTCTCTTATCATGGAACTTCATTCAGGACCACATGTCTACGTACAGACCAGGGTGGAGAGGGGTTGTTAATCCTTGTGGCCTCTAAGCCATTAGACAAAAGGAAATAGCATTAGTTAGAACAATGGACAAATAGAAATGAGCAAGGTTCAATTAAAAGCAAAATCAGATAAGTTTACATGGGGAAGATATTCCAGTTTGGGACAGAGACAGCTTCTAAGAAAAGGAATGAAGAGGATAAAAGGGGAATACAGAGGGCTTCACACTGGTCAGTCAATCAAATTGCATTTATTAAGTGCTTATTATGTGCCCAATTCTAGGGAACAAAAAAAAGGTGAAAAAATGTGCACAGAAGATACATGTATATAGAACAAAAGGAAGGTAATCTTAAAAGGAAGGGTTCTAGCATCCAGAAGGGATGAAGAAAAGAGTCCTGCAGAACGTGATCTTTAAATTGTCTTAAAGGAATCTAGGGATTTTAAGAGGCAGAGGTCAGAAAAGGAGAGGATTTTAGGCATGGTTGACAGCCAAGTCAAATCAACAAGCATTTATTAAACGCTGCCTATGAGCCAGGCACTGTGTTAAGTGCTGGAGCTATAAAAACAGCACTTGCCCTTGAGAAGCTTACATTCTAATGGGGAGACAACATGCAAACACCATGTACATCTAAGCTCTGTATAGACTAAATTGAAGGTTAGCTCAGAGGGATACACCAGCATTTATGGAGACTAGGAAAAGCTTTGTGGAAAAGGCAGATGTTTAGCTGATACTTCAGGGAAGCCAGGAAGTAGAGATGAGGAAGGAGGGCATTCCAGGTATGAGGGGAACAGCCAGTGAAAATACATGGATTTGAGAGATAGAGTGTCTTATGATAGGACCAACAAGAAGGCCAGTGTCATTGGATTGCCGAGTATGTGGAAGGGAATAAAGTAGGGAAAAGGAGATAGGAAGGGGCTGGCATTAATTAAGGGCATTAAATGTCAAACAGAAGATTGAATACTTGCTCTTAGAGGTAGTAGGGAGCCACTGGGGTTTCTTGAGTAAGGGGAATGACACGGCCAGATCTTTAGGAAGATCACTATAGCAACTAAGTAGAGGATGGTTTGGAGTTAAGAGAGATTTGAAGCAGGAAGATCATCAACCAGAAGGCTATTGCAGAAGTTTGAGATTAAAGTTATGAGAGTCTTCATCAGGATAGGAGCAGTGTCAGAAGAGAAAAGGGAGTATATACAAGAGATACAAAATAGGTAGAATCACCTAGACTTGGTAAAAGTTTGGATGAAGGAGTTGAAGTTTGGGTGTGAGCTTGGGTAACTGGGAGGATGGTGATGCTCTTGATAGCGATAAAGAGTTTAGGAAATGGGGTGGCTAGGTGGCACATTGAGTAGAGCACCCTGGAGTCAGGAGGACCTGAGTTCAAATCCAGCCCTAGACACTTAGCACTTACTAGCCATGTGACCTTGAGCAAGTAATTAACCTTACTTGCCCTGCCTTCCCCCCTCCAAAAAAAAAGAGTTTAGGAAATGGGTAGATTTTTTTTGTGGGGGAGAATAATGAGTTCTGTTTTGGATGTATTGAATTTAAGAGGACTGTAGAACATCTGGTTCAAGCTGTCTGATAGGCGGCTGGAAACGTGAGACTGGAGGTGAGCCTAGAGGTTAGGACTAGATAAGCAGATCTGAGAAAAATCTGTATAGAGATGATAATGGAATCTGCGGGAACTGATGAGATCACCAAGTGAGCTAGTAGAAAAGGAAAAAGATAGCCTACAGGTAGGGGGTGAAGTGTTTCTGAGGGACAAAAAGTAGGTCAGTGTTGTGGCGTTGTAGTGTGTGGATGAGGAATAAAGTATAAGAAGACTGGAAAGGCAGGAAAGGGACAGTTTTTTAAAACTGTATTTATTTGTTTGTTTTTAGTTTTCAACATTCATTTCCATAAGATTTTGAGTTCTAAATTTTCTCCCCCTCCCTCTCCTCTCCCCAAGACAGCATGCAATCTGATATAGGCTGTACATGTATGATCATATTTCCACATTAGTCATGTTGTAAAGAAGAATTAAAACCAAAGGTAAAAACCACAAGAAAGAAGAATCAAACAAAGGAGAGAGAAAACAGTCTGCTTTGATCTTCATTTAGACTCCATAGTTCTTTCTCTGAATGTAGATAGCATTTTCCATCATGAATCTTTTGGAATTAGCTTAGATCATTGCATTGCTGAGAAGAGTTAAGTGTATCAAAGCTGGTCATTACTCAATATGGCTCTTTTTTATTTTTTTGCTTTTTGGAAGGGGGAAGGCAGGGCAATTGGGGTTAAGTGACTTGCCCAAGTTCACACAGTTAGTAAGTGTTAAGTGTCTGAGGCTGTATTTGAACTCAGGTTCTCATGACTCTAGGGTCAGTGCTGTATTCACTGTGCTACTTAACCATCCCCACAATATGGCTCTTACTGTATACAATGTCTTCCTGGTTCTGCTCACTTCATTCAGCATCAGTTCATGTAAGTCTTTCCATGTTGCAAAGGGACAAGTTGTGATAAGTTTTGAATTCCAGAGGACTTTATAATTGATCTTGGAGGTAACAGAGAGCCCCTGGAATTTATTGAGTGTCACAGTCAGACCTAAACTTTAGGAAAGTTTTGGCAACTATATGAAGGACAGATTGGGGTTGGAGAAGACTTGTGTCAGAGAGTTCAACTAGAGGGCCATTGCCACAGTTCAGATGATAGTAGAGTACAGTCATTTAAAATGGAAACAGAATCCTTCATTTCCTAAATAGAACCATAGTATTTTAGAATTAGAAAGGAACTAAGAGATCATTTGATCTATAAACTCTAGCTTTTTTGCTTTATTGCCCTTAAGTATGACTAGGAGAGTACAGGAAGAAGCTTGGAAGTGAAGGTTTTTGCTGTTCTGAGTTTCATTTTAAGTCCAACACATTCACTGGTAAGACATCTTCCAATTTATGAGAAGGGAGTTTGCTTTAGAGAGGAAAACCTGGATGCTTTTATAAATTAAGACTTATGGTTAGGGAAGAGGGAAGAGGTGTGTGGGTGTGTGTGCCTCTAGCAATACCCCAAAGCTGTTTGGTTTTTAAAAATTCCCATGCCAATCTGCTTTCCCTCTGTGAAATGTATGAAGTTTTTCCAGGCAAAGCTCATACTTCCCAGAATGCTGCCCTGTGGCTACAGAGGCAGATGTGAATTTGGTCCAATGTATAGAATAAAAGGGACAGGACTAACAAAAGCTACTAATGGCTAGCAATAACTGCCTTTATGGCAAATCTATTTTTTCTCTTTGTAGAATTGGGATGATAAATTCAAGGAACTAAAATGTCTAAATGGCATGAAAGATAATAATAATCTTGTTAGTGGGGGAGTGGTCTATGGTTTCATCAGGATGGGGAACTCTGAGAATGGAAACTCCTTGCATCAATGAACACTGGCAATTTAAATGTAACATGTTCTTATATAGTTGCCTGGGGACATTGAGAGGTTAAGTGACTTCCCTAGGATTGCATAGCCTTCTGTGTCAGGGATAATATTTGATCCTGGATATTCCTGATTCTAAGGTTTTACAGCCTCCTTGTCCCTATCCTATCTCATGCTTATACAGTGCAGTACAGTTTTGGAGAATCTTTATCCATTATACCATGTTACATCTCAAAAAATTTACAATAAGAATAGTAAGAATATACTTAAGTAATGTATTTTCCTCACCACATTCCTTTTAGGGAAATAATAGAGTTATTATTTCAGAATCTCACCTAGCAGGATTTGAGAGTCCATTTGGTCCCATTTATCCCTGATCAAATTTTCCTCCCTGACATTACCAATGAAATTGTCAACCAGATTCTGCTTGAAGATCTTCAGTGAAAGGCAATGGATAATCCCCCAAAGTGGCCTGTTCCACTTTGGTGATTGTTTTTAGGAATTTCATTGCTGGACTGACCTACCCAGGAACAGAGCCTCAGCCTCAGTCACCTTCAGGACCCGACCTGACCCAGGTTATGGGATTTCTCCCAAACCTCTCGCCACCAGCATTTCATCTCTGGAAAAGTTACCAAACCCAGGCCAAATCTCTCTTCTCCCTCCACCCCATCCCCTAAGTTGAAACAAAACTAATGGTTTAACATGACATTCTTAGGGCTCTTGGAGGTAATATATCAAATATTCTCAACCTAAGGGAGAAAACGTTCACCTCCTCTTTTCCTAATCTTGGCGTTCTCAAACTCCTGGTAGCTTAAGCAAAAACCAGCCTCCTTTCTCTGCTACCACTTCTTGTTTTCTCCTCTCCATTCTAACTCAGTCCCATGCTTCTATTTGAGCCACTTTCATTGTGCCCTCTGGAACTACTATTCTATGGTTAATAAGCTTCTCTTTATCTTAGACTTCTCTATTTTTTTATTTCTCCCACTTTCTGGCTCTTATGAGACCTAGTTCCTCCTCACATTTCCAACTACTCGCTCTAGTACTGAATGTACCTTCTTGCATATCTTACCCCAACATCAGGGTAGGAGTGGGCATGTTCCTTGTTTCCCATTGCTCCTTTCAGAGTTTCCTTCTGCTGTTACCATTCAGCAATCTCTTGTCCCTCAAAGTTCATTTCATCTAGATAAAACATCCCTTCCAGAACCTGCTGGCAGAGATCCACTGGCCCCCAGGACATTTTTCCTGCTTTCTTAATGAGTTCAGCTCCTGATCCACAGCCTTCTCCATCCTTTTGACTCCTCCCCATTTTATACTTTGGAACCTCAGAAATGGGAATGTTGAGGCACCAATGGCCCTTGAAAACCCTCCTCTCATAGTTTATCAGCTTATTCATATCCCATGACCTGTAGCTTCACTCATCAGTCACACATGGACAAATTGCATTCTGACACTTAAAACCTTTTGAGACCTTACTCCAACCTACCTTTCTAGGCTTATTACATGTTCTTCTTCTTTACTTATTCTAGATTTTATGCCAAGTGGTCTATTTGCTGTTCCCTGTACTTGGCATTCCAAATCCCAACACTCCCATTTCCTTCTTCATATTTTGATATAGCTCGTCCCCCATGATTCTAATCTAATCCTTCTTTAACCCTACTTTGTAGTAATTTATCTAGTTTCCTTCAAGGCTTAGTGTAATGGCAAGCACAGAAGTAGTTGACACTTTGTTTCAGTTCAAGTTTCTTTTGAACCTTGTATCAAGTCTGTTAAGGAACAAAATGTGTGAACCCCACAACTTGTGACCCCCTAGAACTTGTGAACTCCTGAGGAGGAGCTAATGACTATATAAGCAGAGCCCCAGGGCAAGAGACAGGAAAAATTGAGTAGAGGACTCTTGTGATGACAGAGTCAAGAAGGAGAAAACTTGTGGTATCCCAGCACTCTGTTTGTCTGCTCTTTCTGTGTTGATGTTTGTTTGTGATACTTTGTACAGAAGCCCTGGGACCTTACTGGAAGCCCTGAAACAGGATTTTTTGGTTGTATGTTTACCGCAGTCATGGAAGAGGGTTTTGGAGGCCCTGGGACTTTACTGATGATTTGTGATGACCTCTTGGACCTTGTTTGTGGGTCTGTGTTGATTTACATGTTGATGATTTGTGTTGAGTTCTCAGACCTTGTTGGTGGGTCTGAGTTGATTTCACAGGCAGATAGTGAATTGATGATGTTGCCAGCAATGTGTATGAATATTATTGTGGCTCTGTCAAGCTTTGTCTTCCCAGAAACAGGAATTGTGAAGGACTTGAAGTGGACTGGACACTGTGAAATTCAATATGGAACAAGAACTAGACAAAGAACTGGAAAAGGAGCTGGACAAGGAACTGGTTGCTGCTTGCCTTTGAACCCAGGTGACAGTTGCAGCTGGGACCATGGAAGAAGAAGCATGGAAGCTGAGAGCCAGCCTCAAGTCAAGCTGAAAGAAGACTTTACTTGGATACTGACTGAGAAGATTATGATTTACTGTGACCTAGAGGTAGAGGGTCTGTGTATTTTCTGATGATTGAATAATGAATAATGAAAGATGATTGATTGAATAAATGATTGTATTTAGTGATTGATGACTGAATAAGTATTTGATTTCTAACCTAGTATTCCCCATGAGTGAAAAATTTTGACTGTTGTACTTTTTGAATGAATTAAGGATTTTGTGAATGCTTGAGTTACTAAATGACTGTTCTTTGTTCAAAACTCTGTGACCACTGTAGTGGAGACTATGTGGCCATTTTCTGTGATAAGTTGTTCTGAATGCTGTATTTTGATTATCTGTTATAAGTTGTAATATTGTGAATGCTGTACCTTGATTTCTGTGAGTGTTTTGCTTTGATTTGTTATGGAACAAATAGCATATTCACTATAACTATGCAATCAAAACCTTCAAAGCTGTTCTCAGTAGCATTCTTCTGAAAAGCTGCTAGTGCTTGGCTTTACACTTAATTAATGTACCTTCTCTTTCATGAGACCTATCTTGATCACCTCAGTTCCTAGTGAATTTTATATATGATATATATGTGTGTATATATATATATATACTTTATATATTTGTATAAGAGTATCCTATTTTGTATTTATTATACATGTTTTTTGTTTTTATTTATCTGTGTTCATGTTCACTAATAAAATGTTTGCACCTTTATGTCAAGGACTTGATTTTTTAATCCCCAGTGCCCAGAACAGAGCCTGCCACATACTTAAGTAGGAGCCTGATAAATGCTTGTTAAATAAATGAATGAGCCAAAAGCTTCCTTTCTTTAGTTTATCCCCATTATTCTTATTTCTATCCCCTATAGACAAATAGAATTAATTTAATCTCTCTTCCACAAGTACTTGAATACAGTTGTCATGTTCCAGCAAGTCTTAACTTCTATAGGCTAAACATGACTGATTGTTACATGGCAAGGTCTCTGTTCCTGTTCTAAGTGTTAAGGTCCTAAGAGAAAAGAGAGATGAGAAGTAGTTGATCATCTGCTCAAGACCTTCTCACAAACAACAACTGAGAAGTCAGTCATCAAGGATTTATTAAGTAAATACTATGTTCCAGGCACTATACCAAGTGCTGGGAGTATGAAAAAAGGCAAAACCACAGTTCTTAGCCTTAAGGAGCTTACATTCCAATAGAAAAGAGAAAACACAAATAATTATGTATATACAAGATATAGATATAGATATAGATGTAGATGTTGATATAGATATAGACATAGGATATAATCCCAGAGGGAAGATGCTAGTAGTAGAGAGGGCTAGGTAAGGCCTCTTGCAGAAGGTGGGACTTAATCTGAGGAAGCCAAGAAGACTAGGAAGCACAGATGAGGGGGTGAACACTGAAGGGATATGGGAAAGTCAGTGAAAAGGCAAATTCAGGAGATGGAATATAGTTTTTGAGGAACAGTAGAAGGTTATTGTCATTGGATCTTAGAGTATATGGAGGGGAGTTAAATGTAAGAAGATTGGAAAGTGAGGAGGGAGCCAGGTTGTGAAGGGCTTTAAAGGCCAAACAAGATTTTATATTTGGTCAGAGGTAATAGGGAGCTGCTGGAGTTGTGTGTGTGTGTGTGTGTGTGTGTGTGTGTGTGTGTGTCCTTCAGTTTAGGTAGATCACTTTCGAAGCTAAGTTGAGGATAGACCAGAGAGTGAAGAGAGTTAAAACAAGGAGATGAATCAACAAGTGATTGAAAGAATCCAGGTGTGACATGATGAGGGCCTTTGCTAGGGTGGTGGTTGTGTGAGGGTAGAGACATTGTGAAAGTAGAATCAATAAGACCTGAGAACATATTGGATGTTGGGAAGGGAGTGATAGAGAGGAATTGAGGATGATGCCTAGATTGTGAAGTTGAGTGCCTATGAAGATGGTGGTACCCTTGCCAATAATGAGAAGTTGGGAAGAAGGTAGATTTTAAGGAGAAAGATAATGAGTTTTGTTTGAATATGATAAAATTAAGATTTCTTTTAGACATCTAGTTTAAGATATCCAAATGGACAGTTGGTGATGCCATATTGGAAGTCAGGAAAGTAGTTAGGATTGAGAATAGATTTGAGACTCATCTGTTTAAAGATGATCATTGAATTCATGGGAACTGCTGAGATTACCAAGTTGAGATGGTATAGAGGGAGAAGAGAAGAATACCCAGAACAGTTTTTCAGGGGATACCTATAATTAGTAGAAGTGATCTGGAAGAAGAACCAGCAAAGAAGACTGAGAAGGAGTAATCTGACAAGCTGTTTGCATTAGGACCTTGTAAGGAATTTGCTAAGTAGCATCCTATCATGAGATGAAGTCCTCTATAAATAAGGCTTGAGTTAATAGCTACCTGGAAAGTCAACCCTCAGTTCTTGGGAGTAACTAATAAGCAATTAGCCCCATGAGTTAGCCATAGGAATGACAGAGCCTTCAAACTCCAGGAAGCGTGGAGGGTAAGGGTAATTTTGCAGTGATCTGTGGAGATTAAGCTATATTTGTGTGTTTGTCAACACAAAGTAACAACTATGGAGGCACACAATGCAAATCAGTTTCCCTATCTAGACAAGGTTAAAGGATTTGAGGAATAACTTTCTATTTTCTAGGTTACGAGGGAGGATGGAGTATTCCTTGAAAAAAATCAAAACAGTGATTTAAAAAGTCAAAAAGGGGAAAAAAATCTGAAGAAGAGAGGAATCTGTAAGTGTGATAGAAGGTTGGAGGAGAGAAGATTGAAACAGAAGGGAAAGATCAATGGATCTTTGGAACTTTGTAATCAGTATAATGATCTTCCCATGGAGGTTAAACGTGGCACTCTCAGAACACTCTCAGGAGGAACTAGCCTCTTCTGCTCTAAGGAGTGATGATATGGATCTAGGATTGCAACCGAGACAGAAGTTTTGCAATAATGTTTAATGTAATAAAGATGAGGAGTGGTGGTTAGTGACTCATTTAGGAATGCTGTGGTCTGTCAGACAGAAATGAACAAAAGGGAGGTATGTTTCCTTCCTGATACATGTGTCCAGGACACTATGGTCAACTTTCCAAGGCTTGTTAAATCAGATGACCACTACCATATTCTGGTGAATCTTATGGGGATAAGTGATGTGACCAAAAGGAACCATAAAAATCATTCCTAGAGGTTATGAAGTCCAGAGCAAGAAATTGAAGACCTTTATGGCATGGAAGGTGCTATTGATTGAAGGCAGGGGTATCCAGAAGAGAAAGGAAGATTTGGGAGAAGAAGATTTAGATTTTTGAGCCACCATTTGCAATATATGCATAATGAGTTTTTTCTTGGGTAAGGTTGGAGGGCCGATTTTATACACACACATATGTATGTGTATATGTATATATATATACATACATACATATATATATACACACACACACACACACACATACATATACATATACATATATACTTGTTTGAAGTCTTATGAATCTGACAAAAGGGCTATAAACTGATAATATGGAAGATAATTGTTAAGTTGAATACCAGGGAGAGCAATAACTTAAAATCAGTATCAGCAGAAAGGACCACCAATTCAAAGTGAGGCAACATCTAAGAAGGAATGCAAGTATAGCATCAGCACTCATTGCACAAAGCATGAATAAGAAAGATGAACTGAAGATCTTAATTGAAATAAATACATTTAACTAAATACATGTTAACAAATAAATAAATCCATACATACTTAGTAAGTGCCCTCCATGTGCCAGGCACCATGCTAGGCACTGTGGATACAATGACAAAGATAAAAATCTATCTACCTCCTCCCCTTCCCACTCCCCCCACATGTTGTCAAAAAGTGTATGTTGTTAACAGAAAAGGATACGTCCTTCAACTCTGACATTTTGGTTTTTAACAATGACTATTGTATTTGACCAGAGTTTTGTTCTCTCCATGTTGACATATTATAGTCATTGTGTGTATTGTTTTTTTGAGCTCCGTTGTCTTCATTCTGAATCATTTTACACGTCGTTTTAAATTCTTCATGTTTATCATTACTTAGGATGCAGAACTCTTTCATTACATCAATTTACTATAATTTATTAAACCATTTCCCAATTGTTGATCACAAATTTGGTTTCTAGCTTTCTGCTATCCCAAATGATTCTACGCTTTAATATTTTATTTTTTGTACGTAGGTCTTTTCTTGCTGTGAAAAACATCCTTGGTATGCAGTAGAGGAATCTCTTGGCCAGAGGACACTCAGTTGCTTTTCTTACTTGCATAATTCCAAATCGTTTTCCAAAATAGTGGAATCCATTCACAGCTCTACCAGCAGTGAATTAGTGTGCCTGTTTTCCTGCAGCCAGCAGTGTGTTTCCCCATCTTTTCCAGTCCTGACTAGCTTGATAAGCAGGAAGTGATACTTCATGTTTATTATAATTTGCATTTCCCTTTTGAATGATAGTGATTTTGAGTGTTTTTAAGGTGGCTATTAATAGTTCGTATTTTTCTTTTAGTTTATATCTTTTGATAATTAATCTATGTGGAATGGTTCTAATTTTGTATTGCAACTCCCTATAGGTGTTGGGAGTCAGACTTTAATTAGAAACATTGAATGCAAAGATTACTCTATATTTCTATCTTTTCTTCTAATTTCCATTAGATTATGAGCTTCTTGAGGGCAGGGACTATCTTTTGCTTTCTTTGTATCTCTAGTGCTTAGCACAATGCTTGGCAGATAGTAAGTGCTTAATTAATGTTTGATGCCTTAGGAGCAACATTTAGAAATTTTAAATTTTTATTAACATTAAAATTGTTATTAAAAACCGGCTTTCCCCCACACCAGATAGGGTCGTGTTTTTTTTTTCCTTTAAAGATATTCCTTGAGACTTGGTTGGTTTAGGGGGGGCAAGATCTCAGGATATATAGCTCGTTTTCTCATTACCTGAGTACGAAACAAAAATAAAAAAAAAAAAACCTGAAGAGTGGAAGTGTGCTCTCTCTGAGGTTTGGCTTATGAATCATGAAAGGTAACTCAGGCAAGAAAGCGTCATTCAGCTGAGTCAACTTGAAGTGTCCTCAGTGTCTATCCTCATTGAATATACTTCTCCTGCTATGATTAAGTAAATGACCTAGCCTGGAACACCTGTCCTCAAGAAGCTTATTATCACTGAGACTTGATAGTATAGAATTTGTGACTAGTATATGATCGAAGAGTAAACCTCATCCAAAAGGAAAATGAAGACAAAGCCCCAGAGCAAGAAATAGAAAGAGAAATTCTATTTGAAATTACTATAGACATTATAAAATATTTGGGAATCTATTTGCCCCAAAAAACCCACAAAGTATGTGAACACAATTACAAAACATTTTTCACACAAATAAAGTCAGATATAAATAATTGGAAAAGCATCAGTTGCTCATGGGTACGCAGAGCTAACATAATAAAAATGACAATTCTACATAAATTAATTTACCTATGCAGTGTCATACCTATTAAACTATTAAAAATTATTTTATAGAAATAGAAAAAATAATAACAAAATTCATCTGGAAGAACTAAAAGTCCAGAATATCAAGGAAATTTAATAAAAAGAAATGCAAAGAAAGGTGACCTAGCTACATCAGATCTCAAGTTCTATTGTAAAGCAGCAATCATCAAAAACTACTTGGTACTGGCTAAGAAATAGAGTGGTGTATCAGTGGAATAGGTTAGGTACACAAGACATTGCTATAGTCAAGGATTATAGTAATCTACTGTTTGATAAACCCAAAGACTACGGCTTCTGGAATAAGAACTCACTGTTCGACAAAAACTTCTGGCAAAACTAGAAAATAGTATGGTAGAAACTAGGCATAGATGAACGTCTTATACCCTATACCAAGATACAATCCAAATGGATACAAGATTTAGACATAAAGGGTGATACTTTAATTATTAAATTAAAAGAGAAAGGAATAGTTTGCCTGTCAGATCTATGGAGAAGGGAAGAATTTAGGACCAAACAAGAAGTAGAGAGCATTATGAATAACGGATAATTTTGATTACATTAAATTGAAAAATTTTTTCACGAAGCCAATACAACCAAGATTAGGAAGGAAGTAGAAAACTGGGAAAGAATTTTTACAACCAGTGTCTCTGATAAAGGCCTCATTTCTAAAATATATAGAGAACTGTGTCAAATTACAACAATACAAGTCATTCCCCAATTGGCAAACGGTCAAAGGATATGAACAGACATAAAGATGAATAATTAAAGCTGTCTATAGTCAAATTAAAAAAAATCACTATTGATTAGAGAAATGCAAATTAAAACAACTCTGAGGTACCACATCACATCTATCAGATTGGCTAACATGTCAAAATAGGAAAATTATAAATGCTGGAGAGGATGTGGGAATATTGGAACGCTAATGCATTGTTGGTGGAATTGTGAGCTGATCCAACCATTCTGGGGAGCAATTTGAAACTATCTACAAAGGCTATAAAAATGTACAGACCCTAGGGGTGGCTAGGTGGCACAGTGAATAGAGCGCCAGCCCTGGAATCAGGAGGACCTGAGTTCAAATGTGATCTCAGATACTTAACACAAAAACTAGCTGTGTGACCTTGGGCAAGGCACTTAATCCCAATAGTCCTCTAAAAAGCAAAAAAAAAAAAAAAATGTGCAGACCCTTTGACCCAGAAATACCACTTCTAGGTAAGTATCCCAAAGAGATCATAAAAATGTGAAAAGGACCTACATGTACAAAAATATTTATAGCAGCTCTTTCTGTGGTGGCCAAGAATTAGAAATTGAGGGGATGCCCACCAGTTGGGGAATGACTGAACAAGTTGTGATGTATGAATGTAATGTAATATGATTGTGCTATAAGAAATTATGACCAGGCAGATTTAAAGAAAAACATGGAAAGACTTGAATAAACTGATGCTAAGTGATGGGAACAGAGCCAGGAGAGCATTGTACACAGTAACAGCCACAATGTGCAATGATTAAGTTTGATGGACTTATCTCTTAGCAATGCAAGGATCCAAGAAAACTCCAAAGGACTTATAATGGAAAATACTGTTTACATCTACAAAAAGAACTATGGAGTCTAAATGCTGATGGAAGCATATTATTTGTTCTCTTCCTTTTTTTTTTGTTTATTTCTTCTTTATTGTGATTTCTCCCATTGGTTCTAATTCTTCTTTACAACATAACTAATGTCAAAAAAGTTCAATATGAATGCATGTGTAGAACCTATATTAAATTACATTCTGTCTTGGGGTGGGAGGAAGGGAGATATGGGGAGAAAATTTGGACCTCAAAATTTTATGGAAGTGAATGTTGAAAACTAAAAATAAATAAATGTATTTTTAAAAAGGGAAATGAATGTAGCATGATATAAGACACAGTATTTCAATTTAATAAGCATTTTTCCCCCAGCAATTATTTTTTGTAAATTACAGCTAAATTCTGGCAATACATTGATAAAACTTAAATAATCCCTGCCCTCAAAAAGCTTGCCTTCTATGGGGGAAATACTATGTTTATGTAGAAAACTAATTATAATGAAAAATGGAGAGAATGAAAAGCTATTCAATTTTTATTTTGCTTATGTTATTCTCTACCAAACATATGACAAAAATGGCTAACAGAGAGTTGAAGGCAAGATAACTGAAGACATGGGGAGAGAGCATCTAGATGCCCTCAATAAGTAACAAGGCTCATATGAACTACTTTAGAGCATACTGAAAGAATGGTCAGATGTGATGGCCGAACTGCTGTTGGGTTATTTGAAAAACTATGGTAAATGGGAGAGGTCTCCCAGGACTAAAGACAGACAAATGTTCTGATTTTCAAAAAAAATGAAGGTGGAATCTGATCAAATGAGCTGATGGCTTGAAAAGTTCTAGAAGATATTAAAGGGATAGTTCCTGATGATTTCAAAAGGAAAGCAGTAGTCACTAAGAACCAGCATGACTTCACCAGGAAAGCTCAAGTCAGATAAACCTTATTTCCTTTTTTTTTTTTGACCAGGAGATAATTTTAGTAAATCTTCAGAATACTACGGATGTGCTATACCTGAATTTCAGTCAAGAATTTAATAGTCCCTCATGCTATTCCTGTCAACAGGTGGGGAAAATGTGAGCTAGATGGTAATGTAATCAGGTGGATTTGAAATCAATTAAATGATGACTAGATCCATACTATAATTCAATGACTGCTCATTGGAAGACCTAGGAATCTGTCCTTGGTGCTGGATTGTTTGACTTCTTTCAGTGATACAGATGAAAGCCGAGCTATCGTACATAGCGTATTTTGAAATGACACAAAGCTGAGGAATAGTAAATACATTTTATAATGGAGTCAGGATCCAAAGGGTAGAATAATGAGCCAGACCTCACAGCATGACATTGAATAGAGATACATACTTGAGATTTACAAATTATCTGCTCCAGTGCCAGATGGGAGGTGTGTGGATAAAAAACAATTTCTATGAAAGTTGGCAGGGTTTTATTGGAATTCAAGATAAAAAGTGTGACTTAAGAGCTCAAAAAACTACAAATTATTTTAGGTTGAATTAATAGAGGCATAAGGTAATAGTTTTATGACAATCTTCCCTGGTCAGATCATATTTTGAATATTGTACTCAGTTCTAGGCACCATGTTTTAGTAGAAATTCTAAGTAGTGCTGTGATGGTGTACAAATAGCTTGGGAGCCCAAATGGGATGACTTCTAAAGTCAACAGCAGGGCAGAGGTATATTCTGGCTATCAATTACAAACTGGCTTAGAAATGTACATTTCAGTCAGTCAACAAGTATTTATTAAGCATTTATTGTGTATTAAGTATTGTGTGAAACATTGGAGATACAAAGAAAGGGGATTAAAAAAAAAAACATGGTCCCAGCTCTCAAGGAGCTTTCATTCTAATGAGGAGACAACATGCAAATAACCATGTATGTAGAAGGTGCATATTAATGTTTTCAAAGCAGACCAACGACATCACGGGGTAATGTCTTGACTTGTGCCCGAATTGGGTTTGAATGGGACAGTTACACAAAATTGTGGAAAGTTGTATATATCTTATTGCACAAAGTTGCATATATCTTATGCTAAATATATACAGTGTAAAAGGAAGGACAGACCTCTCTGGGAAAGGGGAGTCGTGAGTAGAACAGACTGGAAAAGGCCTCCTGCACAAAGTGAGATTCTGTCTTTGAAAGAAATCAAGGAAAGTAGGAGTCAGAGTTGAGGTAGGAGAACATTCCAGGCATGGCGGTTGGCCATTGCAAATGCAATCAAGAAGTGGAATGGAATGACTGAGGAACAGCCAATAAGCCAGTGTAGGTAGATCATTTGGGGCAGCTAGGTGGTGCAGTGGCTAGAGCACTGGACTTGGAATAAGGAAGACTCACCCTCTTGAGGTCAAATGTGGCCTCAGATATTTACTAGCTGTGTGACCCTGGGCAAGTCACTTAATCCTGTTTGCTTCAGTTTCCTCATCTGTAAAATAAGCTGGAGAAGGAAATGGCAACCCACTCCAGTACCTTTTCCAAGAAAACCCTGAAAGGGGGCATGAAGAGTCTGACATGACCTAACAAACATAAGGACACAAGAAGAGCAACTGTCTCCAAGCAAATGGTGGTTTGACACAATAAAACCAAAACAAAAAACCCTTCTAAACAATTACTAATTATCAGTTGTTGGTTTTAACTGTTCTAAAACAGCTTTGGTTTCCTTGATAAGGAGATCTTCAGCGACAAGCTGACCACTTGAGCATGACTTTCTATTAAGAATCCCAATTTCAGTAAGGGTTGGGTTATATTATCTCTGAAGGCTTTTCCAATCCTGAGGTTCTTAGTTCTCACTTAACTCTGCATAAGTTCATGTAAATCTTCCCATACTTCTCTGTATTCATCACGTTTATAGTCTAATATCCTACTATATTGAAATACCACAATTTGTTTACTCATTCCCTCCAACTGATTAATGTCTTAGACCGGGTGCACACTGGTCCCAAATTCATGTTCCTGATCAGCTTAGATTGCGTAAACAAGGCAAATGAAAATGACAAGCTTTTTACTAAATATATATTCTAAAAATTCTACAAAAATATAGAAAAAAGACACAACAAAGAAAAGCTCTCAAGGTCCATACTCATGTGCACAAATCAAAGACAAAAATAGCAATGGGAATGAATAATTCGTCAAGTCAGAAGAGCCACCGTCTCTTGTCTCTTACTGATATTGGTTTATGTAAGATTCCCCCCAACCTGGGCCGTAGGGCATTTAGCCTTTTCCTGTTTGGATATTCATGACTGAACACTACATGTAATCATTAAATCATTAGGCCATGCACCATGTCCCAAGGCCTGGGTAGAAAGAATAACTCCCAAGACAATGACCATCTCTTTTGTTTCTAATTATTTGCTTTTGCCAAAAGAAAAAAAAGGTATAGCTGTAAGAATTTTGGTGTAGATGAGACTTTTCTTCTTGTTACTGACATCCTTGGCCGTGTGCCTCGTCAGTGAGGATTTGTACATTTTAACTTTTTTTTAAGCAAAAAGAGTCAACAGCCTGCTTTGGTAGATAGAGAGAGAGCCTTGAAGGCAAGGAGACCTGGGTTCAAGTCCCACCTCAGAAACATACTAGCTGGTAACCCAGAACAATGTTAGATTATGCTGGAGACTGGTGTGCTAGAGCTAGCTCATATGGTAAATTGTTAAATTTTCAGTGTGAGAGTTTGTACCTTGGAACTTGGTAAATACTACAGGCTGGATTTATTGTTTTGCTGATTGTCTAGAGCAGCGGTTCTCAGCCTGTGGGTCATGTTGAATTTGTAACAATGAAAACACATCCTGCATATCAGATATTTACATTACGATTCATAACGGTAGCAAAATTACAGTCATGAAGTAGCAATGAAAATAATTTTATGGTTGGGGGTCACCACAACATGAAGAACTGTATTAAAGGGTTGTGGCATTAGGAGGGTTGAGAACCACTGGTCTAGATGTAAGAAAAATGATAGAAAAATGTTAATAATGGAGATTAAATTTAAAAGTATTATGCCTACATGCTTTCTCCCTCCCCCCTCTCTCCCTCCCCTTCTCTGTCTTCTCCTCTCCTTCTCTCCTCTCCCTTTCCCTCCCCTCTCCTCTCCCCTCTCCTCTCGTCTCCTCTGCTCTGTCCCTCTCTGTCTCTCCTTTCTTTCAGAGAGGGGGTTGTTAAACATTTACCAGTACACCCCTGGCTGGATTGGCTCTTTCCCTAGGTCCAAGGCAATGACAGAAAAGAACAGGATATGCCCATGGGACTCTAGAAATCATATTTCTGGAGCTTAGTGGATATGTAGGGCTTTACCTCCACAATGGAAACCTGTCCTGAAACTTGGCAATCAGAGCTGAGGGAGACCTCATGGAGGAGGGTGGTGAGGTAGGAGACTATTTTATTGACCTGTGTGTGTGGGAGGGTCACAATGGTTTATTAGTTTCTCTTTTCATCTCTCCCTCTTAATTCTAGTCTTTTTTTAAAAAAATCTCTTTGTCTTGTCCATACTGGAAGTACATCAGCCACTCATGAGCCTGATTCCCCTGCCGATCAACATGGAAACTTTGACCTCACGGTCTCTGACTTGGACTGGTTCACCCTTCCTTAGGCAACTTGGAGGTACCTGGAGGTTCATCATATTGGTGCCATATTTAATGCAGACACTATCACCTTTAGTTCTACTATAGCTCAGAACTCCAGAGCTCTTGTGATCCACCAGCCTCAGCCTCCCTAGTTGTGGAGATTATAGGCAAGGACCACCAAGACTGGTCCCCAGTCTTTACTCTTCAGTCCAGTGCATCTTCCTGGTCTTCCAGTCTATTATCCTCCTTCACTGGGACACTGAGAGCTCATTCTAGTAGTGGACTCAAGATACTAAAATATCCTTCACCAAAAAAAATATACCTCTAATGGAGAGGAGAGGGCTGTTCTCTTCCCTTCCTTCACAGTTCTGATATACATATATAATATATGTATATATTATAATATATATCACCTTATAATCAACCCACTCAATTATATACTGTCTTCTACCTTGGAATCCTTTGACTTTTTTCCTCTATTTTCACTCGTCTCTTGCTAAACCTCAACCCTGAGTTCCCCTCTCCCTCCCAGCCTTTTTCCCACTCCTACCCCAATGCAGCTGATTTTCATGCCAACTCTGCCAAATGATTCATGTTATCTGCCTTCCACTGGAACCAGACCATTGCATACCTATCCTTTTATTCTTTTTTGAGGGACTCTTACTATAAAATACAAGTTTCTTAGCCTAGTATTAAAAGCCCTCTAAAAATCAAACTAAAAATTCTTTCCTTTATGAAATGATTTGGATACTTACTGTCTTGATGATGTATGTAGTTACTATTCCAGCTACATGATAGCCTGGTGTTCATGCACTAACCAGAGGAATTACTACCCACTAGGCTAGTGTTAGTAAACCTTCCTAGTTCCACATTGTTCGATCTATGTCATATATTAGGGGCATTTTTCAGGTTGCCCTTGCCCTGAGGGCAAGGGAACTTGAGTTGGCTATATACATGATTGCTTTTCCCACCCTGTGTGATACCTGCCACACCAAAGAGGCTGAGGCAACTTAGGCAAAACTTTTAGGGTCTAGAAGTGAGTAGCAGGTGAGCTGAGCGCAGAGACTGATGTTTCGTGCAGGGTTACCTAGAATGCTAATTTTTGATTACTATTGATGCCAAGCCATTCTGTAGGTTGTCCTGGTGTCATGAATCACTCCAAAGTTGCAGAGAATATTGTTTTTTCCTAAGCAGAAGATCTTTTTTTTCTTGCAACATCATTAGAGCATTTAACAGTATATCGTGCCTCTCTAGTTAATGAATAGCCAATCACAAAAACAAAGGTCAGGCTCATGCCTCTTTAATCTCCTGAGTTTGCTCTGAAGCCTGGCATCGTTTCTTGCATCATATCAGAAAGAATATAGAATCTTCTTGGTCTAGGGTTTTCCTTATTTCCCATACCTTAATGGGCAACCTCTTTTTAAATCATTTCTTGCTCAACACAAATTTAAGAGTATCTCAAGATACTATTTTGCATCCACATAGAATCTCAGAGGTAGTAGGGTAAATGTGAGGTTGTTTGATCAAACCATCTCAGAAGCATGGATCTATTCACAACAAGCCTGAGAGATGGTCATCAAGTCTCTGCTGGAATACTTCCAGTGTCCGGGAATTCATTCATTTTGGATATTGGGAATTGTGAGAAACTCAACTCATATACATGTATATGATCTACCTTAAGGTGACTTAGAATACTACAGTGGAATGGAAGACATCTTTTTAATTTCCTATTCTTCCACCAAGTGGAGTAAGTTTAATTCCTCTTCCAACTGTTTGTCCTTTAAATGCTGGAAGGTTATACTGTGTTACAGTTACGTTGTCTTTTTTTCTCCCTGATAAACAGCGTCAACCGAGACTTATATGAAATGTTTTTAATCTTGGTAGTCTCATCATTCTTCCATCTTAAAACAAACAAGAGAACAGGTACAAAAAAAAAACCAATATTGCTCTGAGTCTCTTCCCCCTCCTCTCACCCCTAGTTCCACTTAGGAGCTCTTTGAAAGACTGCCCTGGGCCTAGTCTTCTCCAGGGGGCTGCCAATTCTTTCACACACCCTTTTGATCATCCTACTGTATCCTGTATTTCCTAATCCAATTCAACAAATATTTATTAAACCTTTTACTTTGTGTGAGGGGATGTCAGGTGACATGCAAAGATTAAAAAAAAATAGTAGTAGTCCCAGCTCTCAAGGAACTCACATTGAAAAAAAAAGACTTAATTTTAATTCATGGTTAAATCCGAAGCAGTTTTTGTTTGCTATTAATTTTTCTATTAGAAAATGTTCTATCTGTTTTGTTAGAAAGATATGGTGGATGCATGATACTTTGTGATACAGTTTGTAAGAAAAAACACTTGCTGAGGACAAGATGGTCAAGCACCTTGTTGTTCCCCTCATTTTGAATATGTTTCCTTCTCCCCTTGTTCTACCCAAGCCCTACTCACTTTTCAAGGGATTTTCTTAAATCTCACCTTCTCCACAAAGCCTCTCTTTACTATTCAAACTCTCATGGATCTCTTCTTTGGAATTAATTAAGCACGCTCCCCCGTAATATTGTCTTTTATCGTTTAAGATTATTTCACATTTTGTTTTCTCATCTGGATTATGAACTCACTGAGGATAGATAACGTGTCTTATACAACTGTGTCCCATAGCACCTAATGCCATAGGGAGCAGATATCAGGTGCTGGATAAATGTTTGCTGTTTGCCCCTGTTACTTAAGTGGACTCAATTTCTTCATCCTCAAAATGAGGCCATTCATATGATCCTAGATGTAGATCCAGAAGTGGACCTAGAAGTCATCAAACCCAACTCCACGATTTTATGGACGAGAGGCAAAGCTGTTCAAAGTCACACAAGCAATAATGAGCAGAACTGGGATTTTAGTTCATCTTCTTTGATTCCATCTCAGGAGTGCTAAAACTCAGAATATGCTGATACCACTGATGTCCAGCACACACTCTAAGGCAGCTAACTATTCCAACTCCTGTTTTTGCTCACTAGTTGGGTCACCAGAGTGTGGCTACTACATCTCCCATTAGGTTTTTAGGGTTAACCCTAAAGGATAGAAGTCTGTTTTTCTATTATAACTGCTTGTAAGTCCCTAGGGGCACAGTGAATAGAACCCTGGCCTGGAGTTAGGTGTACCTAGGTTCAAATCTGCCCTCACACGCTTACTAGCTGTGAGATCCTGGGCAAGTCACTCAACCCTGTTTGCCTCAGTTTCCTCATCCATAAAGTCAACTAGAGAAGGAAATGGCAACCCACTACAGTATCTTTGCAGCTTTAACAAAACACCCTAAAAAGGACAATGGTCAGAGAGCAGACTCATGGTAGAATTTCAAGTACCACGACCACTTAAAGCTTTCCACAACTTGGCTCCTTCCTGCCTTTCCAATCTTCTTAGACTTTATTTGGATCAAACACTCTGTGATATATCCAATGACACTGGCCTAAATTGCTGTTCCTTACCCATGATACTCCATTTCTCCCCTCCCTAGGCTCTTTCCCTGACTCACTGCCATGCCTGGAGTGTTCTCCTACTTCACGCCTACCTCTTAGAATTTCTGTCCTCAGATGTCACGGTCTCTAGGAGGCCTTACTCTTTAAGGCTGCTGGCATTGGAGTTATAGGACTTGATATTTTTTGTTCTGTTTTTTTAATTTTTAATTTATGATATAAAGCAAACATTTCCATAGCATGGTAGAATGATAAAAAATAAATTTATCATGTAAATTTCTTTTTTTTTCTTCCCTCATCTCTCCTCTGCCCAAAAGATGGCTACCGTTAAATACAAATGTGTATGTGTGCATGTGCGCATGCGTGTGTGTGTGCATGTGTGCACGTGTGTGCGCGCATGCATGTGTGCATGTGTGTGTGCGTGCGTGTGTGTGCATGTGTGTGCGTGTGTGTGCGTGTGTGTGTGTGCGTGTGTGCTTGTGTGTGCATGTGTGTGTGCGTGTGTGCATGTGCATGTGTGTGCGTGTGTGTGCGCGTGTGTGCGTGTGCGCGTGTGTGCATGTGTGTGTGCGTGTGCGTGTGCGTGTGTGTGTGCGTGTGTGTGTGTGTGTATGTGTGTGTGTGTGTAAAATCATCCTATCCATAATTCTATGGATCAGGTCTTTCTCTGGATGCAGAGAGCATCTTCCTTCATTATATCCTTTGTAGTTAATTTGGGTGTTTATAATAGTCCAAATGATTTAGTCTCTCAAAGTTATTCTTAAAACAGTAGTGTTGTTACTGTGTACTTGACATTAAATCTTACCTCTGATACTTGCTACCTTAGTGAATTTGAGCAAGTCACATCTAGCCCTCAGTTTCTTCATCTGTGAAATGAGAGGGTTAGACTAGTAGGTGTCATAGGTGCAGTCCAGATCAGATTAAAATGTAATTGGAAATATTTAGCAATTCTCACTCAGTTCTCTGTTCATGATGCTATAATCCTATGACTTCTCAACTCTATGGTAGCTAAAAGGAGAAACTGGAAAAGAGACATTTGTGGCTAGGAGAAAATCTAGAGGGGTTTTTGTTCAGAGCAAGCTCAAAGGTCAGAGGTTTGAGAGCAACCTTCTAAGAAGACTTTTTAAAAAACAAAGCTAATTATATGGATGAATGTCAAAGGAGGCTTCTTGATACACCATGAGGAACACTGCACTGGGAGTCAGGAAACCTGGGTTCTAAATCTAAATCTGCCACTAATTAGCAGAAGAACCTCAGAAAAATTTTGCAATCTTTGGCCCTGAAGCCCCTGCCAGTTCTAATATTCAAAGGCTTCCTCTTTGAAGCTGAATTCAGGGATGAAAAGGTGATAGGAGGGAGTGTTAAGAATTAAAAATTAATTTATCATTTATTTATCAGATATCATTGAGCAAACACACACATGCACACACACACACACACACACACACACACACACATGCTTAAAGACTTTATTTGGTTTTAACATTATCTTCTCCAAACATTGTGTTAGCTTAAGGTTTGGTTACATTTAGTATTTTGATAAAAATCATAAATATAAAAAAGGTCCACATATTATTTATTTATAGCACAAGTCATTGTGATTTCTGGGAAGAAAGGGTAAAAAGCCACATCTTGACATTTAGGAAGCGGCATGTACCTTTATTTTGAATCGAGTGACTATGGTACAATCTGGTGACATCTTTTTTAACACCAGGAGAAGTAAATAAAGGACAAAAATCAATTTCTAATATGCTGAAATTGCAAATTAAAAGAAATGTGACTTCTTTCCTTTCTTTCACTTTTTCCCTTTCGTCCCTTCTACAACCTTCCTAAACCAGCCTGAGCAATAAGAATGAATTCCTTCCCCAAATAAAGAGCTTCATCCATCCATCCAAAACACATTTATTAAACACTATATGTAGGCACTGTGGGAGGCATGGGGAGATACATAGTTAAGATACTGCATAGTTTCTGTCTTTATGGGCCATTTAGTTTGGTAAAGTCACAGGTGGTTGGATATAATCTTGAGGAATTAAGTCCCAGAAAGTGGCCCTGAGAACAAATGTTGAAAATAGTTTGTCTCCTCACTCTGAAAAATTTTCTGACAATATTTTCTTTCTCTTTCATAGCAAACAAAAGCCATCAGAAATATGATTTTGTCAGCACATTATAGTAAGATTGCTCTAAAAGTCCAGGTTGAAAACTCATGTATTTATGCGCAAGGAATTGTGGAAAGAGTGCTGATCATGTCCTGAGATATGTGTTCAAAATCTGGGCTCTGAAAACTACTAGATATGAAACTTTGTGCAAATGACTTGGGGCCTCAGTTTCCTCATCTGTGAAATGAGGGCATTGGACTAAATATGACAGGTACCTTCTAGCTCCAATATTCAGTAATGTTAACTGTATAATATGAAATGTAAATAATACATTTGTGCTTAAACTAATTACTTGATACAGATTTTTTTTTAATCTATGATTCAATATTTCATTTTATCAGAACAAGGATTAAGAGTAGACCATAGGACGACTAGATGGTACAGCGAATAGAGCACCAGCCCTGGAGTCAGGAGGACCTGAGTTCAAATCCGGACTCAAATATTTGACACTTAATAGCCGTGTGACCCTGGGCAAGTCACTTAACCCCAATTGCCCCTCTAAAACAAAAAAAAAAGGATAGACTGTTACTTAGGATATAACATATAGGAGGAATACAATAAGGGAACATACTAAAAAAATTAAAAAACAATGAAAAGTACTAATAAAATAATAAAAAATAGAAAAATTAACTCATATATCGTAAAAAATGCCATTCTCTTTGGCATGTAAATATTTATTTTGTGATGAGCTTCCATGTGCATTAAATTGATGGTTCCAAGCTATTAATGGAAAGAAACATAGCAAGGCAGTGGTTCTCAACCTTCCTAATACCCCGACACTTTAATACTCGTATGTGGGCGTATCTGCATGTGGGCGGACCCGCCTGGAGACAGATAGAGGAGCGGTGTCTCGGTTCCTAAGACCATCGGAAATACGTGTTTTCTGATGGTCTTAGGCGACCCCTGTGACCCCTGTGAAAGGGTCATTTGACTCCCAAAGGGGTTGTGACCCACAGGTTGAGAACCGCTGTAGTAGGGGATGTTTGCAAACTTGTTAGGGTCCATAAATGCCTTATCTCAGTTCTGAATTTTATCATGTAGTTTATTACTATTATCACAGTGTATTCAATGTACTTATTTGTCATTTAGTCATTGTAGGACCTTATCAATCTTCATTTATAATCTTCTGTTGATGAGAGTAGAAGTTTGCTATATATTCCACAAGAATAGAATTGTTCTACTTGCTTTTCTGAAGCTTGGTGTGTTAAAATTGTATCTTGTTCTAGACCCTTTGACCACTCCCCATTTCTGGTCGGTATAGTAAGTTTTATAGGTGTAAAGGAGGCAATAGCAGTAAATAAGGTTATAAAAAGGAACTGATAAGTCATGTTTAAGCCATCCCAAAGATCAAAGGAGGACAATTTATAAATTGTATTATATATTAACCAAAATTCACATCCTGATAACTGGCACTGGATTGGGGAAGCCATCCAGGCATTACTTTTTAGAGTTCTGGTCCTGTGATATGTAAATTCCAGACAAAATCCAAATGTGCAGATCATAGAACATCAAGAAGTTGCTGATAACGTTGAGATGATTTGGTTATATTAATGAACTAACCCCAAGGTAGCATAGAAAGGAATTGATCTTTCCTCCCCCCAAAAACCTATAAAAATGTGACCTTAAACTCTTTTCTGTGCCTTCTCTGATATGTCAGATCAGTTTACCTTGAGGGTTTCTGAGCAGGGAGCAAGAAAATTGAATATGCTTTTGACCCTTCTTGGACCTTATGCTATCGTCCAGGGGGACAGAAGAGAATAAAATGAATACACTCATCATAAAGCCTACTTTCTATATCACTTTTTGATCTCATCTGCTATATACACAACCTGCCTCTCTGCACCTCACCTTTCATGCACCACTAACTTTCCCTTTCTCACCCAGTTATCACCTCTAGAGCACTGTAGCCCCCAAGACTTTAGCCAATACAAGAAAAAAAATTCCTAGCTCCTTCTGCTCAATGGAATGGGATCCTATTATTTTCTCTCTAGAATATAGACACAGAAACAATCATCATTCTTTTTGAGGAAGGTTCAGAATAATGAAATAAACCAATAGAGAATTACATATTCTAGTGAATGGAGAGCAAAGAGATATGGCTTCTAGCGATGTTCAAGTCCTGACTAAATTACTTTATAGTTTGTATGACCCTGAACAAGTCTTCCCCATGTCCCATCTCAGTTTTCTAGGTGAGATTTAATGTCCCTTCTCATTTAAAAAAATCTATGATTAGAAATTCTGTTTCAATGTAGATTTCTAGTTTTGTGGAATGAGATGGTTAAACTTCAAAAGAAGGAAGATAAGGCAGTAGGGAACTTTCAAGTATGGGCTGTTAAATTAATCAACATCTCTAAGATTCAAAATGAAATTTCTAAGCCCGAGTCTTTGGTTCATACCTATGCAAAACCTTAAGAATTTCATAATGAAAGCAATGTCTATATAAGAAAATAAAATTTGAAGGTCAAAATCAAAGGCTTTTTAGAAAGACTGTGGAAGACTTGTCAAAATTGTAAAGGCTTACTTTGATACTCGAAACCCAAGTGAAGAGTAAAATATAATTACTCATGAAAATACTACTGAGGCTGCCTGTAACCCTTTTTTTCCATGTCTCTCTGTATTTTATTCCATCTCTAGCCACCTGTCATTCTCATTCTCTCTCTGTATGTCTCCAGCTTCCCATAATTTTTCAACCTTTTTTCTCTGTGTATTTGACTGTTTCTATATTTCTCTGTCCTCCTCTTCTCTTCTCTTCTCTTCTCTTCTCTTCTCTTCTCTTCTCTTCTCTTCTCTTCTCTTCTCTTCTCTTCTCTTCTCTTCTCTTC
>CM053583.1:243517003-243574187 GCA_028627135.1 Pseudochirops cupreus | reverse complement strand
TCTCTCTCAGATCATCTTTGCCATTCCATGTCTCTTTCTGTCTCTTCACTTCTGTTTTTCCTTTTCCCATCTCCTTTTTTCCTTGTTCCTGCCTTCATTTGGCTTCTGTTTCTCTCCTTTAACTGGTTCTCATATAGAATTGAAGTATGATTGATGTTTTTTACTAACTGGAGTCCCATATCCCCACATCTACACAACAGATATTTTAACAGACGCTTAAAGGATTGGCTTGGATGTTAATAAGGAAATGAGAACATTTCTGATTTTTTTCTTTGTAAAAAAAATGAAGTTGTCTTTTGCTTATATAATCCTTACTTTTTTGTTGTTGTTTACTGTAGCTAGGATATGTTGCTACTTTTGACTTAGGCATTGAGGGATAGAACAGCATCTCCTCAACTATTCTGGGGGTGCCTGGCCTTCTATCAAATGTGAATAAGGGTTCTGTGAGAAATTTTCCATACTGATGATATCTTCCTGCTAATATTTTTAATTTTATATATGTGTATATATATATATATATATATATATATATATATATATATATATATATATCTCACAAATGCATATTGCATGTGGCATTTTTTTTCAATATGAAATTAATCTCAATTCTCTCTATTTTGCTTTTAGATTTCTCAAACTTTCTTAATCTCAGATGTCTCATAGGCCCCTCAATCTGCATTTGTGAGTTCTGTCACTCTACTGCAAACTCCAGAATGCTCTGTTGGCCAAATTAATTTGCAAGATGATGAACCCAAGATGTTAAGGATCTCATTGAGGCATGGGCTCTCATTCATGATCCAGACAAGCAATCCAAGGCAAAAGCTAAAGAAGAGATATCAGGTGGGCCTCTGAACATTCACAATTGTTAGTCAAGGGAGCTACTGAATTGGGAAATCATGACCTGTGAGGGGTTTAGTTGAAATTTTGTTTTGTGGTTGGGAATGGACAACTCTGTGTTAGCATCCTCCCTTGGAGAGCTTTCATAGTGTTATAGATTTGGATCTAGGAGGGTCACAGTCCTAATAAATGTCTGAGGCAAGAATGGAGCCCAAGTCTTTCTGATTCTAAATTCAGTGCTTATCCATTCTGTCATGCTACCCTTTAAATTTGTTAAAGTATCTGTGTCTACATCATTTATTATTATTTCTACCTATACCTATATCTAAATATATATTTACATATTCACATGGCTATTTAAGCTTAAACTGCACTAAGATTTTTGGAACACCTTGTATGTCTATGTATATGCATGTGTTTCACCTTTATACATAGGTCCTATAGATTATATATGTGTGTGTTCATTATTTATGCATATGGACCTTCAGATTATGTGTGTGATACTTGTATGGCTGGCCCCTTGTGTCATTTTTTTAGAAGGTAAGAAAGAGAATATGTAATTGTCTTAATTCCTGTGGATTTGTATACTTTTAACTGAAGGCAGCAGACTCAATTTCACCAATGAATTAAGCAATGTGGAGGTCCGCTCTTGTTCAACCAGTTAAACCAGTTGCAGAACAAACAGGTCGCTGAATCACCTTTTTCAATGCCATCCAGTGGATCACTGGCAGTTATTCTACAAAAAAACCTTCCAGCTGGTGAAATGGATTCTGAGATTTGGCAATGACCATTTCATTAGTCTTTCCTCTCCTTCAGTTCTTTACTACAAGAAGAAGGTTCTTGGAAGGCGTTCAATTCAGCAGTTCAGCAAACATTGATTTAGGTACTATCATTTTCCAAATTTTTTTCTCGATACTTGGAGGAATACAAAGATGAATAAGACAGCCCTTGCCCTCACAGAGGTTATAGTCTAGAAGAGGAGAAGAGGGTACACAAATAGGTACAATGTAAATCAGGGATTTAAACAAAATACTAAGAGGTTCAGAATCCAGTTTGAGATTAGGCAACATGTGGTAGTAAAATAGTAAAAGGAAATACAAGAAAGATACATTTTGGGGGGCGGCTAGGTGGCACAATGAATAGAACACTGGCCCTGGAATCAGGACCTGAGTTCAAATCCATCCTCACACACTTAACACAAAAGCTAATCGTGTGACCTTGAGCAAGTCACTTAACCCCAATTGCCCTACCTTCCTCCCTCCAAAAAGCAAACAAACAAACAAACAAAAAAGATAAATTTTGGACTCTCTTTGGAGGCTCTTGAACATTACAATAGCATTTGGATTTCATTTGCAGGTGATGGCAAAACTTTGAAAACTTTTGAGCAGGTAAAGAATATGATTAAAGCTCTGGAAGTATTGTATAGTATGGAATAGAAGGAAGAGAGATAAGAGGCAGAGAAACCAATTAAGAGGATATTAAGATAGCTGAGAGGCCATAAGACATGTGCAAAGAATGTTGCAGAGATAGACCTGGTAGAATTTTGCACCTAATTGCATAAGGGGTACAAAGAAAAGGGAAGGGTAAATAGTGCTTGGAGGTTTAAGTACATGAGTGATTCAGAGAATAGTGAGAAACCAGGAAGAGGAACTGGTTTGGAGGTTGCGATGGAGAAATGAACTTGGTTTTGGATACAATGACTTTGTGGTATGATTAGCACATCAAATTGGAGATGCTTGAAAGAGATGGGAGCTCAGGAGGAGAGTAAACCATGAGAGTGGCTGTGAGCCCCAAGTGAGGAAGTATAGATGGAGAAGAAGGTTAAGGACAGAATCTTAGGGAATATCTACATTTGTGGGGAGAGGAACCAGGCAAGGAAGTAGCAGACATTTCAAGATGCAAAGAAGGCATGTAATATCTCACACTTATAAAAAAAAAGCATTAAGGTTTCTAAAGCACTTATATATGTGTGTATACACACACACACACCCCATATATATATATATATATATACATATACACATACATATTCTCACTGCATCCTTAAAATATTTTTCTGATGTAGATGCTATCCTTTATATTCATTTTACAGCTGAGGAAACTGAGACTTGGAGAGATTAAGTAACTTGCTTAGGATCACTCACTAGAAGTGTCCGAGGCAATATTTGAACCCTAACTTCCTGAATTAGAGTCCAGAACTCTAACCACTGTTCTCTGGTGGCTCAGATTGCCCATACTTGTGGATAATATAACTGGAAAAAAGAAAAGAACAATACGTATAGTCCAGTTAAGTTCCATTTTAAAGGTGAGTAATTTGCTAACGTAAGCAAAATCTCAGTTTTTATTATGGTGGTTAATTTTATATAATGTTGGCTGAAACCAAATTCTGCTAGAAATTCCTATACAATATAAATGTCCTTATAAAACTCAAATTCTTTTTTTTTCTTTTAAATGACTTGTTCGTTTACTTTTAGTTTACAAGATTCAGTTCCACAATCCCTTGGGTTTCAGATTTTCTCCCCACCCTTTCCCTCCCCCCCCTGCCCCATGGTGGCGTGCAGTCATGTATAGGATCTGCAGATACTTTCACATTGTACAACAGTCTGGTTATATAGAGGTGTTGTAACCAATGAGTGATCACTGGGAAAAGAAAAAAAAAAACCAAAACCAGACATGAAAGAGAACGATAGTGTGTTTTGCTTCAGTCTCCATTTAAACTATAGTCTTTCTATAGCTTTCTCTGAGTAAAACTCAAATTCTTAATCCTTTATGGTTGCCATTGATGACTTTTAATGGAGACTGAAGTTTATGATCATCTTTCTTCTCTAGATATAAGGAGAGGCTGGATTTTAGGAATCTAACACCTATATAGATTTCTATAGATTAAGAGTACAAGTCATTGATCAGAATTTGTAATAGTTTTTCAAAGTATGAAGTGATCTGTCTTGAATGATTAGGTAGAAGAGAACCAAGAACCTTTTTCTGGGTAACTGGTTCATTATGGTGGTATGATATGGTGAAAAAAAAATGCTGCCTTTGGAGACACGGGACCTAAATTCCAATCTTGTCTTTGTCACTACCTTTGTAATGTTGGACCAGTCACTTCACCACTTTGGGCCTTGGTTTCCCTTTCTGCAAAAGGAGGAGGCTGAGCAAAATGACATCTGAGGTTCCTTGCAGCTCTTAATTTTGCTTTCTTCTAATCATATCTCAATATCTAAACAGGAACAATTTGCAGTTTGATTAATTTTAATAGATTTAATTATCTGCTTTATTCCATTTCTGTATGTGTACTCATTCATCTTAATCTAAATATTCTCCCATACTGGAGAAATGGATTAACTTTCTTTTGGACAATAACTCCTCTAAACCTTTCAGAGTACTTTCCTCTTAAGTTTTAGAAGCACTCAGCCTCAGATGTGCAGGTCAGAGAATTTGACTATGAGAAACTAAAGGAAAAAAAAATCTAACTAAAGATGTGTCAAGAACATAGGCAACTCTGATCTTTAGATTCCTAGCTCAAGCAAAAAGGAATCCCAGGTTTTACTGGATGCTCAGGACTGATTACAAAAAAAGATTATCTATCACTTTCCCATGAAATAGAAGGGATGGGTTCTAGGCTGTTTCTTTAGCTTCAACAAGTTACCTTGTGTATGTTGAGAGAAGAGGAGATGTATTCTATTACCCTTACATAAATCCTATAAGAGAGGTTTTTCCCTTAGATTAATGATTGCTCAGACTTTTTAGTCTTTTAATTCAGAGAATTTAGCTGTGAGAAACTAAAGAGAAAAAAATTCCAAATATTTCCCAATCAAAGACCTATGAAGAATTGCTAAACCCTCATCCATTGTTTCTATCTACCACAACACACAGCCAAAACAAACAATGACCAAATAACCCCCTTCACAGTTTCAAAAATTAGTTTCGAAGAACACAACCAGTGAGAGATTAGACTTAATAATCATACTTCAAGTTCTGCATGAGAACTTACCATACATATGTGGAAAGCATCTTGGTTCCTTAAGAAGAGAGAGCTTTTCACTCTCAAGTAAAAGCTGTACCTCAACTGCAAACTTGTGAATAATGAGAGCTCAGTGTAAGGGGGAGCTTATCTGTCTCTTCCCGGGTCCTCTCCTTGGCCCTTGAGCTAGAACTGTTTCCACGTGTTCCACCCAGCTCAGCTCTCAAATCATGTTTTCTTCAATGAGAAAAGGCAAATATGTAGTCAAACATTTACCAGTGAAACGAGATCATATGACTTCTTCCTGATTAAGTAACAATGCTTGCTGTTCTTTTGGGTTCTTCCTATTTTTCTGTTGGAAAACAGGAACTTTAACTGATTCTCTTCTCCTTCATCACAGTCCAAAATGAAGCTATGATTGAAACCCATAGACTTCCTTTCTGTTGCAAGGGAAAGAGCATAGATTTAGAAGCTCAGTTCCAATCCTGATTCTGTCACTTACTGGTTATGGACAAATCACCTCACCTCTATGAACCTCAGTTTTATTATCTTTAAAATGAGAGCGTTGGGCTAAATGATCTTGCTAGTCCTTTCCAATTCTAAATCTAGGGTTGTATGAAAAGAAAGGGAATGACCGGCTCCACTGAGCCTGTGAGCAATGGCAGCCATCTTAGCATAGACAAATGGCTCAGATCAAAACCTGAGTCTTACTCTAAAAGTTGCTTATACATAGATGTATACTTAGAAACTGTCTCAGCCTACCTGGAAATGAAAGGAGAAGCCAGAGAAGATGACTGCAGGGTCATTGTTTTGCTTTTTTTTTTTCTCCTCCAGGATCTTCAGAAATTGAAGATAGGACCCTTTGCTTTAAAGAGATGCTTCTTTTTTTTCTTCTTATATGAAATGCTAGTTCAGATTCCATAGGAATAGAATATAAACTCTTAATTCACTATGTGGCTGAGTGGATAGAGCACTGGGGCTGACGTCCTGAGTTCAAATCCAGCCTCAGATATTTCCTAGCTCTGTGATCCTGCGTAAATGACTTGACTTCAGTTTGCCTCTGTTTCCTTATTTGTAAAATGGAAATAATAATAGTACCTACCTCCCAAGATTTTGGCAAGGATAAAATGAGGTAGTGTTTGTAAAGAGCTTTGCAAATTTTAAAGTGAATGCTAGCTATTATTAAATGTTAGTTATTATAACACCTTACTTATTAATATAGTTATACTTCTGTATCTATATGTGTGTACATGTATTCTATAGCAAACAACATAAATTTATTTACATTCCTCAGAATGAGGAAGTACAATACTTGTAGTTACAAAATGCTAAGAAGTAAAAACTATATCCTTTTATAGGTAGCAAGAGAGGATCATGGAAATACAGATACAAGATAACATGAAAATCAATGCAGGAGGGAAAGATTCATTAGCCCTGCCACCATCCCTAAGCTCAGATTCTTTCACATTGTCTTCTATTTTTCCCTTCTTTCAGTTTTGTTTTATTGTTTCCTGATTTCTCATAAAATCATTAGCTTCCATTTGTTCCATTCCAATTTTTAAGGAATTATTTTCTTCAGTGAGCTTTTGGACCTCCTTTTCCATTTGACTGATTCTGTTTTTAAAGGCATTCTTCTCCTCATTGACTTTTTGGACCTCTTTTACCATGTGGTCTAATCTGTTTTTTAAAGTGTTATTTTCTTCAGTATTTTTTGTGTCTTCTTTACCAAGCTGTTTATTTGTTTTTTATGATTTTCTTGCATCACTCTCATTTCTCATCCCAATTTTTCCTCTGCTTCTCTTACTTGATTTGCAACATTCTTTTTGAGCTCTTCCATGGCCTGAGACTAATTCATATTTTTCTTGGAGATTTTAGATGTAGGAGTTTTGACTTTGTTGTCTTCTTCCGAGTGTGTATTTTGATCTTCCTTGTCACCACCGTTGTTTGCTCATTTTCCCAGCCTATGACTTGACTTTTAAGTCTTTGTTAAAATAAGGCTCTGCTTCCAGGGTGGAGGGCACACTGTCCCCAGCTTCAGGGGTTTTGTGCAACTGTTTTCAGAGATACTTCTAGGGACCTATAAGTTTTCAGTTCTTCCAAGGTGATATGATCTAAGGAGGGGTGTTTACTACTTTCCTGACCTGTACTCTGGCCTGTGAGTAACCACAGGCACTCTTTTCTGCCCTGGAACTATGAGGAGGGTCCCCTCTCCACTGTTGCTATAAGCTCTGATACTGGAGTGGTTTGCCATTTCCTTCTCTAACTCATTTTACAGATTAGGAAATGGAGGCAAACAGAGGTAAGTGACTTTTCCAGGGTCATACAGCTAGTAAATGTCTGAAGCCATATTTGAGCTTCTTCTTGTTTCCAAGCCTGGTGCTCTGTTCACTGTGCCACTCAGCTGCCCCCAAAAGAAGATAGACATACTTGTATAAGTATGTCTATGTTTCAGGGCAGGAAAGGTTGGTTCCTCCATCATGCCATCTTTTACCTTTTGTTCTCTTATATTGCCATTCTTCCTCCTCAAAGATAAGTTAGCATGTTAGTCTGAAGGCTAATTGTCAGGGAGATCTTGATGAAGACACTGAAAAATCAGTCTTTACTCAAGTCAATGAATGTTTATTAAATACCTACTATATTCCAGGCAGGGCAGCTAGGTGGTGCAATGGACAGAGTGCTGGACTGGGGGTCAGGAAGACCTAAATTCAAATGTGACCTCAGACACTTACTAGCTGTGTGACTTTAGGCAAGTCACTTATTCCTGTTTGATTCAGTTTCCTCATTTGCAAAATGAACTGGAGAAGGAAATGGCAAGCTACTCCAGTGTCCTTGCCAAGAAAACCCCGAATGGGCTCATAAAGCATCAGACACAACTGAAATGACTGAACAACCACAAAACATGCCAAGCACTGTGCTAAGTGCTGGGGATAAAAATGCAAACATGAAGACCATCCCTTCCTTCAATGAGTTTGCATCCTAAAGGGAAAGACACACACACACACACACACATAGACACACAGACACACACACACACACACACACACGCACACACACATCTATGCATGCACTCATGGGAACTCACCATTGAGAGAAAAGGATGGCCAGGGTTAAAGGATAAGGCACTTGAAACATGATGGCAAAGTTTGGAGAGTGAAATGCCATGAGTGGCCCCCAAACCATCAGGTTAATTTCATCTCGGTTTCCACCTCACATGGCTATTAGGCTTTCCTGGAGGAAATGGAATGCAACCTCTTCCTTGGAGAACAGGAGCTGACTCAATAGGTCTGATTACAGGAGAACTGATTTGAGGAAGGAATAACAGGACCAGAACTGTCCACAGTATAAAAAAAGGCAGTTTTAAAAGTCTCTGAGAGCCAAAAGCCCCAGTGGGGGTGCCAGTGAATACTTCTGTAGATCAGGGCCTAAGATTCTGTAGTGTGCTGCTCCAGCTCTGATGTCTTGATTCTGTCTTCACTCTGTTCATCAACATGTCTCAAGTTTGCTATATTGACAGGTTCTGTTATAACACCCAACACCTTCGCTTCAGGTCTGCTTCTGATTTTGCCCAATTCTGTTCTCTTCATCTAATCATGACTCTTACTTAATGCTTGACTGTACCATATATCTCGTTGGCAAGCCTGCCTAATTAAGTCTTCTTGGACCTCCAATGACTGGCCTGCTGTTATCTTGACTCCAACTGGGCATTTTTTTCTTGAGGTAATACACATAATTCTGGGTGTTTTCAACTGAAAAGAACAACTCAGACATCCTATCTAGGAGGCACTGTAGTATAATGGAAAGACCACTATTTCTAGAGCTGGAGAATCTGGCTTTAAATTCTCCCTTTTATGCGTACTACTGGTATGACCTTGTAAAAATAACTAAAACTTTCTGGACTTCACTTTTCTCATCTGTAAAATCAGAGAGTTGGAATAGATGGCCCTCTGAGGCCCTCTTTAATAAGAGATATAGGATCAACCATATCAATTCTCTCAGTTCATTGATTTACAAGTATATCTTGTTGCTTCTGAGGCTATGTTTTACTCCTTTCTTGAGATCGGAGATTGGCTTTTGCTCATACGGATCTGGCCCTGTTTAGGGACTACACAATTGACTGGACCATCTTCTTTCCTAGGCATCCACAGCTATACTACAGTATTTGAAACCAGGTTTCAATACGCACTTGGTATTTCTCTTCAATGCTTCTTGATGTGATAATTACTGAATTAAATTTTAATTCTTTTTCTCCTTGAAAATAATAATATAGCTCACATTTATGGGTAGCTAGGTCCCAGTTAGTGAAAATTAGGAAACCCATGAAAAGGTCACATAAATTGGAATTTGTACTATTTGAAGTTATAATTATGGAAAATGCTGTCATTGGTTCTGGCTCAAAGGAAATATGCAATATGAATTCAAGCAATGCAGGCACTTTACAGGATTCATTAGTTGCATTAATTGGAGCCTGGCTATAGTATAGTAAGTGTTACAGAATGGCTTTTTTCTTTGTTTGTCTTTTAAAAAATTTTATCTTTTAAAATGATGGACTTGAAAAATGTGAATATTTCTGTATATATGTACATGTATACATTATATTACATACATATAGCAAGCAGTGGGTAGAGAGTAGGATGTAAAGTCAGGAACACCTGAGTTCAAATCCTGCCTTCTATACTTCTTAACTGGGTGACTCTGAGCAAGGAACTTCACCTCTTCTGTGTTTCAGTTTCCTTATCTATAAAATGGAGATAGCACTTAACTCACAAGATTGTTGTGAGGACCAAATGAGTTAACAGAGACAAAGGACTTTGTAAACCTTAAAATGATGTATTGATACTATAGTGATGATAATGATAATGATGTTTTATATACAAAGAACAGAGGTTTATATATAAATCATAATTCTCAATTGTGCATGGATTTTTAAAAATATGTAATAAATTTTAAATGGTGTCACTATGTCTATGTCCTCTTCTGAACTTTCTGCTGCTCATATATATATATATATATATATATATATATATATATATATATATATATATATGCGTATATACATATATATGCATATATGTGTATATATACATATATTTAATTGATAATCTTTTTTTCACACTAACGTTATCACTTCCTAACTCCTCCCAAATAAAAGCTTTCCTTTGTAATGAATAGCAAAACAGATTCACGTGTTGATTGTGGCTAAAAATGGTGTCTTCTGCATCTGTAGTAAATCAGGTCTCTTTTCCTTGAGGTGGGAAGAATGCCCCATCATCAGTCTTCTAGAATTGTGACCCACACTGCATTGATCAGAGTTCTTAAGCCTTTGAAAGTTGCCTTCTTTTACTGTGTTGTAGTCATTATATAAATAATTCTCTTTGTTTTCCTCCCTATACTATGCATCATTTCATACAGTTCTTCCAGGTTTCTCTGAATCCATCCTTTTCATAATTTTTTATGGCACAATACTATTCCACTGAATTTATCCATTGTAATTTGTGTAAGCATTTCATATTAAATAGGTATCCATTTTACTTCCAGTTCTTTGTTACAACAGAAAATGCTACAATAAATATATTTTTGTACATATAGGTCCTTATCCTCCTCTTTGTTTTCTTTAGGTGTATATGCCTGGCAATTGTATTACTAGCTCAAAGGATATGAACAATTTGGTGTCATTTTCTGTATGGTTACAAATTGTTTACAGAATGGTGGAACTAATTCATAATTCAAACAATAATGCATCAGTATACCTGTTCTCCTATAGTCTCTCCAACAATTGTGCTTTTCTTTTTTTCTTCCTTAAAAATTGATGGATGTGGTACATTTTAATTTACGCTTCACTTACTCACAACGACTTAGAGTATTTTGTAGGACTGTTGATAGTTTGCATTTCTTTTGAGAACTACCTGAACATATCCTTGATCATTTGTCTTTTGGGCAATGGTATTTTTCTTATGTATTTGTATCGGTTCTTTAAAGTCTTAGATATTTATTAGAGAAACTTGCTGCAAAGACTTTTCCCCCAGGTCACTCCTTCCATTCTAATTCTAACTGCATTTATTTTGCTTGTGTTGAAAATTACAGTTTTAGACCATCTATAAACTCTATCTAATTGTTGGCACTGTAATGTGAGATCTTTGTCCAATAACCAGTGGATACACAAATGAAGGACCTAAAAATTGTATGAATCTTGATATTTTTACTACAAATAAAACTAAAAGATAATGGGAAATGTAGGTAAATGAAAAGATGGAATCATTTACTTTGGAGAGACAAATAAAAGGAGTTGGTTAAGTGGTTTTATCATGCATCCAAAGATAGCAATAAATATTATTCGGTGACACAATTATTCATCTTGTATTTCAGTATACATCATAAATATTTGCAAAAAAAAATCATGATGACAATAGCTTCAATCCTTTTTCTCTTCTTTGTAGATCTGAGGGTCTAGGAGTATGGAACCCTATACATACTATAAGATTCAGTTGATATGTTGGTTAGTTTTGTTAAATTATAATTTTTAATTTCTTTTTTATTCTTTAATACAAAGGATGGCTCATTTGATGAGAAGGGAAAAGGACACATTTAGAAACAGAAGTAATGTAAAAACAAAAGCTAAAGGAACAGCTAAAAATCTGACAACTGAAGATTGCATGACAATAGCCATGTTGAAAAGGTATAGAAATTCCATGAATAATCTTTCACACTGAATCAACATATACTGCAGTAATACAAGATTTCATTGAAATATGGGAATGGACAAGGATAGTGGAATGGATATTGATAACTATGGTTTAGGACTTCCAGTTAAAAGAAGTCAAGATAGCTTATGGAGAAACCTTGTCTGTCCACACGAACTCCAGCAAATAGCTGAAAATAGCCCTCTCCAAATGCCATTGTTTAAAAAAAAAATCAGAAAAGAAGCAGAACTTCCATGCATTTAAACATCACACACACACACACACACACACACACACACACACACACACACACTCAGGTAAATGCAGGAATACTAAAGGCTGGAAAGAGGTCTATGCTAATAATGAATAATAACTGATTAATAATTGTGCTAGGGGAAATAGGCCAAATTCCAGAAACCAGCTAGAAGAGAGCAGAGACTGGGAAAGCAGGGGAGCCAGCGTGAACTCTCACAAATAGACCTGGAGCTAGCCAGTCCTCTGAACAGGGGAGTTACAAGCCAACAAGGGCTCCAATCGTTGGGTCTTTGAAGGCTACTGCTGGCCATGGGCTGTGAGAGGGAAAAGGGAGATAGGTCTACCTTTGGTCCCTGGGTAGTGAGAGTAGTCTAGTCTATGCTATGGAAAATAGAGATAATTCAGCATTTGCATGCCATTGTGAGCAGGGCTGGCAGCTACGTGATGTGGTAGATAGAGAGCCGGGCCTGGAGACAGGAAGACTTGTCTTTGTCTGTTCAAATCTGCCCTCATTCACTTAGTAGCTGTGTGACCCTGGGCAAGACACTCGACCCTGTTTGCCTCAGTTCCTCATCCCTAAAATGAGTTGGAGAAGGAAATGGTAAACTCATCCAATATCTTTGCCAGGAAAACTCCAAGTGGGGTCACGAAGAGTTAGGCACAACTGAAAAAACAGCTGAACAAAATGGATTGGAGAGAGGCTATGATGACAGGAAGAACAGTTGGGAAGCTTTTTAGTCCTTACAAGAGGTGATGATGGTCTGAACCAGGGTAGTGGCCGTGGATGCTGAAATGTAATAGAAACCAGTGGTCAACTAGTAGGCAATCAACAGGTAATCAAAAAAGGTAGTTTCCATCATTTTGGCCCTGGTTACTCAGGCTAATGTAGTGGAATTGTAGTTGAGTTTCTATTAGTGTTAGACCACTATTATCCACGAGGTGGCGCTCTTTTCCAGCTAGCAAGGCTCACCTCATTCTATAGTGTATCCATAAGCATTATTAACTTTTTTTCCTTTTGGTGTGTCATAGGTATTGTCAAGGCAGTCTGGTGAAGCCTATGGATACCTTCTCAGAATAATGTTTTATTACCTGCCTTCACAATGAAAAGAAATGCAAACTTTCAGTTAGAAGTAAATGAGAAATAAAATTTTTTTTCTCACCCAAGTTCATGCCCTCTCTCCCCAGCCAATCTCCCTGTGCACCCCTCAACCCACTGCTAAAATCTATCCCTGGACCCCCAGGCTAAGAACCCCCGTTCTAGAGATAACAGAACTTAATGTTTGAGGTTACTCAACAGATCTGCCCTAGCATCTCTAAATGATGATTCATTTTATTAAAAAAAAAAAAGCGATCCCTGTGAGAGAAAATGTATGTATTATGTCATGTTGTTGAGGGTATTACTGCCTTACTTAATGAGATAGCATGTGAGCAGTAATTCTCTGAGCAATGATTACTCTTGCCTTTCTGTATGCAGAAGAAGGTTTTCTAATACATGACCCCTTTTATCATGGCCTCTTCCTCTTTGTCTCATTTTTAGCCCCTTCTACCATCCTTCCTTCAGCTTCTTCCTAAGTCTAAAGGGGGAATTGTCTTCTCCAAACCAAAGGTTCATGTATTTAGAGCTGGAGGGGACCTGAGTTGTTTACTTATGTGTTTATATATTGTAGAGAACCCCCTTCCCCTCACTACCTGCTAGAAGGAAAACCCCTTGAGGGCAGGGGTTAAATTTTGTTGTTTTGCTGTAGTATCCTTAGCATGTAACACAGTGTTTTACATATGTATTCAGTAGGCATTTAATAAGTGTCTCCATTTTGGAGAGCAATCTATAATTATGCACAGAGTTATTAAACTGCCTATATATCCTTTGACTCAAAAATTCCACTACCAGATTATTTCCAAAGATGGTTAAGGAAAAAAAAAACATGTTCTAAAATGTTTATTGCAGCTTCTTGTGGTGACCCCAAACTGGAAATTGCAGGGATGCCCATCTACTGGGGAATGGCTGAACAAGTTGTAGTATATGATTGTGATGGCCTAGTACTGTGCTAAAAGAAATGATGGGTTCAATGATCTTAGAAAAATGTTAGAAGACTTACACAAATTAATGAAGAGCAAAATGAGCAGAACCAAGAGAACATTGCATACAGTAACAACAACACTGTTTTAAAAAAAGCTTTGAATGAATAAGCTATTTGGACTATTAGAAACACCTAAATTACCTGTAAAGGGCCTATGAAGAAGGATACTATCTGTATCCAGAGAAAGAACTGATAAATAGAAGTATGTATAGAATAACTTCACATTTATATGCATCTATATCTATATCTATTTGTTTCTAATGGTAGCCATCTTTAGGGTAGGATGCGAAGGAGGGAAGAAAAAAAGACATTCACATAACTTTATTATATATTTAAAAGCAATAGCAAGTTGTAAATTATTGATTTGCAGTTTCATGTACAATCGTCTTTTTAAAAATTATAATATGTTATGGAAATGCTTGTTTTATCCCACAAATTAAAAATAAAATACATTTTTAAAAAGAAATTCAGGGACCCCTGTCCAGTCCCCTTCCTCAAATGCTCACCGTCTTTTACCCTCATTATGATGAGACTCTGCTCATCATAAGCACAATAACTTAAGGTAAAAATGAAATACGCAACACAAAAACACAATAATTATGAATGATCTGTACAACAAAGCAGTTGTTACCTTATGCAGAGGTGATATATTGTATGAGATATGGGAATATTTGAATACATATAAATTAAGCCAGTCAATTGTCCTAGATTAGATAAGATGGTTCCAAATTCTAATAGCCCCAGATCCCAGTTGGAGAAGAGTCTTAGAAAATGTTCCACATTCACCAAGTGTTCGGCTAGCCTTGCATTTTCATCAAATTGCTTAAGTGCTCATCACTCAAGTTCTCATCACTTGTTAATTGTCATGAGTCACCTGAAAGTACAAAGTATACTGTTGACTGAATACACTGTCACAGACATAAACTTAATAATAACAGAAATGTGCATCTACACATGCAACAGCAATGCAAGGACAAGAACTTTATGCGTTATTACTCTATATAATCCTTATAAGGGAAAGATAATAAGAAATACAATATAACAATATAATTATAAAAATAATATGACACTTTGTAAGCGAAGTGCAGAGTGATCACCAATGCTGTGTCAGCACTCAATCACAGTTGAAAGTTTTCAACTGTGAATAAATTTGACAGCAATATGATCTGAAGTAAGCACCAAAACGATGTCATTAAAATTAAGAGTTTTCTTTTGACACCTCGCATACATTTAAAGTTTACAACAAAAATGGAGATAAAGCACCCAGAATGGCCGTTTTATGTACATTTAATATAATTTTATAAGAAAATATAATTTAAAAATACATTATAATTCTATAATATTAATATTTAAATATTGTTATTAATGGTAGCATATTTCCTATTTCTAAGACATTAACTGCTTTTGATGTCCTGTATTTGCTCCCTGGACTTTCTAATATACTCCACATTGGCTGCTTAAGCATTCTGGACGCTTTACCTAAATTTTTCATAATTCGAAAACAATCCATTATTTCTTCAAATTTGTTTTTTAAAAATATGCCATAATCATTGATTTTTTTTTTTGCTTTTTGGAGGGGGGAGTGCAGGGCAATTGGGTTAAGTGACAATAATCACTGATGTTATGACTGTAGCTATAATAAACTTAAATTTAAAAATTTCTCCCATATAAAAAGTGGCAATTTAATATTGCCATCGGTGTGTATGTACTATAATTCTTCATATTGTATCTTTTGGTTATGTAACATTATGTTAGAAGATGGATAGTGTTCAGACCTGAGTGTTTTAATTTTGTTCTTTCTGTAATTATGTGTTTAAATAAGCATAAATGACAGTGAAAAATCCAAGATGTATTAGAAATTTTTAAAATGAAAATTTTGTTGCAGATTTATAGAAAAATTAAATGTAAATTCCATTTGATTTCATTCTTTTCAATTAAAATGTTAATGTATTTTACATATTTAATAAAAATTGATTATTACATTAATTTAGAGAAAGCTAGAATTATTGTGTCTGAGATTTCAAAACCAGGGTAGTGTAAAACATAACAGCAGTATCAACATTCTATCTCTGTTTTTTGCACTGCCAACATGAAAAAAAAATTAAAACAACAATGTAAAATTTAACGGAAGGCAACAAAAATTATCTACAACATGATCTCTTTCATGAAAACTAATACCATTATTAGAGCCTTCTATGAAGGACCCTTTTCTACACAAAACATGCTGAAATAGAGTTCTAATTTATGAGAAAGTTTTTATTAACTGTGGTTTATTCTTTGACATACACTGTTAGCAAAGGAGCAAGATTTTCAGTTTTTCTTGGAATATATATTATTGAGGAGAGACAGAGGTCTGTTTGATGTATTCTAACTTCCAGGTATCAGGAGTCAATGGTCTTGAAAATACTTGTTGGTGTTGAAAACAAAGTTGTGGATATTTGTGGCCTGGTGAGGGATTTCTGGCAGCTTAAGAGTGAGGTGAGCTGTCAAACTACTTTCCTGGAATATCTGAAAAAGAGTGTCACAAATAGATGGGAGGGTGGGTGGGTGGGTGAGGATTCCTTCTTCAAATCTCAGTGGTTGCTCATTATACCCGGAACTATAAGGAGTGGTACTGCAATAGTAATCCAAAGTCATTTCACTTCCATACAGTTCAGTGTTTTAAATGACAGTACTTCAAGTGAGAAGGTGAATGTTGTAAGTTCATTATTCTGATAAATCAATATAATCCACATGGGTCCATTAATTTTTCAGTGCATTTTTAATCAAATTGCTTATACAGAGAGGAAACCCCCTGTACCCCTAAGACAAATTTCTCCAGGTATGCCCTGTGTACCCTAGAGATGCTGTTTCCCAGGTTTGTAACTGTGGGAAGAGCTTTGAAAACACTACTATTCCATATTCTGTTGACTTTAGAGTGCTGGGCAATCTCTTTATCATTGCAGGAGGGATGGTGGTCAAGGTGGTGGTGGTGGTGGTAATTTGACTTGTCTGGCACACACTGCCTTTTGTCTCTTGGGGTGCCTTCCTGCCTCATCTAGGTTGGTTTGCCTGTTGTCATGGGTAGCAGTCAGTCAGTCTGTCAAACATTTATTAAGGGCCTGCTATATGCCAGGTACTGGATGGAGTGCTGTGTACATACAAGGAAAGGTAAAAGACAATTCCTGCTCCCATGAAATTTACAATAACATGCAAACAGCCATGTCGAAGTTGAGAGCTTTTTACAGGATAAATTGAAATTAAGGAACAGAGAGAAGGTCTTAGAATTAAGGGTGAGTAGGATCACGTTTCTAGTACAAGGTGAGATTACAAAATGAAAGGAAGCCAGGGAATCCAGGAGGTGGAAATGAGGAGGATTATTCCAGGCATGGGGAATAACCAGTGAAAATGCCCAGAATTGGGGGCATCTAGGTGGCACAGTGAATAGAGCACTGGCCCTGGAGTCAGGAGGACCTGAGTTCAAATATGACCTCAGACACTTAACTTAGACACTTACTGGACTTGTGACCTTGGGCAAGTCACTTAACCCCAACTGCCCTTCAAAAAGCGAAAGAAAGAAAGAAAGAAAGAAAGAAGGAAAGAAAAAGGAAAGAAGGAAGAAAGAAAAAGGAAAGAAGGGAAAAAGGAAGGAAGAAAAAAGATAGAAAGGAAATGCCACAGCATCAGGAGATGGGACATTTCATTTGAGGAACACTAAGGAGAGCAGTGTCCCTGAATCACACAGTACTTGCATGGGGTTTAAGGGGAGGAAGAAGGTATAGGAAGACTAGAAAGGTAGGAAGGGGCCAGATTACAAAGGACTTTAAAAACCAGAGGACTTTATGTTTGATCCTGGAGGCAGTAGGGCAGATTTGTGCTTTAGGAAGATCACTTTGGCAGCTGAGCAGAGAATTGAGAGGAGTGGGGAGAGACTTGAGACAGAGACCAACCAAACGGCTATTGCAGTAATCCAGAAGTGAGATGATGAGGGACGCACACCAGGGTGGTGGCAGTGTTAAAGGAGAGAAAGAGGCTTAAAGAAAAGATGCCGAGAGGATAGAAATGACAAGTCTTGGTAATTGATTGGTTATGAGAGGATGAGAGAGCAAGGAGCTGGGGATGACACCTAGGTGATGCGCCTGAGTGACTGGGGGATGGTGGTACCCTCCACAGTCAGAGGGAAGTTAAGCAGGGGGAAGATTTAGAGAAAAACATGAGTTCTGTTTTGAAAATGTTGAGTTTAAGACGTCTGTGAAACATCCAGTTCAAAATGTCCTATAGATAGCTGGAGAAGAGAGATTGGAGGTCACAGGAGAGGTTAGATGATAATTAAATCCGTGGGAGCTGATCATGGATGACCATGCATGAGGAGATCATGAAATAATATAGAGGGAGATTAGAAGAAGGCCCAGAAGAGAGGGCCCAGGACAAAGCCTCAGGGGATACATACAGTTAATGGGTATGATCTCGAGGAAAAAGAAAGCAAAAGAGACTTAGAAGAAATGGTCAGAGAGGTAGTAGGAGAACCGTGAATAAGCAACAACAGGAAAATACAGAGAAGAGAATGTCAAGGAGAAGATGGTGATCTACCATGTCAAAACCTGTAGACAGGTCAAGAAGGATGATTGAGAATAGGTTGTTACACTGATCCATTAAAAGATCATTGGTAACTTTGAGGAGATCAGTTTCAGTTGAATTATATTATATCATATTTATTATATTATAATCCAGACTGCAGAGTTAAAAAGTGAAAAGGAAGGAAGGAGAGGCACCTAATGCCTAACGCACAAGTTGCCCTTGTTGTTCAGTTGTTTTGGTTGTCTCCAACTCTTCCTGACCTGCCTTTGGGTTTTCTTGGCAAAACACAAACATCTGCAAACAGAAATTCAATGACAAATACTCTCTTCACTTTGGTCTTGGTTTGCAGCCTTTTCAAGTTGAAGAATTTACCATCCGTGTAGTAGCTGACCTTGAAACTGTGTTCATCCTCATTGAAAGCATTTGACAACATGGCCAAGAATATAAATGTTAAAAAACATGGGAGCAAGCACACAGCCTTGTTCCACTCCATTGGTCACTGGGAAAGCATGAGGGCATTGTCCATTATCCATAAAACAGGCAAGCGTGCGATACATACATGCACATATATAGTCCCCTGAACCAATAAAATCTTCAGATGCTTTCAATATCTCTTAACCAAAAACTAGCCTATACCCAACTCCAAAAGAGATACTCAGGCTCTTACTACACCTTACCCCTTGATGTGAAGGTTCTAGAGATCTTTTAGAACAAAAGTGTGACACATACACAATGCACTCCCCAGTGTACCTGAACCAGATAAAAATGTAATTGGGAAATATTTAACAAAATAAATGAAAATACAATAGGACAAAAATAATGACCATACGTGGTTTTCTATGTGACATCCTTACATTTGACTTAGTCGCCCTGTTTCTATTTGAGTTTGACACCCCTGCTCTAGATGACCTTTGACCACTTATATGGCTTTAAAGTAATTGTGTGAATTGTCTTTACCATCAGTGAGGTTCTGTGAGCAATCTGTAGATAAGACAGAGAGAGAGATGCTGAAGTGAAATTTCTTCCTCATCAGAACTGTCTTAAGTTTTAAATGATAAAGAAACACTATAGAGAGAATTCTATGAAGAGTCAATGAGGAGCAGACAAGTATACTGCCTTTTAAAAAGACAATTTCCTGTGGTTACTGAGAGGGAGACAAAGAAAAGGAACAAATGTTGTTTTCTGAGATGCTGAATTTGAATGTGATCTTGAGAAGAAATACGAAGAATATTCTTGAGATTTTAATCAGTATCGGGAATGAGTTGGATGATCTGGGACTGTTTTCAGACAAATAAAAAAAAATCATCTTGTGTTATATTTAGAGTTTGAGGTGACTCTTGTGAACTTCTGAACAGGCAAAATTTATAAATAGCATATATGTCTTTCTGTATGTTATTGGTTTCGCTTCTTAATAAATTATATAAATATTTGGTAGTTTTAGCATTTAATTATGGAAAATCGATACACTGGCCATATTAAAAATAAGAGTAATTCCTATTAGTAATGAGGATTTCTATAGATGTTACTTGGCTAAATAATTAATATTTAATAAACTTAAAGTGGGAGCAAGATCTGATAAGTAATGAAAAAGATAATAAGTCTATTAATTTGGAAGAAACTATTTAACCACACCCCTAGATTGTGATAGAGATCAGAATGCTAAAATTAAACACATTATAACAAGTTAAGTTGACAGGCTGAGAAGAGAATTATAAGTGAGACTGCATTTAATAACAAATTGTTATATGTTAACATTGGACCATATCCAACTAGAGTGTTCCTATCAAGGTTGGATCACTTTAAACAGCTAAAATGCTGTAAATTTACCCAGATAAATGCAATGTTTCTATTAAGAAGCTGAATAGGAAACTAGAAAACATGAAAATGCTTTAAGTAGACTGTGTAATCAAATGTATAATTAGTTGACTTAAATTTGTTTTATATTGCTCAAAATACAACAAAAGCTATGTGGCACAGTGGATAAAGTGCCAGGCTTGGAGTCAGGAAGACTCAACTTATTGAGTTCAAATCTGGCTCAGACACTTACTAGCTGTGTGACCCTGGACAAGTCACTTAACCCTTTGTACCTCACTTTCTTCATCTGTAAAATGAGCTGCAGGAAAAAATGGCAAAGCACTCCAGTATCTTTGCCAAGAAAACTCCAAATGGGTTCATGAAGAGTCGGACATGACTGAACAGCAAAATACAACAAAGGATGTCTTCTTGGCTAATGGATTGAGATATTATTGTTAGAAAAAATGCTATTGAAATAAAAATTACTTATACACTGACACTGAACCACTTCTCATTATTGAGTTCTTATTGATGTGGGATCACGCATATGTTGTCAAACGTTCTGATTTTTTGCTCTAAATTGCTTTATATTGCTCAAAATAGTATAACAGTTCTAAGTAATGGAGTGAAATATTGTTAGAAATAAGCTACTGAAGTAGAATACAGTTATATACTGATATTTCACCAAGTATCAAGTTAGGGACTCACTGTAGTATGGAATTCATGCAAATCCTTAGAAACCTAGTGGCAAAAGCCACTATCACTACAAGGCATGTGGGTAAATCTAACTCGTTTTACTTAGATTTGCTTTTTTTTTTTTTTCACTAGAAAGCAAGAGGCACGTTTTTGTAGCTAAAGAAGTCAATTTTTTTCTGGGAATTTAGTTACTCAAGAATTTCAGTTGATAAGGGATTGATGTAAATTGCTAGGATGTCAAAATATGACTCAGAGAAACCCACTAATGTCATCAGGAAGCTTGATAGCTACAAGTTCATAACTTAAGTCATTAGTCAAGAGTAGGTTAAGTTTGCTCTAATTCATTTTCTACTTTCCAAGTAATAAGAAAAATCTATTTTTAATATCTTTATTTTAAAGATCTATTTTAAAAATCTGATCTTTACAAAGAGGTGAAATATTATCACTAGTAAATAAGAGGCTGAAGTCCAACATAGATATACATTTACCTTATAATAAGTGTCACTAGAATATTTTGTATTGATGTTGGACTAATAAAAGCAGTGTATTGGAAGCACAACTAGAGAAACCATATATTACCACTAGGTATCTAAATAGCTAACTAGACATCATGTACACTTCAGTAGAACAAATTGTGAAAACTCAAACTAGTTTCTCTTTCATACCTCTAAACCTGGGATTTTTATACTGAGATCTATGAACTTGTTTAAGTAATATTAAGTAATATTTTATAACTACCATTCAATAGAATTCATTTCCCTTGTATAATATGTATTTTATTTTATACATTTTAAAATAATGTTATCTCCCTAATTAGAATGTATGCTTCTTGAGGGCAGGGTACATATGGTTGTCTTTCTTCATTTTCCTTGGCACAATTCTTGACATTCAGTAGGTGTTTAATACATACTTATTTACTGTTTCAATCTACAATGAATAGTAAATGTCAGGGTTTGTTTTTTCATTAACCTCTCTTATTTAAGTAGACATTCATACCTCAAAAGCATTCAAACCTTGAGAGGAGTGACAGTGGATGATGAAAACACCATCCAGGCAGCAGTAACTGAAGTTGGGTTTGAAGCTGACTCCAAAGACAGTGTCATTTACACTGTACTATGTTCTCCCTCAAATATTTCTTCTGTGACATGGTTCCACAAGTCCACCAAAATATTCTAATCACCTTTCTTTGGATGTAGTCTAACTTGGCAATATACCTTTTTGAATGTGAATCTTTTCAGAGTATGTCATTTGCCCATTATTAATTGTTGGTTTCAGATCTCCCTCTTGAGATACAGATCACAGTTTTTCTTTAGCTTATTTAAATTAAAGAGTTGCCTGAGAATTTACAAAGAGGTTAAATGACTTGCTTATGGTCACAAAAGTAGCAAATTTCAGAGGTGGGATTTGAACCCAGATCTTTTGACACCAGATCCATCAATTAACTCATTTTGGTTCACTACCTCTCATAAATTGCCATATGCTAGGTTACCTTTCATAAATTATTGTATGCTAGACCTTCCTAAATTATCTCCCATGGTCCACATAATAATCCCATGAAGTAATTACCATAAGTATTTACTATTTTACAAACAGAGAAAGTGAGGTTCAGGAAATTAAATTAGTTATTCATGGTTGCTTGTTTAATCTGAATTGTTAATATTTTATCCATCACTTTCTTAAGTCGATGCAACCAACAAAACAATAAATCAAGGCCTGATTTGTAGCATTTGCCAATTTCCGAGGTTGTAAAGGCTCACACATGAAATTTAACAATTGACTCTTAGAAGCTGGTTGGAGCTGGCTCCGTCACATCCCTGCTTTGGGAAATTCTAAGTCATACAACATCACCAGAAGAATACAGAGTTTTTGTTTCTGGAGTGCAACTGATTTTAATTGAAAGAACATTGTACATTCCCTAAAGTAATCCAGCCAGCTCTCATTCTCTCATTCTATTCAGAGTTTTCATTGTTTATTTGTTAATATTAAATATAAAATGAAGATAAAATGCACATAAAAGTTGAAGGCAAAAATTATCATTGTTCTTTAATTAGAAAGGAAGAAACTACCATTTGAAGTGTAAATTAGGAATCTATATTTAGGGGAATCCAAACCTACCATGTGATTGGTGTAGGGAATTCTCTAGCATGAAACTCCTCAACCAAAAGAGATTAGAGAATGCTGTAGGACATTGGTTTTAGAGAGCTGCTCAGGAGAACTAGAAGGTGAAGTGGCCTATCTAGGGTCACAAAGTCAGTATGAAAGAATTGAGTCTTACTTGCTTCAAGCTCAGCTTTTGCCTTAATATATCATGCTGCCTCTGTAGTCTAACATGGAAAGAAACTTAAATGTATTTTCTCCAGCTTGATAAATCCAGTGCATATATTTACCCATTACCCTGTTTTGCACATGTGCATTGAAGATAAGTGTTAATTGGAGCTCTGAAAACATAACAAAGGAAGAAAAGTGCCCATTGGGTTGCTGTGCTTTTGAAATTTTCAATGAATATTGATGATCTCCTTTGACACCTGGGATAGCTTCTTCCACCCAGATAGCCGGCTATATACCAAAAGCTCTATGCCAGGAAATGCATTTTGTGTTTTAATTTAAGCAAAGGTTTGTTGCACATATATAATGCATGCTATGTCAACTAAAAATGCTGCAGATTGTGTACAGATATGTATCCACTCTGAATAGGCTTCACACTTGTGATGAACACAGCTCATTATAGATAATAATTACATCTTGAATCAATACTCTTTCATTATTTGCACAAAAAGAGAGTAGACATGAAATTTATAGCTTTTTTTCCTTCTAATCATAAGAGTACTTTGCAAAGTGGTCATACATTTTAATATGTAAAATAATATGTAAAAAGCTAGCATAGAGCACTGGGGCCTGGTGTCAGGAAGACTCATCTTCCTGAGTTCAAATCTGGCCTCAGACACTTACTAGCTGTGTGACCCTGGGCAAGTCACTTAACCCTGTTTGCCTCAGTTCCCTCATCTCTAAAATGAGCTGGTGAAAGAAATGGCAAGCCACTCCAGTATCTTTAACAAGAAAACCCCAAATGGGGTCATGAACAGTTTTGTTCCTTGATCAAGACTCAAGAGCCATATGTATCTCCATGTGCGTCTCAGTCTTGATGATATAATATAAGGTATATATATTCTAGTACAGCATCCCCAAAGTTCTGCTCCAAGGTCTCATTATTGTGAGCAGATGACCCTGGCTTCTTGAAGGCCCCTGGAAATATTCTGGGTTCACTTTCTGAAAACTGGCCTACCTACATACAGAGAGGCCAGTCTCCAGGAGAATGATGCAGTTCTTTGGCCAGAGCAACCCAGGAAACACTGACATATAAAATGACTTCTATCTTCTTAGCTAAGTTGGAATTGAGATCCGCTGCTGATAGGGAGAATGGAGGTAGATGATATCATGGGATTGAGGAGAAGTTTTAGTGAGTGTGATTTTAGGGAAGAATAGGGAAAGACTAACCCAAAAAAGTGTGGGCAATGTTGAGATTTCTTTTTTGCAGAGGGGTAACAGACCTGGGATTTTATTGACATAGGGAACTACTAACAGAGAAAAGTAAGGCCATTAAACTGCAAATTACAATATTGACAGTGTTGCCCAGAGCAGTGAGAGGGAAAGTGACTTGCCTAAGGTCACATAACCATTATGTGTGAGAAGTGGGGTGTCAATCTAGGTCTTCTTGAGTCTGAGGTTGGCTTCTTTATTATTCATTTCTGCCATCTCTTTCAATGGAGAACAGAGAGTATAAATAGGTGGCGGATTCAGTCATTACAGTTGTATGATCAATTGAGATAATGTGTGTCAAGGTAGTTTGAAAATCTTAAAGTGTGATATACAGTTATAATTATATATGATTATTATTAAAACATGATGTCAATTATTATTATAAGAAACAAAATAGATTGTTGTTTGGTCAGCTAGGTAGCACCGTGAATAGGGCACTGTGCCTGGAATCAGGAAGAGTTCAAATCTGACCTAAGACACTTACTAGCTGTGTGACCCTGGGCAAGGTCATTTAACTCTGTTTGCCTCAGTTTCCTCATCTGTAAAATGAGCTGGAGAAGAAAATGGATAATTACTCCAATATATTTGCCAAGAAAATCCCAATTGGGGTCATAAAGAGTTATCGAATCTCTATGCTACCACTTACTACTTCTCTAACCTTGATCGATTCACTTAATGTTCCTTCCCCACCATTTCTTTATCTATAAAATGATGGAGTAGGACTAAATGTCTTCTAAGATCCCTCCAATTTCTAGAATTATGATCAATTATTATGCAAAGTATGCATTCTTTCTGAGGATCAGTCTCACTAAGTGAGAGTGGAGAGACTCATCACCTCTGTAGCTGGCTGACTTGGTGTGAATTCTTTGGCCATGGCAACCCATGAAAGAAAGAATACAAAATGGCCCTTGGTCTTGTGCACCCTCTTTTGTTTCTGCAATGACAGTGGTAGAGTAGGGGGAAAGAATGCAAAGGTTGTTAGGCATTATTCAGCTCTCAGACCATACATGGATATGAAATTAACTGTTGGTACTCTATATTTGAGATCCATGTCCAGTGACCACCAAGTCAACATAAGAGTGGGGAGTAGAAGCATGTAAGTATAGACATACTCATGAGGTCAGGAAACTTAAAGGAAGTTATAGCTGACCAGGACAGCTCACGGGTTCTCCCTGGAGAGGCAAAGAAAAGAATGAGAGGAATTGACTCTTGTCTTGGATCTGAGTGGGGTAAGGAAGGGAACAAATATTTATTAAGCACCTACTATGTGCCCGGTCCTGTGCTAAAGACTTCACAAATATTATCTCATTCTATCCTCACAACAACTCCACTACCTACCTGTGAGGGAGGTGCTATTATTATCTCCTTTTTCCACATGAGAAAACTGAGACAAACAGGGTTGTAGATGACTTGCCCAGGGTCACATAGCTACTAAGTGGCTGAGGCCAGATCTGAACTGAGGAAGATGAGATGAGTCCTGAGCCAGGAAGGACCCTCTATCCACTGCACCATCTAGCTACCTGGCTTGTCATCTGCTTCCAGAGCTCAACTGCTCACTTATTTCATCCTTCTGTCTATATGGTCCATCGTTTATTCTGATGATTATCACTTCCCTTTCTGCCTACATTGACCTTTATTCAGATCACTGGACTTTCCCACTCTGGATCCTGGATTTACTCACATAACTAGTTGGTTGTTTTTTTTCAATGTTTGATGCTATTCTACATCTCCCTGGTTCATACCTATCTTTGGCTCTGGAAAGGTAAAACTTATTCAAATAGAATAAGATATCCCAACAATTGGTCTGACCCCACCAAGTCTTCTGTATCTTTCTTGCTTTAGGATTTCTAGTTCACTTGGCTGTTAATTATATTTTGTGCATTTATATAGCCCTCTGAAGTCATTGGTTTTGTTATTGGCTCCTTCCTTAGATTCTGTTTCCTCCTGAAATTTTGGGTGTCTCTATACCGCTATTTTCCTGTGCTGTGGACACATTCTTTGGGGGTAGCTAGGTGGTACAGTGGATGGAGTGAGGGGCCTGGAGTTAGGAAGACCCGAGTTAAAATCTGGCCTCAGAAAATTTTAGTTGTATGACCCTGGGCAAGTCACTTAACCCTATTTGCTTCAGTTTCCTCATCTGTAAAATGAGCTGAAGAAGGACATGGCAAACTACTCCAGTATCTTTGCCAAGGAAATCCCAAAAGGGGTCATGAAGGGTCTGGACAGGACTGAAACCAATGCAACAACAACAAAATGGTACTTTCCACCTAGCTGGCTTAGTGGATTTATAAAAGTACCTTCCCCCCTCTTCCCCTTCCTTTTCAGTAACCGTCATACAATGCACAAATATAATAACCTCTGTTCCCCTTTATACTTCACATTGACACTTTGCAATTTTCTTGAGTACTGATCATGCAATATTTTGTATGGTAGTCATTTCTGTTTGTCTTCTCTCTGGATTAGATGCTCTGTGACCACAAGGACCATATATCTTATCCATATTTTGCCTCTCTCCTACTTACTAGGACAATTTTCTTCTCCCAGTAGGTACTTAGTGATTCCTTCAACATTATTTAAAAACAAAACCGTTTCAATCACACTATGGGAAGAATTCCTCAACTTCTCTTACAACAACTGAAACAGAAGGGTTGTCATGCCAGCCGGCTCCAGTTTTTGGCATATTGGAGACAGGATGGCGTGGTGTAAGGAACACCAGATTTGGAGTCAAAATGGTCCAATTCCAGTTCTTTGTCTACTAGCTATGTGACTTGGACTGAGTCCCTGTAGTGTCTACATTTGTAAAAGGAGAAGGTTGGAATACTCAAAAGTTCCTTTGGACTCTATTTCACAGTTGAGAGGATGGACGAATGTAAGATCTAGTAGAATCTGGCACTGTTCAGAGCCATGCTCCCATTCTCTGTCCCGACTTCGTTCCAGTCCCTATAGCTTTTGCTCTTGATAGTTGGGGTTAGTCCGGGGCTGTCAGCTCCTTCCCCGCCCCCAGCAAAGGAATTGGGTGTGTCTCCACCACCGCCGCCACCCAGCTGTTACCGTCTATTCGGAAGCAGTCAAAGCAGAGTGCCTCTTTCCCAGCTAGCCGCTCTTTCTTTACCCTCCGGGCCCCACCATGCCCCGTTTCACTTCTACCCCGTTCCTGCTGCTTTCGCTGCTTCTAAGCCTCTGGTCTTATCGTTTGGCAGGGGCAAACGACAGCGATAACTCTAACGAGTGCGGTCAGTGCATCCCGGAGGACTGCGAGCCGGTGCGATGCAAGGCTCCGGAGCTCTCGGTGCGGGACGACTGCGGGTGCTGCGAGCAGTGTCTGGGCTCCGAGGGCGAGCTGTGCGGGGGCCGAGGTGGCGCGGGCCGGAGGCGCCAAGCCCGCTGCGGCCCGGGACTAGTCTGCGTGAGCCAGTCCCGGGAGGTGCTGGGGGCTGCCGCGTCCCAGGAGCCGCTACCCGAGGAGTTGGAGGGCACCGGACTGTGCGTGTGCAAGGAGGATGGCGCCGTGTGCGGGTCGGACGGCCGTTCTTATCAGAGCGTGTGCGCCCTGCACCTGCACAGTTGGGTCTCGGTGAGGGCTGGCCGCGAGCGGGTCCACAAGGCTCACGATGGCGAGTGCAAGTTGGGTGAGTCCCATATCTGACCAAACTGGGATATCCTGGGCAAGAAGAACACGCCACGCGACCCCTCTTACCCCAGCGTGCGGCAACTCTTCACTGTGTCCCTTACTTACAAAGGAAGGGGGTGGGAGGTTGTCGGGGGCGGGGGGGGGGGAAGCGAAAAAAGGCAAGTATTGGGTTCTGTGGCAAAGTCCGGAGGCAGTCCCCCCGTCTGGTGTCCGGGGCTTGGTCCGTTCAGATCAAAAGGCCAGAAGTCCCGGGGATAGAGAAAAACGCAGAAGCACGAAACTCATATAATGCTTCTTCCCAGTGGGTCAGAGGTCCCCTTCATCTCTTGCCTCTCCTCCCCACGCTTGAGAGTCTATTGACAAACTTGCCAGTGGGATGCAAATGCCAGACTTTGACGGTTTCGCCAAATTTCATCGTCGCTTTTATTTTAATTTAATTTTATTTATTTCATTACTAAGGTGTTTGGATTCTGTAGGGACCGAACGGCGCAGTAATCTCCAATGACCTATTTGACTTCTTGCTGGGAAGAATTTTTCCTTCTCGGTTCTGGGTCCTTGCAGTCCAACCTCCCCTTGCTCCCCACCCTCTAGGGCTGGATTAAACCATGCCAGCATCATATTGATTCCTTTTCTTGGGAAGCACTGACTTCTGTAAGTAATTGCTGTCCTTCAACATTGCCTACCCCTGTCTTGGGCTGAGAAAACCTCGTGGACCTGAAAGGGTTGGTTGGTTTGTTCTGAAAATTAAGATTTTCTCCCTAAATGAAAGAAGTAGATGTATACAATATAAAAATAACTTCAAAAATGTGTAATGTAATTCCTTTTGATCCTGTGTATTACTCTGAAGATAGATTGAAGGATTAGGAAGATATGATGAATAAACGAAGAATGCTTGGGTAAATTGAAAGGGATTAAAGAAATCAAAAGAACCAAGAGACAAAAAAGATACTTACAGAGCTATGAATGAAACCCTGTAGTTCTGTGTCATTGTCTGTTAGGGGGAATGCCTTCTCTCCACTCAGGGGCCCAGCTCTGGACACAGACAGGATTGGATCTTGGGAGAGGCTGACCCCAATGAAAAGGGATCAGGCTTTTCTCTCACTCTTTGGCTCATTATGTCCGGACCCCAGAGTAAAACTACAGGGAAAATCTCTAAATCAAAGCCTCGAAATGGCCCCTGTTTAGGTTCCCCTCACTCCTCCCCTCTCCCACCAAGATTAACAGAGACCCTTAAAAAAAGACTCAATATACAAAGTAGATCATCTATAGAACAGCTATTCACTTCTTCCACTCAACCCATTACAACTAAAACAGGCCAAAACATCTTAAAAGTTTTGATAGTCATAGTTAGTCCTCAAGATGTTAAAGAAACAACTTTTTAAGTGTTATTTTTAGATTCATTTCTCTTGTGCATCTCATAAACAGCATTTCTCAACAATTAATCCACAAGAATTTATGTCAGTGGAGAAACAATATTTTTTGGGACTGTGCTCATTAGATGAAAAAGAATCATTCACCTTTTCTTTGTTTAAGACCTAGATTACAAGTAACCTAAGACAAATGCTCCCTCATCAAAGCAGCATGGTCTTAGTCTGAAAAATGTAAGTACTGAATAAACCTCATAATGAATGAGGTAGTGAGGTGTAGTGGCTAGAGTGCTGGACTTGTAGTCAGGAACATCTGGGTTCAAATCTTATGTCAGACATTTTCTATCTTTCAATCCCTGGGCCTTAGTTTCCTCATCTGTAAAATGAAGGGTTTCCTGCTCACTCTACATTTATGAGTTTATGATAAGAAGAGTTTCAGTGAAGTAGTCTGAGACTAACTTGATCCTTCTCATGCTTAGCACTGAACTGAATTCCAAACCTTAGAAAAAGCTAGTATCCTCTCAAGGAGTAGTGTGATATATTGGAAGAATACTGAACTAGATATTCAACTTAGCAATTAAATTCCTTCACAGTTGCCTTTTCAGATTACTTTCATATTATGTACTCATAGGTGGCACAGTAGATAGAATGCCTACTTTGGCATCATGAGGAATGGAATTCAGATCTAGCCTCAGAAACTTACAAGGTGTGTGACCCCCAGGTAAGTCGATTAACCCCATTTGCCTCAGTTTCCTCACCTGTAAAATGAGCTGGAGGAAAAAATGGCAAACTACTCCAGTGTCTTTGGCAAAAACAAACAAACTCAAAATGGAATCACAAAGAGTCAGACATAACTCAACAAGGACAACAAAGTTTGTCTTTCCCTTCCATCACTTTGCATGGACTACCCCCACCTGTAAGTAGAATCCCCTCCTCGTCTCTGGAATTCTTAGTTTTCTTGAAGTCTCAGTTCAGGTATCTTCTCCTATTGGACACCTTTCCTAATCCTCCTAGTTTTTAATGTATTTTTCCTTTTCAGATTTTGTATTTACACATACTTATATGTTCTTTTCCCCATAGTAAGATATAAGCCTCTTGAGGTTAGGCACTGTGTCTTTGTATTCTCAATTCTTAGCACAAGGTCTGGAACAGAGCTGGCAAGCTTAATACATGTGAACCGAATTGTTGAAATAGAGTTAGGAAAGATATAATTTCTAATCACAGATCTCACTCTCATTAGCTGAATAAACCATGGCAAATAATTATTATGAGCTTCCTTTTTCTTAGTATGCTATAGTGACTAAAGTAATGGACTTGGAGTCAAGAAGATCTGACTTTAAATTCTGCCTCAGTTGCTTATGTGTCAGCACAGGCAAGTGACTGCGCCTCTCTGAGCTCCGGTTTCCCTATCCTGTGTAACAGGATTAACAATAGCATCTATGTAACAGATTGTACTGAGGATCAGAGAAGACAACGTGCATAAAAGCTTGGTAAATCTTATAGTGCTTATAGAAATGTGAATTGTTAATAGTATCTGTAAAAATGACAATAACACTTACTTTCCTCCCAGGGCTGTTGTAAAGAATGTGCTCATAAACCATTAAATGCTCCATAAATGTCAGTTAATATGGAAGGGCAGTTCTACACATCATCAAACGGAGGAAATGGAAAAGGCTATTTTAAAAATATAATATTAGTGATATCAGGATCAAATGTCAACCAGGCGTTTGTATTTTGCATTTAAAAATGGCCTATTTCTGTCTAGAATTTGTCATGATTTCTCTTGTGCATGGAAACAGATTTTGTTGCACTCCATGACAGTTTTCTGATAGGAGCCAGACAAAAAATGTGGCCAGAAGGGTCATTTTATAGACTAGTAAGTACCTAATTACATGCTGACCCAGAGCGACCATTTATTCAGCCATAAACAGCAGGAACAGTGTTTTAACAGCCCCCTTTGGGAGGAGGGTTGGGTGAAGAAGACCCAAGCCTGAGTAGCAGCTGTTCTGCTTCCAATATCTTTAATAAAACTGTCCCTTCTCATTTGCATGTTAAATTTTTTTGAAATGAGGACATCAGTTTTTCTGTAGGGGAGAAGATTTAAGGAAATATTGGTTTTGCTTCTTCTTGTCTGAGTAAGCATCTATTAACACAGGGCTGTTTCACTCATCATAGACTGACACGTCAAAAATCTATTTTCAGGCTTATGAAATGATCAATACCCTTTTTATGTTTTAAAACTTCTTGAATTATATAATAAAGCATCAAACTCTGAATCAATGTCCTCTTTAGTTGATCTACATTTGAAATAAAATAGTTGGACTACTTTACAAATGTCCAGGTTTCTGTGAAACACAGTTTTAAAAAAACTGTATAATTTAAATCCTCATTTTACAGATGATGAGGATGATAACAACTCTTATTTATAAATTACTTTAAATGCTATTTAGTACTTTGCTTATGACAGCCATGTAAGTCAAATGGTACAAATATAATCTTTATTTACTGGCAGAGAAACTGAAGTTCATAGAAATTAGGTGATTTATCTATTTTCAAACACCTAACAAGTGCCAGAGCCAGTATTAAAATTGAGGTCTCCTAATTCCATTTTAAAAATACTGTCCCTGCTACACATTTTGCCTCCATGAACCTAACCTCCCTCCCCAATTAGGAGCAATTTGGAGGGTAAATAGAAAGGCATTGATGTGTTGAATTTTCTGAATTGTAAATATTAATAAATTTAAGTGCTTTGCTATTGGGTCATTGTCTGGAAAGATCATTTTTGTCAATACCCAACACCTAGTAAAAACTCTAGATTTTCTTTGTGAATACCTGATAAGAAATAGGTCCAGGATAGGTGAAGTTGGCTTTGGAGATGACTGGGATTGATAGGGAGTGACAGATGAAGAAGCAAACTGAATATCAGAGGATCTCATGATTAGATAAGAATATGAAGAGACAATTACCTGAGCTGGAAAAACTGCGATGACTAGAAATCTAATGAGGCATTATAACTCAGAATAAAACTGAGTTGGAGACTAGATGAATGATGACAATTGTAAATATTCTGTTTATCTAATCCCTTCACAAAAAGCAACAGGATGATCTGTAGTAGTAGTCCTGATCTATATCTGGCTACTAGACCCTGATGGCTCTGGAGAAGAAAGTGAGGCTGGTGACTTTGCACAGCCCTCCCTCACTTAAATCCAATTCACTTGCAAAGTCCTGCCATCAACTTCCTGGTGTCATGGTCCTCTTTGAGAACAAAGGACAAACAGGAACAACCAAAAGGAAAACAGGTATGAATGCTCAATAGACTCAGTATCCTAGATCCTGTAACTCAGGTATAAAGAAAGATATCCTGAATACGAAAGGAAATACCTATTGAAAGGTGTACAACAAGCAGTGAAAGTATACCCCAGTGGACTCTCTGGAAGGTGGTAGTAAAAGTGCACTAGCCTTAGATATATATACCTGGAAGAGATCACAGGGGCCATCTAGTTGAACCCTTTTATTATACTGTCAAAAGACAAGATAAAACACTGAATGAAAGCTAGTAACAATCAAATCATTGTTGTGATGAAACTAATTGAGGGAATTTGCTCTGAATCTGATGGGGAAACTGAGGTGAGGGAAAGTTCAGTGACTTTGTCAAAGTCATATAGGTGGTAAGTATGATTTGAACCCAGGTCCTCTAAATATAAAGTTAGTGTTCTTTTCACTGCATCATGTTGACTATTCAAGTCTTTAGGAGACAGAAAAGATTCAAGGTAAATCATAGTTCTTGACTAGTCTCACCGCAGGAACACTTTAACTGTAATTAGCTTTCATTCAGTTTTTTATGCTGTTTTTTTCTAATTAGTATAAATTAAATAAGATAATGTTGATTTGAGTCTCACATTTTGTGGTAAATGTAATGCATTTACATTTAATTAAACATTTATCTATGTTCTAATGGAGAAGATTTTGGGGGGGGTTAAATTTCAGTATCTAACAAATTTTAATTTTAATGCTTGAAAAAAATGAATAATTTTTAAGTTTATTAAGGTGTGTCATTTGGTTTCATTTGAATTTTTTTCTCACCACAAAGGGGTCTTCTCTGATTCAGCATTTAGAATAATAGTTTCCCCATTACTGGCATTGCCATTCCAAAATAAATTTCTGTTACTTCCTCATGTTAAATTTTATATCTTTTGCTTTGTGTACTTGGAACTAAAATATGTGAGCATGAATCCTAGGACTGCTACTTATAAGCTTGGTAGCCTTAAACAAGTTACTTGAGAAAGGTCAAATTCAATTTCCTGAATCTGTGTCCAGTTCACCTAATTATTCTTGCAGAGCAAATAGAACAAGCAGAATTGGAAAGGTAGAGGTAGCTGGTGGCTTAGTGGATAGAGCTGTGTCTCCGGAGTCAAGAAAGCCCAAGTTGATTTTTGGACTCAGATATCAGTTTTGTGACCTTGGACAAGTCATTTAAACTCTGTTTACCTCATTTTCTTCAATTACAAAATGGGAATAATACTTACTTTATAGAATTGTCATGAGCATCAAAGAGATAATGTTTGTAAAAAAAAAAAGAAAAGCATTTAGCACAGTGCCTGGACCATAATAGTACCATATAAATACTTTTCCCTCTATCTCCCTGACCCCCAGCCATTGAAGTGAGAGAAGGTCTTTTAGTGCTTCTGAAAGAAGAGACAGCTGCATTGAGAGATAAGATCTAAAAAATATTAGACCACCCTGATGGTTTGTATATGGCCTGCCGGGGTAGGAGTACTGATTAGATATTAGGGTCTCTATGGTTACTAAAGAGTGTGAAATCTTCTGTTCCATAGATCTGCTTCTCTATGGACAGCACTAACTCATTTTCAAAGGATGTGAGAATTTGTAGTACTACCAACTATAACTTAGCTCTGAGCCCCCACCGTGTTGTAATTCAGTAAGTGCTAGCAACGTAATTTTGGCATAATGGTAGCAAATTTCATTAGAAACAGATATGTGCTGAAATAATGCATACAATATTTTACTCTTAGTATAAAATCAATCAGAAAATAAACGATACCTAGTAAATAATAGACCATGCATAATAGTAAATTGTAAAATAGTAAATAGCAAAAATAGTAAAAAATAGTAAATATCCACCAAGTGGCTAGATCCTGTAATCCTCCCCATCCCCTGCCCCTGTAGACACAACATAACTTCAGACCTAGAGTTCTAGGACCTCCACTGGTGGAGTCCTCCCTTAAACAGACAAAGAAATGTAACAACACAGTTTTTAAAGGAGACTTCAGTCCCACTTCCCATAGTAGTGATCATCAGGTACAAAAGATTTGAAGTTAGGGTCTCAGCTCACTCAGGGTATGAAAGCTGGTATGCAGAGTGACAAATCAGTTACATTTGAAAGCACACACAGTCTTCTGTTTCTGTAGTCTTCCACATCTCTATTGAAAGAAGCATATTTTGTTTCGTCACCTGTTTTCTGTGATTGTCATTGGTCATTATAGTTAATCTGAGTTCACCAGAATCAATGTGCTTAAAAATTTTTTTTCCACCAAGATAATTAACTGATAATTGCTTAAAACTTAAAAAGGAATTATCTTGAAATTTTAATTATGTTGAAAAACTCCAGTGATGCAAATTATATAAAGTATTTATGTTATATGGAAACATTCATGCACTTGTACTTTCATATAGCTTGAATGACGTTATATTCATGAACAAACCAATAACCTTAAAAGACATTTAAAACTCATTTGTCTTTACCTGCTACAATTTCTCCCATTTATGGTTTTTCTACCAATCCATTCATCATAAATTGTTAGGTCCCTGGGGGTAAGAGGAAGGCAGTTTTTAATGGAATGAAAGCAAAGATCTTCGTATCATTCTTTTCCAAATCCCTCATTATAAAGAGGAAATTGGAATTTTCTTTTCAGAAATATCTAATGAATTCACCCTGAGGGGCCTCAGGTCCCAGATTCAGCTCAAATGAATACTCTCAGACTACAATATTGCCAATTATACCTTTACTAACACCATCAAAGGATACAGGAACATTATTGACTAAGAGTGCAGGACAAAAAAAAATTGGACTTAATAACAATTGCAGTCAGGTATGACTCCCCTTGCCTCTCTCTGTCCCTCACTGAGGCTTGTCCTAGGTCTCAATAACAGATGGTAAGGGTCTGTGTAGAGGTATGCCACCACTCTTAGAAGGCTGAGGATGAGTTAGAGCAGCTAGTGCTTTGGTGGGACAGTACATTTTTAGTGTATGATGATGAGTAAGTAAAGGGTTTTTTGGTTGTTGTTGTTGTTTTTAAAAGAAGTCCATTCCTTCTTTCTGTTATTCCTGCCTCCTTACCTTGGCTTCTTTGATGATCAGGACCCATGTGGACCCAAAGGCTAAAGCTTAAGGACAAAGCTTGCTGCACTCTAGTCTTCTAAAGCAGTATTTTGCTTGGATCTTCAATCAAATTGATTAGCTTTTCTTGTCAATAAATGAGGGGTAAGGGGCTGCCTAAAATGGAATAATCGTCTGATTGCTGGGAAGAGAAGGGCTTAGTGAAATCCTTAGAGCCTTTTCACTAGAAGGTTAGTTACCAGGCAATGATTTTCTTTGGCCAAGAAACTCATGAAATAGTCAATTAAAAATGGAAGCTTTGCATCCTACATTTGTAGACTGGGGACCCATATGGATATAGCTTTAGGGTTTTAGAGTTTTTGTTGTTTCCTATAGGCAAAGAGAGGCCATGTGGTCTAAGTGGACAGAAAGCCAGCCTTGAGCCACAAAGACTTGGCTTCAAGTTCTGACTCTGATACTAATGTCTGATGTCACATCAGGCAAGTCACTTAACCAATTTCATTGTTCTAGGATGTCTTTAATATTAGAGGATGCAGATCTGCTTCCTTAGAGGAAGTTCCTCATCAGATGTTCCTTAGACCAGTGGTTCTCAACCTTCCTAATGCCACAACCCTTTAATACTCATATGTGGGCATATCTGCGTGTGAGCGGACCTGCCTGGAGACAGACAGAGGAGCGGTGTCTTGGTTCCTAAGACCATCGGAAATATGTGTTTTGCAATGGTCTTAGGTGACCCTGTTCGATGTGACCCACAGGTTGTGAACCGCTGCCTTAGACTAATAAGATGAATCCAGAACTTAGACTTTATAGGCAAGTATGTGCTGTTGGTCCTTTTGCAGAAAACCTTTTATAAACCCAGGGAAACATTTTGGGTAATTCAAAATCAACTGATTTGTTAGCATTATGTTGAGGGGGCTATTAGCACTGAGATTATGGTTTGCCTTAGAACAATAAAGCTCACAGGAAAATATTTGAAAAGTGTGCTTTGTGACTTTGAAAGGCTAAGAAAGGTAACATTACTTGTTCCTTATTGATTAGGAATTTGTCTAATCTGTCCAATTCAAGTCAATGCTAATAGTCCTCATGGCTTTGACTCCTAAGTGTTTCTCGGATTTTTAGGACAGTTGTAGATAGCTATGGTCTTAGGCTAGAGTTATTTGTTCTTATAGAATGAATTTCTTCTTAAATGTTTTGTGGAAGGTTTGCGTTTCTTCCCAACATAGATCTTTTTTTTTGTTTTCCAGTACATAATTTTCCAATACATTAAATCTGCAGGGTAATATGATATAAAAAGTAATTGGCTTTATCTTCTACTATCATCACCACCACCACTACCAACACCATCACTACTACTACTACTACTACTACTACTACTACTACTTCTACCACTACTACTGCTATTACTGATGGGGATGGGATCTGAACCCCCCAGAAGGAAAAGATCATGTCTTTGGGATCTAGACCCCCAAAAAGAAAAAAACCCCAGACTTTCTCAAGTGGCCCAGGTCCCTGACATTTGCCTGGGGCACCTGGACCTTCCAGGTCCTTCTCAGTTACCTCCTATTCACCCTAGACTACTTGGCCACTCCTAGATCCTTCCCACAGTCTTTCTGTATAAGGTTCAACTTGCCCCTCCCCCCCCACTGTATTGCTTGTATTCCTTAAGAGTCTGACCAATGCTCAGATTCTTAAAATCTGGCCCACTTGTAATGTTAAGGGAATTTGAAGATCTTCCCTCCCTGCCCCTTAATAGACCTATGTGATCACATGGAGCCCATGGTGGGAGGAGCTTACTGAAGGGATGGAGCAGGAAGAGAGAGGGGGACAAGAACTGGGAGAGAGAGAGAGAGAGAGAGAGAGAGAGAGAGAGAGAAAGAGAGAGACAAAGACAGAGACAGACAGAGACAGAGATAGACAGAGAAAGAGAGAGAGACAGACAGAGAGAGATAGAGACAGACAGAGAGAAAGACAGAGAGAGACAGAGACAGAGAGAAGGCAAAATGGGCAGAGCAGAGCAGCTACTGTGAGTGAGAGAGAATTTTTGCCTGGGAGAACTTGTTTTGTGGGGAGGCCTGATGGAGGGAAGACTTGGCATGTTGGCTTTTCCTGCACTGGTGACATGTATGGACTTTGACTTAAAAAGAATTATTCAGAGTGTCAATGCTCCCTGCACTGGCAAAGTGTATAAACTTCTTTGTTACCATGATGGATTTAGCTTTCTAGTGTTTGAATAGATGCCTTGGTCTTGTCTTCAAGAAAAAGAGTCTGTTATATCTTGTGATTCAAATCTGGGAATATGCCTGCATATTCATAACAGCTACTATGGGTATCACATTGGCAAGATACCACTCAGACCAGTGTTCTAATAAACTTTGTCTTTGACTGAAAGAAGGCTTTGGTTGTAAATTCATTTGAGGCAGGACCTGAATCACTTGCCCTCAAATTTTGGGGTTCCAACACCCCTAGACCTCAACATTACTATTACTACTACCAGTTAACATTTATATAGTGCCAAAGGATGATTGAATTTTGTTTCCACAGAAATGATATGAAAACATGATTTGAAGTCACATTGGTAGCTAATGTAAGAGGTAAAATTGCTTTTAGGGGCCGTAGGGGATGTTGACCACCTGAAATCAGCATAATGTCTACTACTTTTCTTTGTTCTGAGAAGGCCTTTTCCTGTGTATCAAAAGAACTGCCAGATCATCTTAGGTAATGAGACTTTTATCATTGACATCCTGGGTTCCAATCTTTCAACTTGTGCTTTTGTCAACTCCTTAGCAATTGAGGAAAATCCTTTCTCGTGCTATCGGATGCAGACAAATGGGGAGGAGATTAAAAGCATTTTTGGCCTTTCTGTTATTTAAGTATAAAGAAAAATGAAGATGAGAAGGGAGGGGAATTGAAATGTGGAAATGAGAAGATGTACTCAAAGGGTGGGGTTTGGTGAACCCTGGAATGCTGGCCAGTGGAGAGCAAGTTGGGAAATCTCAATCTGGATGAATTATGAAAGGACTTTTGTAACTATCTTAAGGTGTGCTTGCACCTGACTCTTCTTCAGGAGGGGCTAAAGGCCAAGTCACCCTTCAGATAATGACATGAAATAAAAATCTTTTTTTTATCTAAATTCAGCCATGACCTGGTAGAATTCTTGGTAAGATGGTTATTTCTAACAGCAGTTTATGACCATTATCTCATTTGACTTGCACAATAGTTCTAAAAGATACATATTATTGTTATCTCCATTTTACAGATGATCAAACTGAAGTAAATAGGTAAGTGACTTGCCCAGGGTCACACAGCAAGGAAGTATCTTAGGTCAGGATTTGAACTCAGGTCTTCCTGATTCCAGTAGTGCTCTGAGTCAACCAAAAGTTGTTCTTTCTAGCTTTTTTGTGCCCTAATCCTACTGTGGTGGGAAGCAAGCATCTCACCCTAAATTTTCCACATTGCGAATCATATGAAGGGTGGTATGTGGCAGCTTAATTTAGTAATAGTAGTTCACTTTTAATTTTTTTTAGTTCAATCATAGCCAATGTTAAAGTAAAAACAGGGGCTTTTCAGAATTTGCATAAATTCTGTATATACCCAGAAAGAAAGATAGCATTGAAATCATCTGCTTGATTTAAAACTGAAATATAAAATGCTATTAGCATTTCCAAAAAAATACTGTCAAATGATAACCTCCCCTTTTTTTAAAAAAATTAAGAACTGGTAATTTTTTCCCACTCTATTTATAGGTTTATGTTTCCGGTTTGGACTAAGTTTAAAATGCAGTATCAGATACACAAAAACAGATGAGGAGATGAGTTTCTTGGCCTTTGAGATCTCCTTCCTGAGGAGGAAAGAGCCTGGAAAGTGGTCTGTAGAAAAGATTTGTGGCATCCTGATACCTTACTTCCTGGTTCTGACTGTTGGTATCAGATAGCCTTCTCTGTAGTCCAAAAATAGCAAGTCATTTTGCATGTGAATAGTAGCAAAGTAAATGCCCTTTCAAGATGTAGTATTTTTTTTTCTTTTTGGAGGAAGGAAAGCAGGGCAATTGGGATTAAGTGACTTGCCCAAGGTCACACAGCTAGTAAGTGTTAAGTGTCTGAGGCCGGATTTGAACTGAGATCCTCCTGACTCTAGGGCTGGTGCTCTATTCACTGTGTCACCCAGTCACCCCATTTTTTTAAAAGGCTATACAAATTCTACAGAGGTTTCTCCCACCCACTAAGATGATAATCCAGGTCAAAAAGGGAACCTTGATTGTACTGAATATTTTTTAGTATGATTTTCAGGCAAAGCAGGGTTACATCCAATTCTTTTAGTTACTTCTTTATATTTGCCTGCTAGCTGTCTTTGAGCCCCACAACCCTCCTGGAATTGTCCTTACAAAACATTGCCAGTATCAGCTTCCTTATTTAAAGGCAATCACCTTGACCATTTTTACCATTACCTTTTCCTTCCATCTTCCTTCTATTTTTTTTGCCCCGTCCCTCAGGTACCATTCTTTTGCTTTTATTTTAAAGATGTCTCATTGATTCATTTTGCTTCTAAATAATAGTTTCCAGATACCCTCTCTAAAAACAAAAAGAAAGACAACAAAATAGTTAAGCAAAATCAGCAAGTCCTGCAACTGAGGCTGGCAGTGAATATGGCTTTTTGCCTTTATAGTCCCCTGCCCTTCTACTTTCTTTTGGAACTGATCTCGTCCCTTGATTTCTGAAATAATCCATGTTCCTGATGTTGCTCTTTCTTCTCCAACTATTCCTCCTCAATTTTTATTAATAACTTCTCATTTTCTGTTGCTGTCATTCCCTTTGTTCTCTTCCCTCCAACAGTATTTCTGTTACCACGACTTTGACTTTCATCTCTATGCTTGTGAAAAAGTTGCTTTATTGCTTTATTTAAAAAAAACAACAACAACTTCATTTTAAGTTTATTTTAATATTTTGTTTAGAGAAGAGACATGGTCCTTGTAAAAGACGAAAATCTATATTCAAAGCAGGTTAATCCTATATGTGCCATAAGCCAATAGACATCTGGAAGTTAGATATGGGGAGAGGGGAGCTGCCAGGGAAGAAGGAAAGTGGGTCAGAGGACTGAGAGAGGTTCATTGTTCTGGAAGGAGAAAACTCTTTCCAAAGACAATGATGAGCATTTATTCTGTTCATGTCCAGACACACGAGGTGACTTTGATGTTTGTCTCTTTTGGTTTCAGCCATGCTATGCAGAAGGGGAAAATAGAAGTCAGAAGGAAAGAGAGGAATTACTTTAGTAGAAATGAGGGAGAAGCTGAGAAAGCAGTGGTAGTTAAATCTCTGCCCAAGGCTATGAAGAACCAGGTCTTTCAACTCTCAGTGAAACTAGAGCTGAGCTGAGGACAAGCTTGACAGCTCCCAAATCCAGTAGGTGAGAGTAGAGGAGCTGGAGGGGATGGTTAGATCATCTTTTTAATTAGACTAAATGGAAACAGCTGGCAGCCCATTAATTTTTGTCGCCAAGCTACCTTGAAACCCAAAAGCAAACTGGAGGAGTTTTTTGCAGGAAGAACTTTTGACTGCAAATTCAAAGATTCAGAAGAAATTTTACTTAAACTTGGTGGGAAACCAGTTGTGAGCTTAAGAAGTATTGAGAATAGGTAAAATGAGATGTTGCACTAGCTGCATTTTTATAAATATGATCAATAAATGTTTATACCTAATGATTCTTGAGTCATCAAAGTCATGATTGGTTCTGCAAACTACAGTGAAAAAAGCACCATCTTACACATTTGGGTAGGCCAAGGATGCAAGAAAAAAGCATTACAGTAGAACACAAGGGACTTGGGTCCTCCTGGTTCTGCCATCAACTAGCTGTGAGATCTTGGACAAGTCAGTTGACTTCTTTGGGCTCTAATTATGTCATTTAGAAAATTATAAGACTTTAGATTTAAAAAAAAATCTGAGGTCCCCTTCAGCCTGAATTTGGGTGACATAGTTGCTCTCTGAGCCTCCTACAGAACCTATAGAACCAATTGCTTGTCTGGTAATGATGGCTATTCATGTATTTATACTTGTTGTCTACACTACTTATTTTGACAATTCACAAAATCATAGACTTTCATACTTGGAAAAGATTTCAGAGGCCATCAGTTGCAACCTATAAAATATTGCCAATGGACAGTCATCCAGTTTGCTTAAGGACCACTACTGAGAGATATTCTACTAGTGCTCAACCAACCCATTGTGCTTTTGGATAACACTCATTTTATTTTATTTTTAATTTGAAAAACATGAAATAAAATTAGGATTTACAAATACATAGTAGAACAGAAAAAGAGAATTGTACATCATACTCCTCTTTTTCTCCTTCCTTCATTCCTTTGTTCCTTTGTTCCTTCCTTCCCTCCTTCCCTCTATCTTCCCTTCTTTTTCTCCCTTCTTCCCTCCCTCCCTCTTTCCTTGCTTTCTTGCTTCATTCCTTCCTTTCTTCTTCCCTCTCTCCCTCCTTCCCTTCCTTCCTTTCCTACTTCTCCCTTCCCCACCTTTTTGCCTCCAATTAAAAAAAGAGAGAACAAAAACAAAGCCCTTGTAACAAATATGTATGGTCTAGCAAGACAATTCCCCCATTGGCCCAGTCTGAAAATATTTCAGTGTCTCATTTTGAAATTCTGCACCTTTAGCCCATCACCTCTTGGTGATGGGTAGCATTCTTCATCAAAGGTACTCATATTTGGCCATTGTGCTAATCAGAGATCTTTGTCTTCCATACTTGTTGACTTTTGCAATACTGTTAATATCCTATAAATTGTTCTGCTCATTTCACACTACATCAATTCATATGAGTCCTCCCAGGTCCTAAGACAGAAATATCTAACATTTTAACTTTCCTGCTTTGTGTCATTACTGATTTAATATGTATTTCTTTAAACAACACAGAATCGAGTACAGAGCTCTGAGGCACTTCACTAGAGACCTCCCTTCAAGTTGACATTGGGCTATCAATAACTGTTCATTGGGTCACTTGGGCTGCTTCTGGATGTACCCACATTAGCCTACTTCCTTTTCTAGATATTCACTAAACATCCCTTTTAATGGCATGCCTTAGGAACTTTTTTCCCCCAGGAATCAAAATTCAGCAGGCCTGTTGTTTCTGACTGCATTTTATTCCACTAAAAGAAAATAAGGACCACCTGCCCTTCTCCAGTCCTCTTACTCTCTAATCTTTCAAAGGTCACTCACCTTGTTCCTCCCAGTAATCTGAGAGTTTTTTTCATCTGTGCCCAGTAATTTGAACTCATCAAAAGCAGCTGTGTGCCCTTTTCCCGTTTCCTTTCTTATTTTTGGTATCAACTTCTCATTAGAGAAGTCGCATCCTTGCAATTTCTGGTTCTTTGAATACTTTTATTGCTGGCTACAGATCATTACTTTATTAATTTCATAATATAAAGGCAAATTTGAGACAAAGGCTGATTTAGAATAATCACACTTTGAATTAATGGACACTAAATCAATGAAGTTTTATAATAATTTGAAACCACACGCAGGGAATCTGGGTTTATTTCTCTCCTATCACTTTTCTATGATGTTTCAGAGACAATGGCTAGAGTCTGAGATATAAAATTAACCCTGGCGGATACAGGGAATTGGAGTATTTAATTTTATAACACGTTTGAGACAGCTAGGTCTTAATCCCTTTTGGCTTGATTATAAGAGGAGATATTAAAACTGCATGCCTAGCTCCTATTAACTGAGTAGAAATAATAGAATCTCCTAGCTAGAAAGGACCAGATGGCATATAGACCAAGCTGTACCTGAGGAAGATTCTTTAATACACTATTCATAAGAGGTGGTCACCTAGCCTCTACTTGAAGACTTCCAGGAGTGTGAAATATGATGTACTGAAAGAATTCTGGTCTTGAAGTCAGAAGAGACCCAAATTCAAAACCCAACTTACTGGTTGTACCTTGTAGAGCCTCAGTTTCCTCATCTGTACAATGGGAGTAATAATACAACGAGAAGCAGCAGGGCAAAGTGTATAGAAGAAAGACCTTGGAGTAGCCAAGTCAGTTTATCCTTCTCTTCCTCTGTTTTCTTACCTAAAAATGAGGGAGTGGGATTTGATTATCTTTAAAGTCACTTCCAGTTCTACAGAGATGATCCTATGATAGGAGTTCTGCTTCCATAATCGATCAACAAACATTTGTGCCTAAGGACAAGTCACATACCTGCTCTGGCCATTCTCTAAGACTAAATTATGCACGAGTTAACAGGTCTGCATTGGTGGAGGGGCTTTGTATACTGGGAATGCCCCACATGGATGAAATAACAGGTTCTTCCTCCCTCTCTGTAAAAGAGAAAATTAAAAACATGTGATGCCCACTTTCAGGGAGGGAGGTGGTATGCTGCAATGCTGGCATTAAAGTCAGAGGACTGGAGTTAAAATCCTGTGGGACCTGGGATAAATCACTTAACTTCTCTGGGCCTCAGTTGAATCATCTGTAAAATGAAGGAGTTAGACAAGACAATTTCAAAGGTATTTTCTAGCCAGCAATCTCTAATCCTATTTTTTTGAGGCAATTACAGTTAAGTGACTTGCCCAGGGTCACACAGCTAGTAAATGTCTGAGGTCACATTTGCACTCAGGTCTTCCTGACTCCAGGGCCAGTGCTTTATCCATCATGCTACCCAGCTGCCCATCACACACACACACACATGTGTGCATGCATATACACGTGTATATACACATGTATACATATGTATATGTATACATAAATAATTACACTTTTTTAACATTCTTTTAAAAATTTTTGAATTCCAAATTTTAAAGGTTTTCATGAGGAAAATATTTTGTAAACTTTAAACTGCTATATAAATTAGTGTTTTTATTATTAATCCCAGAGGTGGCCCATCCCATTTTGTGATAGCACTAATTGTCAGGAAATTCTACCTTATGTTAAACCCATTTCTTTACAAGGTTTGCTCCTGGCTCCTATTTTTGCCCTCTTGCTTCTAGTAAGGCAAGCCTGAGCTGTTTGAATACTTGAAAACAGATATTAGGTCACTCCCAAGACTTCTGTTCTCTAGGAGAAGCATCCTCAATTTCTTACATTGATCCTCACATCCCATAATCTTACACCATATAGATCACTCTGGATGTACTCTACATTGTCATTATAGTACACAGAATTCAGACAAGGCAGAATACATTGGAACACTCAGACCCTCTGGAATCAAGATCTTTCTCAATACACCCACATCTTGTTAGCTTTTTTCATGCCACATTTTACTTCTCAGTCTCACTAGATGTAGAGGACACTAAAATTGTGCTTTTTTTCACATGCACCTTTGTGCAACTAAACCCGTGTCCCAGTCTGTTCTTTTTTTTTTTGTGAGGGGGAAGACAAGACAATTGGGGTTAAGTAACTTGCCCAAGGTCACACAACTAGTTAGTGTGTCAAGTGTCTGAGGCTGGATTTGAATTAAGGGTCTCCTGACTCCAGGGCCAGTGCTCTATTCACTGTGCCACCTACTTGCCCCTCCCAATCTGTTATTATGCAGTTTATTCTTTTTAATATAAGACTTTAGGTTTATCCCCTCATTTTCATTTTCTTAGATTGAATACAACATTCTAGCTTGTTAATATACCTTTTGGGATCCTATGTGTTAGCCACTTCTCCTAACTTTGAGTTGTAGAAAAAGTTGATTTGTATGCACTTGATAGCTTTAGATTATGTCACACATAATGGATAAATTATTGTACAAAATGGACAGATCTCTGGGGATTCCACTGAAAACCATTTTTCTAATTGTCACAGTTCTATTTATTGCTTTTATTTGGACTTCCTAAATTCTGAATCGACCTGGCTGTATGAAATAGCTTACATATTGCCACCTTTTCCATTTGACTTTGTCAGATATTTTGGTGAAACCTGGATAACTATGTTGATGGTATTCCTCTGACCTATTTGTTTAGTAACCTTGTCAAAAATGGGAGGCTTGGTGATCACTGATTCTAAAGATTAGACCTCATTTTAAAATTCTCACAATCTACCTACATCATAGTATTTTCTATAAAGTTTTAGTCACAATTTTTAGAAAAATGGAAGGAAAGTATAGTGTACGAACTGTAGGTCAATGATCTTTGTTTCAATTCTTGGCAAAATGTAGAATACGTTATTATTTAAGGGATGATTAGTGAACATCTACTAAAGGAAGCAGTGATAACAAAGACCTGGCAAAGTTTCATCAAGAAGAGCTCATGCCATACTAATTTTTTACTCTTTTTTCTAGGTAGAAGGGGGTGGTAAAGATAAAACGGTACATAAAGGGAATGGTATAGATAAAATTTACTTGGATTTTGGTAAAACATTTGACAATGTTGCTGTAGGAAAAAAATGGAGAGATATAAGTTCAATAATTGTAGAACTAGGTGGATTTGCTGGTCAGTCCAATGGCTAGAGCCAAAGACTAGTCACTATTGGATCAAGATCAGCTTGGAAGGAGAAAGGTAGAGTGCCCCAGGGTTCTGTGCTTGATCTTATGTCATTTATCAAGGACTTGGATAAAGGCTTTGACAATAACATTCAGCTGGGAAGTTAGCTGATAGGTGGGATGACATAGTCCAGATTTAAAAAGATCTCAATAGACTGTAACACTGGGCTGAATCTAATAGAATGAAATTTAATAACAATAACTAGCATTTATTTGGCACTATTAGCTCATTTGATACTATTCCCCCCTCTTTTTTTTCTTAACAGATATGGAAACTGAGGCAGGAAGAGATTCAGTGACTTGTTCTGGGTCACACAGCTAGAGGTCAGATTGGAACTCAGGTCTTCCCGATTCTGAACCCACCACTCTCCTGCTATTGTAGCACCTAGCTGCCTGAATAATATAGTTGGATTCAACAAATAAACTGCACAGATATAGGGAATCATGTGTCTAGACAGTAACTTGAAAAAAGCATCTTGCGAGGGTTGGGAGGGAGGCCGGAGTGGGGGCGGTGTGTGTGTGTGGACGGAGAGGGAAGGGATTTGGTAGACTACAAGCTCCAGAAAAGCCAGTACTGTGATATGGTGTGATGTGGTAGACAAAAACGCTAATACAGTCTTAGGTTACACTAAGAGAGGCATAGTGTCTGGGACTAGTGAGGTGATAACGTTGTTACATTCCATCTGGTTGGACCATATCTGGAGTATCATGTTCTGTGAGCGAGGCCACATTTTAGGAAGTACTTTGATAAGCTGGAGAATGTCCATTCAGTACAATGAAAGGCTTGAGGTCATGACATATGAAGATGAATTGAAGTAATTGCGAATGCTTAGCTTCAAGAAGAGAATAGTTAAGGGGAACATGATAACTGTCTCCAGCTTTTGAAGGGCTATGTACAAACACCAGAAGGCAGGCAATGGGTGAAAATTGAAGAGAAAAAAAAACTTTTTAATACCTAGAACTCTCCAAAAGTGGAATGGATTGCTCCAGGAGGCAATGGGGTCTTCCTCACTGGAAGTGTTCAACTGGGGCAGTGGTTCTCAACCTGTGGGTCGCAACCCCTTTGGGGATCGAACAACCCTTTCACAGGAATCACAGGGGTCACCTAAGACCATTGGAAAACACATCTTTCCCATGGTCTTAGGAATTGAGACACCGCTTCTCTATCTGTCTCCAGGTAGGTCCACCCATATGCAGATACATATGAGTATTAAAGGGTCGCGGCATTAGGAAGGTTGAGAACCACTGAACTAGGGGCTACATGACCATTCAGATATATTATTGATAAGACTCTTCTTTGGATGTGGATTGAATGGGATAGCTCCTGATGTTCTTTTCAGTTTTGGGATTCAGGGGGATTAGTTTTGGTGAAGAATAGGGATGCCTCCTCTTCTGTGATTGGGAAGGAAGTTTTAAGGATGGGGGTTAATTATCAGAAAGTGAAATCAAGCTCATTGGCCTAGAGTTTGTACAATGCACTCTCCTTTCCTTTTTTTTTATTTTGAAAATTGGGACATTGGCCTCTCCTAAAAACATTATAGAACAAATATATGGCTTATGAGGGATTGGAAGTGGTCACTAAGCATGAGTGGTCAACAAGCTATCCATTTATGACATGTATATAAATTTTGGAGTTTCTAATAATTTTGTTTCCTATTTCAAGGAGAATACTTGTAATGAAATGTCTGTCTTAGGAATTATTTTAAAGATATTATGTGTCATCAGTTAAAAAAAACACACCATAACTTCCCCCTTTCATGCTCCATCTCCCTCCCCTTTGATATGCTTAAGTCCACACAGAAACAAAGGGTTCTTATTTTTGATGTGGAGATGGAATGAACTGGAAAGAAAAACACAAAGGATTCATTATTTTTTTCTCCTTTTCCAATCTGTTTAGTGCATGTTCTGCAAAATGTCTCGTGCAATTATTTTTTTTAAAGGCTCACTTGTTTTGTGTGCTGTTGTCCTGCCTTAATTCTTGTCCACTATCAATAGGTAGGATCAGGAAAACAGTAAATTGAACTAATGTTTTGAATGCTTTATGAATTAAGAATCTAAAGGCTGCCTTGCTGTAAATACTGAAGTTTTTGTATTTTCATACCAATGGAAACTCCAACTCTACTGACAAGTCAAGATTTGCTTTTGTAGCATGTTACTAAGTAACTGGGACAGCCTGTGAATGCCACTTTGTCAAAGGAACAAAGAAATAGGAGTCTCATGCATGAAGCCTTTCATGCTGAGATTTCGAATTCCATGCTGTGGATGAAGCCATTTCATGTTCTGCCTCAGAAATGTAACTTCAGCAGTGATTAGCATAAATTAATGTTGTGCGGCTCATTGGTTATTCAGTTATTTGGTTACAGTGTTATAATACGGAAAGAAAATGTACGCAGATGCCTTTTAACATCATTTCTTTCTTAATTTCTTTTCCAATAACCTCAAACCAGCCTCGGAGGAATTTGAGGATTAGTTCTCATTCCAGCTTTCGAAGTTCCAGTTTGGCATGTCCACTAACAACACACATACATTTTCAATTTTTGTTAAAAGCCTTACTTACTCATTATGACTAACATGAATGTGTGGCTTCATGCAAATTTACACGACTGGGCTAAAAATCCGTTCCATGAATGGTATCAGTTGTTTGCAAAAAGAGAAAGGAAGACAATTTCCAACGTGAGACTACAGAAAGGAAAACCAACACTTTTTTGACTTTCTAAGGTCTCTAAAATAGATATTAGTTTTTTTATTCCCCACCTCCCAATATTTAGTTATCCTAAACAATTTTCCCCCTTAGTGACCCTATACTTTCTCACTGGTGTGTTAGTTATCTTAGTTTTCTGTTCCTAATCTCTTCCTCTTCTTCCTTGTCTTCCCTTCCTCCAGTGTCTCACACTAAGGATCTTTCCCTTCTTTCTTTGCAGGACTGGCCATCTATATTCCATTCTATCTTAGCTAGCTATCGTGGTACCAGCAATTCATTAAACTAATACCTATGCAAGAGTTAATGACCAGTGATGACTAGCAACAGCCATGATGGGTGATGATATCTGATTCCCTTCCATTGATTATTTGTCTTAAAAAAAGTACACTTATTCTAGGCTTTCTTTACATTTTCTCATGTCACGAACCCCTTTGGCAGTTTGATGAAGCCTAGGAACCCTTTCTCACAATAATGATTTTAAATACATAATGTAAAATGCATAAGATTACAAAGGAAATCAATTAAATTGAAATAGTTATCAAAATGCATTTTTTACAAAGCTCATGGACCCTCATTATGGACCTCTGAACACATGTAGGTATCCATGACAGCTTGTCAATAACTCACTCTGTACTCCCTTTTGACCTCTGGTCCTTACGATTGTGCATTACTAATATCTGTGCACATGCATACAAATACTATTGTTTAATATATATTTTGTAGAATTATAGAATCAATTTTTATATAGAACCCAGGTTCTGTTTTTTAAAAATTTTTAACATTTTTCTATAAATACATCTATACTCCTGTGTGTTACTTGTCTTGATTTTTATGGCCATTGCATTAATATTCCATAGCAATTCCCCAACTGTTAGGTAATGAGCTTGTTTCCACTTCTTTGTATGTATGTAATGCCATTAAAACATGTTTATGTGGGCTTGTTTTTGTCTTTTTAAGTATTTCCGTAGAATGTATTTTCATGGTCATATATTTTGCAACTTTTATTATATACCAACTCATATGTGAGTGTGGGTATGTATGTATATATATGCATGCATACATACATACATATATACACATATACATATACATATGTATACACACATATACATATACATACACACATATATATATGTAAATTTAAGATTTGCAAAGTGCTTTCCTCAGTAGCCTTGCAAGGGGGGGCACTACAAGCATCGTTATTTTTATCATCCCCATTTTACTGATGAGGAAACTGAGGTTCAGAAAGGTGAGATGACTTTTTCCAAATCACACAGCTACTGTCAAAACCAGGAAATGAACCCTGACCTCCCCTAATTTTAGTTCCAGCTCACTTCCTTTTTTTTAGTTTTTAATTTAGTTTTAGTTTTTAAATGTTTTCCTTAGGATAATGAACTCTTTTTTTTTTTTAACCTTTTTTGGAGGGGGGAAGGTAGAGCAATTGGGCCTAAGTGACTTGCCCAAAGTCACATGGCTAGTTTTTGTGTTAAGTGTCTGAGGTCACATTTGAACTCAGATCCTCCTGACTCCAGGGCCGGTGCTCTATTCACTGAGCCACCTAGCTGCCCCTCCAGCACACTTTTGACTACACTATGCCTGGTACCAAGTTTGCATTTCTACCAGCAATGTATGAGCGTAATTTTCCCCATAGGAGAAACCCAATATGAGTTTTATCATTTTGTACTTTTTTTTTTTGCCAAATAGAGAGATGTGAGTTAGTACATACGGTATTTGCATTTTAGCTGCAGAATTAGCAGAAGCAAGATTTTAACACAAAGGAATTAATCTATAATAGTAAATTTCAGTAAGGGGTGGTGCTGGTAAATGCTTAACAACCAATTCTTAGGAGAGGGAGGATGATTTGCTTCACTTTTAAGTTTAATCTACATTATTAACATATTCTCCATTACTTTCTTAAGTCTAGACCACCAACAAAACAATAAATCATTTCCCGATATGTGTCATTTGCTGGTTTCTGAAGTATAAAGGCTCACAGTGAAAATTCAGCTATTGGCTCTCTGGTATTGAGCACATTCCTGACTTGAGGAATTAGTTGGCTTTGGGAAGACTAGTGTCTTTCAAAGGGAGGGGGTTGGTAGTGGGTTGCAGCCCTTTCAATATTGTCAAGAACTCGGAAAATTCTACTACTTGATGGGGAGAACTGAAAAAACCCCTAACAAAAAACAAAAATGGTGACACTACATCTTCCTAATTTAGTTCTTATAGCCCTGTTTTGCTTCCTTATCTACCCTCAATTGACAGAGGTTCAAGCTGACTTCCTTGAGTATGTAACTAAATGGTGTGAACTCAGGTCATAATATAACCAAGAGGTGACCCTGGTAAGCCATGAAGTCCAAATCATAAATTGCTCCTGAGCATAGGGCCCTGCCTTAGTACACCTGGAGAACCAAGGCTGTCTTTTTTTCCTGGAGGCTAGAACTTAGTCTCCCCAAATGATGAGAACCAGAAGACATTCCATTTGAAAGCACCCATGGGGCGGCTAGGTGGCGCAGTGAACAGAGCACTGGATCTGGAGTCAGGAGGACCTGAGTTCAAATCCAGCCTCAGACCCTTGACACATTTACTAGCTGTGTGACTTTGGGTAAGTCACTTAACCCCAATTGCCCTCCAAAAAGGAAAAAAAAAAACCAAGGGGGAAAAAAAAAGAAAGCACCCTTACTCTTTCTGGCACTGAAGAATAGCTGTGAACATTTTTGGTTTCTGGAAGGAGTGCTACAATGAGTACTTTATGCAAGAGTTAACAAGAAGCTTCTATTTGGTGGTAAGAGAAATGAGAAAAGAAGATATTTGATGTCAAAATGTATTTCTGAAATAACAGAATTAAAACAATTCTAACATAACAGAATTAAAAAAATTTAAAATCCAGCAACAATAGAACGAAATCCCATTTACTAATGGCAAGTGAGTGGTCTTTGAAAATGAGCAACCATCTTGGGTATAATTAATCACAAAAAAATGAACTGGCCTGTGCCCAGCCATTTAATGAAAGGAGCTTAGTAGTGGAAGAGAGAGTGGATATTCCCTCCATTCTTAGACCATCCCTTCACTAAGAGCCTGTTTTAGTTTTCTTCAGTTTATTGAATGCAAAAAAAAAAAAGCATGTAGTGGTACATTGAAACAGTAATGTTAATTCTGGAACAAAGCTGGGAGAGTGGCAAGCTTTCCCATTGAGGTGCACTAACACTTCCATGGATGATTAACTCTTAACAAAATTAATGGGCCAGCTTCTCTCCAGCAAGCTGTGTCTCATTGGTTTGGGTCATACTGCAAATTCAAAGAAGAACAGGAAGAGCAGAGTTGGTGAATACGGCTTTCTCTAGACAGGATCATGTTCTTTTGTTTCTAAAGAAAACTGTAAATAATTAAATAAGAATCGCTGTATCTTAGTTAGGTTCACATGTCAACTCACATCAATTTGTCTCCACTTTCTGTGGCTGCAGGTGCAGCTAGACAAGGAAATTGTTGAATCGCAGTGAGACATTCCAAGCAGTCAGGGAAGGGGTTAACCCACTCATCCAGATTGTAAGCAACAATGGAGGACTTTATTCTATCCCTTAGGAAACCTGGGTTAACCAGATGTCTTTCTTTTCCTCTAGTTTGAGCCTCTTCAAATCTGGAATATTAAAACAAAAACAAAAACAAAAAACTTATTTTGTTCTTCCAGTAAGTTTGCTGAACTGACAAACATTTGTGCTATGCAACACTACGGGTCTCACCCTTTACCAGAAAGTCAAAGGGATTTAGATTTATATTATTCTTTCTAAGAGATAGGCTTTGTAAATAGGCAAGTACTAAATGGCTGTGTATGCAAGTGTCTTCCATTAGCTCAGCATTGGGGTCAAGTTAATGTTTTTTTGAGGACTCACTAAGCCTTCATGAAAAATCACTATCTTTGACCATTTTTCTTAGAAACTGGAATGACAACCTGAAATGGAGTGTTTCACACGAAAAGATATAAATTCTAGTCTCTGCCGTTTAATTACTTGTGTGACTGTGACTAACTAAACCACTTTAGGTCAAGTTCCCGATTCTGTAAAATAAGTGTTTAGCTCAGATTAACTTCTTAAGTCCCTTCTTGCTCTAATATTTGTGTACATTGAGCAAATCATTACTCTCATTCCTTGGAAGAACATTCCAAGGAATTATCTTATGATTCCACTCACCATCCCTGTAATTTCCTAAACCAAAATACCTCTGTCTGGCCACCACTCCCCTACATTTATCCTGTACTCCTAATAGACCGGTAAGCTCCTAGAAGGCAGGGACTTCATCTCCTTTGTATTTGTAACAATGTAACAACTTTAACAATGCCTGAAACATTGTAAGTGATTGATAAACAGAAGCATAAGAAAGGTAAATTACAATAATCAAAAAAAGACTAAGAAATGAAAGTAATTATCTCATGTATATAAGTTATTTCTATGAAAAAAAAGAAAGATAATGCTTTATGATGTACGCAAAGAGAGACCATTATGAAAAAAAAAACCTAAAAAAAAAAGCTAGAGAACCCTAACTCTAAAGAGATTCCAACAGGAGCAAACAAGAACAATTGGGTAGGATGTAATAAAATTCAAAATTGATGGGTAAATTTTCAAGGCACCCTAATGCGGGGAAAATTTCAAGGTAACTGGACTAGATAGAAAAGGATGTACCTTTGCTAGATAAATCCTGTGCTGGGATAACTTACACAGAACAAAGCTTTTGCTGGAAGAGAAGAGAACTGATGAGGAGGACAAAGTGAAGGAAAAAAAAAGATGCAGTAAAAGAAAGTTATTATCAATAACAGGTTGGTGGGGAGGAAGGAAGGGATGATTTTGAACTACTGATTTGTGTGGTAAAAATAAAGGGTAACCAAAGGGAAAGAAAGAGGTAACTAAATTTTTTAAAAAACATATTGTTTGAGAATGGGCAAAGGGACCTATCTGAAAGTCTGCTGGCTGACCATAGACAATCTGAACTTTTAACTTCCGCCTTTGTTTGGAGATGTGCTAATACCTTGGTTTCCTGGTTCACATGACAAAGGACCCAGGACTACTTAAGTTAGATTGATAACGGGAGTGTTACCTTCTGCTTAGGCAGCCTGATAGAAGGTGTTGGGATCCTTGTGGCTTACTTTGCTTCCTAAAGATTCTTATTATTCCTGGAAGAGTAAGAAACCTGGGCCAAAACTCAGCTCACTAGTAACCCTTCTGGAAAGCGTTTCAGGATAATCTTCTCTGCTGGCTTTCCACCTGTGGCTCCAGATAATTCATGTCTGCCCTCAGGTATCCTGGTGGATGAAGGCCGTCCTATTGGCATCATACTTAGTGGCTTCCTGTCAGGATTTCATGCCAGTGATGAGAGTTAGGAGTAGGTTGTTGGGTGTCTCCCAGGTATTCTTGATGCACAGCAGATGGAATCTTTTATCTTTTTCTTTTATTGTTATGGTAAATTAACTCCATCTTGGAGTGGAAATTTGCAGAAAGCAAGAATGTTAATCTGTATAAGGTTTTAGAGTCAGAGGAACAGGGTTCGTAAGTTGCCCTTAATGCTTACAATGTCCGTGATCTTGGAAAATCCCTTAACCTTTCTCTGTCCCAATGTCCTCATCTGTAAATGAGGGGGTTGGTCTAGATGACCTCTGAAGTCTTTCCTGCTCTGGGTCTATGAACCTAAGTACCCTTTGCTGTAGGGCATGCTAGTGGGGTCTTAACAAATATCATTTCCAGATGGAGCTTGGGGATTTTTCATTCTTCTGCTTAGATGATGGATCTGATTCAAACTGGAATAACAAAGATTCAAACTGATAACAAAGATTTAACTTTAATTATAACACATGGAGTCTTTATTCAGTGACAAAAAAAGTCAGTGACAATAACAGGTTTTTCACTAAGATGTTCCTCAATTACAGAGAGCCAGAGAGAAGGAAGAGAAATGTGAATATTCATTAACCTTACAAAAGGTTGTTGACCACCAACTCATGAAAAATTTTATAAAGTAAATATGTAGGAGACTGAAACATAAATTCTCTCTCTCTCTCTCTCTCTCTCTCTCTCTCTCTCTCTCTCTCTCTCAAAATCCAGGGCCCTAAAATTTCTATGTAAATTATGATTGTGGTTTTCTCCCAACTGAACCATTTGATAAACAGTTTGGGATACTGCTTTGAACCCCAAACCTTGCCTGGTTTGTGCATTCCTAATGAGGTTCTAGGAGCAGGGGTATGAATATATTATACAGTATAATTCATTATCAGCATGAGACAGGGGTATGTAGCCAATTGAGTCTTGGCTTAGGCTGCTGTCTAGGTCTTTTGTTACATGGAAACATGGGGCTGTAGAAGCCAGAGGATTGTTTGCATCAGAAAAATGTCACTTTAAACATTGAGAGCATTGGTATATGGAATCCATTAAAATATACATTTAGCTAAACCAAAGACCTACGTGCTATGGTTATGAATTCTAGGTCTAATAAATTATGAAGCTTTTTCAAAGGGACCTCTTCATAGATAATTTATGCCAAGGATGTGTCTTTTCCTGAGTGTTTTGCTCAAGTACTATAGTACCTTAAAGTGAGGCTGGCTTTGGAAGCATATTATAGAGCCAGAGATGTCTGTGCTCAGGGGAAATGGAGTCCATCTCTGCTTTCAGAAGATCTAAAATGTTTATTCCCTCACCTGAGGCCTCTAAAGCAGGCACAAAATAACCTATGGCCCTTATTCTTGATACTTAAGATTTCCATGCTTTGGGCAGACACGAGTCGGTACAATATGAATTTTCCAACTCCCCCCTTTCTCCCCTCCAGCTGGAGAATGCACAGACATTAAGGCTGGTCTCATGGGTCAGTAGCCCATTGTCTATGGGATGTGAATTAGAGCACACGTACCTAGGAAAAAACAAATTCTGTTTGAAAACAATCTCCTCATTTACCCTACTATGTTTCCTATAAATCCTATGGTATTCCCAATACTTCTCAAGTTAAAACATTTTGGTCCGTGGTTAAAATGCCCATGGTTAAAAAGATTATCAATCAATCCCTTAATCAATAAGCATCTATTAAATACCTACTGTGTACTGTTTTGGGGAGACAAAGACAAAATTGGAAGTCCCTGAACTCATGGAGTTTACATTCTGTCTGGGAGATGATGCCTCTAGTCAGTCTGAAGTGGCCACATATACTTTACTCCCTAACAGAGAGGGGCAGAAACAGGAATCTGGGAATTCTTGGGGGAGGAGAGGACTATGAAACTTCCTGGCAATAGAGGCAATAGAATCCAAAGGGGAAAAGTAGCAGGTGGCAAGAAACAGGTGGTGGTCAGTGTTTGAAGCCCTGGGTCAAGCATGGAAGGATCAGTCGGAAGAGAGATCACCCCATAGAGTTAGCACAGGTGAGAGGGGAGAATTCTTTTGTAGAGTGGAATTTTAAGTACACTAGAATTGGTCATTGCTGTCAAAGTATCAGAAGAAGTCACAGGTGTTGGATAAACTGAGGGAAAAATCAAACCAACTCAGAAGAAGAAAGTGTCACAAAAGTGTAACTATTTTTCTACCTGAGCTAATTTAGTTGGATGTCTATAAACATCTAAACATATGCTACTGTAGGAGCTAGTGATACAAAGAAAGACAAAAATACACTTTGTTCTCAAAAACATCTATCCAATGAGGGCAAATGACTGTGTACAAACAATAAATAAATGTATTCTACATATATTATTTCATATGTATATGTAGGTATATATTTCATTTATGCATCTATACAATATATATTTTTCTTATATATGATATATGTGAATATGATATAATTTGTTGTTGTTATTCAGTAGTTTTTCAATCACGTCTAACTCTGTTACCCCATTTGGGGTTTTCTTCACAAAGGTAATAGAGTGGTTTGCCATTTCTTTCACCAGCTCATTTTATAGATGAGGAAACTGAGGCAAACAGGGTTAAGTGACTTGCCCAAGGTCACACAACTAGTGAGTGTCTAAGGCTGGATTTGAACTCTGGAAGATGAGTTTTCCTTATGCCAAGCCACCTAGCTTCCTGGTTGTGTTGGTGGCAATCTCCAAATTGGCTGTGGTAGAGTGTGATATGTGACCTATCTTCTCACACTCTTATTGGTTGCTCACAAACCTCTTGTAGTCTGATCATGTTTTCCTTAGGATCAAGACAGTCTCCTCTTCCTCTTCCTTCATTTTGGAAACCATTTTTCTAGGCTTTAGGAAGTCACATAATAATTTACCAGTTAGTCTTTTATTTATTTATTTATTTATTTATTT
>CM053583.1:243490582-243516503 GCA_028627135.1 Pseudochirops cupreus | reverse complement strand
CTGGCTGCCATAGCTCTCAGGAACATGCTGAGAGTGTTCCTAAATACTTCTGGCTGACTGGATAATAAAGACTCCAAGATGGAGGCCCAAGATGGTGATCCGGATCCAGGCCGCTCAACATGAGAGCACTGGCCTGAAAACAATCGCTAAGTCCCCCTGCTGTCTTCAGGCCGCGGGTGGGAAGCTACAAAGCCGAGGCGGGTGCAAAACCTCTGCCTTTCGCTTTTCTGCTCTGGAGGCCTTTAGCTGGACTGCTTATCTCCCCCTTTCACAATCCCCACTCGCAGGTGCTGCTAATCCGCTCACCTGAGAGGCTCCTCCTGTCCAGCCGCCCCCAGGGTACAGCCTCGGCTTCAGGGCAGGCTGGTTTCGGTTCGCAGTGCTGATATGGTTCCTCGTAGCTGAGCTGACTTTAGTGGGAAGTATCTTTGTGTGTGTTTTGGAGTTCTAGGATTGGTTTAGAGTCCTGTTTTATGGGTATTTTGGGGTGGCTATGTGAGAGCTGCGATATGTTGCTGCTGCTACGCTGCCACCTTGGCTCCGCCCCCTCCCATTAGTCTTTTATAAGCTATCTTTAACACCAGCAATGGAAATGTGTGAATATCTGGTACTGACTCTGAGCGTATTTAGGTCATGATTGTGATACAGTGGAATGAACATCATCTTAGAGACAAGACGATCAGAGTTCTAGTCCAATCTTTTCAGTTGATTCATTCAGTCGTGTCACATCTTCTTGACTGTGGCATATGTAAAATGAGATCATTGCACATTCCAGTTCTAAAATTCTTTGATCTCACAATGTTACATAATTTTTGTAATTTTATAGCTCTAAAATTCTTTGATCTTGCATTGGTACATATATCTTATGATTTCAATCTTTTTTTTTCTGCTAAAGACTCCTAATACTATAAAGTCAGCTGTATGTTGTTCAAATTAATGTTAACATTTTAGGATTACTGTTCATCAGTGTTGAACCCATTAGGTTAAGTGTGAAGGGCTTGGCAAAGATTAATCCTTCTAACCAGAGGGCCCAAACTTGGGATCCTCTGCAGCATACACTGAGTTGTTTAAGGATGCAGTTAAAAGAATTTGTCACAGATAGTAATGGTAAAACACGTTGTCACAGTAGTGATTTTTGCCAATCAAAAAATCTTGTAACAGATGGCATTTTCCTTGTCCTTGTTATCAAAGAATGATGTCACTTAAGACAGCTGTCATGCCTCCCTCTTCCCCCCAAAAAGAATATTTTTTCCTTGGCTAAAATGATCCCTCTTCCCCCTCTTATTTTTAGGTTATATGGGATTCTATTGTATATTGGGTTTTCCTCCTGTGTTCTCTGAAGAGCTATTTAATATAGAAAACAGTGTTAGAAATGCAAACTTTCTTCCTGGAAAGTTTGTCTGCTGACATTATCACTGAGTAATCACCTCCTGGAATTCTCTTCCTTTCTGAAAAGATGAAGATACAATGAAAATGTAAGGAAGGAAGGAAGGAGATCCAGGGGAAGCATTACAAAATGAAGTCCAAGGGATCTAGTGGTAATCCATTTATTTCCCTAATTGAGCATTGTTCAACTACTCTAGGCAGCTGTGCCAGCATCTGTTAATGACGGTTGCCATAATTACAGAGGGAGTTGTTGATACTAAAGACTGGTCAATGGAAGGCAATCAGGCACCAGTATCAAGCAACGGAGTTGTGTATTGTGATGATTCCTTTTAGTCTTCCATTGTTTTAAGGTTGATTATATCAACGCCACAGCATTCCTTGGAGTACTCACTTGTTTGGATTCATTGTGGCCTAATGACTGCTCCCCATTAGAATGTTAGCCCCTCATATGTAGGAATTGTTCCATTCTTTGTAGTTGTATCTTCAGCACCTAGTACAAAGTCTAGCATACAGTAGGCATTCAATTTATTGACTGAATCTTTTTTTTTTTTGACTTGGAGTCCTTAAATGCCAAATCAACCATTTTATTTTTTTTAATAAGAATGATGATGATGGTGATAATAACTGACATTTTTATAAAACTTCCAAGATTGAAAAGCAACATAACTACTCTGTGAGGTGGGTACTGCAGAATTATTTATCTGTATTTTACAGATAAAGAAATGAGGCTCAGATTCCCTTGCTAGTTCCTAACCATCTGTTCAAGATTCAGCTCAGCTCTCAGCTTCCCAGTGAAGCCTTTTCCCTCCTCGCAACTTCTAAAGAACTATCCAGTGATTAGTACAGTTCCTAGCAAACAAAAAGCATTTATTTATTATTATTAATTTACTATTGCTCCTACTGATTATTAGACACTTAAGCAACAGTTCATTGAGATAGCGTGCAATATCTTTTCGTGTGTTGAAGGGAGTCTTGAGCCATAAGATTTAATTGGATGATGCAGATGCAATCCCTAGATTGATTTAATAATGTGGGGAGCCAAGGCATGAAAGATGGTCAACTGTTCCGAGTCTGAGAAAAGACAATGAGAGCTTGTAGGATGATACCCTGGGGTGCCCTCTGCTGTTAAATGGTGTATATCAGGTAAGCATAAATACAACAAATTATATTTGATTTGTAACTATTTATGTTTAAATAACTAAATGTCAGTGAATTAAATATCATAACTTTTAAGTTGCTTGCTTTCTCTAGCAGAATTTTTTGTCCATTCGTTCCCATTTACTTTTCTTCTTTTATTGGTTGCAGTTACTACATGCTCTCTATTTGTCTCCACTTAAAAAAAAATGAATTATTTGATAAAGATCATTTCATATTATTTCATAAAGATCAGATTTCTTCATAGACATCATATTTATTTTTATCAATGGCATTATAGTATTTTACTACATGAAATACTGCAATATGTTTATTTTCCTAATTTTTCTTGCTTAAGTTTTTTCAGTTAAAAATAACATATATGAAAATGTATGAACAGATAGCTCCTTTTTTGTTTTTTTTTTATTTCAGAGCATGTACCAAACAACAGCATTATTGCACCAAAATGCATAATTATTTCTATAACTTTCACTGCAAACTGTCAGAGTACTCCCCAAAATAATTCTACAGGTTTACAGTCCACCAACAATGAATGAAGCTAGGTGATGTAATAGATATATAGGGTCTTGGTTCTAATATGGCTTCAGACACTTAGTAGGCTGTGGGAACCTGGACAAGTCACTTAATCCCTCTCTGCCTCAGTTTTCTTGGCTGAAAAATTGGACTAGTAATAGTGCCTGCCCCCAGTGGGGTTGCAGGAGATAATGAGATAATATTTTTAAAGCACTTAATGCAGTGCCTAGTGTGCTGATGAATGCTTGTCCCTTCCTATTCCCCATAACTGTGCCAGCATTTTCTTTGATTTTAGTTAATCTTGCCAGTTTGATAGGTGAATGGAGGTATGTCAGAATTGCTTTAATTTGTATCCCTTTGATTTTTTATGTTGAGTGTTTTTACAGTATTATGAATAATTTTATACTTCTTTTGAAAACTGTCTCTTAATTTATCCACTAAGGATGGATAACTACCTCAGTAAATTTGTAGAAAGTCCATATGTGTCTTAGGTTCAAATTTTTATATTTTTCATAAATATTTTCCCCATCCATTATTTTTCTTTTAAACATTTTCTTGAATATATTTTTTATTTTTATGTAATTAAGGACATCTCTCTTGTCCCTAATAATTCTGTCTGTTTATCAAATCATCTCTCTTCTACAGTTTATAAGCAAATCAGTGCATTTTTCTTTTTTTAATGGTTTTTTTTTATGCAAAAGACTTTCAGCCAGCTATAAATCACTGAGATATGTGGTGTGAGATGTTCATCTAAATCTAGATCATAGATTTATAAATCTAGACCTTGAAGAGATCTTATATTCAAGCCCTCTCATTTTACAAATGAAGAAACTGAGACCTGGGGAATTTAAAACACTTGCCCAAGGTCACTTAGGTAGCTGTAAGTGTCAGAGGTGGGAATTCAAAGCCAGATGCTCTGCTTCTAAAGCCAATGTTCTTACCACATTACTTGGATGAAATATAAAGCAAAATGAATTCTTAATTTCTCCCTTGAGAGAACGAGGGGGGTCTAAAGGAAGCCGAGGACGGGAAAGCAGACATCACCATGTGCTGTCCCCAAAACGCGATGGGCACATTATTCTGCATTCTCTGTGTAGAGCATCTGCTCAGTCCTGGTTGCACATTTTCTATATCAGTGCCACAGAATTTCCTCACTCCTCCATATTAGGGCATCACTCATGTTCTGGTGCTCGTGGAAGGGGTGACTGTTTTCTCTCTTCCTGCCCCCTCAAATTTTCGGGTCTCCAGGTCCCTGCTGGAAGACCCTGCATTAGCCTCAGCTTTCCTCTGGAGTCGAGAGTATTCACACCTCTCTGTCTCCTTTTTGTATTGCCTGTGCCTCCACCTCTTTTAGGGAATAGGAGAGGTTAAGCCCTCCAAGGCTGAGTAGAAAGATATTAGAGAATTCTTTCCTGCCAGTGGATATGGGTTTCCACTAACATCTGTTTATAGAGGTCACCATCTATTTCCTTCAAGTTTTCTAATTTATTAGAATATAGCTATGTTTTCTAACACTACTAAAATTTTCTGTTGGTTGTGATCTCCCTTTTTCTAACTTTGCTGATTTTCATTTATATTCTGTATTATCAAATCACTATGTAATAAAATTAGAATGAACAATAATAATATGAACAAAACTCTAACACTCTATAGAAACAGAAAAAAATCTGTTCGATAATGACTGAGTTAAAGAGAAATCAGAATAGTGATAATGGAATATTTAAAAGATTGACAAAAATGCCACATATTAAAGTCTGTGGAATGTAGCCAAAGCTTTTCTTAGAGACAAATTTTTATCTCTGAATCTCTATATTAATAAGAAAGAATAAAAGAAATTGATTAAACTTGAATCTAGAAAAGGGAAAAATATAATAGTCCAAATGAAAATTTGGAAAGGAAATCATAGCATTTAGAGGAGAAATAAACAGAATAGAAACTGAAAGATCAATCAGTAAGCATTTCCTAGGTGCCTATTGTGGGCTAGGAGTTGGTAATAGAAAAATAAAAACGGAAGATTTCCTGGCCTCAGGAAGCCTACATCCTCTTGGGGAGACAACATGTAGAAAAATAAGGATACCTCATTGCTTTTAAATTAAATTTTCTTTTCAAATAAAGATCTTCTTTCTCTCCCTCCCTTCTCTCTTCCCATTATCCCCATCCCCATGGAGAAAGCAAGGAAAATGAAACACTTGTGACAAACATGTATAGCCCAGCAAAACAAACTCCCAAATTGGTCACGTCCAAGATAAATGTTTCAGTCTTTACTCTGAATTATAAGGATGTACAATTAAAATGATAAATTGGGAAGCTATGTTTTTCTGTAAAGACCAATAAAACGGACAAACCATTAACAAATTTAATCAAAAACAAGAGAAATGTCAATTCAGCAAAATCACAAAGGAGAAGAGAGAGATCATCGAAACCCCAGAGTAATGGTGATTACTCCGGCTGAAAGCCACTTCAGTTACATTTCCATCTCTATCCCAGGGTTCTCTGGTATTCTTATGGGCTTGGGGGTGTTTCTTTTACTTCTGCCATTAACTCAAGCCCCATTAATTGAGTTCTCTCCAATTTTAGGTGTCTAAGCAACCCAAGGGACAGCTAGGTGGTGCAATGGATAGAGTGGCAGACTGGGAGTCAGGAAAATTCATCTTTCTGAGTTCAAATCTGGTCCTAGACCCTTACTAGCTGTGTGTTAAGCTTCCCTTAACTCTGTTTTGCCTCAGTTTCCCCATCTGTAAAACTGAGGAAGGAAATGAAAAACCCCAGTATCTTTGCCAAGAAAACCCCAAAGTGAGGTCACTGAGAGGCAGGATTGACTGAAATGACTGAACAACATTAGGTGACTTGTTTGACTTAATTTAGAGGCAACTAGATGGCTCAGTGGATGGAACACTTGGGCTTGGCTGGCTATACTTTCCAGTCTGGAATCTTGTGCTTCAAGGTCCCCAAGGCTCAGTCTCTCAAGTAAAGACTTTATTCCTTGAACTAGAAATGAAAAAGATGTATTAAAAGGATCAAAACCTCAAACCCTTTTCTTGGGTCCATGGGGTGTAAGTGGAAGGGAAAGGCAGCCCTTCTCCATATAGCTTAAAATAGATACCCTTGCTGTTAGTGAATGAGTCCTCCATATCTGAAGAATGCAGAAGAGAAAACAATTGTGGCTCTTTTGGATAAGTTTAAGGACATCAGGTACATGTCCCTGGCATTTCCTCTGTGGTTTTCTACATTTTAGGTGGTCTGGGTATGTACACATAAAAGAAATTAGGAATACCAGTAAGGAAACAGCATAACTCTAACACATCAGGAAATATAAAGGAAAGATATGGTAACTCAATTGGCAATTATATTAAATATTTTACTGTGTGTCAAGCATTGTATGAGGCACTGAGCTTATATGTACAAAGACTGGAACACTCCGTGTGTTGTTGTTCAGTTGTACAGTCACTTCCAACTCTTTATGATTGCATGTGCCATACATATTGTCCACAGACTTTTCTTGGCAAAGACACTGGAGTGGTTTTGCCATTTCATTTTCTTCTCCAGTGGATTAAGGCAAACAGAGGTTAAGTGACTTGTACAGGGTCACACAGCTAGTAAGAATCTGAGGCTAGATCTGAACTCAGGTCTTCTTGACTATAGGCCCAGTGCTCCATCTACTAAATCATCTAGAAGCCCCTGTGTACAACAATCCCTATGTAAAACAATATATGTTACTAAAATTGTTACAGGAAATTAATAATTTAAATAGACAAATCTTGGAGAAATGATGAATATTAAAAATTCTTCTTCTTTTTCACCTGTCAAACAAAAGAAGCAGACAAAAAACTCCTGTCCCAGAGGGAGTCACAGCTGAATTTTTTCTCAAACCTTCCTTTGCCTCTCAGCCTCCAGAAATGAGTACTCAGTCCTCTCCCCTCCATTGCCTGATTATCAGCATTCACCCTGCCTCCAACGCAGCTTAACCCTCTCTGTATCGGAACTCTGAAGACAGAACTGGTAGCTGCAATGCCTATTGTTCAGTTTAGTTTACTCCAACTGAAATCATTAAGCATTTACTATGTCTAAGGCAATGATTGGCTGGGGGACTAGGAAAGAAATCAGCCACTGTACTTTCTCTTGGTCTGGGTGGAATGCCATACATTGATCTGCCACATGGGGGCTCCAGAGACTGCAGAGAGAAGATGTTTCTCTCTGACCTAACAAAAAACTGTCCAGACAATCCAGGAGTATAAGGAGATGGTCCCCCTGTCCCCCTGCCCACACCCCATCCCTTCAAGTCCTAAAACTGTAACCAAGCTGATTAACCATGAAATATTTTGGCTCCAATGAGGGATACAAACTATGATAGAATATAACATTTTCAGTTCCTGAATCATGTTGTGATGCTTCTGATTTGACTGATCAGTTTAAGGGTGCTGTGTGGAGGGATGGAACAAAGATGGGGGAGAAAAGGTAGGGACTTGCCTGAACTCTCCCCCAAACCTCTCCAAACACTTTTAAATAATGACATGAAATAATTCCTGGAGCAGCAGAACAAACACAAAAAAGGGGTTAAATAATTTTCCAGCCAAAGACAACTTAGAAAGTTGGCAGAAAAGGCCTGTCACTTGGGTGAAAGTGGAGTGCAGTCCAACACAGCCTGTGCCAGCACAGACCAGGCCCCAGCAAACAATGAGCCGGCCTTGGGAGCCACTGAATTACGGCAACAGAGGCTGCTCTGGGGCTCTTAGCCCACAGACCATAAGGGGGTCCAACAATTAGTCAGAAGGAGATTACAGGAGTTTCTTTGCTACTGCTGCAGCAGCACTCTGTTGCTTTGCCCATATTTAGATCCAAATTACAGTCCTGGGTGGCAGTCCCAGAGCCAGGAGGAGCAGTGAGGAGGAACGCTAGCAAAGCAGAGCTTGTGCCTGGCCTCAGTGGATCAGGGACTCTCATCACAAGTTCCAAGGCAGAAAAGAGTACTTGTGGTTGCTCACAGAGCAGAGCACAGACCGATAGAATAGTAAACTCCTCTCCTTAGATCATACCACCTTAGAAGAACCAAAGGTCCCTAGAAGTGTCTCTGAAAACAGCTGTACAAAACCCCTGAAGTTTGGAACAGTGTGCCCTCCACCCTGGACACAGAGCCCCATTTTAGGAAAAAGTGAAATGTCAAGAAATAGGCTGGGAAAATGAGCAAATCATAGAAAAAAATTCTGAGCATAGAAAGTTACTATGGTGACAAAGAAGATAAAAACACACACTCAGAAGAAGATAACAAAGTCAAAGCTCCTCCAAAAGCCTCCAAAAAATGAATTGATCTGAGGAGGAGCTCAAAAAGGATTTTGAAAATCAAGTAAGAGAAGTAGAGGAAAAGAAGAGAAATGAGAGTGATGCAAGAAAATCATGAAAAATGAGTCGACAGCTTGGTAAATGAGACACAAAAAATACTGAAGAAAATAACACTTTAAAAATAGACTAGGTCAAATGGTAAAAAGAAGTACAAAAATTCAATGAGAAGAATGCCTTAAAAAGCAGAATTGGCCAAATAGAAAAAGAGGCACAAAAATTCACTAAAGAAAAAAACTCCTTAAAAAGTCAGCCTGGTATTGGAGCAGCTAGGTGGCACAGTGAATAGAGCACCGACCCTGGAATCAGGAGGACCTGAGTTCAAATCCGGCCTCAGACACTTGACACTTACTAGCCATGTGACCTTGGGAAAGTCACTTAATCCCAATTGCCCTGCCTTCTCCCCTCCAAAAAAAAAAAAAGTCCAATTGGCCAAATGGCAAAAGAGTTCCAAAAGCTCACTGAAGAAAATAATTCCTTTTTTTTTTTTTTGCCTTTTTTGGAGGGCAATTGGAGTTAAGTGACTTGCCTGAGGTCACATGGCTAGTAAGTGTTAAATGTTTGAGGTCAGATTTGAACTCAGGTCCTCCTGACTTCAGGACCAGCCACCTAGTGCCCCAAGAAAATAATTCCTTAAAAATTAGAATGGAGCAAATGGAAGCCAATGATTTTATGAGAAATCAAAGAACAAAACAAAACCGAATGAAAAAATAGAAGACAATGTGAAATATCTCATTGGAAAAACAACTGACTTGGAAAATCAATCCAGAAAAAATAATTTAAAAATTATTGGACTACCTGAAACCATAATAAAAACAAAAAGCCCAGACATCATCTTTCAAGAAATTATCTGGGAAAACTGCCCTGATGTTCTGGAACAGTGGTTCTCAACCTTCCTAATGCTGTGACCTTTTAATACTCATATGTAGATATATCTGCATGTGGGCGGACCCACCTGGAGACAGATAGAGGAGTGGTGTCTCAGTTCCTAAGACCATTGGAAATATGTGTTTTCCAATGGTCTTAGGCAACCCCTGTGAAACAGTCATTTGACTCCCAAAGGGATTGCTGGTTGAGAACTGCTGTTCTAGAACAAGAAGGGAAAATAAAAGTTGAAAGAATTCTCCAATCACCTCCTGAAAGAAATCCCAAAATGAAAACTTCCAGGAATAATATAGCCAAATTCCAGGGTTCCCAGGTCAAGGAAAAAATATTGCAAGGTGCCAGAAAGAAACAAGTCAAGTATTGTGGAGCCACAGTCAGGATAACACAGCTTTTAACAGCTTCTACATGAAAGGACTGGAGGGTTTAGAATAGGCTTGCATAACATATGGCCTGCAGGTCATGACCCAACAAAAGATTTTGGCAGCCTGCAAAAAATGCCATTGGGCACTCTTCTGTTTGTCGCATGACTCACAGCAACCAACCATTGTCAATCTGGGTCTAGTCTAACCTATCTACAGCCTGAAGAAGTTTAGCCTATTTTAATTTTGGCCCCTACCTACTGCCAAGTTGTAATATTAGAATATAATATTATGGAGGGCAAAGGAACTAGGATTACAATCAAGAATCATCTACCCAGCAAAACTGAGTATCATCCTTCAGGGGAAAAATGGACATTCAATGAAATAGAGGACTTTCAAGTATTCATTATGGAAAGATAAGAGCTGAATAGAAAAAATTGACTTTCAAATAGGACTCAAAAGAAGCATAAAAAGGTGAACAGGAAAGGGAAATCATGAGGGACTTAATAAGGTTAAACTGTTTATATTCCTACATGGGAAGATGATATTTGTGACTTATAAGGACTTTCTCATTATTAGGGCAGTTAGAAGGAATATGTATAGACAGAGGGCACAGGTATGAGTTGAATATAAAGGGATGATATTTTTTAAAATAAAATTAAGGGACGAGAGAAATGCACTGGGAGAAAGGGAAAGGGAAAGGCAGAATGGGGCAAATTATCTGACATAAAAGAAGCAAGGAAAAAGCTTTTACAATGATGGGAAAGATGGAGGAGGTGGGAAAGAGGCAATGAACCTTACTCTAATCAGAATTGGCTCAAAGAGGAAATAGCATGCATATCCAGTTGAGCATAGAAATCTCTCTTACAGTACAGGAAAGTAGAAGTAGAAGGGGATAAGAAAAAGGGGTGGTGGTGATAGAAGGAAGGGCAGATTGCAGGAGAGGACAGTCAGAAACAAAATGCTTTTGAGGAGGGACAGTTAGTAATAGTCAGTGTGAAAAAAAATTTGAAGGAAGTTTCTCTGATAAAGGTCTCATTTCTCAAATATATAAAGAACTAAGTCAAGTTTGTAAAAATAAGAGTCATTCCCCAACTGATAAATGATCAAAAGAGATGAATGGTTTTTAGATGAAGTAATCAACGCTATTTATAGCCATATGAAAAATGCCCTAATTCACTATTGATTGGAGAAATGTAAATTAAAACAATTCTGAGGTGCTACCTCATATCTATCAGATTTGCTAATAGGACATAAAAAGAAAATAACAAATATTGGAGGGTGTGTGGGACAAACAAGACATTGATGCACTCTTGGTGGAGTGGTGAACTGATTCAACCATTCTGTAGAGCAATTGGGAACTATACTCAAAGGTCTATAAAACCCTTTGACCTAGCAATTCCACTACTAGATCTGTATCCAAAAAGAGATTTAAAAAAAACCAAAAAGGAAAAGGACCTATATGTACAAAAATATTTATAGTATCTCTTTCTTGGTGTCAAAGAATTAGAAATTGAGGGGATGCCCATCAATTGGGGAATGGTTGAACAAATTGTAGTATATTATTATAATGGAATACTATTGTGCTATAAGAAATGATGAGCAGGATGCTCCCAGAAAAACCTGGAAAGACTTACATGAGCTGATGCAAAGTGAAATGAACTGTGTACAAAGTAAAGCAATATTGTAAGATGATCAACTGTGAATGACTTAGCTATTCTCTGCAATACAACGATCCAAGACAACTCTGAAGGGATGAAAAAATGCTATCCATCCTCAGAGAAAGAACTGATGGTGTCTGAATACAGATTGAAACATACTTTTTTTTTAAAACTTAGTTTTTCTTGAGGATTTTTTAAGTAGAGGGGGCTCTTCATTTTCTTTCACAACATGACTAATATGGAAATATTTTTGCATGAGTACAAATGTATAAACAATATCAAATTGCTTGCCTTCTCAATAAGCAGGCAGGGAGGGAGGAAGGGAGAGAATTTGGAACTCAAAGTATTAAAAATGAATGTTAAAATTGTTTTTACATGTAATTGAGGAAAACTAAAATACTGAATTAAAAAGGGGGAGAAAAGAGTGCTATCTGTGGAGCCTGACTGGGGTTGGATGGATATAGCCACTCACCTGCCCATACTTAGTCAGTAATGCATACATGTTGAATCTTGCCTCTGGTTATCATTAACCCGATGGTAGACCTGCCCAAACTTTCCAAGCCCCCTCCCCTATTCTACCTTGTAGCTAAGTGCCTGGCAGGAGAGAACTGACACAGAGGAAGGGGTTTTGCAAGTGACCTAGTCTTTCCACTTAATCAAAGATGTCTTAGGCAGAGAATGGATCATGGGGTGAACGGGGCAGGAAAACTCTTGCTAATCCTCTATCCTCCTACCCACCTTCTATTCTTCCCTTGTTCCCTCCCCTCTCTTACATTCACAGTCCTTTTCTTAAAATTGGCCTGCTAGGACACTGAACATTGCTGCATTCTATATTAGTCTTGGGGACCTCTTCCAATTTTGATTTGATAATGGCACAGGTAGTCTATCCAGAGATTCCATTTCCACTCCCCTTATTGCAGTGGTAGTCAAAAGAGTTAATAGGTGCCTACTTTGGTCCAGACTATGACTCAGAATATTTCATAACAACAGGACTGAGTGAAGAGCCTTGTTAAACCTTTAGGTTTAGTTGAAAAAACATTTATTTAGTGCTCATTATGTGCAAAGTACTATGTTGGGCAGCTAGGTGACACAGTGGATAGAGTACCAGTCCTGGAGTCAGAAGGACCTGAGTTCAAATTCAACCTTGGAAACTTACTAGCTGTGTGACCATGGACAAGTAATTTCACCCCGTTTGCCTCAATTTTCTCATCTGTAAAATGAACTGGAGAAGGAAATGGCAAAATATTCTAGCATCTTTGCCAAGAAAACCCCAAATGGGATCATGGAAATTTGGATATGACTGAAAGAACATAACTAAGATGATTTAATGACAATACTGTGTAGGGAGTAGGGATATTAAAAAAAATGAGAAAAATGACAATCTTTTAAGGAACTTTTATTGTAACTTGATTAATTACTAGAGTAACAATATAATCAATTAAAATCTTTATGTATAGTATAAGAGAGGTGGAGTGTTCTGAGGGATGTCTGAAATATAAGTTTAAATCCTGTCACAAGTTATCGACTGAAAAGCCGTGAACAAATTTTGTAACCTCTCAGAGCCTCAGTTTCCTCTGCTATAAAATGGGTATAATTATAGCCCCAACTTCACAGGGCTCTTGGATCAAATGAGATAGTGTATGTAAAATGCTTTGCCATCTTTAAAGTGCTACATAAATGTGACCTTTCTTTTCTTTTTAAAGACGGTATCAAAGCCAAATCATCATCTCATCATTTTACCCACACTTCGAGTAAATACGATAGAGACCAGCAGCTTATTACTGCCCATCATCTGTGTTTGAAGATCAGTCCAAAGTGTGCATGTGCGATCTGACATTTACACTTCTATTTTTCCTTAATACACACTAGCTGTCAGAGCATAATTTCTCTATTAGATTGAACAAGCAAAAGGTGATCTTAAACAAATGGGCACCTAGGTAGTACAGTGTTGTCCCTGGAGTCAGGAGGACCTGAGTTCAAATCTGAATTCAGATGTTTCCTAAGTTGTGTGACCCTAGGCAAGTCATTTCTTTCACTTTGCCTCAGTTTCCTCATCTGTAAAATGAGCTAGAGAAGGAAACGGCAAACAATTTTAGTATCTTTACAAAGAAAACCCCAAATGGGATCACAGAGTCAGTTGACCAATTGACAAAAGAAAAGCAAAAAACAAAAGTGTACAGCACATTGAGGAAATAAATCCTTATTAATATCTGTTGTTATAGTTATTATTTTTGTTAGCAATTATAGGATTTTATATTTTGTACAGACGTTAGACATTCATTAGTTACTGTTGTTTATGGGTCAGCTTTGAAAAGAATTATGTCAAACTTCAATCTTCAGTATTAGAAGCAGTATCAGAATTCATAGAGGCAGAATACAGTTATCCTTTCAACATTGTGACTTTCCTCTTAGCAGTTTCCCTATATTGAGGTTCAGCATAAGAAATTAAATGGGAATTTTGGGGGAGTTTTGTGGAAGCCACAGGCAACAGGTGAAGGCTAGCAGATGACACAGAAAAAAGTTTAGAAACTCAGAAATGCATAAAATATATGTATTGTATAATATAAACTCAAATTTTATAGTACGGTGCTATAAACACCCAATAAAAGAAAAAGAAGAAATTCAGATTTCTTTGGTAAGAAGGGAGGGCCAAAAATTTTTATGTAGATTTTCCAGATCTTGAGGGTTCCACATCCCCTCAATGCAGAAGGGATAATTGTATAATGGATCAAGTTCTGGTCTTATAGTAAGAAAGATCTGTGTTCAGATTCTGCCTCAGACATAGTAGCTGTGTGATCTAGCCAAGTTACTTAAATACTTTTCAGTCTCAGTTCCCTCATTGGTAGAACAAGGGGGTTGAACTTTGTGACTTCTGAGTTCCATTCCATCACTAAATCTCTGATTCTATAATTGAGTCAAATGATAATACTCATTTTTTAAGAAAGGAAGGTAGAAGTATTATTAGAAGTCAGAGGGACAGAGAGTTGGTGGAGTGGAGAATGTCCTGGGCTTTAAGTTAGGAAGACCTAGGTTTCAAGGTCCATCTTGGATGCTCACTGGTCCTGCAACCATGAGCAAGCTTAACTTCTATGAACTTGTTTCTTCAACTACAAAGTGGAGATACATCTGTGAGACTCAAATGAATTTTAATTGTGATTACTTTGACCCCTACATTTTTCTTTTAAAAACAATTATTTTTTTCCCAATTATATGCAAAAAATTTTTTTAACATTCATGTTTTTAAATTTTGAGTTCCAAATTCTCTCCCTCCCTCCCTCCCCCTCCCCTCATCGAGAAGGCAAGCTATTTGATATAAGATATACATATGTAGTTATATAAAACACATTTCCATATTAATCATGTTGTGAAAGAAAACACAGACCAAAAAAAACCACCCAAGAAAATAAAGAAAGCAAAAAGAAAGTATGCCTTGATCCGCCTTCAGATTCCATCAGTTCTTTCTTTGGGGGTGAATAGCATTTTTCATTATGTTGTTAAGTCATTTTCTGTTGTGTCCAACTCTCCTGTGACTCCATTTGGAGTTTTTTTGGGCAGAGATCCTAGAGTGGTTTGCCATTTTCTTCTCCAGGTCATTTTATAAATGAGGAAACTGAAGGAAACAAGGTGAAGTGACTTGCTCAGGGTCACACAGCTGGTAAGTGTCTGAGGTTAGATTTGAACTCAGGAAGGTTAGTTTTCCTTATTCCAAGCCCAGTGTTCTATCCATTGTGCCACCTACCTGCCCTTTCCATCATGAGTCCTTTGGAATTGTCTTGGATTGTTGTTCTACTGAGAATGGCTAAGTCATTCATGGTTGATCATTGTTATAATATTGCTGTTACTGTGTACAATGTTCTGGTTATGCTTACTTCATTTTGTATCAGTTCATGTAAATTTTTCCAGGTTTTTCTGAAAGTATCCTGCTTGTATTTCTTATAGCACAATAATATTCCATCACAATAATATGCCACAAATTGTCCAGACATTGGCCCTTACATTTCCAATCTCATCCAGAGTTTGATACCTTTAGGAGATTGGGGAATGTCTAGTCTCTACCTTTAGCTCAAGCTCCTATGGGTGATGTTCCCCAATTTTAGGGGTCCAAGCCTTCCAGTTCCATTTAACCACTTAAGTCATATCTTTTACAAAGGAGTATTTATTTCAAAGGTATAGCCAAGAACAAATATACAAATCTTTCAACCTAACATCTGGGTACATAAACCTCTCTATATTCTTTTTCAATCTTTGGGGAGGGGAGGGGCATTAGGTTCACATCTTGGCTCAGTTTCTATATAGCATTAGCCCCACTAAGTTCCACATCCAAAGCCCCTCTGGATTTATGTTCTGGGACTCTGGTTTCTCAGGACTTACTTGCAAGGCTGATTACAACATCCAGCTTGGAATCCTGGTTCCAAGGTCTCTGTAGCTCACTCCTGAATGTGAGGACTCCATTCCCTGTACTTTGAACTGAAGAGTAAAAAAAAAAATGTGAATAAAGCCAATTTGTTAAGGCCGTGAGGCCACAAGGCTTAAGGGGAGAGTAGTATGGCCCTTCCCTGGCCAGCTTCCTGTTGTGAGAGAATGTAGCCTTCTTACTTGGATGCCACTGTCAAGGGATGGGGGGAGGTTTGGTTTTTGAGGGTTTGGAGGAGGATGAAGAGGAGGAAGAGGAGAGAGAGAAAGAGAGAGAGAGAGGACAAAGACAGACAGAGACAGAGACACAGAGACAGAGAGACAGAGAGACAAAGACAGAGAGAGACACACACACACAGAGACAGGGAGAGAGACAGAGAGACAGAGACAGAGACAGAGAGAAAGACAGAGAGACAAAGACAGAGAGAGACAAAGACAGAGATAGAGACAGAAACAGACAGAGAGACAGACTCTTCCAGTCTGGTGGTTTTAAAGACAAAGCCTTTTTCTGCCACACAGTCCATGAAAAGAGGCCGGTCCCACTCACTCTGCAGGTAACCACAGAATGTCTCCTCCCAGAATCAGGTCCCTGTTGTCTCCTACAGGGGCATGTGCACCTGGGCATTCACCAAAGCCCAGAATTTCAGAAATAATATAGGAAAAATGTTTTGCAGCACTATAGACATTTTGGTTAGTATTATTATATTTTTTCTTAAATTTTTTTCTTGTAATTCTAAGACAACTAGTACCTATTTTCATAAGTCCATTCTTTTGGTTTTTATGAGCAATAGAATCAAAGACTCTGTGTGTGTGTGTGTGTGTGTGTAAGAGGAGGACCGGAAATAAAATGTATGAATATTTGAAAATCCATGAAATTCAGGCTATATTAGGTACCATAATAGGCTTGAAAATGCCAGCATTTTGTGAGGGTTTTCAAGTATCTTTTTTTTTTCAAATATCTTTTTGATAAAGGTTTAACAGAAGTTCATTTCCAGGCTACCAAATGTCATTGCATCTTGAATCTTTTCATGTCATCTGCATTTGTTACATTGAAATCAGAGGTTCACAAACACAGTCTTCTGTCATAAAGAACTAACCGCAGCAGTTTATCTCTTAACTGACCTTTGTGGCACCTGATGGTGACTCTCCAGGACTGAGAGGGGGAGGGGAGGGGAAGAGAAGAGAAAATGTTCCCCTCAGAGCCCCAGTTGGCAGAAGCTCATAATGAAAAATGAGAACAAAGAGAGCTCGAGAGGCAGATGGAATGAGAGAGAAAGACACAATGGAGGGTGTTTGTTGGGAGGAGAAGAACAGAAATGATACTTCTGACCAAGATGGCCACATGAAAGGTCTCAGCCAAGCCCTGTTTCCCCCAAAAACCACCTTAAGCAGCCATGTCAAAATGATGGCCTGTATCAAAAAAAATGTAATTAGCAAATATTTAACAAAATAAATAAAAATACAATAAAACATACATAATGTTCATTTGTGGTTTTCTAAGACCATAAGCAGGTCCCATAAGGATCTACTTCTAGTTGAGTTTGTTGCCACTGACCCTGAGCACCACGAAAATTAGCCCCTCTGTATTGAAACAAACAACTGTGAGAATAACCTAATGCTTACCCCCTCCCGTTCCCAAACCCCGAACCCCAAAAAGCCCACCACCATTTCTACAAGCTACATATATGAGGGCTTCCATCCCTGTATCCACACTGTCTCATTCAGAACTGTAGGGAGGAGGCACATTCTTATTGCAGGGCTGTGGAGTGGAATCTCCAGATCCTTCAAACTGTCTGGAACTGCAGTAGAGAAGAGAGCGAGGTCCAGACATGGCTCAGCTTCCCAGCTAAAGATTATGGTAGGCAGAGCTTGGTACTGGCTCTGGAGGCTAGACTTGGACTGCAACTTAGAATGGGCTTAGCTTCCTAGTTAGAGACTGTAGCAGAACAGGGATGGGCCTGGTTTCTAGTACGAGTCCAGGACTGTGAAAGAAAGCAGATTCTATTCCTTTATTGGGGATAAGAGGGAAGGAGAATGTGGCAGGGTACAGCATCTGGACTCTGGCTAAGGAGGGGAGAAATATTTGACCATAGTACATCAAACTCTAGGATTGGGACTGGGAGTGAGGCTTGAACTTATTCACCTACTCACCCCATCAGTGATTATGGGAGAAGGTAGAGTCCCAGTTCAGAATTGTGGTATCATAGGCAACTTGACCACTAATGGGATCCCAGCTTGATTATCCCATCTATGGTAGCAAGAAGGGACAGGACACACAGGGAGAATGGGAGCCCAGGCTCAACCAGGCTATGTAGAACTAGTATTTTTTTTATGGTTAGACCTTTATGTTTTAAATATATATTTTTATTTTCTCCCCAATTACATGTTAAAACAATTTTTAAACATATTTTTAAAAATCCAGTTCCAAATTCTATCCTTCCCTCTCTCCCCTTTCTCCCCCTCCCTGAGATGGTAAGCAATCAGATATAGGTTATACATGTACAATCATGTAAAACATTTCCATATTAGCTGTTTTGTATAAGAAGATTCAGAATGAAAAGAAAGAAAGAAGGAAAGAAAGGGAAAACAAATCATGCTTCAGTCTGTATTCAGACAGTATCAGTTCTTTCTCTGGAGGTGAATAGTATGCTTCATCATGAGTAGGACTAGTATTTCTACTTTGGTGTCTTAGGCCAAAACTTCTGGAGGGAAAATGTCTCTCTCTTTTTTTTTTTAATTGGTGGTCTCATATGCAAAGAATGTCCTCCCTCATCATTTTTACCTTCTTGGTCTCAGCACAAATATTACTTCTGGTAAGAAGCTTTTCTCAGTCCCTCTTAATGCTAGTAACTTCCTTCTGACATTACCTCACATTTACTCTGTAACATAATTGTTGGCATGTGACCTCCACCCATTACAATGTGAGCTCTTTGGGGGCTAGAATTGTTTTTGTCTTCTGTATCTGTAGCACTTAGAACAGTGCAGGCATCTAGTAAGCATTTAACAAATACTTATTGACTTGACTTGACAGGTAGAAACAAACAATTATCATTGGGGACTTCAGTGTGCTCCTCGCAGATGTAGACAAGTATAAGAGAAACCTAAATATGAAAATTGCCAAAGATTTGATTGGAATTTAAGAAAAATTCCATATGATAGACTTCCAGTAGTCTGTGGAAATGGGAATGAGAATGAAAAAGAATAGAGAAATTTCTCATCTTTTCATGCCTTTTTTAAAAATTCCATATTCTAGGGCATAAAAAACCCTTATAAACAAATACAGAAAAGCAGAAATAGTAAATATATCTTTTACTGACCTCAATCCAACAGAAAATACCACTTCAGACACTTACTCACTGTGTGACCCTGGGCAAATCATTTATCCTTTCTCAGTCTCTGTTTCTGTCTCTGTAAAATGGGGATAATTATAGTACCTACCACTTAGGGTTGTGAGCATCAAATGAGATAGCATATATATAGAGCAATATAATCCTAAAGAATGAGAGGGTCAAAGGAGAAATCATAAAACAATAAATTACTTTATCAAAGAAAATGTTAATGAGTACCTCTTTCCATCCATATTCCTGCCATCCCTCCATATCCTTATCAGGCTCTGACCTGAGCACCAGATTCAGCAAGTCAGGAGTGATGGTGCATGCTGAACAGCGGTAGACTGCCTCCTGAATCTTACTTTGTCAGCAGCAGGTGCTTAACTATGAGTACAAAGCTTAGAAATATAAATCTGAACTTAATCTAATCTGACATTAGAAGAATAGTTCTGAGCTACTATATTGGCAACACTATATTATTCAAACACAAAAATGGTAGTTCTGACTGGAAGTACATTTTTCTTCGGGTGAAAAATGATTAGACTTCTTTTCCTTTCTCTACTTTTATTGCCAAATCTGGACTTCGATGACCATTATTGTTTTTTTAAACACTTGGAGACACCTTCCCTCCATCCCATATTTGGCTATTCCAATACAAGGTGCTTTGCATCCACTCAAAACCATATGTATTTTATTTGCTGACTTTTTTTTTTACACTACTGTCAATTCCCCATAACCCTTCTTCCCTGCTCTCATCCAACAAAGGAAAACAGACACAGTGATTGCCTTTGACAGCATGTGTTATAATCCACCTCTTCTCTACCAAGAGGAGGGCAGCGTTTCATCATTTGCTCTCTCAAACCAAGATTAGACATAGTAAATAATAGGAATTCTGATGTTTCAGTTATGTCCTGATTAGAGAGGATAAACAATACTATGAAGTGATGGCGTTATTCAAATTCTCTCCTTATTTCACATTCAAACTGCTTATTTCCATTGGGGTGGAACCAATGACCATATTTTATATAAATATAACTTCTAGTAGCAATGTTTATTCAATAATTCAAATATATGTGACCACTTCATGGGATTAATTATTTACATTAATGAGGACCTAGTTGTATATTACTGGAGTTGCTGTGTATCATATGTTCCTGGTTTAATAATTAACTTTAATAGCATTTACTGAAATCATTTTTAGTATCTTCAGTTCTAAAATACTGTTTGCAAAACATGACTCCTTTAATACTACAATTGTTTTTGCTGTCTGTCATATACAGATTAAAATGTCTGTTTTTAGTGGCTAAGGCAACATTCCATAGAGGACCTGAATTCAGATTTGACCTTAGACACTTACTAGTTGTATGACTCGGCAAGTCACTTAACCCTGTTTACCTCAGTTTTCTTAACTGTAAAATGGGGATCATACTAGTACCTACCACACAGGATTGTTGTGAGGATTAAATAAAATGTATTCCTCAAGTACTTAGCACAGGACTTGGCACAAATGATGGGTACTTAATAAATGCTTATTTCCCTTCCCCTTCTATGTAGTTAATTGCTATTTGGGTGATTTATCTACATATGTCCTACATGTTCTAATGAGGAATGTTTTAGAATAGCAAATAAAAGGAATGAAAAAGAAACCTATCCCAAGTTTGGGAATGTGCTTAGATTTTGTTCTTCTCTGATTCATTTGAAAAATTTGAAGTGCTATTGAAATTTGAGCTCTTACTATTAGTAGTTTTGTTCTTACTGTATCCAACCTTAGAAAAATCTAGAGAAATTCTGAGCAAGTGGAGATCGGGGGGAGAAGGAAGGACAGACTTGATACTTTAAGATTGGCACAGGATACAAAGAATTTGTCAAACTGGTCATTTTATTCTCCTGTTGTCATCTTCAGCTCCTGTGATTGTCACGCCTCCTAAGAAGATTCACAATGTGACCGGGGCCCAAGTCTACCTGTCCTGTGAAGTGAAGGCTGTTCCAACACCAGTCATCACCTGGAGGAAGGTATGTCAGACAGAGCACATTGACGAGACCAGCTCGTACAGGTATTCCCAATGTGTGCACTTGGTAGGTATCTATCACAGGTGATTTGGGGCTGCTGTGGTAGCAAAAATGACCTACACTGGCTTATACACCATCCTTTTTAACAAAGAACAAAAATGAAAGAATAAAAAAAGGCTTATGCAGGGAGCTAGATAGTTCAATGGATAGAGCATTAGACCTGGAATCAGGAAGACCTGAGTTCAAATCAGGTCTTAGACACTTACTAACTGTGTGACCATGGGCAAGTCACTTAACCTCTGCCTGTCCCACTTTCCTCAACTGTGAAATGGGGGTGGTGATAACATCTGCCTCCCAGGAGATAATATTTGTAAAGCACTTAGCCCAGTGCCTGGTACATTTTATACACTTAAAATACTTTGTTTCTTTTCTTTTCCCCTTCCCTTTTTCCTCTTCTCTTTTCCCATTCCCTCATTCCTTCATTCCTTCCTTCCCTCCTTCCTTCCAAGCCAACCAACTCATCAAATACATACTCATAGTATAGACTGAGAGAATCAGCTGTGTCCAACAGTACTAATTGTTCCATATCCATGGTCCCCCACCTCTGCAGAGAAGGAGGGAACTTAACTCTTCTCAGGGCTAGGCTTTCTGTCCATTAATTTTGCAGCTAAGGATCCTGAGTCCCAAAGAGGTTGTGCTTTGCCCAAGATAATACTAAGTGACAAAATCAGCAATTAAACCCACTTCCTCTGACTTCAAATCCATCACTGTATGCCATACTTCCTTATTATTAATAATATTGTGCATTTATATAACACTTTAAAATACTCACATGTCAAACTTACAGAGAAAAGTTGGTTGGGGTATCCCCTAAGGTGTGTGTGTGAGTCTTTTTCCCCAATTAGGGGAATAGATAATCTTACTTGGAGATCATATCAGCTCCCAACTTCAATTATTATCTCTATGTTGATATTTCCAGATCTATTTATTCAACTATAATCTGTCTCGCCCTCCAGTCTCACATCTCCAATTGCCTATTGACCATCTTGAACGGGAGGGATGTCCTGTAGACATCTTAAACTTATCATATCCAAAACTGAACTCATCATCTTTTGCTGATACCCTCCCTTCCATTTTCTTCAGAGTCTACATGGTCCTCTTAGTCACCCAAGATCACAGCCTAGGTATCCTCCTTAACTTCTCACTCTCTCTTATGTCTCATATCCAATATGTTGCCACGTGCTTTTGATTCATACTTTTATAAGTCCCTTCTCTCCTCTGACATTGCCACCATTGTGGTGCATGCCCTTATCACCTCATGCCTGGACTATTGCAATAGCCCTCTGATTGATCTCTTTGTTTCAAGTTTCTCTACACTCTGGTCTAGTCTATCCCTCACTCAGTTGCCAAACTGATCTTCCTAAAGTATAGTTCTGAGCCTGTCACCCCCTGTTTGATAAATTCCAGTGACTCCCTATGACATCTGAGATCAAATATAAAATCTTTTATTTGAGTTTTATTTCCCTTCATAATCTGGCCTATTTCTATCTTTCCAGTATTGACAGTTTGCTCCCCTCTACATCCTCAAGAAAAATGGCCAGTTACCACGGCTTCCTTGTTGTTCTTGCATAAATCACTCCATCCTCCAATTCCATGAATTTCATTGGCTCTCTCTTATCCCCAGAATCCTTTCCCTTCTTATCTTTACTTCCCAGCTTTCATCAAGTCTTCATTGAAATCCTGTCTTCTACAAAAGGTCTCTATTGATCCCCCTAGTACCTTCCTTCTAAGGTGACCTCCAATATATCCTTTATATATCTGCACCATTGAGGCTAAAGCCTCATTTACATTATAAATACAAAATTTGAAAATGTATTGAATCAGCTTTGTCCCTGAATCACTTTTGCCTGTTTCCAAAAATCAAAAATCCATTCTATAAAGATGAAGATTCATCACTACTGGAGAGGTTTTAAAGAAACAACTTCAGCCTCTGAAGACTAGTGCAAAAATAGAGTTTTGCAAATATTTACATTGTCGGGGGGATGGTCTAAATTTTGAGAGTTCCAAAACTATTGGTCAAAGGCATTGATATATTTACATATTGTAACATGCAAATAACTGTCTGGTTCTACTTTTTCCTTTTGCTGTATCACAAACACCACATATGTTTGTTTTCAAAGGCCATTATCATTAATAAAGGGGGGAGGAGGGAATATGTGTTGTGTACCCTATAAAACCAAACTGTTGACCAACTGAACTTGTAATATGTTCTTATCAGTACCTCAGTTTCACTTCTTGCTGTGATATAAATGTCCTGAAAACTGCCTACTCTTTATTCATCTTGAATGAAATATTGCTTTTCTTGTATTTAGTAGAAATGTTTCATCAAACCTAACTGCCCTTAATTTAAAAAGTACTTTGCCATACAGGATGTTCCAAGAATCTTATTGCAGCTTTAAGCTATTAAAGCTTAACTTTTTGTGGGGTGGAGAGGGGTAGAAATTGGGGTTAAATGACTTGCCCAGGGTCACAGAGCTGGTAAATGTCAGAGGTCAGATTAGAACTCAGGTACTCCTGACTCCAAGGCCAGGGCTTTATCTACTGTGCTTTCTAACTGTCCCTTAAAGCTTAATTTTAAAATAAGCTATTAATAGTTTAATAAACTGCTTAAATTATTAAAGCTTAAAATTGCAATAACACCTTTGGGGTGCTTATACTCTCTGGAAAATGCTTATAATCAGAGCACTTGACTCAGATGGAGATATTTTGTCCCTCTGTTTGATCAATATGCCCTCTGAGCAACTGCTGGTTGTATTCATTTTGACAGATTTAATTCAAAATCAGAATGGGACTCAGTTTCTTCCATATAACTTATCCATAACTTTCTTGGCCCCATGTGACCTTGAGCATGGCACTGACTTCTCTCACCTCTGTTTTTCATCCATAAAGTGATTGATAAAATGGCATTTAATGCCCCTTCTGGATCTAAATCCATGATCCTACCTACCTCTTAGGAACTGTCCTTTTGTCTCAGAAACATGAAGTACTTTGTGAGAATGGCACAGATTAAAATACCTCTTAAAATCTCAAGCTTTGCTGCAAACTTGTAAGATAATGACACTTAACATTTATTTTTTCTTTTTTCAACTAGGGTAATAATTCAGATGCAAAATTTGACTTGCATTCGTAGAATACAGGCTGATCAAAACAAAACTTTGAACAAGAATTTTCATAAGAATAAAAACTGTAACTCACATAAACCCTCATAGTACCACAAGCAATTGATGCATGCTGAAACCACCGTGAAATCCGTGAAGTATCTTTGCATACTCATAGAATGCACAGTAATGAAGTAGGGTTTGGACAAACTGATGAAGATGTTGGTGGCATGCTGGTTATCCACACCTCTTTATGCAAATCTTGACTGATTATTATTACTTTTACAGATCACAGAATCTCCCAAGGGAGTCAAGTTGCTGGAGGAGTTGCCAGGAGACCGAGTGAATATGGCTGTCCAGGTTCGTGGTGGTCCATCCAAACATGAGAGTACAGGCTGGGTTTTGGTGAGTATCTCCTTGGCTTGCACCCACCCCTTCTCATTTTTGCGTTTGTATTCCCAACACTTAGCACAGCAGTTGTAAATATTTAATGAATGTATTTATTCATTCATTAGTTTGTTCATTTATTCATTCATGTTGTTAGACTTCAAATATAAAGTACCGCATGGGCAACGAAGGGATAGGGAATAAAGTTTGGGTGATAGTAAGAGCTGCTGAAGAGAAAAGAATGGGGGGGGGGGAACTTCCCAGGCAGCTGATTTGCTCATTCACAGTAGAAAGGTTGTCAATAGGCCTGCCAAGATGTCTTCCCCACTGCTTTTATATAATTTACACTAATTCGCTTGAAGGTCTTATACAAACAATCCAATTCAACAAATATTTATTAAGGACTTGCTATTTAAGTCCTTACTCTGCTCAATATAATACGTAAGATCTGGCAGCCTCTCTGTAGTCCTGATGAGATGAACAAAATAAAATTAATATGTCTTAAAAAATGAGACGAACATTTGCTTTTTTTTTCAGAAGGAAGAGTAGGAGGAGGAAAGAGGTTGATAATCTTGTCTTTTAGATACTGACCAACTGTAAAGAATCTGAAGATTTCATTTTTGTAGAGGATTTCAACAGATTTTCATTTCTTCTGAGAAGTCTAATTGTTAGATTCTTTGGCATTACTCAATTGGATTCAATTAAAATATTTATTATGTGCTCACCCTTAATACATATTTATTATCAATTTTTTAAATTTGTTAAGTTATATAATAAAATATTCATTGTTAACGCACTAAATTATTTGATAAAATATTCATTAATATTAATTTATTGGTTTATTTAATAAAATATTCATTAAGTGTTTTAAATGTTTATTATTATGCTTTCTCTTATTTTTTTCTAGATAAACCCTCTGACAAAGGAGGATGAAGGGGTGTACCAGTGCCATGCCACCAACATGGTGGGGGAGACAAAATCCTATGGTACAATAAAGGTTACAGAGCTGAGCAAATACAAAAAAATGAACTTCATTGCATCAGATGATGATATTTAATGAGGTAATCTGGATATTATTATGTCTTACATAATCTCATTGGTGTCAATATCTCCTGTTTAGGCTGCTGTTCTGGAAAGGCATTTGGGGGAATCTCTTTCATTAACTTGGAATCTATAAACAATGGAATATAGGAAATTTAGGTGGTTGAACACCGCCAAAAAAATAGACAATGGTGCTCAAAGTTAAGCTATATGTGTGGACAAGGAAGTCCATTCAGAGAAATTTCTAGTTCAGTACAAACATGAAAATCCATATAAAATTACTTCAGGAA
>CM053583.1:243450473-243490482 GCA_028627135.1 Pseudochirops cupreus | reverse complement strand
GAGAGAGAGAGAGAGAGAGAGAGAGAGAAGATATTCCTGACTCTTATACCTGTCAGGAATAAAAAAAAAGAGAAAACCTATGAATTCTGGGAGGCATTGTGGAGCAGCAAAATTGAAGTTGGAGAACCTGGGTTCAAATTCTGCCTCTGCCAGGTACTACCCATGGGACCCCAGAGAGGTAATATGATCTTTCTCAACCTCAATTTTCTTGTCTATAAAATGAAGGGGTTAGACGGATAGCCTCTAGGTCCCTTTGAGCTCTCCATCTGTGATCCTCTGAATTCTAGTCTCATCACAGACACCTGTAATTATCAACAAGTCAAGTCACCAAACATTTATTAGGTACTTACTCTGTACCATGAAGTGTGCTAAGTGCTGGGGATACAAAGAAGGGCAGAAACAGTCCCTTCTCTCAAGGAGTTACCAAGTCTAAATGGTTTTCCATCTTGCTAGAGGCTCAATAACCGGTACCTCTGAGGTTTGCAGGCAGTATGGCAACTTCTGAATGCCAAGTACTTTTCTAGATCAGATAACCTTTGGAGGTGTCACTCCTTTGCGAGGGATAGGCCAGTTTTGAGTCCAGGAAGTCCAATGCTGCTAACAACAGTCACATCAGCTCATTTGCCGCCCACTTCCATAAGGCTAATTGTTCAGTCTGAAACTGAGCAGGGAAAGGGTCAATTATCATGTCCTCTTGTTACCAATACCAAAGTAATAAGCTTTCCTATAAGATATATGATGGTATCAAGGATGACTGCTAAGCCGTCACTCCCTTGTGGATGTAATTCACAGCCCCGACACACCACATTCAGTGTGATTCTTGTCTATCGCATAATAATAGTAATTATAATAGCTAGCATTTATATAGTGCCTACTATGTGCTAGCACTATGTTAAATACCTTATAATTGTTATCTCATCTAATCCTCCCAACAACCCTGGGAGATAGGTACCGTTATTATCCCCATTTCATAGATGATGAAGCTGAGGCAAAGATGAGTCAAGTGACTTACCCAGTGTAGCGTCAATGCAATATTTACAGCACCCATGATTACTAGAAAGACTGTGACTATAAGTATCGCATGACGTTCAATCGCAAAATATACCAGATTCTCCAGATAGAGGTTAGAACTGAAGGATTTATTTAAACACCAGAAAACTGAATCCCAAAACCACTAAGCCAATTCCATCATAGTACCAGAGATATTCAGAAGCCATAATAATGCTGAGAGCCACAGCATCCTTCAGCCTTCCCACAAGCCAATACAAGAGCAATAATTACTCACAAAACTCTCTATCTCCTTGCTTGCGCTTCTCTGTCCCCTACCATCTGGCTAGCTCTGACTACCAGCTTCCTGTGGGCTCTACTTCCCTTCAGCAAACTCCTCCCACCACAGGCTCCATGTGATCACATTCAGCCTATTAGGGGGCAGAGTTTATCTTCACAGCAGGGGAGGTCTTCAAACTCTCCCCTAGGTTTATTAAGGGGCAAGGAAGATCTTCAAATTCCCATTCCCATTACACCAAGCTAGTAAGCTTCTGAGGCTTGACTTGAATCCAGATCCTCCTGATTCCAGGCTCAGCACTGTATCCATTGTGCCACTCAGTTGCCTAATACATCTTTCCTCATATCTATCCATCCATCACATTTTTTTTTCAGTACAGTATTCAGGCAATTGTGTAGTAGCATTGATGAGTCAAAGGATATACCTAGTGACTCCTGGGGCATGGTTCTTAATTGCTTTCCAGAGTGACTGGACCAATTTACATCTCTTCAAACAGTTCTTCCATGTACATGTTCTTTTCTAACATTTTCCATTTTATTTCCTTTTTAAAAAAAATTGGTCAATTTTGTCAGTCTGATGGGTATGAAGTGAAATCTCAGAATTTCTCTAATTTATATTTCTCTAATTATTAGTGGTTTGGAGCATTTTTTTTTCATGTGGCCATAGACCACTCGGATTTCTTCCTTTGAGAACTGTTCATATTGGGGATGGGGAACCTGTGGTCTTCTAGTGTGGCCCTTTGACTGAATCCAAACTTCACAGAACAAATCCCCTTAATAAAAGGATCTGAAGCTCTTTAGATCATAATCTCAATTTCTGTTCACCAAACTTGGGCAGCTTTCCAATTTCACAGTGCCCTTCATTGTCTCCAGAGGCCTGGGAGATCTGACTCCTAAGGCTGTTCATTTCCAAAAAGTGCTGAGTAATATTGACTTCCTTAACTTGTGGTCTTACAGAGGTCCAAGAATTGTTTCTTCAACCAGGCATGAAGACACCTGATATAAATATTGCTGCTGGAAGTATATAGCTCAGTATACCACAGCGAATTAGCCATTAAAGGGTAATATACCAAACATGAGATATTCATTGCTGTTTGATGATTTGGTTTCTGGAAATGTACCAAGTTGGTTTGTTTGGGCTATAGACACACCAATTCAGTAATGTATTTAGGAAGGGGAAGACTCAACTTAGGAGCCAAGGCTGATAAAAATGGGTATCCAAGAATTCATGATTGACCATAAGCTTTATCAGTCTCAATTCAAGCTGCTTTCTAGCTGGCAGTGCTTTTGGTTGTTGTGATGTCATAGTTTCATCACCTCCCTTTGGGAATATTTGTCTCTCTCTGAGAATTTTCTGGAATCATTGGCAAGATCCTGTACCAAGTTATTTTCCTCCTGGAGATGCCAAGGAGTGGCCATCGATAGGCACTGTCACCTTGTGACCATGGCTTGGGATTCTTTCTTCCTTAGGGATCTGACTCCTAGCTGAAAGCTACACACCAGAGAAATGCCATACCTGTCTCATCCCCATCCTCTCTTTCTTAAGTGTGGAAGTTTGGAAGTATGGAAGTGAGACTCATGTTCTTTTTTTATCACATTCTTCCCAAGCATGTAGCTTAAGTGCAAGTGGATGTGTGAGACCTAAGGGATGTGAAGAACCTTGTGTAATTATTGTGACAATTAAAAAAGGTTTGAGAGATAATTTCTGGGTAATTTAATCACTTTATTAATAAGGTCAGCATGTTTATTAATAAAAGAATGTTCATTTGACCATCTCTCTTAGACTAAAGATAATCATGACGTCAGACTCAGGGCTTGTGTGTTCTTTTGGAAGAGGAGTGGCAATTAACCCTGATTGGTTAACAATTAATGAGAGAATGAATATTAATTACAATGAGAGGCTGAGAGTGACATCTCATCACCCTTGGACTGAGAGATTATCTCTTTACCCAGACTACTCCCTTACTTGGGCAATCTATTAAAAGGACTTATGCCCTTCCCAAGCCTGTGCAGAACACAATGGCTACTCCACCTGGGTAGAATGTGAACAAGAAAGTTAGTCCGGTCTCTATTAGCAGTTCTTCAAGAAACTAAACTTTTTAAAATCAGGAATTTAGAAAAAGGGAGTACCTGGGATCTCCCCAAATCATTGGTTATTAATAATCATTTCTCTCGCTATGCTTGTTTCTCATGCTGCTAGAGTCATGCCACAGTCTAAATATTGTTGGCACAAAGCATTCTTTGTATGACTGGTAAGTCTATCCTTGATTAGTTGCTGACCACAAGAGGTTGGCCAGAGGGAATGTAGTATGTCACCTTATCAGCAATCTCCATGTTACTTTGGACTCTGCTTGGAAGCTATTAGAAGGAGCTAGGAACTGTGGATGGCTCAGACAACTTGAAGGAACTGCTTATTTCCACCCCAGGATAGTATAAATTCCTCTTGACCTGGGTGAGAATATTCATCAGAGAAGTGTCCACCTGGGAATCACTTGTCTCACCAACAAGGTTTTGTGTGGATGTGATGTGATTGATTTTTCTAATAGAATGTAGTCTCCTTGAGGGCAGAGATTGCTTCCTTTTTGTTTTTGTATCTCAGCTCCTAGCACAGTGCATGACACATAGAAGATGATGTAAATGCATGTTTGATTGTAAATCAGAAGAAATCACACACAAGATTAATGCTGTTTATTAATAGTGGAATGTTTCTTTCTATTTATGAGTAGGCAGTGCTTATTAAAAAGAGAAATCAGGAAAGATGGATAAGAGTGCAAATCCATTGAGTTAGGGAGTCCACCAAAGAGTTAAGTTGGTTCACCACACAGTAACACTGACCTCTTTGCTATTCTATAAACAAGACACTCTATCTCTTGGCTTTAGGCATTTTCTCTGGCTGTCCCCGTGTCTGGTCTGGAATGCATTATCTCCTTATTTCTCCTTCTAGCTTCCCTGGCTTCCTTTAAGTCTCAGCTAAAATCCCACTTTTAAAAATAGGAAATCCTCTTAGTTCTAGTGCCTTCCATCTCATTTCTTCCTATTTATCCTATATATAACTCATTCATACATATTTGTTTGAATGTTACTTCACAAATTAGGTGATGAGTTTCTTGAGGACAGGGACTATCTTTTGCCCTTTTTTTTGTATCCCCAGAATGCAGCATAATGCCTGGCACATGGGAGGTGCTTTAATACATTTTTGACTGACTGACATGGAATATCTTTTTGCCCCTTGACTTTGAACAATATGTTAAGTTCGAATCTAGTCTTAAAAATGGATTTGTTTTGCAGACATAAATCAAGTTAGGATTTGCCACACTGCTCTGAATTCCTTTTTTCTAAACCAAATTTTCTCCTTTTCTTTTCTTTCTAGGGTGCCAAGGAAAGCTGATTACAAAATGGAGAAGAATCAATGAGTGGATTGTTTTGTTTTGTTGTGCAGCATGAGCTAGAAACCACTGCCCCTTTTTTTAATGTGCTTTTCAATTTAGATTAAAAACTAGAACAAAAAAGATATAGATGGAATTTTTAGCTGGGAAATAATGAACAAGAAAAACAAATCAAAACAAAATCATAGAAGCTTTGGAGAAATGACTTTCTCTTTATAACTTGTGTTTTTTTCTTAAGCCGATGTCTCCCAAGGGAAGTCTCTCCCTAGTGTACATGTACACTTAGAACTGGAAACGTTCACACTTTTGCTTCTTAATTTATTCCAACTGCATAATGATTGTTTAGATGACACGTCCTTACCTCTCAGGTGATCTTGGAAGAGAGAAAAGGTGGAAAATGTCTGAAAATTTCTTTTTAAAAATTGTACTGCTTCAGGACACAGTATAAACTGTTTAGTAATAAAAGGTCCCCTTATTGTCTTGCATTCTACTCTGAAGCATTTAATGTTCTATCAATCTATGATTGGTGATGAAACCTACAAGGTATTTGCCACAGGCTCATGTTAGGCAATCAAGATGCTAATTTTTTAACGCAGATTTCTATCTGGGGAGCAAACCTTTATATTGTTTGGTGAACATTGTGTTAGAATTACAGTATCAGAGGGGATATAGTGGGATATCTGTATCTAGTGGGATATGAAAATAGAAATGTTGTAGTACTATAGAGTTCACTTTTAGATGTTTCTACTCTGTCAATTAATATGATGGGATAATTTTTTTAAAAAAACCATTGCAGATCTGAACTATGTAACATGATCCCCGATGTCTAAAACTCTTATTGTTTGTTTAGTCATGTTCTACTCTTTGCGATCCCATGGAGTTGTCCATGGGGTTTTCTTGGCAAAGGCACTAGTTGGCCATTTCCTACTCCAATTTATCCCCATTTTACAGTTGAGAAACTGAGACAAATAAGGATCATACAGCTAGTAAATGTCTGAGTCTGGATTTGAACTCACCTTCCTGATTTCAAGCCAAGTGCTCTATCCACTTTGCCACCTAGCAGCCCATCTAATACTCTAGACTCAGAATAATAATAACTCACAACATTTTTTTTAATATTAGGCTTGTGATGTAAGTAGCACAAATATTTTTATTCACATTTTACATATAAGAAAACTGAGTCTTACAGGGGAAAGTTAATTGTAGCTAGTAGGTGGCAGAACTAGGATTTAAACCTTGGTCTCTTGACTCCCAAATATGGCACTCCTTTCCATTACACCACCCTGATAGAAAAGAGTCCACTCCCCTGATTAAAAGTAGGTGAACTAAATTTCAAATTTGGAGATTCTTTTTAAACCTAATTTGATATTTTAAAACCAAATTCCATGCTCTTCTGGGACTTTAAATCATGGTAGACTAGAGCCGTATACATTACTTTTCTTTGTAATGGATTTTATAAGTATCTTTTGATTAAAGGCTTTCTGCAGAAAGTATTATCAGTGCTTTCTATGTGATTCCTGTACTAGAGGAAATGTAGTAGTTTGAGGAGGTTGGTGATCTATTGAGCACAGCTGAAATGCATGACTATTAACCATTAAAACTTCAAAGGGCAAATGCATGTTTTATACCACTGATGTGGAATTTAATTGCATATCCTGGTCCCATGAATGAAGTAGTATCCATAGCCACAGAACAATTAAGTAAAGCTCAGAATTGGATGAAATGATGCTACTGTACAATTTCATGTCCACTAATAACTAAATATACTAAAATCAATGTGACCAATGTAGTAGGTGATTAAATAAGGAATATCTGAATCAAATCTCAATCTAGAAGAGATGATGAGATGTTTTTTGAAGATTGTAAGCAACAGGGAAATTGTACCTTTTAAAAATGCTTTGGTAGTGCTTTAAAAAAAAAATACATCACTGTCACTTCTATTAACTGTCACTCACAGAACTCTTCCTTGCAATGAATAAAAACAGCCAAGTAAAGCAAAGCATCTGACAGCATTGTGGTCAACCCCCTTGACCCTGAGAGGAGGTAGTTCCTCATCTCTCTTTTGGAGTCAGGATTGGTCACCTAACTCCATCTTCAATGGTATAAGTGAAGCCTTGATTGAAGATACAGGATAGACCACAGACCTTCCAATCCCCAATATGGTGGGGGCTGAGGATTGGGAAGGAGCATCTTTATTTTTTGCAAAAATTCAGTTAATGCCATAAGGTCCTAGTTTTCAGGATCAAAGCTGTTTTTCAGTCATTTTGATGATATGGGGAGCTCTAACTGCTTTTCCTCTTTCTGAAGGGTATCTGTAGCCATTTCTGGAATTTTTACACCCCAAAAATGTGTGATAATTTTTAGGTACTTAGTCCTTACCTGGTGTCTACACTGCAACATCCTAAAGATTTCCTCAACTGGGGAGAAGAGAGGCCAGGAGATTTTGTGATGTGGTTGCTGTTGTGATTTTAGGGGGAAAGAAAGCTGTTTTCTAATCCTAAATTTTTGCTAGTTTATTTTCATAAGATACTGTGATGTCACATAGTTCTGTACATTGAAAATAAACTATTTTGAAGTTGTCTATTCAGTCTCATTGTTTGGAATTAGACAAATAGACTTACATTTATTCCATTGTATTTGACCATTGTAATGGTCCTGTCATTATCCTTTCATTCACACCACCATGCTCTGGTCCTTCTTTACTTTACTCCAGGTGTATTAAATACATAAAGCATCAATTATTACTTTACATTAATAATTAATATACCCCCTATCTGGTGCCTGTTTCCCTCCAAATGCTCCCTTTCCATTTTACCCTTGATATCTAAAAGCTGATTAATCTTCCTAATACCTTTCTTACTTGCTTGTGAACATTCTTATTCCTTGTTATAGTTTTCTTATTTTAATATTTTTTTCTTCTGTGGTCCCTTCCCACATTACTCATCAATTCCAAAGGCATTCACTCTCCATCTTAAGATTTAACCTATTTCACAAAGGTCAGAAATAGCTTTTTAAAATTTTTTATAAAGGTAGTCCCCTGTCTTCTTTTAAAAATCGATTCTGAGAAAGAAATGGTTTTGAAGTAAAAATTGATTTTGAAGTTAAAAAAATGGTTTTGAAGTAGGAAAAAAGTATGTTGTTGAGTTGTATCTGACTCTTTGTGACCCTATTTGGGGCTTTCTTGACAAAGATACTGGAGTGGTTTGCTATTTCCTTCTCCAACTTATTTTACGGATGAGGAACTGAAGCGAACAGGGTTAAATGACTTGCCCAGGGTCACACAGCTAATAAATGTCTGAGGCCAAGAGTTGAACTCAAAAAGATGGCTTTCTGATTTTAGGCCTGGCACTCTACCCACTGCATAACCTAGCCGTCTGATTAAAAGAAATACTCTCTCTCTCTCTCTCTCTCTCTCTCTCTCTCTCTCTCTCTCTCACACACACACACACACACGTATACACATAAATCTGTGTAAATCATTTTGCAATGAATAGTTGAAATGTAATCAATATGAAAAATCACTGAATGTTAAGAGCTAGAATTAACCTTGGAGATCATGCTTAACCTCATTTTATTCATAGGTAAATTGGAGCTCAAAGAGCTAAAATTATTGTTGTAAAGTCACATTGCTAAGAAATATCAGAAATGGATTCAAATCCTTGCCTTCTGAATCTTAGAACAGAAGCCACTCCTCAATCGTTCTCCTCGGTTAATAGCTTATACACATCCAGAAAATGCTCATTGCCTGATATTTGTTTTGTAAAACTACACTTTTCTAGCATCTAAAGACCATTGATGAATTCAGGATTCTGAGATTCCCTCAGCTAGATGTACACATATTGAAGGTTAGACAACTACATACGCACTAAGGCAAAAAAAGCAGCAGGGAATAAGAGAGGATCAGGGGAAGAGGCAATAAACATTGGCAGCTAGGTGGTACAGTGGATAGAATGCTGAGTCTGGAGTCAGGAGGATCTAAGTTCAAACCCAGACTCAGATATTTACTAATTGTGTGACCCTATGCAGGTCACTTGACATCTGTTTCCCTAAGGGTCCTCAACTGTGAATGGGGATCATGATAGCACTTCCATCATAAGGTTGTTGAAGATCAGATGAGAGAATATTTATATAGCACTTAGCATGGTGCCTGATACTGACATCCTAGGCTCTTAATGATTATTCTCTTCCCTAGTCAGTTTGAAGAACTTTAGTGACTCTGGTTTAATTGGTGATGCTAGCTCCGGCCATCTAGCCATCCTGGCTCCACCAAAGTCAAATGGTTCAACATTAGACACTGATATGATTTATCACTGGAAATTTCATTAAAGAAGATGCATTATCATTGCTTTGCTGCTGCGCCCCAGGAACCATGCGACCATGTTGTATCTGACTTACTGATGAGACTTCCATATGTGCTGTCTCCTCCATTAAAATGTGAGCTCCTTTAGAGCAGGGGCTGTGTTGCTTTTTCTATTTTTATCTCCCACAGTTAGAATGGTGCTTTGAGCAGAGTAATCACTTAATCTATGCTTCATTCATTCCTTGAAGGTAACTTGGATATATTAAGTGCAATATTGTTTCATTCCTTGGCAGGCTTCTTACTGCAGAGAAAGACTCATCTTCATTGATACTTGGAGGATGCTGACTCTATTCCTGTGAAATCAAAGGCAAACTAGCAAAATATAAAATATAACGAGGAAATGTGTGTGCTTAAGTGCCAAACAAGGGGTAACAACAATAACTCATATTTAGATAGGGCTCTAAGGCTTACAAAATCATTTCTCCATGACAGCTCTAAGAAGTAGGTAGTATAATTGTTATGCCCATTGTATAGATGAGAAAACTGATGGTCAGAAGGGTTAGGTGACTTTCTTATGATCACACAAATAGTAAGCATCATACAATAGATGCTATAATTTGAGGAGGGAAGAGATTACTATGAACTGGAGAGTTAAGGGATGGCTTCATAGTTAAGCTACACAATTGGTCTGCTTTCAAAAAAAAAGAGAATTTGGATGGCAACAGCTGGGAAAGACATTCTGGGAAGAGGGAACAACATGAGCAAAGGCATGGAAAGTGAGAATGCTCATGGTGAATTTGGGGCACACACTGCTTTAAAGCAGTAGGAGAAGTGCTGTGTAATCCATAGGATGGCTTCAGATACTGTTATTTAGTATTCTATTACCATTTAATAATTTTAAGTAATTAAACTTTCTTCACAATTGGCTACATAGTACAAATATTATTATGTGCAATTTAGAGATGAGGAAACTGAGTCTCTAAGAAGTTTAGTGACTTGGCCATGGTTACGGAGCTAGTTTCTGATCCTGGGCTTCATAAGTGCCTCTCCAATTGATTTTCAAACAAAGGAATGAATCACTGAGGGTACTGTAGAAGAATGGCAAATGAGATAGGCACACACCACTATCTTGTAACCATGTCTATTTCTCTTCCCTAATAGAGCCACATTACTGGCCCAGGCCCTCATGACTTCACTATCGCAATATTAATAATAATATATTATTATATTAGCCATGATAATAATAAACAACTTGTAAGAGCCTGATGATTGGTCTCCCTGACTTACATCTCTCCCCACTGTAGCTCATCTTCCACTCAGCTGTCAAATGTCTTTGTCATCTCCCTTTCCCCCCATCCCCACCTGCTCCCTTATTCAATTAACTCCAATGGCCCCCTATTGCCTCCAAGATCAAATAAAAAAATCTTCTGTTTAGCTTTTAAAGTCCTTCTTACCTTAAAGGCCTCTTCCTACTTTCCCAATCTTCTTATACCTTATGCTCCTGCATATAATCCCTTCTATGGTAATACTAGCCTCCTTACTGTTACATAAAACCCTCCATTTTCCGACTCCAGGCATTTTCACTGGCTGTCTTGTCCCCTCATGCCTAGATTCATCTCCCTTCTCATCTCCGCTTCCTGGCTTCCCTGGCTTCATTCATATCTCAGATGAAGAGGGGGCCATCTCCAGTCATCCTGATCTATATTTGGCCACTGGACCCAGATGGCTCCAAGAGGAGAAAGTGAAGCTGGTGACCTTGCACAGCCCTCCCTCACTTAAATCCAATTCACTTGCAAGTCATGGCATCACCTTCCTGATGTCATGGTCCTCTGTGAGAACAAAGGAGAAGCAACAAAGTCTAATCTTCTGTAAGAGGCCTTTCCTGGTCTTCCTTAATCTTAGTATTTTCCTTCTCAAACAGGATTTTGAGTCTCTCTTTTGCTCCAATCATCTTCAAACTTGATTAATATTGATTTGTAAACTCTGTGAAGAGAAGTATGGTGTGCCATTTTCATTCTTTGTCTTCTGAGAGCCTAGCATGTGGATAGCCAGCACTTAATATGTGTATGTTGATGTTATAGAGGCACATTTTGCTGGAAAGGTACCCAATTCCCCATGAGGTTCCAGGCCTTAAGGATGGGCCTCAATGAAGCTTTTATGACTATAATTCCTGAGAGACTCCATGGCTTTGAGGCAGGGTACCTGCAGTAGGACAATGACAGAGAATTCTGAGAAGTTATAGTAATTCCATGGAGATGACAGCAATGATGGCACCCACTGCCATAAAGTGGACAACTAATGTGTAGCCTTTTTCAAAAGTTAATTTACTCGTATCTAGTTTTCAACATTTACTTCCATAAGCTTTAAATCTTCCCTCCCTCCCTCCCTCCCCAAGAGGGCCTACAATCTGATATAGGTTTTACATATACATTCCTATTAAACATATTTTCACATTAGTCATGTTCTATAGAAGAATTATAATGAATGGGAGAAATTATTAGAAAGAAAAACAAAAAAAACCAAACCAAAACAAAAAAGAAAATAGTCCGCTTTGCTCTGCATTCTGACTCCATAGTTCTTTTCTCTGGATATGGATGGCATTTTCCATCATGTGTCCTTTGGAACTGTTTTGGGTCCTTGCATTGCTGAGAAGCGCTAAGTCTATCAAAATCAATCATCACAGACTGTGGCTGTTACTGTGTACAATGTTCTCCTGGTTCTGCTCACTTCACTCAGCATCAGTTCATATAAGTCTTTCCAGTTTTTTCTGAAGTCCACCTATTCATCATTTCTTGTATCATAACAGTATTCTATTTCATTCATATACCACAACTTTTTCAGTCATTCCCCAATTGATGGGCATCCCCTCGATTTCCAGTTCTTGGCCCCCACAAAAAGAGATACTATAAATATTTTTGTACATGTGGGTCCTTTTCCCATTCCTATGATCTCTTTGAGATGTAAATCTAGAAGCGATATTGCTGGGTCAAAGGGTATACACATTTTTATAGCCCTTTGGGCATAGTTCCCAGCTGCTCTCCAGAATGGTTAGATCAGCTCACAGCTCCACCAACAATGTGTAGCCTTTTTGCCAGTCACTAAGAGCTGACTGAAAAAGACTGGCCCACAGGACCTCCTTCCATGACCAAGATGGTGCACAGTGGCAGATGCTAGTGAATCTTGGGCGGAACTTTTGGTCACTACATACAAAGACGAGGCCTAGATTAAGGCTTTTTAACCTGAGAGCTGTTAACATTTAAATGACATTTTTATAAATATAGTTCAATATATGTGATTTCCTTTGTCATTTTATATATTGTATGCATTAAAAAATTATTCTGATTGGGTCCATAGGCCTCAACCAGATTGCCCACGGGGTCCAGGTTAAGACCTCCTACGCTATGGAGCAGGTGGGTGGTGTAGTGAGTAGAGCACCAGCTCTGGAGTCAGGAGGACCTGAGTTCAAATGTGGCCTCAGACACTTGACACATTTACTAGCTGTGTGACCTAGGGCAAGTCACTTAACCCCAATTGCCTTGCCTTCCCCCCTCCAAAATAAAAATAAATCCTGCTCTAAACCCTGGAGCATGTGGGTTGAGTATTTTCCCAGTTGTGTGCTCTTTGATATAGTTAAAATTAAATATTTTACTTTTAAAGTTCATGTTCTTTCTCTTGTTTCCTAACATGATAAAAATCTAAAGGTAGATGTTTTTAGAAGGTCAAAGCTAAGTTAAGATTGGAGCCAAATCCAAATAAGATATAATTATCATTTGACACACTGAACCCAGTAATCCGTGAGATTTCAGAGTTGAATTGTCCCAAGCTACATTCTGTGAGAACACATGAATGTTATTGAACTTCTACAGAGTTTTATGTCAAGGTAAGTCTACCTGCCCATTGAGGGGAAAATAGAGGGTAGTGAAAGGAGTATAGTCCATATTGATGGATCAGGGTATAAATTATTTAACCCAACCTATAGGCCTGAACAAGTAAATTACATTGTTTAAATTGCCTGTAACATTGGCCAGCTAGGCGATGCCAGAATGCTGGTCCTGGAGTCAGGAGGACCTAAGTTCAAATCTAGGCTCAGACACCTAGCAGCTGTGTGACCCTGGGCAAATCACTTAAGACTGTTTGCCTCAGTTTTCTCATCTGTAAAATGAGCTGGAGAAGGAAATGTCAAAACACTCCAGTATCTTTGCCAAGAAAGCCTCAAATGGGGTCACAGAGAATTGGATGTGACTGAAATGACATCAGTAACATTGAACTAGTGGGCTACTTTGAGATTTGCATTTTTATAGTCTGGCACATAATTTAAGAACAGTAATTTTTTTTTCTTCTAGGACAGATCCAGCAAACAAACTAGGGAAACTGACTCAAGGAATTGTGTATAACTCTGTTGAACTGTGATGGTGTGCTTGGATTATGCTGAACAGCCACTAAGTTTACCCTGTTAGGAGAAATGATACTCAAGAGTTAAACTAGACATTTATCAAGGACTGGATATTTTTTGGGGGGGGTAGTGGTGGTGGCGACAGTAGTAAGATTGGGAAATCACTGAAAGAACTTTACTCAGTGCTGTGGACTCTATGTAGGGGAAGGGAGAAAGGGGAGAAATAACAGGTATTGAGAAAAGTCTTAAGTTTCTTTAACTGTAAAACAAAGGGGCTGGAACTGATGGGCCATGAGGTCACTTTCAGGGCAACAGGGTGTTGTGGCCAATAGAGTGCTGGGCCTGGAGGCAGAAAGACTCAGCTTCCTTTGTTCAAATCTGCTCTCAGACACTTACTAGCTGTGGGACTCTGAGCAACTCACTTAACTCCATTGGTCTCGGTTTACTCATCTGTAGGAAATGGTAAACTGCTCCAGTATCTTTGCCAAGAAGACCCCAACTGGGGACACAAAGAGTCAGACATGACTGACCAACAGCACCATGAAGTCACTTTCAGGTCCAAATTTGTGATATTATTAAAAGAGGAAAGCAAAAAAGACTGGGGGTATATTAAAAATTTGGAAACTGCAGTTCAAAATTTGAAAGAAGATTTTGTACACCAAAACCTGGGACTGTAGATTTAGATCTGGAAGGGAGAATGGAGAATGTCTAGATCAAGGGCTCTTGACCTTTTTTTTTTTTTTGTCATGGGCCACTTTGGCAGTCTGTTGAAACTTATGGACCCCTTCTCAGAATTTTTTTAAATGCATAAAAGAAAATACATAGGATTTCAAAGGAAACCAGATCATTTTTTTTTCTTATCCAAGTTCATGGATCATCTGAAATCTGGATGTGTGTGGACTCAAGTCAGGAAGCCCAGATACAATCCAACCTCTCACTTTTCACGTGAAAAGTAAAATGACTTGCTCAAGGTCACACAGATAATATGTGGTAGAATTTGAATCTGGTTCCTCTGACTCCTAATCCAGAACTCTAGACCATTATTCTTGCCTCTTATATCTGTAGTGTATTTGTTTAATTATGTCACATTATTGAGATGTCAATTTGAAATGCACCAACATGGTGTATTTTGAGACAAGAATTATGTTGTGCTATTTATTTATAGAAAGCCAAAATTTATTGATTTTTTAAAGAGGTAAAATGAAATACAAATCAGTCGCAAAGAGGAAAGAGATTCAAGCTGTAAGTTAGGAAAATAACAACAAACAAGATAACAAGTATTTAAGCCAAAGAACTCAACAAATCAAAGCAAAGAAAAGTCAAAATTGGAAGAATCTGCCAGTTTGAAAACTTGGCATACTTAGAGTACGCCAAAGTCTACCTTTGAGTTAGAATCATTGTCTTTTGAAAAGCAATCACACTGAACAAAAAAGTGATCAGTAGTACCCAGGTTGTTATGAGTGCCACTGGAGTCTGAACCATGAGCACTGTGGTGTTCACTTTTCATGAATTTTTCTGAGGAATTTTGATTGTTACAGTCTTTATTTCCACATATTCTCTGAGACCATCTTCCCCTAGCTCTCTTCCATTTCCAGATTCCTTAAAGCCTCCAAAAGGAGTGTGGCATGTTACAATGTTGTAGGTATTGACCCAAACTGTTCCAGCTTGCAGGGCTTGGGTCAAATACATAGCCTTGTCTAGGTCCCTGGTAAAGACTGCCGCTGCTAACCCATACTTGGTATTGTTGGCTCTCTCGATAACCTCACTGATCTTTTTGAATCTGAACACTGGCTGTACGGGCCCAAAGATCTCCTCCTTGGCAATCCTCATATTGTCTTGTACATTGCCAAAGACAGTGGGCTTGATGAAGAAGCCCTTCTCTCCAAAGCGTTCTCCCCCACACATCAATTTAGCACCTTCTTTCTGGCCTATTTGGATGTAACTCAGGATCTTTTCAAACTGTTCCTTGTCTACCTGGGCTCCTTGCTGTGTGTCAAGCTCAAAGGGATTCCCAACTTTCCTCTGCTTGGCTTTTTCTACAGTCCTTTCGAGAAATTCATCATAGATCGAGTCTTCCACAAAGGTCCGAGAACCCGCACAACAACACTGACCCATGTTGAAGAAGAGAGCTTCATGGCATTGCTCCACAGCATGACTCATGTCTGCATCTGCCAGGACAATACTGGGGCTCTTCCCACCCAGCTCCAGGGTAACCCTCTTTAGATTAGAGTCTCCTGCTGCCTTCTGGATCAGGTGTCCAACCTCTGTAGAGCCAGTAAAGGCCACTTTATCAATGTCCATGTGCTGGGCCACAGCAGCCCCTGCTGTAGGGCCATAGCCTGTGATGATGTTCACAACTCCAGGAGGAAAGCCAGCTTCTTTGATCAAGGAGGCAAGGTACAAGGCAGAGAGCGGAGTCTGTTCAGCCACCTTCATGACAACAGTATTGCCAGCGGCAAGGGCTGGGGCAAGTTTCCAGCCTTGCATGACCAAGGGGAAATTCCATGGGATAATCTGGCCACACACTCCAATAGGCTCATGCCTTGTGTAGCAGAAGTGCTCTCCATCCATAGGGATAGTCTTCCCATGGCATTTGTCTGCCCAGCCCGCAAAGTACCGATACACTTTAATGACTTCATCAAGGTCCAGGACATAAGATTCTTGGAAAGGCTTGCCATTGTCCAGGGTTTCTAGTGAGGCCAGGTAGATGCGATCTCTCTCTACCAGGTCAGCTAGGCGGTAAAGTAAACGGCCCCTCTCAGAAGCATCCATCCGTCGCCATGGTGACCCCAGCCTAAAGGCCTCCCGGGCAGCTTTCACAGCCAAGTCTACGTCTGCCTTATCCCCTTCAGCCACGTGAGTGATGACCTCTCCTGTTGAAGGATTGACTGTTGGGAATGTCTTCTTGCTGACTGCATCTCTCCACTCATTATTGATGAAGAGTTTATCATAGCGGACATCTGGTTGTAGCACAGGGTTAGGAAGAGATGCAGCTGAGGAGAAGGGCGCAACCCTCCTGGAAAGACTGGACAACCTGGGGGCCAAGAGGCGCAGCATGGTGCTTCTAGAGGAGGAAGAACAAAAGCTGCCTTGAGTCATTGTGCTTAAGGGTACCCCTCTTGACAAAAGACCTATATTTGTAATCTTATTACTAGGAATTCTGATAGTGTTTCATTTATAATGAATTCTACAGGATCTTGCCTTAAAAAAAAGTACTTTGAAAGAAGGAGTTCCTTTCTTGTTATATCAAAGCACAAAATATGTGCTTTGAGTCACTATTTAATGCTATCCTAATTTTGGAAGAATGTGTCCTTTGTCTGATTACTCTTATGACTAAGGGCTTATATTTGTCACATCATGGCTAGCTAGGCAGTGCGGGGGTGGGGGAGGGACACTTTGTCTTTAACCAAGTGAATAGGATTAAACGACTTGTCCAGGGTCACACAGCTTGAAAGTATGGAAGGTCAGATTTGAACTCAGGAACATGAGTCTTACTGACTCCAGGTCCCAAATTCTATCTACTCTGTCACCTAGCTATCCTCAGTGAGTCAATCAGAGAGGTGTAAAAGGATTACCTTGGAGGCATTGAGAACCCAGTTGAAATTATATATGTTTGTAGTGGACCCAATCAGCACATTTCATTATTTTCTATAGCTTTGTTCAGTAGCAAGTGATTAGGAGTGAAGGTAGCAAATGCTGGAAGTAATATAAGACTGAAGCTTGACAGTTCCACCTTGGTGACAAGGTAAAGGTGCAAGGGGCTTAAGAATAGAAATGAACTGATTCAGATGGAGGAGGAGAGTGTAAAGGAGCATAAATGTCTAAAAAGATTAAGTTGCTCAAGGTCACACAACTAATTAGAGTCCCATTCACTCCTAGAAGTCAGATCCTCGGACAGCTTCAGCCATAAGGGATGTATTGACTCTACTCTTTAGACTTTTTGACTTGAAATTTCTTTGAAAAAGTCAGGTTTGCCACATTGGCATTTGGATTATTTGTCCTGAGTTCCACAATCTCTATGGCTATTTAATTTGTCATCTCAATCAATTAAACATCCTTGGAAGCTCCCATGATAGGCTGAGGGTGTTTAGCCTTCTGATAAAAAATAGGCTCTTTCTGGTTTGTAGCATGTGGCTATGGGTGCCGGCAAATCTTTCCCTAACAAGAGAATTTTCTTGGACCAGAAATGTGATAGAGCCATCTCAAACCTGCTCATGAGAGCTGAAAATTATGAAATTTTCAATGTGAGCATTTACACCTTGCAAATTAGCAAATGCTACAAATGCGGACTTGATTTATTGTTTTGTTAATTGTCTAGACTTAAGAAAGTGATGGGTAAATGTTAGTAATATAGATTAAACTTAAAAGTGTGTTGTATGCACAACTTTTTAAAAGAGCTGGTTGTTAAACATTTGCAATCACACTCCTACCCTGGACCCTTTCGATTCCCCTAGAGAACTTAGAGCTATCATGGGCTTAGGAAGGTTTTGAACTATGCTTTCATTGATGCGGGAACCTTCTGGGGGTAAATAGACATAGATCTGCAACTAATCTATGATTATTAGTTTAGAATTGTCTCTGACTCTGCAGGAGTAAGTGATTTGCCCATAGTTACACAGTTTTTGTGTGTCTGATATAGGATTTGAATCCAGGTATTCCTGCCTCCAAGGGCAGCTAGATGGCACAATGGATAGACTACTGAACCTGAAGTCAGAAAGACTCATTTTACTGAGTCCAAATCTGGCCCCAGACACTTACTAGCTGTGTGACCCTGGGTAAGTTATTTAATTAGCCCTGTTTGCCTCAGTTTCCTCATCTGAAAAATGAACTGGAGAAGGAAATGGCAAACCACTCTAGTATCTTTGCAAAGAAAATCCTAAATAGTTCACAAAGACTTGAACATGACTGAAAAATGACTGAACAACAAATCCTCACTGCAAAGCCTGTTCTCTATCTACTAACCTACTCTTTCTCCCAGTAGATATGCTATTATTCTATAATTTAATTTAGTGGACACTATGAAAATTTTTTCTCCTGTGATTATTCATGTTTAAGTTGATTCTTAATTAAATTATTTTGGAAAATAAAGAGAGCGACTGCTTAATAATGAGAATTCCCTAGTGTCTAAGAGTACTATATTTGAGTTTCATTAGGTTTTCAAAATTTCAAGGAGCTTTCACTATGGGGGCAATTTAGTGTAAAGCACTATTTCTTAAATTGTGAGTAGCAAGGGAATTTCCAGGAGCACCAAATTGTGGAACTCAAAATATTTTGCACTGAACTGAGAGTCAAAAGATGAGTGTTCTAGCTCCAGCTCCCCTCTGCATAATTATAAAAAGTTACAACACTAAGAATAACTGTATCTTAGTGTCAAAAAGGGACCCCAGATGTATATCTAGTTTATCTGAACCACAAATTCCCACCACCATGGTCCTAGTCAAAGTTCATCCACCCTCTACTTGAATAACTCCAGTGAAAGGGTGCTATGTCCTGAGCCAATCCCCTTCATTTTAGGATGGACTCTAATTATCAAGTAAATAATTGGGCAGTGGATAGAGTGAGTCCAGGACGCAGAGTAAGGAAGACCTGAGTTTGAATCTGGCTTCAGATGCTTCCTAGCTGTATGACCCTGGGCAAATCTATTTAAGAGGATACAGCACCTATCTCACAAGCTTGTCCTGAGAATCAAATAAGTTAATATATGTTAAAACACATTGAAATTTTTAAAGTGCTCTATAAATGCTAGCTATTATCATCATCATCATCATTATTAGTTTCTCCTTGTTTTGAGTCAAAATCAGCTTCCTTGTTATTGTCTGAATTAAGGTAAAACAAATCTAATCCTTCCATCATGTGACAGCCCTACAAAAACATAAAGACCATTGTCATTTCCTTCCTTTTTTTTTTTTTTTACAGTTGAAACACTTTTGGTTGCTTAATTCTATTTTCCATGTGCCATCATTCTGTCACCATCCTAGCTAATCTCTCTTTGATAGGTTTGAGCTTACTGATATCCATTTTTGCAAAAGAACTGAATAGAGCAGACCAGAACTATTATTTCTTTCAATCTAGACACTATGATTCTTATTAACAAAGGCACCCTGGGACAACAACCCCGTTTACTACTTTTATTCTGTATTTCAAGTCCTCTGCACTAGAGACTTGCCAACTTTTTTCAAAGTGACAACTAAGCTAAGATCAAAGTTATAACCACAACTCGGGGTGGAGAGAGGGTTTCTGCTCTTCCTTTCAGCATTTCTGCACTTGTAGTTTGGGAATGGAGAGGAAGGGTTCAAGTACACTAGCTATTTCCATTCACTGGGGGAAAATTTATGCCTAGATAGTTCCAATTTTTCAAAAACCTAATTAAGTGATAACTCTGACAAAGGAGCTTTTATTAATTATAAGTCAGTTTCATAACTGTTCAAAAGGAGAAGTGTAAGAATCTTCATGTTATCTAGTCCATATCTTTCCCACTCTCAGTTTTACAGATGGGAAAATTGAGGGCCACAGGGACAGAGTAACTTACCCAAGAAGTTATATAGTCAGAATTTTAATATCGATATCCTGACTCCAAATCCTGGGGTGCTTGCACTACACTAAAATGCATAAGGAAATTGGACTAGACCAGGGATTCTTAACCCGGGATCCACAAACTTTTATTTTTAATTTTGATAACTATATTTTAAATATATATATAAAATATATATTAATATATATATTTAATATATATATTTAAATATATAACTCTATCTTCAATAAAGTTGATTTCTCATACAGCTAGGAAGCATCTGAAGCCAGATTCAAACTCAGGTCTTCCTGACTCTGAGTCCTGGACTCACTCTATCCACTGCCCAATTATTTGCTTGATAATTAGAGTCCATCCTAAAATGAAGGGGATTGGCTCAGGACATAGTTATTTTATTTTACGCATTTTAAAAACATTATGCTGAAAAGAGGTCCAGGGGCTTTACTAGACTGTCAGAGGGGATCAGTTAAGAATCCCTTGACTAGATGTTCTTATAAGGTCCCTTCCAGCTTTTAAGAATCTATTACTAAGCCTCTTCCTTGTAGGGGCTTTCAGTAGCTTGGGAAGCTCCAGCTGTCCGGCCTTGGCCGCTGTGTTCCCACAGGGCTAGGTGCAGAGCGCAGCTGCTGCAGCCACTAATCACTCAGGCAGCCAGCCTTCCTGGCGACTGACTGAACTGGGCCCCGAAGACAGAGCCTCAAACTAGCGTCTAGAGAGACTAGTGTCCAGAGACCTAGGGACCGACGGAGCTGGATCCCACCGAAGAAGATGCTCGGTTCCCCTTCTCCCTCGCCCCCCCTTTATCTTGCTGCCAAGCAGAAGACTCAGGCAGATCTTTCCCTAAGAGCAGGGAGTAAACCAAAAAAAATCTATCAATTGCCCCCTCGGCTATTTGAACAATAGCCTAGACATCGTGCCACTACTGACAGACAGACTGGGGAGGCTGCGCTGTGCGAGAGTTTTTACCTTGTGGCTCCTCTTCACTAGCAGCATCCAGGGCTCAGAGGCTCAGCCCCTCCCTGTGCACAGCCCATTTATAGAGGCACCCAATCAAGCACCTTTCATGTCTCCACCCTCTGTCCCCAGTGTTAGCGCTCCGAACCTGGTCCGTCCTCCATCTCCTATCACCTTTTCCCAGCCGCTCCCTTTGTTACTTGGTTAAACGCAGCTGGGAACCTAAACTAAAGAGTAAACAGTCATCGCTCTTTGCTCCCTGCAGAGAATCATGTTCCTGATAAGAGCTGTTGAAGATGGATTTTCGCTTTTGCCATTTTTTGTCTTTTTTTTTTTTATCATCCCATTTTCGACTGATAAGCGCAATTCTTGCATTTGTGTGGTCCGTAATTTGGAAAGAGGCACATTGTTTACGGATGATTCCTTTCGAAAATCCTTATAGTAGACTGCTCATAAATTGTATTTATGTATTTTGCGAAATTAATTCCTCTTAACTTCATTTTGTTGAGTGTTTTCTTAATAACCTCCCCTTCTCCAGCCTCTTACTGCTTTCCCCCTACTGACTCCAAGATAAAACAACAAATTTCTTAAGAAGACATTCAATTTAACGAGTTATTACCACATACCAAGTGAGAGGTGGAATGGCTTAGTGGATAGAAGGCCCGGCTTGGTGGGGTGGGGTTCAGTCTGGCCAACTTGGGTTCAAGTTCTCCCTTTGATAGAGTGTAACTGAATGACCTTGGACAAGTCACCGAACTTCTAAGGGCCTCTGTTTCTTCACTGATGAAGCAGTGGGACTTGATAATAATAGCTTTTACGGAGCATTTTGAAGGTTTGCAAAGCACTTTACTTACAACAACTCTGTGAGGTAGGTGCTGCTATCCTTTTACAGATGACAAAACGGAGGCAGTTTAGATATGTATAAACAGCTAACAAATGTGTGACTTGGGTTTTGACCCCAGGTTTTTCTGACTCCGGTCCAGCACACTGTGTCACCTAGCTGGCCCTAGGTCTTGAGGCTTATATTCCTTGAGTGACCTTGGGCAAGTTTCTTAACCATTCTCTCTGATACTTTCCCTTTTAAGTTTCTGATACTTAATCCTTCCCTGCTTCAGTTTCTTTATCTGTAAAAGGAAGGGATGAATGGAATAGATGGTTTCCAACAGCCCTTTATAACTCCACCATTCCATAATTTCTCACTTGCATCTGATTTCTCAGTCCCAGCATTTCATCTTCCTCCACCTGATCTGTGAACTAGAACTTTTTTTTTCCTCTCTGAACTGGAGAGTCCCTCCAGATTCTCTCTGATGTTTTCTGTCAAATGTTAATTTGAAGAAACTAAGAGAAAGGTCAGTTTAAGTGAAAGAAACAACTTATGAAACGTTTGAAAAGAAAAAAGACCCATACATTTGAAGGCAGCAGGTGCCCTAAGAGCAAAAGGCTAAGCTATTGTTGCTAAGCTGTTCTTCTGTGTAGCCTTGGCTTTCTTTTCTCTCTCTCTTCCTTCACAGAGAGTGACTTTCTTTCTAATTCAGACTATTTCAAAAATGGCATCTCTTAAGTGAAAAACTCACAGCCTATTTGAACTAGCTTGTGATTTATTTCGAGAAGTATCTGAATTCCATTTTCATGTGGCAGGTTTATACCATCTGATAACCAACAGTTCCTAGCTCTTATATCAGCTGTTGTTATGAAATCATTTTTCAGTCACCCACTCTCCATGACCCCATTTGGAATTTTCTTGGCAGAGATACTGGAATAATTTGCCATTTCCTTTTCTAGCTCATTTTACCAATGAGGAATGGAGGCAACCAGGTTCAAGTGACTTGCCCACCATACAACTAGTAAGGGTCTGAGGTCAGATTTGAACTCAGGAAGATGAGTCTTCCTGACCCCAGGCCCAGCACTCTATTCACCGTGCCACCTAACTGCTCCTTATATCAGCTACTGCTGACCAAATCTTTCAGTTCCTTATAATAAGGACTGTACTTTCCCCTTTCTTCCTATTTTTAAGCTTTAAATAAAACATAAGCATAGCTTTGTATTTCTGTAGGTCGACAAGGTCCATGTTAAGTAAAAGAAATCTAATTTGAAATCAATAGATATGGAGACTTCCACATCCAGCTCACAGGAAGAGGAAAAAGTACCTGGCTCTTCCCATCCATTTGGGTTGACTCGCTGCACTCCAGGGCTGTAGATCCCTGGTGCTATGATTCTGTTTCTCTGTGGTATCACAGCACAGTGATAATCTAGATTTTATTATACTCTACCATAATTTCTCTCTCAGCAGCTGCTCTTTGCCATCTTGGCTCTCAGATCTCTTCCTCCTGTTCACTCAAATCTTCTCTTTCTACTTGAAAATTAAAGCCACTCCCTCTCCATATATTTCTCCACCCTAAGGAGGGTTACATTTCTCCCTGGGGCCAGAAAATTTATCAGTCCCTTGTGAAATCAGAGGTGGCATGGTAGACATCGACAAACATACGGCACAAGCAGCAAAACAAACATCCACACATTAAAAAATGATGATTATCCTACTATCTTAAGTAATCGTCTCAGGATGCATCCTAAGAAAAGATGCATGAAAGCAATGAGACGTAGCACAGTGCAAAGCATCACCTGACAGGATTGTTTCAGTGACTGCATCTCTAACGTATATGTTGTCCATGTTTAAATGCATATATGACACTATTACATGGATATCTATAAACCACCAGCAAAGAAGTATAACAGTAAAATGGTGTGGACTAGCAACGTGATATCAATGAGCAGATGAAATAAAGAACATGATTAAGCATTAGCATATGTGCATATAAACAGTAATATAACGCATAACAGCCAAATGTAGCTACAAGGCTTGCATGATGGTATAGCTAAGCAAGCACACATAAATAGCACATACCAGCAGAATTCAGGGCATACAATAGTTAATCCGTACATTACTAGACATGTACAATTACTTATGAAGCACACATTACATGAGTAAGCCTTATCACCATCTCCTGGCTACATATTCTATACCATATTTCTAAGAGTCTCAAAGGCTCAAGTCCTTGGCAGGAAAGGTACTACTTTGGGGGTCAGTCTTACTATGTTCCAGGTACTGTCCTAAGTGCTTTAGAATTATTATCTCATTTGATTTTCACAACAACCCTGGGAGGTAGGCGCTATTATATTACCCCCATTTTACAGATGAGGAAACTGTGGTTAAGTGACTATTCCAGTATCCTGCAGCTTAATGCAGCTTAATCAAATCCAGTGGCTGGATTTGATCTCAGTCCTTCCTGATTCCAGTCCCAGTGCTCTGCCCACTGAGCCAGCTAGCTACCCTATATTAGAATTAGACCCAGAAAACTTTTATGTTAGAGTACTCGGTGTCTTCTTTACTGAAAGCGTCACTTTCTGAAATAGTCTCTTCTTCAGAGAGATTTTGTTTAAATAATGGGCAGTATCTTTTATTTAGAGTTCATTGAGGTAAATATCTTTTATTTGTCACTAGTTGTTGTATTCTTTAACGACCCTAATTTTTTTCCTTGAAGCAGTCCCTTATTTAAAGCCATTGTTAATTATTTTAAGGCAACTGGAGGACTACCAAGGAAATAAGGGCAAAACTCACAGAATGCAAGGTTAGCAAAGGCCATGGAACTATAGGGTCTTGACCCTTTGATGCCTGTTCTTTTCAAACAAAATCAGTTGACTTTCCCAGACCACTATCAGCTAAAGGCTGATTGCTTCATAGCTGTCATCAATGGGCAGGAAGATTATTTATCTTAACACATTAAAAAAAAATTTAAGCCATTCCACCATTAAAAAAAGAGGAAAGCATCAATGATTTGCTAAGAAAAATATACAACCCATTGTTAGTTGTTGAGTGTTGTTGGACTTAGTATGAGAATAATGATGTGGCAGAGCTGGGAAGACCTGGGCTAACACCTTGCCTCATGCCTTTTGGAACCCCGTACAAATCGCTTAATTGCTCATCCTCTAGATCATTCTTTAAGACTAAGTTTCAGAGAAAGTGCCATTCTGCATTGGTAGAAGGGGTTTCCATATCTAAGAGTTCCAGATGACAATGAGATTACAGATCTAGCATTTATTCTAAAGGGGTCATTGGTTGTTCAGATTAGGTTTCACTTTTGCTTGCCTTTCCCACCTTGATTAGTTCATCCTCAGCTTTTCAAGGTCAGAAATTTAACTTAGCACTTCACACAAAAAGGTCTGAAACAAGGTTTTTTTATTTCTTTTTTTGTATCAACTTGTGTCCTCCCAACTTTCACTTAGCCTATGGAGCCAATTAATTGCCAGATCTTGTCATTTAATTTCTACCTCCATATTTCTTTTATACATCATCTTCACTCACACAGTTACTGCTCTAGATCAGTGCCTCATCAGTACCATAGGAAGAAAATGGTCCTAAGTAGCTTCCCACTCAAATTCATATTCCACCCAGTGACCAAAAGGATTTCCCTAAAGTACAGGTCCGACCATGTCAATCAATAACTCTAGTGCCTCTAGGATGAAATATAAGCCATTTGGCACCGAAAACTCTTTGCAGCCTTGTCCCAACCACCCTTTCCAAGCTTTTAACACATTATTCCACTTCGTGCACACTATGGGTTCAGCCATATTGACCTACTTACTTTTACTCATACCTGAAACTCCCAGCTCTCATCTCTATGCCATTGCCCTGGCTATCTCCCCATGATGGGAATGAACTCACTTCCTCATCGGCACCTCTTAAAATCTCTATTTTCTTCCAAGTCTCATCAAGTGTCATTTATATATGAAGTCCTTCCTGATGTCCCCAGCTGTAGTATCTTTCTTTCAAAATTGTCATAAACACATATGTAATGGGGCTTTGTTGCACATGCCCACATCGCCTAAGACTGTGGGGAGATAACAAGAGTCCACTTCTTCTGGGAGTAAACATACTGTGTCGCCTACCACACAGCTGGGAGAAGCCTCTTTGTCTAGTCTGTATAGCTGGAATAGGCTGTTTCTTTAACATTACCAGATAGGAACTCTCTCTACTACTTCGCTCTTTCTCCCTCCTTCTCTCTCTCTCTCTCTCTTTCTCTCTGTCTCTCTGTCTCTCTGTCTTTCTCTGTCTCTTTGTCTCTCCGTCTGTCTCTGTCTCTCTTTCTGTCTCTGTCTCTTTCTGTCTCTGTCTCTGTCTGTCTGTCTGTCTCTCTCCCCCTCCCTCCCTCCCTCCCCCGCCCCAACTTCTCCCCTTCTTTGTCTTGTTCACTCATAGTATGCATACTATGGACTAGCTCAGTGGCCTATGAGAAAGGGGCTTGAGGTTTTGGTCTCTTTTGTTGGTCCTATTCAGCTGGAGGCTTAGGTAGTAGAGTCCCTGAACCCTGGAGAAAGTGAAGCCAGAATTCCAGGCCAGATGTTGCTAGGAGGGAATGAAGGTCTAGGGGAACTTTGGACTTGGTGAGGCTTTTTTTCTATACAGAAACTGAGTTAAGCTATGAATCTAATCTCCCTGCTCTGCAGAGACTAGGTTGTATAAGAGGGAGTTATGTTTCCTCAGGTATTGGGAGGGGGGGGAACACATATTTGTATGTTTGTTCTCACCATACTTTTGAAATAAATATGTCTTTGTTAAAGCTAATCTGTTAAGTAGTTAAATGGAGCTGGGGTGCAGGGGATCTGTAAAACTGGTGAGGGTTTGAGCCAATGGCAGAGAAACTAGATCCTCCCAAATTCCCTTAAAGGTACTGGAGAACTGTGGGGGAGGAGTGAAATGTCACATCTCTGAGCTTCAGACAGTGAGGGGTGAGGGTCATCACTATTATACATACTTATTATACATATTATACATACATATTATACATACATACATATATACATATATGTGTGTATGTGTATGTGTATATATACATATATTTTGCTTTGTAGAGAGTTTAGCATCTAAATATGACCTAGTGTATTTAGAAGTTGGTGTGTAAATTACTTTATATGAAACACAACTTTGGCTGAGGCAAAACACACCATGAATGCCTGCCTTACACACCCTGGAGGAAAAATTTTTTTGAAAAAAAAGCCACCACACCAGATTATAAAAATGATCCCCGGTATATATTTTCTGTTCCAGATGTCCAAGTGAAGGAGTTATGGAGGCCTCCATGCTGAGAGATACGGTAAGAAGGTGAGGTGGGAGGGAGGTTGCAGAAGGGGAGAATAGGAAAGGAATTATACCTGACCAATCCCTAACCTACAACCTATATACATACAAGTGTATGTCCATGTATATATAGATATCCACATGGATAATCTACCTCTATCTATCAGCTAAGTGGCACAGTGAATAGAGCTCTAGACCTGAAGTCAGGAAGACTCATCTTCTTGAATTCAAATAGGGCCTTAGACATTTACTAACTATGTGACCCTGGGCAAGTCACTTAAGCCTGCTTGCCTCAGTTTCCTCATTTGTAAAATGAACTGGAAAAGGAATCTCCATTATTTTGCCAATAAAACCCCAAATGAGGTCACAAAGGGTCAGGCATGACTGAAATGGCTCTATAACAACACACATATGTACATACCCACACATATGCATGTATACATGTGTGTGTACGTGTATATGTTATCTTCTCTAGCTAGGTTGTAAGCTTCTCAAGGGGAGGAGCTATTTTATTTTTGTGTTTGTATGTCCAGCACCTAGTACAGTCCCTGGTAATAGTAAGTGCTTAATAAATGTTTATTTAATGAAACACCTTTTCCCAATGAGGTTTTGGCCTTCAAAGTTTCCTGGGACACCGAGCAGTCAGATAACTTGACCATAGCTTGCTCATTTGTGCCGAAGACAGAATCTGAACCCAGATTTTTCTTACTCCAAGGTTGACCCTCTATCCACTATATCTTGCTGCCTTTTGACCTTCTAATTGCTGATGTTGAATGTGGTTATGAACAAAACATCTCAAAAATAGACTGCATGCTCCCTCTAAGGATTGACTATGCCCAGTTTGGTAAGTAACAAAAAGTCTCCATTTGCTTTCAAGTGGGTTATAGTACCATAGCATGTTATCTCAAGTAACTGTCAAGGATTCTGAGAGATAGGTTGATAATACCAATAGAACTGAAGGTGAAAGTTCTAGGAAAACCCTAGAATTTACATTTTTTTAAGGCAACAAAGTAGATTTCCATTGATTGGGGAAAGGCAAAACAAACTGTGATACATGAATGTAATGGAATATTACTGTGCTCTGAGTGGACAAGTATGATGAATACAGAGAAGCATGTAAAATGCTGTAAAATGAAATAAGCAGAGCCAGGAAAGCAATATACACAATGACTACAACAATGCAAATGGAAAGAACAGGAATCATAAGACAATCTAAAATAAATGAGTCTGGCCCCAAAGAAGAGATATGAGAAGACAATTCCCTCTACTTTTATGAAGAAGTAGTGGTGGTGGAGGTGGGGGGGGGTGGGGGAATCACAGGTGTGGAACATTGCATATGGCAGATTTTTTTCAACATACTGATTAACTTTTTAAATTTTTTCTCTTCTTTTTCGTTCTTTCTCTCTCTCTCTTTCTCTCCTTCTCTCTCCCTCTCTCTTTCTCCCCTCTATCACTTTCTCCCTCTCTGTCTCTTAAGTCTTTGTTATAAAGGATGGCTCTCTGAGAGGGAGAGAACAGGGAAATATGAGGAAATTTTAGGCAACATAAAAACAAAAAAAGTACTGTTAAAAACTTATTTAGGAAAATAAATTGGGAGCAGCCATATGGCACAGTGAATAGAGCCCAGACCCTGGAGTCAGAAGGACCTGAGTTCAAATTCCTCAGACACTTAACACTTACTAGCTCTATGTTCTTGGCCAAGTCATTTAACCCCAATTGCCCTGCCTTCTCCCCTCCAAAAAGGAAAAAAGAAAAAGAAATGGACACATTGAATGATAGTGATGAAAGCAGATGTTGAGTATTGACTGAGGACACATTGAGTTTCTCTATAAGAAAATCTGTCACTTTTAATTTGTTCTTCTGAGAGCAATTCATTGGAATATCCCAGCAATGATAATACTTTATGATTAACAAAGTATTGTATGTAATATTAACAATGAATGTTTCCATTGCCCTTCAAGGTTTGCAAAGCCCTTTACATGATAATGGCTAATACTCATGTGAGGCTTTTTGGTTTGCAAAGTGTTTTTCACATATTCTTTTATAACACCCTGGTGAGGTAAGTAGTCCAAGTTATTATGATCACACCCATTTTACAAGGGTCAAAACTGAGGTGCATAGAAAGAAAACAACTTGCTTACAATCACTCAGCTAGGAAGTGATTTGCTATTTACTACCCATGGGACTACAGACAAGTCACTAAACCTCTTTGGACTTCAGTACTTCATCTTCAATATGAGGCAGCTGCAATATGAAGCACTAAGATGATCCCCAGGTCCCTTCTGGTTCTCAATGATTCTATTTTATATTAGAGGTGATAGGAAGCCATTGAGGGCTCTTGAACTAAAAAATGGCATTGTGGGATGTGCATTTTAGGAAGATTATTTCAGAAACTGTGTCAGTTGGATTAAAGATGGTAGAGATTAGAATTGGGAAAATGAGTTAAGTTAGGACATTCTAGCGGTAGTCCAGGTAAAAGGATGTGAATATGAGAAATGATGTAAATGATGTGATGTTAATATGAGAAATGCTTTGAAGATTGTATTGATAAGAGTTGTCCAGTGATGGATATTGGATATGGGGGTCAAAGAGAGAATGTAGTTGAGGGTGACCCCAAGGTTTCCAAGGTACCTGGTCAAAGGGACAATACTGCTCTCAACGGGGGGAAATTCAAAGGACGGGAAGGGATGGGGGAAAGCTGTGGTTTTCTGTTTGAGGAATGTAGAGTTTGGGATGTCTATGAAAAATCCATTTGGAGATACTAGCAGGCATTTGGAGTTGAAGGGCTGGATTTGTGAATTATTTGCATAGAGGTAGTAATCTGATCCCACTGGAGATGATGAAATCATCAGAGAAATCCTTGTAATTCAGAGAAACATCAAAATTAGATAAAACTCCATTAAAAAGAGAATGGTGGAACTTAGCTGAGATTCTCAGAAGAAGCCATGTGTCAAGATACTAAGTCTTTCCTTGAGGATTGTTGTGTTTGTCCTTCATTTTCAGAGAGGACCATGGCATCAGGGAAATGATGACATGACTTGCAGTTGACTTAGATTTGAGTGAGGGAGGGCTGTGCAAAGGTCACCAGCCTCACTTTCTCCTCCAGAGCCATCTGGGTCCAGCGACCAGATATTCATCAGGACAATTGGAGATGGCCCAGGACGCAAAGGAGACCCTGGCCCTTTTAGGCTAAGGCCTTTTCCAGTACCTAGTGTGACATAACTCCAATTGAGTGAATAGGCCTCTTTAAGAAGTGAGTCAAGGGATGGCCCCTTTAATTAGAAAAGAAAAAAAAATCATGCTGGGAGGGGAAGATCCTTAGGGTTGCTGTTCCAATGAGAAAGTTACCATTGACATTCACTCTAAGCCTGGAGGGCCCAAAATATTGAGGATAAGGCCTTCAAGAAGAGCCTGAGAGATTATTTTCTCCAGCCTTCATGCAGTTATCAGGACTTCCAAGAAATGATGATACTCCATTTTTTCCTTCCAGAGGTATAGATGTAATAATTTTGCTTAGTTACCAATTCTGAATTATTATTCTTCCTTATGCACAAATGAAAGGAAATCTTTTGAGCTTGTCCCTTCTCACAATGCATTATGTTTGGTCCCCTTCTCAAATTCACCTGGTCAGTATGCCTGGTGAAATCTTTGAATATTAAACATAATTTTTAATTTTGTTTAAAAATTAAATAATGAATTGATAATAATGAATTAATTATTAATTAAATATAAGTAAGAATAATTAAAAATAATGTTTAGGATACATCTTGTGTTCAAGGGAAGATTCTGGTTTTCTGTTGAATTCTGTTATGTTTCTTATTCATATTCATGAAGAATCTGGTCAATCAGCTAACTCCAGGAGCAGTGGAGTATAGAAGGAAGTCTACCTAGGTAGGAGCTAGAATACATCAACCCAAATTCTGACTCAATCTCTTACTGCTATTTCTTTTTTTTTTCATTGATTTGTTCACTTACTTTTAGTTTACAAGATTCAGTTCCACAATCCCTCGAGTTTCAGATTTTCTCCCCTCTCTTCCCCTCCCCCCCATGGTGGCGTGCAAACGTGTATAGGATCTGCAAATACTTTCACACTGTACTATAGTCTGGTTGTATAGAAGGGTTGTAACCAATGAGTGACCAATGGGAAAAAAAGAAACAAAACCAAACATGAGAAAGAACAATAGATAGCATGTATTGCTTCAGTCTCCATTTAAACTCTGGTCTTTCTAGATCTTTCTCTGAATGTAGATATCTGCTTCTATACTGAGACTTGTAGAGTTGTCTTATAGCTGTGCGTTGCTGAGAAGAGTCCAGTTTATCAAGGTTGGTCATCACACATATGATGTGTCTGTGATTGTGGACAAATTTTTCTTGGTTCTGCTCTTCTCACTTAGCATCAATTTGTAACTTATTGCTATTTCTTAGGATGTCATCTAACCTCCATTTCCTCAGATAGAAAAATGAAGATACAACTACCACTAGCATGAATTTATATAGTACTCAAAGGTTTACAAATCATTTTAGAAATATTATTTCAGTTTATCCTTATAACTCTGGAAGAGACATGCTTTTATTATCCTAATTTTAGAGATGAGGAAACTGAGGCAGAAATAGGATACATGACTTGCCCAGGGTCATACGGCCAGTAACTATCTAGAGAAAGATTTGAACTGAGTTCTTTTTGACTCCAGGTCCTATGCTCTCTTCAAGGAGCCATCTAGCTTCTTAATACCTGCTGTTTATTGCAGGATTGCTGTGAGGATTAAATGAGAGAACGAATATGAAGCTAGGTGGCACAGTGGATAGAGCACTGGGCCTGGGGTCAGGAAGACTCTTCTTCCTGAGTTCAAATCTGGCCCTAGACATGTATTAGCTGTATGACTCTGGACAAGTCACTTGACCCTGTTTGCCTCACTTTTCTCATCTGTAAAATAAGATGGAGAAGGAAATGGAAAACCGGTTCCTTTGCCAAGAAAAACCCAAAGGGGGTAATGAAGAGTCAGATGTGACTCAACAACAACAAATTATTTCTATCATTGCATTTGAGTGCTGTAGAAAACCTTAAGGTAGATGCTATGATGCCTAATTTACAGATGAGGAAACAGAGGCTCTGAAATGTTGAGTGATCTGACCATGGCCACACAACCACATGTCTAAGATAGGATTTTTACCTAGGTCTTTGTGACATAAAATTCCAGGTCTCTGTTCACCCTGTCATGGTATTCACTTGATGATTGAACTTACACAGAGACTAAGATAGGGTAGACCCAAATACAAGTGGAAGATACAAAGGAAAGATACCATCGGGGCTGTACACACTACACAGCTTGTGAACCAATGATGAGGAGGCTTAATGTGCATTATAGAAACTAGTGTGATTATTGCTTCCTTTAAAAATTTTCCTATTCTAGTCTTTTTCTTTTTGAGCGGCATTCTATATGCTTTTACACTTTCAAACCACTCCCTTCTCCTTCCCGAGTTATGATTCAATTATATTTTTCAAGCTAAAGACCCAAAAGGGGGAGAGGGTGGGAAAGCAATTCTACATGAGATTGAGGTAATCTCAGATTAATTTTTAACAAGGGTTTAACTTTATTCTGGGCAGAAAGATCTTTTTGATAAATGTAATTACATGCAATAGACTATTTGAAAAAACGGTTCTTTTATGATCAAATTATCATAATAAATGAACATTTACTGATTAACATTTACTAGATTTATGGAGTCTGTCCTTTTGTAGCAAGAGTAGATCCTCTATTTATAAGTCTCTCTTCTGTTAGCCTGTGACTATTATGTTTCAAATTCCCATCATTTAGAGCATGATTTGAGGTGGAAATAATCTTATAGATAAAGTTTTAATGATAATTTAACTTTGATGACAGGTTAAAGATATCTTTTTGATTAATTAATTTGTTCCTGAAATTGGAAAGATTTTTGAATGTCAGAATTTGTAGCTAGAATCAGAGGTTCTTAACTGAGCAGTTGCTTTGCGAATATTTTGGTAACCCTATTTCTATATGGTTAGTTTCCTTTGCAATGCAGAGTTTTTTGTTTTATGCATTTAAACCATTATTCTGAGAAGGGAGCTGTTGCTTGACCAGATTGTCAAAGGGGTCTGTGACAAAAAAGAGAAGGGCTAAGAATTGCTGTTGTACAAAGAAGGTAAAACTGATTTTACAAGAATTTTCTCTTAAGCAAACTTAATTGTTAAGGGACTTAATTGTCTGGATGGTGGCATATGGAAAGGGCCATAGCTCTTTGTGGAACTGGATCAGCAGTTCTTAACATAGGGTCTCTGGACTTAAAATATATATATATTTTGTATGTATGTGTATGTATATATGTATGTATATATGTATATATACGTATATGTATATACATATATGTATATGTATATATGTATGTATATATGTATATATACATACCTATATATGTACATGCACATAGACACACATACACACAAACATACACATATATACATACGACTATTTCAATATCATTGGTTTTCTTAGTAATCCTGTGTATTTTATTATATGCATTTAAATTATTCTGAGAAGGGTCCCATTAGGCTTCACCATTCTTGCAAAGGGATCTGTGTGACAAACGGGATGAAGAATCCTTGTTCTAGAGCATTGATTTAGAAAGGAAGGAACCTTGGAGACCATTTAGTCTAACCCCCTCATTTTACAAAATAGGATACTGAGGCTCAGGGATGGTAACTGACTTGCCCAAGGTCATATTGGTAATATATATCAGGTGGGATTTGAACTCAGATCTCTGGCTTTTTTTTCACTAATTCAGGATGAGTTGAAAAACAAATTCAGTTCAAGCATGGGGACAAATTCATGGAGAGGGAGAGTTAGAACAAGCAGTCACTGACAAAAGTTAAGGGCTGACAAGAAACATACTCAAGGTGCCAAAAATCATATTTATATTTAAGTATTAATTCTAATTTTTATCATGTTTTTGAGTAGAGTGATCAGTGATGCTGGTTAGTGATTTTTCTTAGTTTTTTTCAATAATGGATTTTTTAAAAAGTAGGCTGAATGTAATAATTTCCTTCAGTGAAGATTATCTCTCTATCACCAACCTTGGTGTTCCCCCTATGAAACAGTAGCTTAAGCACCACTAATTGTAGCTCTTTTTTTGCTTTTTGGAGGGGGAAGGCAGGACAATTGGGGTAAAGTGACATGCCCAGGGTCACATTGGCTAGTAAGGCCAGATTTGAACTCAGGTCCCCCTGACTCCAGGGCTGGTGTTCTATTTACTGTGCCACCTAGCTGCCCTCCCTCCCCTTTTTTTAAACTTGAGCTTACAGGGGTGCAGAATCATTATCTCCCACTTTCAGTCTTTGCATGGAGAAGCCGGAGAACTAGGAGTAAGAGGAAATGGCATCTGCTTGGATCTACTGACCTAACTGGGAACTAGACCAGTTCTGATGGATGGAAGTCATTGCCTATTAACAAAATAAACTATTAGGACTTTTGATCCCCCTGGCTCCTGAAGCACTGGACACAGTGAAGAGACTTTTGATTGGACACATAAAGATAAACAGAATCGAAAAACATTGTATTCAAACCAGGGGATGAAGCTAGAATTAAATTAAACAGGGAGTAAAAAAATTTAAATATTAAACAATGATTGAAATGTACCTAATGGATATGACATATGGACAACTACTGTCTTGCAGGTTATAATGGTAGCACTGAATGCCAAATGCTTAATGGGAGGTAGTCCTGATTCCATTCATAAAGCTGACTGGGTCAAAATCAGACTGCTCAGTTAGCTTTTACAAAAGACCTTGCCTGTATATGTCTCCAGAAAAGGAGCAGGCTTTATTTTGTGACAGTGGAAGGAATCTCTTTCAAGTACATATGATAGTTCTTTATTGCATGCTCTTCACAGAGCTGGTTTCAAAGGACTGGTTTCAGTGCTTGGTTCTAAGACCTTATGTCCATACCTAGTTTGTATTCTCAACATTTTGTATCATTATTAATCTACAAGGTTTGTGTTTGTTGACATTTTGTAATGTTGTTGATCTCTGTCTCTCTGTCTCTGCCTCTCTGCTATCTGTCTTTGCTTCTTCTCTGTCCTATCTCTGTCTTTCTGTCTCTCTCCTCTCTCTGCTTTTGCCTTTATCTCTTTTTCTATATTTGTTTCTGTCTCTCACCTCTCTGTCTCTTTGTCTTTATCTGTGTCTCTGTCTGTCTGTCTGTCTCTGTCACTGTCTTTATCTCTGTCTCTGTCTCGTCTCTCCTCTCTTTGTCTCTCTCTCCAGACCTGGCAAAGGGGAGCTCTCATGAAGAATTTCCTCTACCAATTCAGATCAACACCTTCTTTGCAACTTATAGTGTGAAGGAGCTGCTTTGGTCACTAACAGGTTAAAAGTCACATGTGTGTCTCAAATTAGATCTTTCTAACTCCTGTGCATATTTATATACCTACGTGCCACAGAGCATAAAGAGCTCATTCTAGAGTCAGGAAGACTTGAATTTGAATCCTGCCTTGGGTGCCTATTAGCTGTGTGATCCTGGGCAAGTCATTTCCCTTCCTCTGTTCTTCAGTTCCCTCATATGTAAAATCAGAGGGTTGGGTACAATGATCTCTAAGATATTTTCCAGCTCTCTAAATCTTAGATCCTACATATTTAAGTTTGAAAATAAAAATACCTTAGTAAGAAGCTAAGCAAAAGTGTTAATGAGCATTACCACATGGTATAGCAGACTGAAATCTAACCTCTGTCAGGATGATTTGTTGTTGGTATTCAGTCATTTCAGTAGTGTCTGACTCTTTGTGACCTTATTTAGGGTTTTCTTGGTTAGGACACTGGAGGGGTTTGCCATTTCCTCCTCCAGGTCATTTTACAGATGAGGAAACAGACAAACAGGTTTAAGTGACTTGCCCAAGGTCACACAGCTAGTAAGAGTCTAAGACTGGATCTGAATTCAAGTTCTCTTGACTCCAGGGCAAATGCTCTTTCCACTGTGCCACCTAGTTGCCCCCAGGATGATCTGGGTCAAGTCCTATTTCTGATACATATTGACTGTGTGTCCTTGGGCCAAACTCTTAACTTCTCAGTATCCCAAGCAACTCACTGCAGAATGGATGAAGATCTTCATTGGTAGAAGATGTTGCAACATCTTCAGGAACTCCCTGCCCTGATGCAATCACAGGAATAGATAAATCCATCCTCAAATTCAGTGTCAGGATAATTCCTGGTGAGGAAACTCCCTCTATCCATTCATACAGACAACTACTGCCTTGCAAGTTATAAAGGTAGCACTAAATGCCAAATGCTTAATGTGAGGTAGACCTGATCCCATTCATAAAACTGACTGGGTCAACATCAGACTTCTCAGTTAGCTTTTACAAAGGACCTTGCCTTTATATGTCTCCAGAAAAGTAGCAGGCTTTATTTTGTGACAGTGGAAGGAATCCCTTTCAAGTACATTTGGCAGTTCTTTATTACGTGGTCTTCATAGGGCTAGTTTCAAAGGACTGGTTTCAGTGCTTGGTTTCTAAATGATATAAACGAACAAATCTGTTGAGTAGTAAGTTAAAAAAAAATTTAAATGTCAGAGACATTCCTAGAGGCATTAGGTGACTTGTTCCAAGTTATATGAAGGCTATGGCCAAGCCTACATACAGTTATTCCTTCCATATCACAACTTTCCCCATTGCAGGTTTGATATATCATGGGTCAGCATACAAAATTAAATGAGAATTTTGGGGGAGTTTTGTGGAAGCCACAGACAACATGCAAAGGCTAGTATTTTTACTTAACATTGTACATCTAGCTTATGATCAAATACTTAACGTAAAATTTACAATGAAGTTTAAACACCTCATAAAAGAAAAAAATTCAAATTTTTTCTCTAATATGAAGGGAGGGCCAACATTTTTTATGTGGATTTTCCAGACTGTGGGAGAACCATGCCCCTAGCTCCCTTGATGTGGGAGAGATAACTATATATTACAAGGGAGAGCAGGCCCTGGTGATCATAAAATTTGAGGGGGAAAGTTTGTTGCCTTTGGAACAGATAGAATTTCAAGTCTCCTGGGAAACAGAGACTTCTACTGACCAGCAGGCTTTGCCATACGGGTAACTGGGGAACAACAGTTTCTTTGTTTAAGCATATCAAAAGGCTTCATGCCAGTGAGATAGTGCCTGGCACTGCCAACTAGACATAAAATTATCCAGTGAAAGGAGGGGAGGTGGTGGGGAATGGTGTTGGGATGGTCTGATCCTCCTTAAGCTCACTGAGTTGCCCCATCCACTGCTAGGGTGATAGAGAAACAAGGGAGGTTGAGACTACCATAATTATCAGCTCATAATAGATTAATCACAGGTTTTGATTAAGTACTTAACTCCTGTTAGGCACTGTGCTAAGAGTTTGGAATGCAAGTACAAAGAGGGAAGCAATCTCTATTCACCAAGACTTTACATTCTAATGGAAGATAACAATGACAACAGTAAGTAATACCTACGTAGTACCTACTGTGCGCCAGGCACTGGGCTGAGAGGCTTATAAACATCATCTCATTGGATTCTTATTCCAACCCTGGGAGATAAGTGCTGTTATTACCCTCATTTTGCAGATGAGGAAGGAGAGGGAAATGAAGATTAAGTGGCTTGCCCAGGGACCTGCAAGCACATGTTCAGTCTCACTCTTTGTGACCCCATTTGGAGTTTTCTCAGCAAAGATACTGGAGTGGTTTGTTATGTCCTTCCTTCTCCAGTTCATTTTATAGATGGGGAAACTGAAGCAACAGGGTTACATGACTTGCCCAGGGTCACACAGCTAGTAAGTGTCTGAATCTGAATTTGAACTCAGATCTTCCTGACATTAGGTCCAGCATTCTATCTACTGTACCATAGCTACCTAACATATTTCATATATGTATATATATACATATATATTTATATAATATGTATATATGTATATGTATATATATAAATATATACATATATACATATTTATTTATATATAGCATATAGAGTTAATAAATAAGTTGTATCCTTGATCATATCCTTACAAGCTACTTAAATCCTTTTCACGCTCCTCGCTTGTGTCAGATCTTTCATTTATTGTCACTCCAACACCCAAATGTAGCAATGTTGCCAGAAACTTCCTATGACAGAGTCAGAGGCAGAACCTGAACTCAGATCTTTCTGATGCTGAGGTCAGGCCTCTATTAATTATCCTACAGAGTACATTGGTTAATGCTTATTCTTACCTTTTGAATAGAGCATTATATTTTTGTTTTTTAATTGATAACACACCAGGAAGCATGTAATCTCTTTCTATGGGGAAAGAATCTCTGTTTTCTATCGAAGGTCTGGTAGGTTAGACCATCAGGCCCTGATGAACCTCAACTTCTACTATGACAAAAACATTACAGGACTGAATTCTGTAGTATCATGGACTGACTTATCTTTTTTTTTTTTTTTTTTTGTTTAGGCAATCTGGGTTAAATGACTTGTTCAGATCACACCTACAGTAAGTATCTAAGACAGGATTTCAACTCAGGCCCTCTTTATTCTAGGGCAGTGGTTCTCAACCTCCTAATGCTGAGACCCTTTAATAGTCATATGTGGGCGTGTCTGCATGTGGGTGGACCTGCCTGGAGTTGGACAGAGGAGGTTCCTAAGACCATGGGAAATATGTGTTTTCCAATGGTCTTAGGTAACTCCTGTGACCCCTGTGAAAGGGTCGCTCGACCCCAAAGGCGTCGCCACCCACAGTTTGAGAACTGCTGCTCTAGGGTCAGTGCTCTATCCACTGCATCATCTAGCTTCCCCCATGAACTAAATTCTTAGGGATAATCATTGTCAAGACTTCAAACAGGGAAGGAAACTTCAAAAGTCATGAATTTTGGTTGTGTGCCATCACTGATCTATCCTGTCTTCCATATGCCCAGGGAAGAAGGGTTCATTCATAGAATTTAACCAGTCTACATGTTACCATAGGCAATTGTGGAGAATTCATAGATTACTAGAGCTGGCTAGGACAGATATACAGAGATGGGAAGTGACTTATCCAAGGTCCCATGGCTACCTAGTCCATTTCTCTCAATATTAGTCCCTACTTGAATTTAGTTCCTTAGCTTCATCTTATCTGCTGTGTTGCCCTTCTTGCTTTATGGTTTGACATTCCTCATGTGTTTTTGAATCAATTTCTTACTACTCCCTTGGCTGAGCACCTATAACAATCCATTCCTAGCATTCCCAATACTTGTTGATGGGTCTTGGGCTTCTTTCTGGTGACCGTCATCCCTTCATGTTCTTGAGCTCCCTGGTAACTACTTTAAAGCCAGAGTCAACACTAGCCCACTTTTGGCATGCAGCATCCAACAAGAAGCTGAAAGTTTGATTCTAAATAAAGCCACCAAGGGGGGCGGAGCCAAGATGGCGACGTAGCAGCAGCAACCTATCGCAGCTCTCACATAGCCACCCCAAAATACCCATGGAATAGGACTCTAAACCAATCCTAGAACTCCAAAAAGCACACAAAGATACTTCCCACTAAAGTCAGCTCAGCTACAAGGAACCATATCAGCTCTGCAACACCAGCCAGGCCTGAAGCTGCTGCTGAGCCCTGGAGGCAGCTGGATGGGAGGAGTGGTGAGTGGATTAGCGGCAGCTAGGAGCAGTGTTGAGAACTAGGTCAGTGGGACTTGCGAAGTTGGGAGAGAAAAGCAGTCTGGCCAAAAGGCCTCCAGAGTGGAAAAGGGAAAGGCAGAGGTTTTGCACCTGCCTCCACGTTGCAGCTTCCCGCCCATGGCCTGCAGACAGCAGGGGGACTAAGCGATTGTTCTGAGGCCAGTGCTCTTGCGTTGAGCGGCCTGGATTCGGATTGCCGTCTTGGGCCTCGGTCTTGGAGTCTTCATTATCCAGTGAGCCAGAAGTAAGTAGGAAGGGTCCCAGCACCTTCCTGAGAGCTATGGCACCCGGGAGGACCCCAGCAATTTGGGACAGAGCTTTCCCTTCTGCAAGCAGAGCCCCATAGAGATTAAAAAAAAATCACGG
>CM053583.1:243426415-243449973 GCA_028627135.1 Pseudochirops cupreus | reverse complement strand
TCCTCAACAAAGGGAGTATTTCTGCTCATACTATACACTTGCAACGTATCTGGAAACTCTATCTGACTTAAGGTCAGAAAGGTCCATATAACTCTGTGTTTAGGGTCTAATTGCCAAATTACATCCACTCAAAATAATTTCTGAAGCTATCCTTTTGCCAACAGGCATCTGTGTCTGATATGTCCATCTCTATGAGATTCTTTTGGTCTTCAATGCAAGTGAATGGAAGTGGGGAAGGCAGAGAGACAAGACCCTCACACTAGAGCTGCTTCCAGATGTTATTCTTCTTGTTAATTTATTTCAGGTTCCTGATATATATAAATGTGTGTATATATATATATATATATATATATATATATATATATATATATATATACATATATATACATACACACACACACATACACACACACCTATATATACACACACATGCATGCGTGTATCTAGACAGGGATTATATAAATATATACATATACAGAAATATATATGTACATAGATATGTATGTATGCATGTCTATAATTATATACACACATACAATCTCTTGTCCTTTTTTACTAACCCACTGATAGACTGATAGATAGCATGTTGGACTTGAGGTCAGGAGCCCTTCAAATCCCATCTCATGCACACGTGTCATTGTGATCAAGTCATGACTTCTGAGAGCTTCAATTTTCTCATTTGTAAAATGGGAATAATAATGTCTGGGGAGTGAAAACTTCTCAGGCAGTTTTGATTGTTAACTTCCCTCTTCCCCCTTCATCGCTGCTGTCAATCAGCAGCAAGCCTTTTTAGGAGCCTTTCGACCTCCAACCTTGCTGGCAACCTTTCTCCCCCTCCCTTGCTTCAAGACTCTTTCTCCTTTCCCTTGCTGTCAATCAGCATTAAGCTCTTAGCACCTCCCCTCTTCACTTTGGTGTTTCCCAAATGAGGATAGGGACATTTGAACTGTATATCCCCTATATCCTTGTTCTTTGTAAATCTGCCTCCCAACCACTGAGGGATAGGGGCAGGCTTCCCTGTTATTTGCCATTGGGGAAGATTTTTGCACTGAGGCTTGAGCTGGCCTCTCAGTGGATGGGAGAAGGGACAGCCAGGAGGAGGGAGGGGGCTTGACTACATTAGGGTATAAATTTTTCTTCTGCCTTTTGTAATGTGTCTCTTGCTCATGACCAGTCATGGGGAAGACCACCCTCTTCTCCTGGGGGAAGAGAATAAAATTCCTGTTCTCATCCTGAGAAATCTCCTTGTTCTTGATTAAGTTTTGGATGGGGTTTTTCTTCCCAAACAGTAATAATAAAACCTCACAGGTTTATTGTGAAGATAGCCTCAATTAACCCAAAATTCCTATAACAAATACAAGCTAAATATCATTTCTCCCTTTTCAAAACATTCCAAGTCATGTCCTAAGGCAAATCCTCTCTGGGAACTTCTGGGTCTTACTAGTCCTACCTGGTGTACCTGGTTTACTGCTAACCAGAGTCCCTGAGTACCCACTTAGTGAAGGAGTGACAGCTCTGAGGAAGGATTTTCTGGGCCTTTGGGATATGTGAACTGGCAGCCAAGTCTTTAGAAAATTCTATAGTATGTTGTGCTTTTTCCTTCCTTCCTTCCTTCCTTCCTTCCTTCCTTCCTTTCCTTTTTTTTCTTTTCCTTCTTTCATTCTTCCTTTTCTTTTTTCTCTCCCTTTTTTCATTCTTTTTCTTCCTTCCTTCCTTTCCTCTTCCCTCTCTTTCTCTTTCTTTCCTTTTCTCTTTTTCTCTCCTTCACTTTCTCCTTCCCTCTGTCTTGTCTCTTTCTCTATTTCTCTGTTTCTCTGTGTCTCTGTAGGTGTCTGTCTGTCTCTCTCTTTTTTTCTCTCTCTTAAAGTTTCAGATTATTACTAATTCTTTTCAGAGCATTGTTTCCTCCTCTAGCTGTGCTAAAAATGTTAATTAAGGAGCACTTCTAATCCCTAAATGCCCCTGAGGGTAATGTCAGTAAAGCAGAACATTAACAGTACATTAATTAGCAATAACAAAGCATGCTTAAGTATATTAACATAATCCACATGAGAAACCATGTGCATTTCCTGTATTCATTGTTATTAAAATAAACTTTCCCCAAACAACTACCTCAATCCAGACTTTGTCTCTAACACAGGTCCTACAGCAAGCAGATGGAGACATTTAATGCAACAAACATTTATTAAGGACCTGCCATTTGACAGACCTTATGCTAGGCATACATAGACAAAATGACACACAAAGTGTCTGCCCTCAAGGACGTTACATTTTATTGGAGGGAAGAATGATCAATGAGGAGAGTAGAAGAAAAAGAAAGAAGTGAAATATTACTATAAGTTTTTTCTCTCTAAGACCTTCTTGCAGAAAACATCTGAGAATCACATGTATTTTTATTAGAACTTTGGCAGGATTCTGCCAATTCCAACCTGAGTACTGGTAGAGCATCCTTCCCAAACCCTTGTCAACAGAGTCAGTTTGATAAGGCATGACAACAGGAAGCATTTAATCCCAAGAGTTAACCACAAAAGGTAACCATAAGAATAAAAAAGCACAGAATATCCACATTCCAGAAAACACATGACCTATAGAAAGTGAATTTAGCTTGTTCTTCTGTCAGTGCCAAATAATTGTTATGTGTGTGCAAAACTGTTATAGGTAGATTTGATGTCCAGCTAAAAGAGAAAGTGAAGGAGATTTTTGACAACTATAATTTGGTTATCAATTAGTGCAACTACAAATATTTACCACCATTTCATCAGTTTAGTTTTGCAAATTCAGGGTAGATTTTTCTTCTTCAATAGAAGTAGTATGGTATACTGAGAAGAAGAGCAAATTAGTTGATAAAGAGCTAGGTTCTAATGTAATTTCTGCCTTTCATTATACCACATTTATTTAGCCCACCCCTGTTGATTGGGGAGCAAGTCACTTAACGCTGTTTTCCTCACTTTCCTCATCTATAAAATGACCTGGAGAAGGAAATAGCACACCATTCCAGTATCTCTGCCAAGAAAACCCCAGATGTGGTCACACAGAGTCTGACATGACTGAATAACAGCAAAGTTTATCGAATGGTTTCCTTTTTAAAAATACATCTATAATTTTTTCAATGAACAAAAATAGATTTTCTCTACCTGTTATCTCCTCCCAATATTGAAAAAAATGAGAAAAAGAACTCTAGCAACAAACATGCAGAGTTGAGCAAAACAAATTCATGCATTGGCTATGTAGAAAAATTATGTATCATTCTGCATCCTCAGCCCATCAGCTCTCTGTTAGGGGGTGAGTTGGTTGGTTCTTGTCCTTCATTCTCAAAGAGGACCAAAATGACATCACTATGCTAGAGTCAAACTTCAATGTGTCCAAATGTGGCTGATCAGAGCAATACAAGTTTGAATGCTGTACCACAGGTTGGACACGAATAGTCCATGTGAACATTTGGGTGGATTTTCTAAATTTGTGTATCCTGTGTTTCCTTTGAGCTGTCTCAATTCTGCTTTGCTCATAGAGCACAGCATCTTCTCTGATGTGGGCATGCCATGCTGAGTGGTCCTGTGCCAGGGTCTCTCCTATCACACAATCCATTCCATTGTTCTTAAGATAGATCTTGAGAGTGTCCTTGTATCACTTCTGACCACTATGTGAATGCTTGCCCTGTGTGAGTTCTCCATAAGATAGTCTTTTTAGCAAGGGTACATTTTGCATTCAAACAAGATGGCCAGCCCATCTGAGTTGCACTCCCTGAAGCAGTTTGAATGCTTAGCAGTTTAGTTCTAATGAGAACCTCAGTGTCTGGTACCTTATCCTGCCAAGTGGTCTTCAGAGTCTTCCTAAGACAATTCAAATGGAAGCATTTCAGTTTTCTGGAATGGAGCTGGTAAATTGTCCAGGTTTCCCATGCATACAACCATGAGGTCAGCACCACCACTCTGCAGATTTTAAGATGCTTCCTCATTGGTACGCTGCAATCATCATTTGTCATTTCATTGATTAGAATTCTTGCATATTTTGTGCACATTTTGTTTCTCTTGTATTTCTCTGGGACACAGACATAGCAGTGGTGTACCACTAGACTGACTGGTATGTATAGCTGAGTAATGGTGGAGGAGCACAGTTCCAAAGTGCTTTACAGAATGGCTCCACCAATTCACAAGTCAATGAACAGTATAATAATGCACTAATTTTCCTGTAGCCCCACCAACATTCATCATTTTTCTTTTTTCTCAGTTTTGTTAATGTAATGGATGGGAGGAGGAACCCCTCCTTTATTAAAGAAGAAGGTTAAATTTAGGTAATTTCTTAATTCAGTCTCTCCTCTAAAATTTGTTATAATATCTGGTCAGATAAGTTACATTTAAAAAATAAAAATATAGCTATTGAGACAGTGACTATTAGCAAATAGCAATCTCAGGTGACTTGGATTCTAGTCTTGGCTTGTATCTCCACTAAGAAACTATATGAACTTAAATAATTCATAGATCATAGATTTTAGAGCTACAAAGAAAAATTGTATTGTCCAACCCTACGATGGTACAGATCAGGAGCCTGAGATCCTTACTCTTTAGAGTAAAGTTTCTCAGATCTTCTGCTTACTACCTTGATGACCTTGAGCAAGTAGCTTAATTAAGCTAAACTTTAATTTTGCAAAATTAGCAGTTGAAATTTATGTTCATATCTTAGAGTTCTAAAGTCCTACTTTCCAGTTCTTAAATTTTATGATTTTAAGCAGATAATAAAGAAAATACATTTTAAAGAAATTCATTTTGTACTTTTCTCACTATTCTTTAACTCTTATTAATCACAGTTTAATCTAAGCCTGGTCTTATTCCCAGACTTCATTACAATTCTCCTTTTTAAATCACCCCATAAACCTATCTTGGAATCAAATCTCTCTCAATCTTCACAGTCCCCACAGATATTTCAGGTAACTGCTGGCTACCTGATTAATTAGAATTTATCTATGACTCCCATAGGCATATCACTAGTGATGGCTTTAAGCCATCTCTGACTTTTATTACCGACTCTATGAAAGAGCTTTTATCCTTTTTTAGAACAAAACATTCCTAAAATAAATGTAAATGGAGTTTTATAAACAAAGATTTAAAGTCGTTTCATCACAGCGGCTCTTAATGAGGAATAAAGTTGAACATTGTTTGTAATCAGTCTTCCTTTAAATAACATTTAAATGGGAAAAAAATGATTCCCCTTTTCTTATTTCATTTTCTGATGTAAATAAAGATGGGTGTATCCATTTGACATGGTTCATCTTTTACTAGTTTAGCAACATATAGCTATATATAGGGCCCAGTGGGGTGTTGTAGCTCTCATTCACTCCTTATACTATTAAGGGACACTCTGGACCAGGTTTAGGGGAGCCTACACACGCACACACACACACACACACATACACATACACACATGCGCGCGCCGTGCGCATGGAATTAGGTAATTTTTCTTTAAATCATTTGACTCTTTATACCCTAATCTTAGATCTAAGAGAAAATAATTAAAGTTTGGGTGTAATTCATGTTTAGGATCTCCCCAAAAGGGAGGGATAAAGAGCTTCTCAATGGCCAACGCAAATCAAGTATAGGGAAGCTATTTATTATATCCACAAAGAAGAAATACTTAATACAAAAGACAAAGACTTGAGCAGCAATAATTTATAACTACTACTTTACTCTCCAAATAATTTGATACTTAAAGGTATCAGAATATAAAGCATTTTTTGAATACTGAAAAAGCATTTCACATTTTACCTCAATTCTGCACTGTCTCCCTTAAGGTTATAAGGTTATAAACCTTAGCCCAAGGGGTTGGGCTTATCGTCCTGTCATTAGTTATTTTCTCCTTTAAGAAGCACTACAGTGGATAGAGGGGGCACATTCTGTAGAATAGCCACTGAGGGACACAGGAACTCTCAACCTCTGAAGCTCACCAGTTTACTTCCACACCTGGAAATGTCCATTTCTAGATCACCATTTGGCACCTATGCTCAGGTAAGAAACACAAAAAGAGGAAGCTGCCATACCTTATTGAGAGAGTAGAGGTAACTCATCATGTTTCTTCTTTTCCTTTTCAGATCTCTAAAATTCTGTTTACCAAATTCTATTCCCTTTTCCTTTGTTCCATATGTGAGGGCATCATCAACCTGGGTCTCAGCTTCTTCAACTATAAAATTAGGGGTTGGAGAAGATGGCTTATAATATTCCTTTCATCTCTGCCCATGATCTTTAGATTGTCTCTAAGCATTCTATCTTTGAGATGATTTTGTTTTGCTTGCATAGTGAGTGTATGTTCTTTTAATGTTATTGGGTTTTTATTTCTGCTTCTCTTCTATCATAAATTCCCAAAGTGAGTGATACCACCCCCTGCAGGGCTCTGGAATGATCCAATAATCATTACTATTACAGGGGGACAGTAGAAGCCTCAGGTACAAGTGGGTGTGTTGAATAAAAATAAGGAAGTAGTAGAAGGATAAGGAAAAAAAGAGAAGAGAATTTTGAAAAACCATTCATACTTGTTTCACCTGTTGTATAACAGAGTTAAAGTTGTAGTGATTACATTATTTTCTAAAATAAACACACAAAATGCAAGTTATAACTGATCAGTGATCAAGTCCACCAACAGGTCTTAACAAGTAAGTGTTGTCAGGTGAGCATGTAGTGTATTTAGGAAGTTCAGCATGTATCAGCAAGAATATGTTCATGTAATGCCTTATTTACAATACAATACAATTACATGACGCAATACTGCATCACCAAAATTTTGATGTAGGAAAAATCCCACAAATTTACAATAAATCATTAAATTTAAGATGCATCATTTAAAATTTTTTTCTTGAAATGATGCAAATTTCAAAAAACATTAAGGGTTAAAGACAGTAGATTTCCAGGGGGGTGCTGAATAATTTTTAAAGGGTGAAATGGGTTATGGAAACTCTGTTCTAAATTGTCCTTCATTCTATATTTTCGTATTCCTAATCTACTATTCTCTTTTAGATTCCAATTTTTCTATATTGCCTTTTATTTTTGCTGTGCAGGTCATAAATTTTACTCTCATAATTCTCATTTCTCTTTAGAGCCACTCAGGAAAAGCACAGTGTGGTTCCATGTTCTCCTCACCTTCCACAGGATCTTCTGTCTTATCAAGAGTTGAATTATTTTCTTTCATTTTGCAGTATTGATTCATAGATGCCTGAATTCATTTGCTACATCTGAAGGCCAAAGTTCCTGCTGTTGTTAATGTTTTCTCTCCTGATTTATCTGCTTATGTTCAAGGTCTTTGAGTTTTCTTCTTCCTTAAATCTTTGGTAATTGCAGGCTCTCTCTATTTTTTTCCTCATTTTCTCCTATTCTGTTTCTGACTCTGTCCCCTCTGATGGTGGTTTCCTTGGGAGATGGATCTCAAAATATCTTGCTCTCCTCCCATTCAGGCAGAAGCCCAGGCTAGTGAACCATGAATTGCCCTTCATGGGAGGAGAATGAGATACTTTTAGATCCATCCCCCAAGGAAGGCAAAGAGGAAGAAGTAGCAGCATTGCCCAACTCAAATTGGCCATATGGGTCCCTAGGGGAAAGCTGCTACTATTCCTCACTGATCCTTGTTCATCCTTTGTTCTAGAAGAGGACCAATTACATAAGGAGGGTGATATCTGGATTTGCAAGTGAATCAGATTTAAGTGAGGCATTGCTATGCAAAGTCATCAGCCTCACTTTCTCCTCCAGAGTCCTCAGATTCCAGTGGCAAAATGAAGGTCAAGATGACTGGGGATGGCCTTGGATACAGTGGGAAATCTTGGCCTTTTTAAGCTAAGGTCTTTCCCAAGTCTCAGTTTGTCTGAGGCAACGCCCATTCAGTAGTTAAAGACTAGGTAAAAACTGAGGCAAAATATGTCCTACTTTGCCTTCACTAAAGAATCATTCTAGGAGGAGAAGACCCTTAGTTTCTGACCAAAAAAGAAACAATTGCTATTTATACTCATTCTGAACCATCAAAACCCAAACAATGAGCAAGTGAGACTTGGACTGGAACCTATTATTGGCCAATCAGAGAAAATCAGAGTGATTGGGTTTAAAGGCAGACCACAGTAGTAGCTCCATTTGAATCACAAAAAGCATTAGCAAAGCCTGTTTGGTTTTTTTCAGAACTATATTTCAAGAATTCATAAATGAAAACTACATGAGACAAAAGAGTTAATTGTCCCAGTTTTAAAAAAAAGATAATGAGAGAATAAAATAAAATGGAAGAAAAAAAAGTCTAGCTCCCAGTTCTGAAGATACCTTGTAAAGCATAAGTGATCAAAATTTATATTCCTTTGGACAGAGCATCCATACATAAGGGTGTAACTTTGCACATGGATGGAGGGAAAGGAGGAGGAGCAGGAGGAGGAGAAGGAGGAGGAGAAAGAAATAGTAGCATTGCCCAACTGAAACTGACTGATTAGGACCCCAGGGGACAGTAACTACTACTGACACATTGTTGTTCACCCTTCATTTTTGAAGAGGAACAATGATATCCAGAGGGCGATGTCTTGACTTACAGGTGAACTGGATTTAAGTGAGGCAGGGCTGTGCAAAGTCATCAGCCTCACTCTCTCCTCCAGAGTCATCAGAGCCCAGTGACAAGAGATAGGTCAGGATGACTGAAGGTGGTCCCATCGCTCTACCTATGCACTAAGTAGCTTTTCACATCTGGAATGATCTTCCTACTCACCTTCTTTTGTAATTTTTAGCTTCTTTCAAGGGTCAGCTTATATAGCATAGTGAATAGAATTCTGGTCTTAGAATTAGGAAAACCTGAGCTCAAATCTAACTTCAGATATCCCTACCTGTGTGATCTAGGGCAAGTCACTTAACTTCTATTTGCCTCAGTTTCTCTAATGTAAAATGGGAATAATGATAGCATCTACCTCACAATTGTTAACATTTGTTCTTTCTTGAAATGACTTTTTAGCCTTTTACATATACTTATTGACTTATCTTTGAACATCTGTCCTGAGAAGAATGCAAGTTCTGTGAGTGCCTTGCACATAAATACCCAATTATTTGAACTGAATCTTAAGCTCTGTGTTTATCCTTCTAAATAATAAAGAAAGCATATTATCCAAACAGTTCCAACTTTTTCAGAAAAAATCAAAGTCATCTAAAAGAAAACAAACATTCTGCTAAATGTTTCCAGGCATTCCCATTTCCATTCAGTATGCAGAAAATTTCAATGAGCCTTTTGTTGTAGTCTCAGAGCAAAACAATTGAATCAGAAAGCACACAGTTCTGTATGACATCTTCCTTTCGCAGGCTCTCATCTCAATCTTGTTTTCCCTGCTGCTCCAGAAAAAGTTTGAATTCGACTTGTCTCCTTTGAACATGTAGCTTTCATCAGCTTGTTCTCTTGAATGTTATTACCATAGTGGTTTTACCTGCTTCATTTTTATCTAAGAACTTTCACATGTTTTCTCCCTAGTTAAAACTCTTTTGTTTCTTTTGATAACGAGGAGAGTAATATTCCTCACAGGAGGCAATGCAAGCCAACTGTCTTTCCTAAGGAACATGAAAAGAACTCAGAACTTGTTACATGGAGTTGTTAGCAATTAATTATGAATCCTGGGTTGAGGTTTTACAGACTTCATGACACTATCAAAAGACTTAGAATTCATATAACAGGCTTTTCAAATTCCCACCCCAGGTCTATCCAGGTTATGTTTTCCATATCAAATAGATGAGGCCAGTTTTGATAAAGAATAGCAATATTTTCAGTATTCAAATGGTGACTTTCTCGGCTATCAGTAAGAATAGCACTTTTCCCTCTTCAACCTGAGTGAAGGGATGAACAGGAGGGAAGCAGATGGCAGAGAGAACTTGAGGGCATTTATAGAATTGTTCCCTTGGCAGACGGTCAATCAGCAGAGCAGACGGGCGTATGACATTTTATTCAGCTCCTATTCCTGAGGGATCTGTTGTTTGAGCTAAGAGATGGATTGGTTCTTTATGCTTGCATACAAACACCATGTAGAATAACAAGGGGGTGAGTCCTGAAGTGTCCCTCGTGGGTCCATGTAGCGGCTTTCTTAGCGTTGTTTCTACTACTCTCATCAGTGGATGGTAGCCAATGTCTATACTAGGGAGACAAAGTGGACTTCTGTATCGTTCATGAGAGTCCATTATTTGTACACTACGACACTAGACCAGACAAACAGAAGATGGCCCCTGTCTTTAAGAAACTTACAATCTATTTGGGAAGAGAAACTGAGTTCAATTCAAGCAACACTTTGGCCAGGTCACGTGAAACAGCTAAGGAGTACCTATAAACAGTAGTGTTTAAGAGCTTGCTGAGACCAGTTCAAGGGATGATTATTAAATTTTCAGTGTTGTGACAAATGAAGATCTTTGGAAGACAGAGTTTCTGGGCAATTTGTAATCAATTTATCAATTATTGCTAACAAATAACTAACAGATTGAGGTTAGTTGACCCAGAAGCCAAAAGACACCTGTGGGGAATATTTAATGTTTAAATACCCTTGGAGAGTGCGTGTTCTCGACAGGTGGAAATCAATTCTAATTGGTTAATAATGAGAGAATGAATATTATAATGAGAAGTGGACTTATTCTAATGAGGGACTAGGGGGATATGACTCTGATCCTGTCATTCTTGGACAAAGAGACTATTTCTACACCCAGCCTACCTCCCCTCCAGCAATCTTTAGATTGCTGGACCCTACTTTCACCCAAGCCACTTATGTCCCAGAAGGGTGGAGTCTCATCAAATTGAGGAGAATGTTAACCCAATCTCATCTATCAGTAAAACCCTTCACAAGGACTGGGCTTTGAATGAGTAGATAGAAAGGGAAAACACCCTACATCTCCCAATATTAATTGGTTATTGATATAACAAAAAATAATCATTTCTCTTGTGAGTAATTACATTTTAGAAATTAACAAATGCTACAAATTAGAGCTTGATTTATTGGTTTGTTGATTGTATAGACTGAAGAAAGTGATGAAGAAAAAGTTTATAAGGCAGATTCAACTTAAAAGTGTTTCATGCCTTTTTAACAAAGTGTTTTCCTCACAACAACCTGGGACAGGAAGAAGGATTTTTGTTTTTCTGAATGAGGAAACTGAGGCTTAGAGAGAGATTTAGTGATTTTTCCATATCCACATAACTGGTTGGTTTGTTGTCCTTCATTCTCAAAGAGGATCAAAATGACATCACTATGCTAGAGTCAAGTTTCACTGTGTCCGACTATAGCTGATCAGACTGTTAAGGTTTAGAGTTTAGGGGTGCTCAAGACCCCAAAATATCAAAACACTGGGTCCTGCCAAATGAATTCGACTCAAGTCTTCTCTCAGCCAAAGTAAAGCAATGTGTATTCGCATTAAATTCTCCTTAATGGGTAGACTTTTAAGGAGCCTAAGTATATGTGAAGCTTGTATTGACAAGCAAGCCAGAATAATCTGACACAGACTGAGTCTGTAGTAGATTGAATTCTAGGGAGCCTCATGGAGACAAGATGGATCTTATATACAGAAAGATTGTGGGAGGATTTAGGGGTGGTCTAAAGGAAGGGTTTGGGGAGGATCTTGAGGGGACTGAGGTCAGACTCCAGGAAAGGGATTAAGGGTGGGAATTAACTGAAGGCTTCCAGGAGATGACAGACAACGGAGGGCCAGGCTAGTTTAAGGTAACAGATTTGGGTATAGATATTTTGACAGGAGCAAGAGTGGGAAGCAGCTGGACAATGGAGGGCTAGGCTAGGTTAAGAGTAACAAAGATTTGGGCCTAGCCATAATGAAAGGTTTATGGCCTAAGGCAAATGCCTCATCAAGTAGGAAGATTTAATCAAGAGTTCAAGGCTGCTCCCAGAGCCTATGCCCCATCAAGACCAATACAAGTTCGGAATGGTTTACCACAAGTGGGGCATAAATAGTCCATGTGAACATGTGGGGTGCATTCTCTAAATCTGTGTTTCCTTTGAGCTACTTCCATTCTACTATTCTCATAGAGCACAGTACCTTCTCTAATGTGGGCATGCCATGCTGAGTAGTCCTGTGCCAGTGTCTCTCATATCACACAATCAATTCTAAAATTCTTAAGATAGACCTTGAGAGTGTCCTTGTATCTCTTCTTCTGACCACCATGTGAATGTTTGCCCTGTGTGAGTTCTCCATAAAACATTCCTTTTGGCAAGTGTACAGTTTGCATTCGAACTATGTGACCAGCCCATCAGAGTTGCACTCTCTGAAGCCGAGTTTGATTAGCAGTTTAGTTCAAGTAAGGACCTCAGTGTCTGGTACCTTATCCTGCCAGGTGATCTTCAGACTCTTCCTAAGACAATTTAAATGGAAGCAATTCAGTTTCCTGGCATGGTGCTGGTATACTAACAGGTGTTGGGTCAGGACTCATACCCAGGACTCCTTGGACCTTTGTCCAGTATTCTTTATAATATACTATTAGAGGATGCTTTCTTACTATTGTAACGTATATTCCATCCTCCAGCAGAAATAACCATGAAACCAAGAATAGGAAGGTTACAGTCAATGACTATCTTAAAGGGAGATTTTTAGAGCTTCCAGAATCAACCAGTCTAAAAGATTTCACAGCAAGAAGTCCAAGAAATTATTATGTACATTCATGGACGCCATTTCTTTACTTCCTACTTATTTCTCAATTCCGTGAAATTTGGCTTCTGACTTTACCTATTAACTGAAATATTTTCCCCAAAATTCCAGCAGTCTTTTAACTGTTAGAGCTAATGCCCTTCCCTTTTCCCTGACCCTCATGCTATTTAATTACTAGGCAACGTTCCTCCTGAATGTTCACTCCTCCCTTGGCTACCATGAAATTACTCCTCTTGCTTCTCTTCCTCTGCTAGACAATTATTATTCATTTCCCATACTTATGACTGTGTGATCCTCAAGGCTTTGTTTATTACTAAAAATGTCTTTATATAATGTCTCCATGTTCTTCTTATACTGTCTCTTCAGTCCTTTACAACTGGGCTTCCACCAACATCATTCTACTGAAATTATTCCATCAAAGATCATCATTGAATTCCATATCACCAAGCCTAAGGACTTTTCCCCATCTGCATCTTCCTTGACCTCTCTACACCATTTGATACTGTTCACTACCACTTCCCACTACTCTCTGTACCCTTGACTTCAAAAACACCATAATCTTTTGCTATCTTTCTAACTACTTTCTAACAGCTCTGTGTCACTGGCTCCTCTTCCCTTTGCTGACCTTTTCTGTGGCCATTCCTCTATTCTAAATGTGGCCATTCTCTACTGTCTCTATATTCCCTTCCATTGGCACTCTTACTCACTTCTGTAGCTTAAAATACTATCTCTATGCAGATGATTAACAAAGTTATATCTCTTGTCCTGACCTATCTACTGAACTCAGATCTATATCTCTAATTGTATATGGTAGAGCTCTTTCTAGATGTTCTCACACTTACTATGTCCAAAAATGGGTTTATTATCTTTTCCTCAAAACAGTTCTTCCATCTTCCAATTTCAGTACGACATCACTATTCATTCTGTTTCCTGTATTAGTTTAATGCACCAGGGAATGCTACTGACCTCTAACCTGATGCTACTCAACAATAAAACCCAACGCTAGGCAGTCTCCCACTTATCCATGTGGTTATATGTTAAACCCAATGTCAATGCATACTTGGAGGAAATGCCAAGCTCTCTGTAGTTTCCAGAGAGTTGATGGCCTTTATTCCGTAGATCCAATCTTGGTGGGTGGCAGCTAGCTTGTTTCATTCATTCATCTAAAGTATGTAAGGTCATTTAGAATCTTGTTTTGAGCTCCCTTCTCATTAAGAAAACTAAATCTTCTTATTTAATCTACTCTCTTTCAATGAACCCTAATCTGAGTATGACAGAATGGAGACAATCAGATGAATGGCTTGACTGTACAATTTCTTTACTTGACCGAAGATGTAAAAAGAAATGGAAAAAAGTCAATATATATTATAACAGCTATTATGTGGGCTACATGTCCATAGTTCCTTTCGCATCCAGGCACCACTTAAGTTTTTAGTATATCGTCCTTAGAACATGCTCAGATTTGTTCTTTCCAGTAGGTTATATGGACCATACCCAAACATTCCCTGCCTAATGCCAATCTGAAATTTTGGAAGCTGATTTCTAACCATGTATTCTTGAGGACTCGGTATATGTAATAATGAAAATTATTTTATTTGGTTGCTAACTGATGACTTAGGAGGAACCGAGCTGGAATTGAATACACATACAAAAGGAATGACCTGCCAAACTCTTTATCTCTTTTGCTTCCTTGAGGTGAGTATGGCAAGGATTGTTCTGAGCTGCCAGTCTGGGGGAAAAGTCAATCATCATGTCTCTCACTGAGACACTATGGATCTATGAGTACAGAGTGTCTCAGTTCCTTTTGTGCCTATTCTTTTCTGATCTTAGGTGAATGAGTATTTTAAAAGAAGAGTGCCCAGCTAGCAATGTGTGTTTAGTGGGTTTGTCAGAGCTAGCAGAGGTATTAACAGGAACCAGAGGAGGTGATAGAGGTTGGCTGCTGGTGTGGTAGTGGCTAATGACAAAGGAAGCACCTACAGATGACTATGGAGATCTGGTCACCCAGAGATGGCAAAGGTTTCAGAGACTAGACCCTTCATGATAAAGAGCAGTGCCAACTATGGCTCCTAGAAAGTCACTGACTCTCAGAATACAGAAATGGGCTATAACCAAGGATTTCATGAGGACTCTATGGGGAGAAAAGGACTTCTAGGGACAAGAGTCAACAGGTACTCACTTGCTACATGTGTTTTCTTCATATGTACCTCACTATCATGCCATTTTAAGTTTAGGCACACTTATCTCAGGGATTCTGGGCATACAAGGGGCAAGTAAAGCACTGGGTTGAAGAGAATGCTTGTAACTACTTTTCTGGCTACATGTTCTCAGTAAATTCCTTTTCTAAAAGCTAAAGTGACTCTATTGATTGTTTTTCATAAGAGTTAGTACACTGATAGTGGCTCAGGAGCTACAGTATTAGAAACCACAATCCCTAGAGCCCTGAAGGAAATAGTAGTGGATCTAGACCACCAGTATACACGTGGATTGGGTGATACCCCAAGAAAGGCTGCTACATTGCATTCAGCATACATCCTCAATTATTTTCCACTCACAGCCTAGGCATTGAATCCCCTTTGGCTTTTTCCCTCAGAGCTATCCGGAAGTTCATAGTCAAGTCAAATGAGAAATTAAGGAATTGATGTGACTTTGCTTGGCTCTCTTCCATAAGGACTACTGACAATCTGGATTTAGACCCGTTTCCTCTTCCGTTGGTTTTCTTTCTGGCCAACAATTCCAGTCATTCCTCTAAAAATCTCCTGCCTTGCCAATCCCATTGTGAACTGGATTCTGCCTAAGAGCATAGCCTCAACACTACAGTTATCTCACAAAAGTGGCTTTACCACCAGAGAAGGTTTTTTTGCATTCCAGTGTCCATCTTGCCTTCTTTTGACCACTTCTCCTCCAAAGTTTGAATGCTGACCATACCCACTTCCTTTCTCCACCCTCTGTCTCCCACCCCTCACCCCCAACATTCTGATTCTTTGGCTTTTCTATTATATCCTTCTGTTATATCCTTCTATTCTGTTATATCCTTCTATTATATCCTTCTATTATATCCCCTCAGTTTTATGCAGCAAGTTGGTGGCATGGTGGATAGAGCCTTAGGCATGGAGTCAGAAATACTTGAGTTCAAATGAGGCCTCAGACACTGATTAACTGTGGTCCCAGGCCAACTTCTGTTTACCTCAGCTTCCTCAGCTACACAATGAGAATTATAACAGCACCAACTTTGCAGGATTGTTGTGAGAATGGAAATGAGGTGTTTGTAAAGTGCTCAGCACAGTAGCTTAGTCCGTAGTAGGTTCTATACCAAGCCTTCTTCTCTTTCCTTTCCCCTTCCCTCCCCACACCTAGGACTGCACCTGAGCTGCAGACCCCAGCTCGTTAGAGAAGGCACAATTTTAAACCATGCTACATCAGTAACTTTGAGGTTATCCTTGACTTCTCTCTTCTCCCAATCTCAAAAAAAAAAAGTATATTTGTTGCAAGTCTAAGCCATCCTAATACTTCCTACAAATACCTGTAGGTGTTCTATATAAAATAATCCAAAATGAGCTGTTTCTGTACATAAAAGCTAAGGATCAGAGCAGAATTCATTCCCCAGAAACCTTTGGAGAACAAAGACCAATTTGTTTGGCTCGACTTTATGTCCAGTTTTGCACTGTAGCAGGGAGAGGTTGACTAAGTGACCTTCAAACGACCTTCCCAGAGGTATCATTCCAGCACTCTCTGCTATCAGGGCTGCGCAGACCCTCTATTTGTCTTTGAGTGCATTCCAATGTGCCAACTCTAATCAATAAAGCTATCAACAGAGGGCCAGCATAATCTATTGGGCATTTCTGTTTTCTTTCAGGTACTATACTTTCATTTGTGAGAGCAAGAGTGAGATTTCCTTGTTACTATTTGAGGCAGCTGTATAAACTTTGGGGAAAAGGAAGTATATGCTGGAAACATTTTTTTCAAAGATCTTTTCTGTACCCCGTTACTCAGCCACCAACCAAAAGTTGGAATTTCAAATGCGACTGATTATTCCTTCCTCTAGATATGGTGCCTGGCTTGGTAATAATGACTTGTTATGAATAACTGTGATTACTCTAAACCCCTCCCCCTCCAATTTGGTGTCTTTGACATAATAGGTGCTCCATAAATATTCATCAGTTTTGATTTGCGTAGCAACCTTCAGAAAAATGCAAGGGTTTTTTGTACATTTATTATCTAACTCATCCTCACGTAATATTCAGCAAGCCACAAGGGTCGATATTATATATTATCACCATTTTACAGAGCCAGGTCTGGAGCCCAGGACTGCAGTCAGGCACAGCATAGGCAGAAAATCCCCTTTTCTGTTGAAGATCCATGAAAGATGATACTGTTCTATAAATGCCTGGGGAGCAGCCACGGGTGGAGTGAGGAGCCATTTACTTGATGCAATTTTTAGAAAGGCCTCTCTGCTTGTGGAACAATTTCTGAAGTATGAAATTTGCTTGTGCAGAGACAAAGAATGGGAGAGTCTTTTTGGTAGCTAGATTGCACAGACTTAAAATCGTAGGATTATGGTTACAGTAGGATGGTATTCCAGAAATCAAGAATAAAAACAATGACATCTTACCCCGGTTTTTACTGAAGTGACTAAAGCCAAGTCAATTTCAACTATATGCTATAGGATCAGAGTCATTTGTCACAGTCTAGCACAGGAGGTTTTAACCTTTTCTGTGTCATGGATCCCTCGGGCAGTCTGGTAAAGCCCGTGAATCCTCTCTCAGAATGTTTCTAAATGCATAATGTACACTGTAAAATAAATTAGAAAGGAGACCAATTATACTGAAATACTTACTCGCCCCCCCCACACATCCAAGTTCACATACCCCACTGAAATCTATCCACAGATCCCTTAGGAGTCCACAGACACCAAGTTAAGAATCCCTGGTTCAATTGGCTCAAAGAACCCCAAGCTTCAGTTTGGCTGTTCTTCAAAAAAAGCAGTGAATTGGATTTAGTGAAAATTGAGGAGTGTGATGTAGGAGGAGAGTCATGGGGTGAGGAATCCTGGGAAAGTGGAGTCAACCTAGGGAATAGTTTGCTCTCTATTCTCCTATACAAATTATAAAAATGCCCCCCAAAATACATCAATAAGAGGAAAGTTGAAAGACCTACCATGAGGTAATTCTCATTAAAAATTAATAAATAACTGAAGACCAGCTCACCAGTCCTTGTCTTCTGGCTCTCTCATCCCCAACAACCTGTCTATATCCCATAGATAAGGTGTCTAGTACATCCATCCCTCTGCAATTCATAGTGATCCATTGTGGTAAGAGTAGTATTCTAAGGCTGTACCCCCATGAAGATAGGCCTAGGTTTTCCTTAAAAGGTTGAAACTACTCAAGACTTAATTGACTTCAGGAGACTAGGGCTTAGGTGATTGACTTAGCTTCTCAGGAGCCTAAGTACAAAGAAGCCAAAACCATAATAGAGCCCTACTCCAACTCGGGTTTCCAACTGAATCATGTTATCATGAAATATGCTATCATGAATAACACAGAAAATACAGAAGTGATACCTACCTGAATCATTGCCATATCCTGGCTTAAAATCATTTTTCCCTGATCTGGATATGCTTAGAGTGTTTCATTTAATTCCAATCGCAAACCAGAGTTGACCTGAGTCAGGCTTGTCTTACTATACATGCCTTGTGATGACTGCTGTTTTATACATTGGTTTTAGAAGTTAACCCTTTGACTGTGGGGTCTGATCCTAGGGTCAGCTGAAAAGTATGAATCCTCCCAGCCCTGAGCTTTACAAGGAAAGAAGGAAAGAGTTGGTTGTAGAAGAGTACAGAGTCTAAAGAGACTGTGGAGGAGGATGAAACCAAGAAATGCTGTGCTGGTTCCATTTATTTAGTACTCTACAAAAGAAAACAGCATTCAGAAGAATGAAAAGAGAGTAGAGAAGAGATTCAATTTCAAAGGCTTTTCAGAGTTTCTCCTTAGCCTTGTCCCAGGGTCAGCCTAGAGACTGAATAACATCCTCAGAGAACCCAGGGGAGTCTGGGAGAGGAGAAGAAGCAAGGAAGATTAAAAGTCAGTCCAGTAATAGAGAACTTTTGGAATCTCCTTCAAATGGCTCCTTTTCAAGTCTCCCTGAAGCACTGTCCCAATGGATGGTTTGTACCCCTTCAGTTCATCAAACTCATCTAATTCTGATGACCCTAGGAGACAAAAACAGGCACACCAGCAAAGCCCAGGCCTGCTGAAGGGAAGTAATTGAGTAAGTAGCACATTTGCAGCAAGTGCAGTCTAGGAAAATAAACAGAGTGACTGATAAAGACAAATAAAAGCTAAATGAGAAGAAAAATGAACAAGTATTAAAAGAAAAGAACCATTTCCATGAATAAATACTTTTCAATCAAGAAAATGGAGTCAAAATCCCTGGAGGAAGGTGAAGGTATTAGCAGAAATTTCTCAAGATTCCATAAAATGACAATAGAACAACTTTAAGAATCTCTATAATGTTTCAGAAGATCAATAAAGGCATTAGGTAAAAATCTGAAAAATAAATGACAAATAAGAACTCTCAAGAAATATACAAATCTAATAAGAAGGTAGAGAATTTAGAACAAAAGACAGAGACTTTCCAAAATACTCCATTCTCTGAAAAAAAAAATACAGTACCAAAACACCAAATTGCTGAGAGAGAAAATAAATCAAACAAAATCAAAGATGAGTTTGGAAGAATACGTGAAAGCACTACAAAAGAAAAAAAACATTGAATTTTAATAGGGTGTAAAGAAATAATGGAAGAAATACATATATATATATATATATATGTATATCATATATATCCCCCCCAGAAAAGAAAAAAAGAAAATTGGCATATCATACTTTTAAAAATCATATTGGAAAATGTCCCAGAAATATTGGAAACAGATGGCAAAATACTGATCCAGCTAATCCACAGAACACCAACAGAAGGAAACCACAAGCTAGTAGTGTCATTAAGCAATCTCAGAGGCAGAAAAGTTGGAGACAAGAGTCTTGCAACAAACTGTTTCGGGCAAAGGACCCTCTGTTGGATAGAATGGACACTTCAGGAGTTCAGGTTCTCCAAGATAGGGTTCTGTATCTTGGTACTAACTCTCACTAGGATGGAGGAAATGACTTGGAACTTGGTAATGCGGTCTCAAGGGGACATAGGTCAGAGAGGAAGTCATAGATTTACACAGATGATGGTATGACATTAAAAGGAGTGTCATGAGAAAAAAGGAAAAGAATAGGATTGTTCCCTCCCTAGACTTAGGTCACCAAACATTTCTCACTGCACACACAACTTAACCCTCCCATCCCTTCCATCCTTAATCCACTGAGAATTAACATTCCTGTGAATAGATGATAGAGTATCTTAGAACTGGAAAGGAAAAATAAATGGTGTGCGTTGAAAACTCATTTGTTGAAAACAAATGTTGAAAACAACATTTCTTATGAAGGAGTATTTCCAATTAGTACCACTAAAATAGAAGAATGGATGGTGTGTGTGTGTTAGGATAAATTTGGTACAACACACATATTTGAGCTATGAAAGAAAAGGGTAAAACTAGCAAGAGACAGTCAGAGACAAGGACACAGAGAGAAATAGAGGTAGAAAGATTAATAGTAATTTTTAAAAACCCAACAGCAGTCATCTCAAAGAGTTTGGGATTGGAAAAGGTAATAAATGGTGAAGGAATTGCAAGAAGGAGACCAGGATCAGTCCAGTGTAAATAAAGCAAATCTCGAAGACAAAAGGGAACTTAAAAAGAAAGATATACCCGCACAACACATGCTTACACATTCACAGAGCAAACCTCAGAGACAATAAGACGTGAATTCTAGTCCTGTCTGTGATATATTGATTTTGTGACTCTGAGTAAGTCATTTAACTTCTATTTGTGCCTCAGATAGCTCTCTAAACTGTAAGTTATTGAGCAGTTGTCAGTATGAATTACAAGAGGGAATTCCCTCACCAGGAATTCTCCACATCAAAAAAATAATTGATTTGGTCCGACATGTATATATATGCATGTGTGTATATATACACATGTATGTACATACATGCATTTAGCACTGTTTAATGGAGGGAAACAAAAATAGCATAATTAATACTAAATATGGATGGATTAAGCTGGCTAACACAAAGAAAGGGAATGGAAGACTGGATTATTTTTAAAATGCAAAACACCAACAATTTGTTATGTAAGCAACATTTTTCTAAAACTCTTATAAACATACTAAATTAAAATGAGGAAATGGAGGGAATAGAATAAGACATTCTTAAAAGTAAAGCATTCAGCTTGCAACCCCAAATAACATGTGCTAAAAACTTGAACTTAATCATCAATAAAAAAAAGATGGATGTTGAACAAAATGAATGTTTCTTAGGGTAGATTTGGGACATGTTTATTTGAGCTGGGAAAGAAGGGTAAAACAAACGAGAGATAAAGACAAAAAGAAAGAGACGAAGATGAGAAACAGTCATTCTTTCAGAAGAACAACAACAGAGGTATGTATATTATTCAACTTGCCAATAATCTAAACAAAAGAAGAGTAAGAAAGGTAAATAAATATAATCGTCAAGAAAAGACTAAATAATGATGCAGTAGGGCAACTGTTTAGAAATTCTCTGCCTGCTGCCATTTCAACAAGTGGAATTTTGGAAGCTAGTATCAGCTGTAACTCAGGGGGCTGTACTGTGTGGTGACAAAAAATTTTTAATTAGCTTTGGAGTTTGAAGGAGTTATGACTTAGGAAACATGGAGCCAGAAGTGACCTATATGTCCCAGCTTCAACCCTTTTGGGAGATAAGGCTAAAACTGCTATGAGCCACCTGGTGGGAGGAGGCACAGTGGCTGCCTCATCTATCCACCCTGCCACCATGTGCCTGTGAACAAATGGCACCTGATCTTAAGTCAATGAAATTCTAGAAATAGACTCTGCTAGGTTACAACCTTGTGAACTTCAAAGGTTAGAATAGACATCAAAGATTCCATCAGCAACTGGAGTTAGTAGCAGAGACCACCTGAGTCAGTATGAGCAACAGTTAAGTCCCTTGAGGAGAAAACCACCTGCTTGACCCAATCTAGCAGGACTGACCCTGCTAATCAGCTAAGATATTTCTCTTTACAAGGAGCCAGTTTAGCTGAGCAAGGGACCAATCTGTTGATTGCTGAGGCAATGTCCTGAAGTGAATTTAGAGGGAATACCATGAAGAAAGAAAAGGACTCTGAGATCTAGGAGTCACAAAGTGCCCTTGTCTCTATGGGTTCTGTACATATGTGTTTCCCTATCAACTCCCTTAAACTTGAGTCAATTTTCCCGAGGAACCTTGGGAAATGTTATTTCTTTCCTTGCTGTATATTCTCAGTTAACTATCCCTTTGGAAAAGCTGATTAATAGCACCTGGCTAATAATGGGGAAGGGGGAGGAAGCATCCCAGGTGGAGAGTCCTTAGAAACAGTACTCAATGACTCAATGTTCCCCCCTTAGAAACCAGAAGAGAGAATTAGTCAACCATTCTGTGGGGCATGAGAATTCATTTCCAAGACTGTGCCTCCTGAGTCATTGATCATTCAGCTCTGAAACCAATTTGAAAGCTTTTCATTGCCACATAGTATGGACCCCTCAGTCATCATGACTGAAACTGGCCTACAAAGGTCCACATGCTGGATTGACAATAGGCAGAGAATAATTGGACAGCCATCAAAGACTGGGCCTCCATTATCTAGTCTCCCCCTTATATGTAGAACAAACCATAAGAACAAAACTCTGTGAAAAAGAAATATAGTCATGAGAAAACATACTGGAATTTCTGGGATTCAATTAAAGCTGTCCTCAGAGAAAAAAAAAATCAAAGCTCTGAAAAGATGCATTTACAAAATAATACAGCAATAACAGACCAGGGCACTTCTCATGAATCTCTGCACATGCTCTAGCCCCTTTAGGTGGGATGTGTGCTAGCTTCTTGTTAAACAAATGCACAACACAGAAATTTGTGATTAGTCCCTTGATCACCATGACCTACAAGTGGTTGGCAACATGACAAATAACCCAATCTAGGCTATAAGAAAAATAACACTTGCTCTGTCTTTTGCATACATCACTTGGGCTCTGCCATTTCAACTCTTCCACTGAAATGAGAAGGGGATTTCCTTTGGGGCTATCCTAAGCTTTAGGACAGCTAGGTGGCACAGTGGATAGAGCACTGGGCTTGGCATAAGGAGGACTCATCTTCCTGAGTTCATTTCTGCCCTCAGACACTTACCAGCTGTGAGACCCTGGGTAAGTCACTTAACTGTGTTTGCCTTCTTCATCTGTAAAATGAGATGGAGAAGGAAATGGCAAACTACTCCAGGATTTTGGCCAAGAAAACCCCCAAATAGGGTCATGAAGAGTCTGACATGACAGAAATGACCAAACAACAACAACGGCTTTAAGTCACACCTAAACTTTGTTTTAAAAATTTTCTCCATAGTTATACTCTGATGTGGATGCATAATAAGCTAGAGAATATAAGGGAAACTCTGGTTCCTCCTATTATGCTTGGGTCAGCTCCAGGTTGAATCCAAGCTTGGAGTCCAGACCAAGAGATCTTTGTGGAAAGGGACTTCCTTGGCCATTGGTCACAAGAAAAAGATAGAGGCTTAGTGAATATGTAATTTTTCAGATTAAGAAACCAACTAAGAAAAAACATCAAATAAGCCCCCAACAAAGAACATTTTGGAAATTTGAGAATATAAATAAATTGGAAACCAAAAAGAATTTATAATAAAAGTAAAAGCTGATTCTTTGAAAGACTAACAAACTCACTAAACCTTAAGCTAACCTGGCTAAAAAGAAAGAGAAGCTGCAGCTAGGCAGGAGAGCATCATGATGGCCACCTGCCTGCTCTTGTTCTGTGGTGCATGGACAC
>CM053583.1:243409420-243425915 GCA_028627135.1 Pseudochirops cupreus | reverse complement strand
TTTTTTTTACCTTTCATTGACGTTTTTCTTTCTTTTCTTCCTTTTTAGTTGGTATCAGTATCACTACCACTCTCATTTCCTCCAACATTCCCAGCAACTCCCATCAATAAAAAGTTATCCACTGTAAAATTCACATATTGGCTGTGTCTGAAAGTGCATGTCTCTGGTTCTCCAGCTTTAGTGCCCTCACCTCTCTGCTAAGAGGGGAAAAAAGATTATCAGTTTTTGGAGTCTTAAAAGATCAGGAGTTGTATGAAGATACAAAATGGAAGCTTACTGAATGGAAGGGTTACTCCCTTTACGTGACTTCCTCCCTCCTGTGTGCCTCACTTCAGCTCCCAGCTCCTCCCTTCAGGCATCACTTTCTATCAGTTCCTCCTCATCCAACAGGGGTGTCTTTGAACCTGCCATGCCATCTACTACCATTATCCATAAGACTGGTGTGGGTTTAAAAGAGAAAGATGTGAAGACTATTCTACTGGTAACTGGCATGGATGAAAAAAAAAATTCTCAACTCCCGATTTCCAGGGCATTTGCAGGAGCTATTGCTAAAACTTCAGTAGCTCTTCCTGACAGAACCAAAATCATCTTTCAAGTGTCTTCAAAAAGATTTTCTGCCAAGGAAGTCTTTAAGCGCATTTACTTCACCTACCTAATGAAGGATTCTTTAGCTTGTGGAGAGGCCACTCTGCCACCATGGTCCTGGTGATCCCCTAAGCTGCTGCCATACAGTTTGGTGCCCACAGAGGAGTACAAAACAATCCTGGGCTGTCACTAGAGCTTTGAGGGTGAAGGTTTGCCCCCTTGGCCAAGACTTGTTGCTGGTGCATTGGCTGGTGTGACTGCTTCCCACTGGATTTGGTGAGAGCCTGGATACTTGTCACACCCGAGGAAATGTATAGTACATCTTTCATGTCTGTATGTCCCATGAAGAAAGTCTAAAAATTTTGTACAGGAGTTTTATGCCAACAGTTTTTGGAGTCGTTTCTTATCCTGGGCTGGGTTTCTTCAGCTATGAAACACTAAAGAAATTCCACTGTGGACACAATGGACGATCACAGCCATATCCCTTTGAGCAAATGATTTCTGAGGCACGTGCTGATTTCATTGGTCAGTCAGTCAATGGATGCAGACAGTAGGAATGAAGGTTTAGACTTACCATACCATCTTAGGCACCTTGTAAGATATTGTTAGGGATTCATCCAAGGTTTATACAAGGATTGAGCATGGACTGGCTCAAAGGCCCAATAGCAGTGGGAATTAGTTTTTACCACTTTTGACCTAATGCAGAGTCTTCTTCCTAAATTAAATGATTGCAGTGGTAACCAGAGTTAATGTTCTAATGGTTCAGCTACCCAGATTACTAAGCACATGTGTATATGTAGAAAATGCTATCTCCTACATTATTGTGAAATGTGATTTGAAATTTTACTTAATTTTTAAAAAATAATTGAGTCTGCAATATTGCTAGCCTTGGGCTCAGACTATGCCTAGATTATTGGTTGAGATTCACGTGGTCTTTCTATGCTTTTGAAAGTTATAAAAGATGGATCAATAATATCTCTTTTGAGTTTAGTTATGAGTCCCTATATTTTGCCAGGAAATACCTTCTAGCTTTAATCACCACCATCAATCTCTTCCTCTAGGTGTCTTGCCTCCAATTGCCATCCTGTCATTGTATTTAACTCTTAAAAGGCACATATACAAGCCAGAAATACAATTAAAAAATAGTAGCTTGGAGAAACTAGTTTCTTTAAAACATGTGGCAAAAAAGAGAAAGAAAGAAAAAAACCATCCTCCCCTACCCAGAAAGCAATCAGACCCTTAAAGAATTAATGTTTGGAATCCACTTATCACCCTCGTGAGAAAAGAAGCTGAACAGAGAATGTAAGAGTAGGAATCACCCGTTCTCTGTTGGTGTCAGTTTTTCTAATGTTTTAAATTGCATACCCAATTCATCTGCTTTCTTTTGTTGATGAAAGCGTTAAGAGATGTGATTTACTGCATTGGCTTCACTTAAAATATTTGGGTTTGTTTTCTCATTGTTGCTATTTTCTTTCAGGAAATTATCTATTGTTTCTATGATTTGTTCTTTGATTGTTAGCTGTATTTCACTCTATCATATTCTTTTCTACTTTTTCTTCTCTTTGTATTCTCTTTTTTTCCCCAAAGAAAAAAGTGGGTAGAGAAGGAATGAGTCTAATCAACACTTGTAAACTATAGTAAAAGTGTTCTGTTCCTATTCCTTTGCACTTCCTCTCTTCACAAATCCCAGACTCAAATCAATAGTTTTGCTCGCTCCTTCCTTCCTTCCTTTCTTTCTTTCTTCTTTTCTTCCTTCCTTCTTTCTCTCTCCCTCTTTCTTCATTCCTTCCTCCTTTCATTTTCCTTCCTTCCTTCTCTCTCTTTCTTTTTCTCTTTCTTTCTCTCTTTCTTCTTTCCTTCCTCCTTTCTTTCCTTCCTCCTTTCTTTCTTTCTTTCTTTCTTTCTTTCTTTCTTTCTTTCTTTCTTTCTTTCTTTCTTTCTTTCTTTCTTTCTTTTTCCCCTTAACCCTTTATGGTCCAACCAATGAAGCTTAAATATGTTTTGCTTGTGGCTTTTGTCTCTAAAAATCTTCTCTCTCTCTTAAACTAACTCGCTCTTTGTCCCTTTATTTTTCCCTGTTTATTTTAATGAAATTCTTGACTAGGTATTTTGTGTGTATACTCATGAGTGGGTAACTGTGCATATGAATACATGTGTTCCCCCTTCCTATATCTAGTTAAGAATAAGGCTGTGAAATGTCCATCCCGCATCCCTTTCCTCTAAGTTCTTCTCACATACCTCAATTATGAGAAATAGTAATGTGTCCTCCTTCATCCTTATTTATTCCCTAGCATATTCATTTTTTTTCTCATTTTTTCTTTCTTTTCTTTTTTTTTGTTTGTTGTTTTTGTTTTTTGGAGGGGGGAGGTTGGGGCAATTGGGGTTAAGTGACTTGTCTAAGGTCACACGGCTAGTAAGTGTTAAGTGTCTGAGGCCAGATTTGGACTCAGATCCTCCTGACTCCAGGGCTGGTGCTCTGTTCACTGTGCCACCTAGCAGCACCCTTTTTTTTTTCTTTTCTTAAAACCAACAGAACAAAAGTAAAACCATTGCCAGTCCATGAGTTTGTCTAACTGAACACCCTCTGTGACCCTTGAAGACAGAGGGATTCAGTAAGGATACTTGACTTTTCTTCACCTATTAGAATGTAAGTACATCATTATTTCAATGACTCAGGAAGAAAGCATGAGGTTAACTACTTTGCACAGTTCTGCCTCACTTAAAGCTATTTCATGAGCAAGTCAAGACTTCACCCATGATGTCATTGGTCCTCTTCAAAAAAGGAGGAATGACAACAACATCATAATTGCTTAGCCCTTTCTGATTGCTTAAATGTATTTCCCTTTCTAGGTTTCTCTTGACTTCTGTGTTTCCATTTCAAAGTTTCAGCTCACCTATGTTTTTTTTCCATCAAGAATGCTTGAAAATCCTCCATTGCTAAAGATTATTTCTTTCCAGATTATGTTCAGTTTTTCAGGATAAATTATTCTTGTATAATCCCTAATCAGGAGTTGGTTCCATCTTCTTCTCTGGCTTTGACAGGCTTAAGTGGGATGATGGGAATCAGTGTTCTTAGGCCTACTTCAAAGGCCAAAGTCATACCCATTGGTTTGGGAGCTCAAGTTCTAAGTTGGTATAGTTTCCTTCTATGGTCCCCAAGGCTGTGAGGAATGCATAGTTATGCCCTTTCTCTCATTGTCCTTCATAGTCCTTCCCCTTCTCCATCTCCTGCTACAAGTTAAACTTTTGATTGTATACATTCCACCTTCAATTGTCCCCTATCAGACACAAGTATTAAAGGTTCCTCCACTCCTCATTTCTGTTCTGTCAGGGTCAGTGCCTGATTTCAGGTCAACATTAAAACAAAACCATCAACATTCAAGGACATGTCCTTCCTTTCTGTACCAATGACATTTTAAAGTTTCATCTGCATATTAACATTTTATCTATCCTTTTTTTTTTTTTGCTTTTTGGAGGGCAATTGGGGTTAAGTGACTTGCCCAAGGTCATACGGCTGGTAAGCGTGTCAAATGTCTGAGGCTGGATTTGAACTCAGGTCCTCCTGATTCCAGGCCGTACTCTATTCACTGCACCACCTAGTCGCCCCCTACGTATTACTTAAGTAAGCCTAAACAATGAACAAAACAGTAAATGAAGCCTAGATTTTTAGCATCTTTTGATTTTGGAGGTATAAATGTTCACGTTAAAAATTTAACAAAATACCTCTCAGGAGCCTGTAGGAGTTGGGTCTAACACATACTGATGGCTATACCTGGGATCCCACCATTGGTTCAGAGTGACTGCAGTTAGCATAGCTGTTGAGCCAAAATATTTCGAAATTAATTGTAAAGTAGGGTAAACAATCATCAAAGGCTCATATCATCCTCTCTCTCCTCTCTACCCTCAGCCATTCAACATACAGAGAACAATTCTGGATCAAATAAGCAATTATTATGGAGCAAGAGAATCCTCTGGAGGGCAACACTTCATAAGAAGAGAATAACTCTGCAAAAGTGACAGCCAGAAAAATCAGAAAAGAGTGTAGAATTGTTACAAAGACTCATAGAGAGGAAAGCCTAATATGAATAATGAAGCAATAAATAAGAAATAGAATAGTTGGAACTGAAGTTTGGAAACCTTAACCACCACTGAAAAACAAACATTGGAAGACAATGCAAAGAAATACTAGAGAAAAATTAGAATAAAATTATAGGAATATTTGTGCTATCTACTAACAACATTGAAAAACAGACCTGGACAACAAGGCATGGAGAGATAATTGAAGAATCAACTAAAATAGAAGAATGTGAAATAAACAAAAAATCTGAATACCACATTTCAAGAAAGTGATAAATGTGCTGAACCAAAATATGTCTATCTCTCTTTCCTTCTTCCTTTTCTTCCCTCTTCTTTCCCTCCTTTCTCTCTCCTTCCCTCCCTCCTTCCCTCCTTCCTTCCTTCCCTTTTTAAGTTTCCTTATTTTATATGTATCCATGTATCTATTATCTATCAGTCTGTCTATTTCTCTTTAAATTAATGTGTTGAACCAAAATATGTCTATCTCTCTTTCCTTCTTCCTTTTCTTCCCTCTTCTTTCCCTCCTTTCTCTCTCCTTCTCTCCCTCTCTCTTTCCTTCCTTCTGTCCTTCCTTCCTTTCCTTTTTAAATTTCCTTTTTTTATATGTATCCATGTATCTATTATCTATCAGTCTATTTCTCTTTAAATTCATGATAACCTAATTTAAATGAGCCTAACCACTTGATTTGTGTGGGCTTACACAGGCTGTACCAGCAACTGATAGTAGTCAGCCCAAATGCATTGTACCTGAGGGGGTTAATCCTTTTCTACAAGGTTAATCTTGCCCCCTTAATCTACTCAACAACACGCTGTATAAAGGTAACAGGAACAGTACAGGAACCTGGTTTATTTTAGTTGGAGATATGCCATGGTTGTGGACAATAAGAAGGCCTGCAAAAAGGAATGAAAAGAAGGGGCATGTGTTATAAGGAAGATAAAACACATCTGTGGTCAAATGAACATGTTGGGTTCTTGCCCAGTCCTGATTATTTGAAAATCGGTGTTCATTTGCAATGAACCCCGTGGGCAACAGTAAGAGGTTGGCCATGTGGGATGTCATTAAAATGGGCTCCCTGTAATCATCCTGACTGACCTCACTAGGGCAGTATGAGGATGAATGAGTTAATATTTGTGCCATGTTCTAAAATCCTTGGTAGAAAGGGGAACCATAAATACAGATGATTGTTATTATCTTCCCAGTGCATGACACCCCCTGGTTGTCCCTACAGGACTCTAGTCATTTTTTAGTTTGGAAATTTCAATGGTTTAACTAATGCCAAAAAGCAAATGGTGAAAACAGTAACAGCTAACTGAAAGCTTTATATTTCATGGCAGAGGGCCGTCTGGATAGAAGCAGGACTTGCCAAGGTTTTCTTCCTGATTGGGGTCATTAGGAAACAGACACACCTGACGGTTTTAGGAGTCTCTCTGTGCACTCCCCCTACCACCCTACCCTCAGTGGGGTATATGTTTCTGTTTCTTTTTGCTCTGCTAACATCCCCATCTACCCAGCCATCTTACACACACCCAGAATCACACAATGTTCAGATGAAAGAGACTTTTAGACCATCTTGTGCTCATTTAAAAATGGGAACGGAAGCCCATAGAGATAAAGTGAATTACCTGAAGTCACAAGTGGCAAAATGAGAACTTGAACTTCTGTTCTGACTCTAAGTCAAATGCTCTTTCCACTAGACCAGATTGCAAAAGAAGTGCCCCCCTCAACAATGCATTGCCGACTATGTCATATTTTACAATAGAGAGAGGCAGTGAGATATTGCCTAGAGAGTGCTATACCTTCATCCAGGACAACTTGGGTTCAAACTCTGCCCTTGATACCTACCAGGTGTGACCTTAGTCAAGTCATTTTGCTTCTATGAGAGTCTGTCTTTGCAAAAGTTGGAACAGTGGACCCATCTATACTATTGGTTTAGGGAGCTCCTTACATCTATGAACATGAGCATAACAATACTTGTAGTACTTAGTTCCCACAGTTGTTACAAGGCTCCAATGAGGTCATGTATTTAAAGAGATTTGTACTTTAAAGTGAGCTATTACTGTTGTCAAATCCCTTTTTTTCTATAGAAAAAAACCTTAAAAAATTACAAGTGTATTACAGAACCTATTTGGTTTTTTTTTAAGTCTCATTTATGTAGTATTTCAATACAAAACATTTTCCTCACGAGAAGCCTCTAAGATGGTGGCACAAGTCCTGTTATTCCTGAGGCAGCTAGGTAGCTCAGTGATTAGAGCACTGGGCCTAAATTCAGGAAAGCAAGTCCTGAGTTCAAATCCAACCTCAGACACGTCTTATCTGTGTAACCCGGGGAAAGTCATGTAGCCTCAGTTTTCCCACCTATAAAATGGAAATAATAGCATCTCAGGGTTCTTGTGAGAATAAAAATGAGAAGATAACTTGTAAAGTGCTTAGTACATGTTCTGGCATATAGTGTGCTTAGTCTTTTTTACAGTCATGTCTGATTCTTGGTGACCTAATTTGGGGTTTTCTTGGTAGAGATTTTTGCCAAGAAAACTCCAAATGTGTCACAAAGAGTTGGACACAATTGAAACAACTTAACAACAACAATGGTAGAGATAGGTTTGCTATTTCCTTCTTCAGCTCATTTTACAGATGAGGAAACCAAGGCAAACAGGGTTAGGTGACTTGCCCAGGGTCACACAGCTACTAAGTGTCTGAGGCCAAATTTGAACTCAGGAAAAGGAGTTCTCCTGACTCCAGGCTTGTCACCCTCCTCTGTGCCACCTAGGTGTCTCAAGTAGGTGCTATGTAAGCACATAGTAGGTGTTATATACACAGTAGTTTATTATTATTATTATTACCGTTTTACAGATGAGAAAACAGTCTCAGAGAAATTCTATCTCTTGTCCACAGTCACACAGTTTACATGTTCTAGAGCCAAGCCTCAGTCCTGTTTTCAGAATGAAATTCAGTGACTTTTCTACCATACCACTTTGCTTTGGTGCTTCTTATATTGATTAGGAACTGATAAATAACAAATCAGTCATCATTCTCAGTTACAATCTAGGAGCTAAAACTGACTGGCCCTGTGACTGAAGTCACCACAAACATGGAGGTAAAATCACAAGCTTAGGCACAAAGCCAGGGATTTCCCTGATCACTCTAGTAAAAAGCAAAAAAAGGCAAAAAGTCAAATAAGAACCAGACTAGAAGCTCAGAAAGAAGACCCAAAGATGATGCTTTTTCTCAAACCCTTCCTTCCCTGTGGGACACCCAGGCACCATCCCATCAAACCCCTCTCCAGCCATCTTCTCCTGGCTTATGTGCCCGCGCTGGACTGTTCAAAGCTTGGGAGCTACTCTGGTGGGCATATTTTCATGTGAAAGGCAGTAATGTGGACTAGCAAGGCGAATGACTGGTCCCTCACTCTTTCAGCTTATTTTCTTATGTTTGCTCAGATTCATTTGTATACCCATCTTAGAGGGATTTTAGGAGCAAAGTGAGTTTCATGGTTCCAACGTCCACACAGCTCCTATGAAGTTTCTTTGGCCAATCCCCTGAGATTGATTCGGCAGTCACCAAATTCCCATAAAGGGTTAAAAGGAAATTATAAGGAACAAGGTCCCACCTTCTACCACACAAGGCTGGCACACAAACTTTTCTAGGAGAAGTTGGCATCTTAATGTGTGAATTCCCTCAGACTGAGGATACCCATTATCAGAGTCCTCTCTTCCCATAGGCATTTGCCTATTCTCCTTTGGGAATTTGTTTTAATGATACCTTTTGCTTTCACCTTCTAGGATGAGAAGACCTGCTATTCTCACCACTCCAATCCCTCCCTTCTGTTGTCTTGTTCCTGTTTTCTTACAGTCTCCACTCTTGTTAAGAGCCTAAAGAGATTACCTATCCCTTCTCTGCTCACCTATGGACTTGGAGGTGGTTGGATTAAGTGTGGTACATTTCCAGGTTCCCGTATCTTTATCCTCTCTTTCTTATATAGAAACAATTTCCCTCTGATTATGAACCAGATCTTACACTGGCTTATTTCACTCGCCTCGTCCCTCCAGGAAGTTCCACTCTTTGGCCACCTTAACAAATGATAATGTTAATGAGAACAGTGACTGACATTTTTATCATTTTCTAAAAACTTTGCAAGATACTCAGTTTGTACATTATCTCATTGGAATCTCTTAATAATACTCTGAAACAGATATTCATTTTGTAGATAAAGAAGCTCAGGATCCTAGTGGTTTTCCCACAGCAATGATCTGAGGTAGGATTTGAACCCAGTTCTTGAATTCAAGAGAGTTTAATACTCTTCTCTACTGTGCCATGTTTCTCTCTCTCTAAGGGAAATGTCCAGGAAATTTCTGATGAAAATAATAAGGGAAATTCATTTTGCATGACTTCATATTTGTAATATGTTTTGGATTTCTTGCCTTCTTGATCAATAGGGGAGGTGTTGTGGGAAGGGAAAGAATTTGGAACTGAAAATAAAATAAAATTGATTAAAAAAAGAAAAAACAAAATAATAAGGAAGTTGGTTGGTAATACTGGACAAATAATATATTACTCTCTGAGGAAATTTTGTTGTTTTGTTCTTATTCAATCGTTTCAATTGTGTTCAACTTTTTGTGAATCCATTTGGAGTTTTCTTGGCAAAGATACTGGAATGATTTGCCATTTCCTTCTCTGGCTCATTTTCCAGATGAGGAAACAGAAGCAAACAGGGTTAAGTGACTTGCCCAGGGTCATACAACTAGGAAGTGTCTGAGGCCAGATTTGAATTCAAGAAGATGAGGTTTCCTGACTTCAAATGCAGCACTCTATTCACATAGGGAATCTGGAAATTCACTACCACCATCACCACCACCACCACTACCATCACCACCATCACCATCACTATCACCACCACCACCACCCCACCCCTTGCCAAACAAGGTCTTGGACATTCTGTTGTCAGTGACCTGTCACGCTCAGACCCAAAAGACTATAATGCCATTAGAATTAAATTGATAGGCAAAAATCTTCATCAGACCTTTAGGAAGTAAATGCAAAGTCACTAATTAGGACACCGTCCTGTAATAAAAGGATAAGAAGTACTTTCCCTTTATTAGTACAAATTATCAACAACTAAGAAAAGCACACTCAAAACTCTCCAGAAAAGATATTGAAAGGTAATCAGAGAAATTCTGCTTATCAGAGGAAATGGGAAGGATAATTAGAAGAGAAGACTTAGTGGTGTGTTGTTAGAGGATTGATCAAAAGTGGTAGTGATAGCCTCCCCCTCAAAAAAAGAAAAGAATGCCAACAAATGTTTAGAATATTCAGCAGTTAGCAGAAGGAACTTTACAAGGGAACACAGACACACAGGGAAGTTTTAGAACTACTATGTTAAATTCGATATATCCTTTGAAAAACCAAGCTGTATGTAATATTGATTCCTACTGTGATATATAATCCTCCTTTTCAGTTCTATGAGCAAATTCTCCTGGTTTTTTATGCCTGTGAAATTCATTATGAAAATTAAACCACATGACTACTGTCTTCTGGATTATCTTGCAGAGGCTGATCTCCTCAGGACATGGCACAGTCTGATGCTTCCTGTGGGATATATTTGCTGGTCTTATGCTCATCAGGTTTCTTCTCTCTGCTCTTGGCTTCTGGGCTTAAACTTTTTGGGACCACCTATTGGCTCCCTCTGGAGAGAGTACCAGGCTTTGAGTAAGACTTCTCTTCTTGAGTTCAAATTTGGCCTCAGACACTTACTAACTGTGTGACTTTGGGCAAGTCACTTCACCCTGTTTGCCTCAGTTTCCTCATCTGTAAAATGAGCTGGAGAAGGAAATAGCAAACCATTCCAGTATCTCTACCAAGAAAAACCCAAATTGGGTCATGAAGAGCTCAGTGTGACTGAACAACAACAAATTGGCTCCCTATCTGGTAGGGTGTGATGAGAGGAGAGATTCCTGGGTACAGTGCAAAAAAGGTGTAAGTCTGGAGTCAGAGGGCCTAGGTTCAACCCCACATCTGAGGCTTACTACCTCAGTGACCTTGGGAGAGTTACTTAGCTATCTTACCTCAGTTTACCTTATGTTAACTTACCTCAGTTTCCTTATTTGTAAAATGAAGGGGTTGGACTCTGAAACCTCTTTCAACTTTAGATTGATGGGTAGGCTTTCAGATCTAGGCTTAGTCAAGGTTACAAGCTACCCTATGCTGTTAAAAAAAAAAACAAACCAAATTCGGAGCTAAGCAGAGCACTTCAGACTAAGCTGAAATCTGTTCTTTAAGCTCCTAGTGTTTGGTGCAACTCAGTCATTCCAGAAAACGAATTGATTTAGAGTTGGTTATAAATTCCTTGTAAATCCCTTTTAACCCTTTATGGGGGTGTGGTGACTGACAAATCAATCTCAGGGGATCTGCCAAAGAAACTCCATAGGAGCTATGGAAATTAAAATCGTAAAACTCACTTTGCTCCTAAAATCCTCCCAGGATTTGGTATATAAATGAATTTGAGTAAACATAAAAGAGTAAACTTAGAAAGTAAGGGAGCTGTCATCCACCTTGCTAATCCACATGACTTCCTTTCACATGAAAATGTGTCCAACAAAATACCTCCCAAGCATGGAGCAACCCAGCATAGGCATGTAGGACAGCCTGAGCAAAGATTCAGGCCTGGAATGTAAAGCACCTAATACGTGCCAGGCACTGTGTTAAACTCCGGGGATGAAAAGAAAGACAAAAAATAGCCCCTTCTCAAGGAGTTCACAGTCTAATAGGGGGCGGGGAACAACATGCATAACTGTACGAACTGTACAAACAAAGCAAGTGCAAGATGAATTCAAAATAATCAAGAGAGGGAAGGCGATAGTAAGAGGTCCAGTTTAACTGGAACTTTGGAGGTGGAGAGGGAGATGGCAAACCACTCTGGCGCCTCTGCCAAGAAAGCCCCAGATGGGGTCAGGAAGTGTCAGACATGACTGGAACTACTGAACAGCACCAGAACGAGTGTGTGTGGGGTGTTGTGACATGTTTGTGAAGAGAGATTGAAGCTAGGCTGGGAAGCGATTTGGATGCTAAACTGAGTCTTCTTTTTATCCTAGAAATGACGGAACCACTGAAGATTCATGCGGATAGGAACAACGTGATCAGATTTGTGCTAGATTGACAGCTATGTACAAAATTAATTAACATCGTTGTTGTTTGTCCTTGTTCTTAAAGAGGACCATGACATCAGGAAGATGGTGCCTTGCAAGTGAATTGAATTTAAGTGAGGGAGGGAAAGATTGAAAGCAGTAAGACCAATTAGGAGGCTATTTCAATATCCCTCCCTACCCTGCTTCAATTTTTTTTCTTTTTGGGGGGGGTAAGGCAGAGCAGTTGGAGTTAAGTGACTTGCCCAAGGTCACACAGCTAGTAAGTGTTAAGTGTCTGAGGCTGGATTTGAACCTCTGACTCCAGGGCCGGTGGCTATTCATTGTGCCACCTAACTGCCCCTCAACTTTCTTCCTCCATTAGGTTGTAAGCTTCTTGAGGGTAGGAACCAATTTTTTTTCTTTTTAGTACTTACATCCCTTGGTACTTGGAACATAATGGTGCTTACTAAATGTTCATTTACTGTTGACTAATAATCTAAGTGAAAAGTGAGGAGGTAAATGAAGTAAATGACTGTCTGAGTGGAGATTAAGAGGATAGATGTAAGAGAGACCTTCTAAAGGCAGAATTGACATGGCCCAGGGCAGCAGGAGCATGGTGGTACAAGAGGATGTGTCCCTAGTATGTCTGTCCAATAAAACAGGCCTTTCTCAGCAAAGTAAGTTGCATAAGCCAAACCCTTCATTTCACCAATAACTGACCCTCTTCTCCATGTGCCGTCCCCAACTTTAGGTTACTGACTTGGGTTCCGTTCTCATCTCCCTCCTCCCGCATGGAATTCCCATTAATATTTGTCTAGATTCATCACAATCCCTAGTTTTGTTGTTGTTGAGTCATTTTTTTAGTGGTGTCCAGCTCTTCATAACCCCTTTGGGGGGTTTTCCTGGCAAAGATACTGGTGTGGTTTGCTATATTTCTCTCTAGCTCATTTTTCAGATGAAAATGCTGACGCAAACAGCATTAAGTGACTTGCCTGGGGTCACCCAGCTAATAAGTATCTGAGGCTGGGTTTAAACTCAGGTCTTCCTGACTCCAGGTTCCAGCATTCTATCCACTGTGCCACCTAGCTGCCCATTCTGTGGTTTACCCTCTCTCAGATTGTGACTTGAGTTGTATCCTTTCCCCCCAGAAAGCCTCTTCTCCAGGCCTTTAACACCCAGCACCTACTGACACCATTATCCCCATAAGAGATACCCAAAGGAGTCCTAACGGAAAATGTTTTTAGAGTGGAAGAACAATTTAGGTTGCTATGATAAAATATAATACGAACAAATGTAAAGTCCTTGACTTTTGTGAAAAATACCCACAGAAATACTCCATTGCACAAGTATAGGAAAGGGAGATGTGATTAGTCAATAATTAATATAAGAGAAACTCAGGGTCTTAATGGACTTTCTCTCACTATGAGTCAACAGGATAACATGGCTCACAAACTGATGTCATTTTGTTGTTCAGATCTTGTCATTGGTGTGAGGCCCTCTCAGTAAGGTAACTTCCTTTATAAAAAATAATAATAGTAATAGCTAGCTTTAACAGAGTGTTTTAAGGTTTATAGATTTTACATATATACACACACATATATACATATATATTATATATGTATGCATATACACACACATATATGCTGTAGATCCTCATAATAACCCTCTGAGGTATATGTTATTATTATCCCTCATTTACATCGGAGGAAACTGAGGCTGAGATGAATTATATGAGTTGCCCAAGATTGTCCAAATAATAAGTGTCTGAGGTAGGTTTTTACCTTTCTGACTCCCAGCTTCATTATATTATCTATTATGCCAACCAGTGGTTCATACCAAAAAGTAGCTGTCCTGCAATTTTAGTGAATAGCCTGGGAGCACTGAGAGATTAGTGACTTACTTAGGGTCATGCAGCTAATATATGTCCAAAGCGGGCACAGAACCCAGATCTTCCTGACTCTGACGTTAGCCCTTAATCTAACACGCCAGGCTGCTTGCTATACTATCTTAGACTGAGTAAATAAGAGTGTTGTTTAGAATGAAGAGGTGGCAATCCCTAGCATACTTTGTGCTGGTCAGACCACATCTGAAATGTTATACCAAGTTCTGACTCACACAGTTTAGAAACTGGAGTTAATTCAGAAGAGGGTGACAAGGATGTTGAGGGGATTCAAATCCTTATCATATGAAGATTGACTGAAGAAAATGAATACATTTAAACTGACAAAGAGAAGAATGAGGAGATATGGTCACAGTCTTAAAATATTTGGAAAGGAGCCACATGAAGAAGGGAGTAGATAACTTATTCTGTATTCCTTCCAAGCACAATTAGGATTATCAAAGAAAAAATTAATATCAATAAAGTACTTTATGATAAAGGCTCAAGTCTGCCAGAAACAATGTTATCAAATTTTTTATTAATCCATATCCAAGCTATTTCTAGCAAGGAGGGAGAGAGACAGACAGAGACAGAGAAACAGAGACAGACAGAGACAGAGAGACAGAGAAACAGAAAGAGACAGAAAGATAGAGACACAAAGACAGAGACACAGAGAGAGACAGATATAGAAACAGAGACAGAGAGACAGAGAAAGGGAGACAGAGACACAGAAAGATAGTGAAAGAGAGACAGAGGCACAGAAACAGAGACAGAGAGACAGAGACAGAGAAAGAGATGTTCAAATATTTCCTTATGGCTCTCTGATCCCAAAACATTTCAGGTTACATGTAAAGGAATTTTAAACAAGGAAAAGATCATATGTCAAAATATAGCTTGGGGTTAACATCCCTAAAACAGTCATCGCTCGGTTCCTCCCTGCACCTCCTTTTAAGATTTCCTTCTTGTGATTGATGTCACTACCTTGACTTTCAGAAGAGAAGACCTAGTTCCCAAGGGCATCCTGGCACAAATCATTCCAGGTGGGTGGGAGAGCAAATTATTCCACCTTGACAAGAGTTAAGTCTCTCCTCATTAAGCCCCTCGTTCTTCCCACTTTCCTGAAAGGAAAAGTCTAGTAAGTGTTTCAGGCAAGAGCAATACTATTTCTTAATATTTCTAGAGAAACTAGAAAGGAGAATTTTTTGCTTGTTTTTTGATTGTTGTTGTTTTTTTTTTACTTCCACAGACCCAATGAATGTTTTTTCCCCAAATAGCTGCAATGAGCAGATTGTATTGTGTTTCCCCACATTAGGATTTTTTAGTCAGTTTCAGAAAATATCTTATCATAGGATTTTAAGTTTAGAAATTAAAGTCCAACTGTCTCATTTTATAGCTGAAGAAGCTGAGGCAAACGGAGGTTAGGTGACTTGTCCAGGGTCACACAGCTAATAAGTGTCCGAGGCAGGCCTAGATTAGACTAGAGTAGTTCACAAATAACATAAGCTTTCTTGAGTGGTGATGCGTTTCCCTTTACCAGAGGGCATCAGCAGTTTTGTCCAGGGAATGCTCATTCAGTGATAGGTTGGACTCTGAGGTACCTTTTGAATTTCAGATTCCTTGACATTCTTCCACTTTCCTGTTAGAGGGCTCTCCAGGGCAGGAAAGACTCATGCCCTCAGGGAACCCTCTCTGCTACAGACTTCTACTTTCACTCCTACTCGACCAGAATCCAGACTAAGAAGCCAGGAACAGCCAGGTTGTAGAAGCTGCATGGGGGCAACTGGCAAGTATTGATGTGGCCAAATAGAGTCATAATCTATTTGGGCAGGGAACGTGATTGAACTGAATACATAGAGGTCAATATCCAGGTGACAAGATAAAAGAAACCAATTAGAGCAAAAGAGCCAGAAGACAGACTGTTTCTGTCTCCTATATAGGGTAGCTAGGTGGTGCAGGGGATGGAGAGCTGGGCTTGGAATCAGGAAGACTCATCTTCATGAGTTCAAATCTAGTCCAAGACACTGCCTAGTTGTATGACTCTCAGCAAATCAATTGAACCCTGCTTGCCTCAATTCATCATCTATAAAATGAGCTGGAGAAAAAAAATGGCAAACCACTCCAGTATCTTTGTCAAGAAAACGTGGTTCATGAAGAGTTGGACTTGAAGAAATCTCATCCGTAGAGGGATTGGGGGGAATTTTTTTTTGTTAAGACCCTTAGCCACAGAATATTTAAGTCTAATAAGAATCCAGGCATGAATCTTTCTGCTATTTTTCCCTTTTCCAGGCCTGAAAGAGTTATGACTAATGCTGGCTCTGACACTGACCTCTTTTGGATTGTACAGTTGTTTATGCATCATTCTGATTCCTAAGGTTCTTCTAAATCAGGGAAACCTATACCCAATTCAGGCTTTGTCTCATCCAGGAAAGCTTCAGGAACAGAGGAATCTAATAAACCTAGAGCTTTCAGGGAGATGTGGGGCTGAATAGTAGGAGTGGTGGGGGCGGAGTCAAGATGGTGGCATAGAAGCAGGAGAATTCTGGGAGCTCCCCCCATAACCACCTCAAATACCTATAAAATATGACTCTAAACAAATTTTAGAGCTCCAGAACCCACAAAATGACAGAAAAACAAGGCTCCCGCTGAAGGCAGCCCGGCAGGTGGACAGGAAGGGTTCATTGCAGTGTGCTGGGAGCTGAAACCACCCCGGCCTGAAACTGCAGCTGTAGCCCAAGGGTGGCTAGGACAAGCCATGGCTGGAGCTTGCAGGAGAGTGGATCGCCAGTGGCTGTGGCAGTTCCAGAATTATCAACTCATAAGAGCCAAGGACAAAGT
>CM053583.1:243390956-243408920 GCA_028627135.1 Pseudochirops cupreus | reverse complement strand
GTACATGGGTAATTTCTCTGAGTTTAGAGTTGATGTAAAGCAGTAAGCCATTTCATTTTCAGGCAGCAACCCTGAGCCATAACACAACAGGGTCAGCTGGGAGGAGAAGTTTAAATGATCAGTCAGGAGAGAGGTTTTTAAAGAACCTGTCCTTTTGCTCTTGTTGCCTTGGTGACAGCTGTCAACCAGACGACTCCTACTGAGAAAGGAAAGTTGCTTTCCAGAACCCTCTGGAGAAAACCAAAGGGTAAAAGATGGTGATTTCTAAACACTCCAGGGGTGAGAAGGAAGACAGAAGTGAGAAAGGTGATAGGTTCCCAACCCCCTCCTTCCTAAGAGAGGAGTCTTAGTCAACCCTCCCCCCACCCCAAGTATTAAGGAAAAAATAATTCTGTCTCGGTCTCCTTATTATCCTCTTTATTTGGGAATTGGTTCACTAGAATAATTATGGAAGGAAGAAGAAACATTTTTTGATGCTTCTCAGAAAGAAATGAAAACTCAAGCGAGGTAATCTTTAAAGCAATGGATGGGTTTATGAAGAGTATGCAGAATTTCAAGCTGGGAATGAGTGAGGTTTTGGAAGCTTGGGGGTATTATGGATAATGAAACTCAAACTAAGAGGATTATTGGAGATTTTTCCCCTTAGACACATGAGGGAGAAAGTTAGAAAACTTTGGGAAAGTGTTCTCTCCCACTTGAAATTATTTTGCATTTCTGATATCTAGCACACATAGCAGGCACTTAATAAATTCTTGCTGATTTAATGAATAAATTACTTTGCATATACTTTGTTTTCACTTATATGTAAATGAGCTAACATATGTGAAACATTTTGCAAACCTTAGCCATGATTATATGTGTACTTGCATTCTCTGTCCCCAATCCCCAGTAGAACACAGTGCCTCACACATAATAGGCACTAATGATGCAATCTACCCAGAATTGGTGGGCCTCTAGAGAAAGGTGCAAGGGACCATCCAGACAGAAACAGCTAGAATGACTATTCATAAAGATTGCCCTGTTGCCCAAGGAATTCTCCCATCCTGGATGGGTTTTATGCTTCTTCATCCTTTGTCTAGCTTATTGGTGATTTCTGCTAGAGCCTTCCCTCTGAGACTACCTCCTATTTATAGTGTATATATCTTGCATGTACACAGTTACATGATATACATGATATCTCTTCCCCCATTCGAATGAGAGCCCCTAGAGGGCATGGACCTTATTTTTGTCTTTCTTTGCATTCCCAGCTTTTAGCACAGATCCTTGCATATAAATTGTCAACTGACTATTCAATATATATTGGTGCCTTCGGTTAAAGGAATCATAGAATCATGATTTCTAGGGCTGATAGGGACTTTAGAGGGGCACCTCAGTGGCACAGTGGATAGAAGGCTGGGCCTAGAGTCAGGAAGAACTGAGTTTAAATCTGGCCTCAGATTAATTGTGTGACTCTGGGCAAGTCACTTCACCCTGTTTGCCTCAGTTTCCTCATCTGTAAAATGGACTGGAGAAACAAATGGCAAATGATTAGTATCCCTGCCAAGAAAACCTGAAATGGGGTCACAAGGAGTCAGACACAACTGGATGAGTAAACTACTACCTCACAAATGTTACAGTAGACAGTGCACTAGCCTAGGGGCCAGAAGATATGAATGTCAGACCAGACACTGACAAACTAGTTGTGTGACTTTGGATGAATCATTTGACCCTAAATTTAGAAGATCAGAAACTTTAGAGATGGAAGAAACCTTGGGATTATTTATTCCAACCCCCTCGATTTTACATATAAGACAAGATAAGGAGAATTTAAGTGATTTGTCCAAAGTCACACAGGTAAGTAAGTAGAAAAGCTGCGACTTGAGCCTCAGTTCTCTGATTCCAGATTCAGACTTTTATTTTTTTTTCCTTTTTGCCATACCACATTACCTTGACCTAGGTTTCTCATATGTAAAATAAATTCGATTTAGTTCAATTCAATAAACATTTATTAAGCTACAATGTGCCAGGCATTGTGAGAAGTGCTAGGGATATAAAAAGAGGCAAAAGACAGTCCCTGCCCTAAAGGAGCTTACAATCTAATGAGGGATACCACCTGCAAACAAATCTATACAAAGCAAGCTATATGCAAGATAAATAGGAAATAATAATTAACAGAAAAGGCACTAGAATTAAGAAGAGTTGGGGAAGGCTTCCTTTTAGTTAGGACTTAAAGCAGGGGTTCTCAACCTGTGGGTTGCAACCCCTTTGGGGTCGAATGACCTTTTCACAGGGGTCACAGGGGTCACCTAAGACCATTGGAAAACACATATTTCTGATGGTCTTAGGAACGGAGACACCGCTCCTCTATCCGTTTCCAGTGGGCCTACCCACATGCAGATATGCTCACATACGAGCATTAAAGGGTTGTAGCATTAGGAAGGTTGAGAACCACTGACTTGAAGGAAACCAGGGACATTGGTTGTCTGAGAGAAGGTGGGAGAGCATTCCAGGCAGCAGAGACAGCCAGAGAATATGTCCAGAGCTGTGAGATGGAGTGTCTTGTTCATGGAACAGGAAGCCTGTGTGACTGGAGCAAAGGGTAAAGTGTGAGAAGACTGGGCTCAATATAAGTCTATTGTATTTAACTAGATGATCTACCTTCCAGCTCTTGGGTCCTATAATTCAAATGAAGGGGTACCCTTGGCATGGAGTTATTGCCTGACCTTGGTCCCATCACGTCTTGCCCTTGGTAGGAGCAAAGGTCAGGCTCTTCTAGGAAGGGAAAGGTGTGTGTGTAGAAACTTCTCTGCTGGCCAGGGAGAGGTGGTAGGATAGGAATAAAATCGTGTCAAAGATGAAACAATAAAAGTGTTGGTCATGCATGTTAGAGGAAGCCAGGTGGTGCTGTGGATAGAGTGCTGGGTCTGGAGTCAGGAATAATAAAAATAATCAAAATCATAATGACAGCTAACATTTTTATGGCGCTTACTCTGTTAAGAACTTTAAAATTACTCTCTCCCTTGATCCTTACAGCAACTGTGGGAGGGAGGCACTATATTATCTTCATTTTACAGATGAGGAAACTGAGGAAGACCTGAATTCAAATGCAACCTCAGATTCTTACTAGCTGTGTGACCTCGGGCAAAAGTCATTGAGAGAGATCATTATTAATAAATAGTACTTGGGGGAGATCCAGAGTTTTCTTCCTTTTTAAGTCCTCATTTCAAAGTTTAGCCTCTGAAGGATCGGACCGATGACAACAGATGGATTAATATTGTCCTCAGTCTAAGTACTGCTACCCCACCCAACTTTACCAGGATTTTAAACTAAGGCAAAACACTGGCCCATTGTGTTTTACTCTGGGAGAGAGAGCAGGAGACATAGATTCTTTGTCTAGATTCCCCTGAGGCTAGGGGCGATTTGGAAGTAAATCATATGATCAAAATCACATCCCCTAGCCCTTCATTAGAATAGGTCCACCTCTCATGATATTCATTCTGTGTGTGTGTGTGTGTGTGTGTGTGTGTGTGTGTCCTCTCTGTCTCTCTCTGTCTCTTTCCCTGTCTCTGTCTCTCTGTTTCTGTCTCTCTCTGTGTCTCTGTTTCTGTCTCTCTGTCTCTGCCTTGCTTTCTCTGTCTCGTTGTCTCTGTCTCTGTCTCTCTCTCTAATCAATCATAGTTGATTGATTGCCACCCTCAGAAATACCCACACTTCCAATACACTTTGAGTGGATTCCATGAGGGGTCTTTGGCAATTCAAAGTGTTGCTGAGGGGGCCGCTAGGTGGTGCAGTGAATGGAGTACTGGGCCTGGAGTCAGGAGGACCTGAGTTCAAATGCGACCTCAGACACTTGCCATGTGACCTTGGGCAAGTCACTTAACCCCAATTGCCCTGCCTTCCCCCCCAAAAAGAAAAAAAAGTGTCACTAACCCTTTTATTAATAATATGCTAGCATTATTAATAAAATGATTAATTACTCAGAAACTGTCTCTTGGCCTTTTAAAATGTCACATCACTTAGTCGCTGTCTGCCTCAGTTTCTTCAACAGTAAAATGTTAACAATAATAGCATTTATCTCCCTGAATTGTGTGCATCAAATGAAATAATATCGTAAAATGCTTAGCGCAGTACTTGGCACAAAGTAGGTGCTTTAAAAGGCTTGTTTTCTTTGTTTAAATTCGTGAATGGCAACAGATTGAGGAAATGGAGAACTGGAAAAGATCCACTATGGAGTTGTGAGTAAAGAGGGAAAAGAGCAGATGAAGAGAAGGAAGCCAGCAAATGACATTCTATACATCTCCACAAGGAAGCACCGAGGTGAATAATGCGAAGCAACTAAATCTTAATTCTTGGAGGTAAATATGATCTCATCCGAAATTCATGAGCGGGAATTATGGACAAGAATATGGCAATGAAAGGGTGTGCCCTGTTTGAAAAGAGAATATCGAAAAGGTGGCAGGCTAACATTGCACATAAAGAAGAGGTTCGCCCTCATAGAAATTCATTAGCTTGATGGGGGTAAGCTTGGTGGTAAGCATTTCAGTGGAGATAAAAGGAAGGAAATAGAGCAGTGGGAGTGAGTATACTGGAAGCTATTTGAAGGAGATAGATGACAGATTCCAGACAGATTACAAAACAGATACCCAGGCAGGAGAGGATTGCAATGGGGGACTTTTAACTATTTGAAAATCTACTGAGAGCTGTTTTGCTAAATGAAAAGCATTCTTAACTTGTCTAACTGATCTCTTCATCTTTCAGCAGGTAGGAGGAGAAGGGGAAATCACTATTCTGGACTTGATTTTGACCAATGAAAAGGGAGATCTAGTTGGCAAAGTAGAAAGTACAGAAATCTATGAACTGAACATTCTAGAGGTGGTGATAGACAGAGAGGGAAACACTGGGTATAGATTAATGCGCGCCTGAGACTTTAGAAATACAGTTTTTAAAAAAAATTCAGAGAAAAGATAAGTTATATTTGTGTCTACATGGGGGCCATCTCTAGGGTAGGAAGGGGAGGGAAGACAAAAAATAAATTTACATGATAAAGAGGAATAGCAAGTTGTGCATAATTTATTTGCTGTTTCATGTACAATCCTCTTTTTTATTATGCTATTTTTATTTCTTATACCCTTTTACTCCATAAATTAAAAATAAGATCCACTTTTTAAAAAAGAAAAGATAGGTAAAATCCAACAGGCTAAGCTTCTAAGGGGTAGGTAAGTCAGCTTAAAGGAGACAGGAAACTCCTAGCACCTCTGTCATGATGCAAATGACATTCTTTAACATATGGGGTCCAGTCAAAGGGAAAGCACTAAAGAGAGTAGCCTCTGCTATGCATATTAATGCCCGCATTGGGAGTGATCTGATTGTCCTTCTGCTGTCCTGATGTACTAGATGAAAGGTAATTGAATAGGGGAGTCTCCTTTGGAAGTGTGGGAGGTAGATGCCCTGTAATTATGAATGATGAGAACACTTGATGCATGATTTGACTCCTTGCTACTTTGATATTCTATTTGTTTACATGTCTTTTGCTTTGAATTCAGGTATTTGTGATTTGGCATGGCTCTTCACCTGTGGGAGCTTGGAGCTGTGAATTTGAGAAACTGAGCCAGACAATACCATAAACTGGAGAAGAGATGAGGAATCCTATAGTTCCATGGGAATTCAGTGGGGACCAGGTCTGCACAACAGTCATTGATGGAGAGAGAAAGTCTTGCTGTCCTTTTGTGGCTATTATCAGTTATTAGCAGCTGCAAGTTCCTTTCACCTTAGCTGAATAAATATTTACTTTTCAAAGTCAGGTGTCCTTAGCATCTGACTTAAATAATTATATTTATTTAATGGGAAATTGAAGCCCCAGATAAGTGGAAAGGAGTAAGATTAAACTTGTCTGTCTGTCTCTGTCCTACTTGCCTTGAAGGGCAGAACTAAAAGCAATGAGTGGAGGTTAGGGAAAGGCAGAATTGGGCAAAATACAAGGAACAGCTTTCTAGTGATTATGAGTACTGTCCAAAAATGAAACAGGCTTTTTAGGAAGGAAATGTGCTCCATGTTACAGGAGGTGCTCAGGCAGAGGCTGGATAAATCATTTGAATAAAGGGTTGGGCTACCTGACTTCCGAGTTTCCTTTCACAGTCTTCAATTCTGTGATTCTCTGAAAGGGTGAAAAATAATTTGTTTCAATGGAGAGGCTGAGGAAAAGAGAGAAATCACAGGATGACTAAGAATCCCAGTAAAGGACCTAGTGAAAACAGAACTGAGTGGAGGAAAAAAAAAACAAAACCAGAACAACCAATTCTGCCTCTTTTTCTATATAAAAATAGGTTAAGAAATTGTACTCAAGAATAGGACAATTTCACTCAAAATTTAGCTTATATTATTCCATGCTTTTATTTTCAAAGACTGTCTGGTTATTTATATTTCTGCATAAATTCTAAATCCCAAGCTCCTATTAACAAAGGAGGCTTGAAATACATTTCCCCAGAGGCAATGCAGATGTAAAACCCAGCAGAATTTTCACTTTGAAGTGCTCTGTGTTATCTGACTTATTTGCAAATGAAATGAACATTATAGGATATTCAAAACATTTCCATAGATAATCTTGAATTGTCCTCCAGGAAAGAGAAAATTATAATCAGCCTTTACCTTGTACCCACACGTATTTGTGTACAGATTACATGACAAGTGCATGTACACATACACACTCGTGAAATTGTACAATCTTTCTGTTGCCCAATCGATTCAGTCATTTCCGATTCTTTGTGACCCCATTTGGGTTTTCTTGGCAAAGTTACTGGAGTGGTTTGCTATTTCCTTCTCTAGTTCATTTTGCAGATGAGGAAACCAAGGCACACAGGGTTAAGTGACTTACCCAGGATCACGCAACTAGTGGTGACCAGATTTGAACTCAACTGACCCTGTATACTCTTACTGCTTCTAAAACTCACTTTCAAATGCAACCTTCTACATGAATTACTTCACAGTTAAGTGTGTTCCATTCAAATCATACATCCTCTGTAACAAGATAGGTTTAATAATAGCGTTGTCATTTTACAGATGAGAAAACTGAGTAGAGACATATCTTGTCCAATGTCACACAACTAATAATTGGCTCAGTTAACTCAAAATTCAGAACTTTTCCCGTTTTATCACAGGATTCTAGATTGACTGGAAGGGGCTTTAGGGATGATTTAGACCAGAGGTTCCCAAAATGAGTGATGCTGCCTCCTGGGGGGCACTGGAGTAATCCAGAAGGTGGCAGTAATCTCTGGTGCAATTGGGGAGCATTGAATAAAAATAAGGGGCCAATGGAAGCATAAGAAAAGAAGATAAGAAAATTTTGAAAAACCATACATGTTTCATCTGTTGTATTATAGAGTTAAAGTCATAGTGATTACATTATTTTCCAAATAAACACACAAAATGCAAGTTATAACCAAGTCTGTGGATAGGTCTTAACAAGCAAGTGTTGGCAGGTGTGCATGGTCAGGAAATTCAGCATGTATCCACAGGAATATGTGAATGTAATGACTTGTTTACAATGCAATACTATACTATGTCATACTATAATATGACACAAAATTGCATCATCAATATTTTAATGCAGAAAACCCCAGCAAATTTGCAATAAATTATTAAATTTAAGACGCATCATTTAAAAAAATTCTATATTTTTTGAAATGCAAATTTAAAAACCCATTAAAGAGCTAAAGAAAGTAAATTTCCAAGAGGCTGCTGAGTAATTTCTTTTAAAAGAGGGCAATAGGTCAAATAAATTTGGGAACCTCTAATTTAGACCAACCCCTTTTAGCCACAAATGAGGAAACTGAGATTGAGGGGCCAAATGATTGCCTCAAGGTGACAGAGGTAGGTAACAAGGCAGCCTTTGGATTTAAAACAGGAACTTTTAAACCATTTTTGTGTCCTAGACCCCCTGGGCAGTCTGGTGAAACCTATGGACTCCTCAGAAGAATATTTTTAAATGCATGAAATAAAATACACAGGATTAAAAAGTAAAACCAATTAAGCTGAAATAAAGCTGTATTTTTCCCCATCACAGTTCATGGACCTTCTGAAATCTCCTTACAGATCCATGGAGGGAGGCTGCCTAGTGACCCCAGGTTGAGAATCCCTGATTTAAACCCAAGTCCTTTGAATCCAAATCCAATAATCTTTCCACTGTACCACTTTGCTTCTATTAATTACTGTAATCTCTATCTATCTCACCTTCTTTCGTATCTTTCTCGACTGTAAAAACACTGAGTCAAGAAATGATTCAGCTAGTGTTGTAGGGGTGAGGGTGGTTGGGTTGATGTTTTAAACAAATCTACAGGAAAGATAGATGTTGGAGAATAAGGTGACATTAAAGCAAAATAAATTGATAAAAGTAATTAATTTAAGGAAACAAATGGAAAAATCAAATTGCTAGAATCAATGGTACAATTGATCTCAGGGATTAATTAAGATGATTCAAAATGGTTACCTTGGTTTTATCTTATAAGATAAGAATTTCATCTCCTGTTTCCACTTATCTCAATTTTAAGTAATTAATTCAGTAATTAATTTACGGGGACAAATGACAAAAAGTCAAACAGCTAACTTGATTCAATGATAGGACTGATCCCAGTCAGTCAGGAAACATTTATTATTTACTTCCTACTTTCTTTAACTCTTCAATGGTTGTTTTTTTTTTAAACTTGTGTCATTAAAAATATAAATATATTTTAAATGATACATCTTAACTTTAATAATTTATTGTAAACTTGAGTTTTTCTGCATTGAAATTTGGCAATATGCATCAATATAATAAAATATTATAAACGAGTCACTGCACTCAATATTCCTGCTGATGCATGCTGGACTTCCCGACAATGCACACCTGCCAACAATTTATTATTGTGCCAAGCACTGTGATAAATACTGAGGATACAGACTGAAAGAAGTCCTTGGTGTCAAGGAGCTCACCATCTAACAGGCGAGACAGAGAACATGCAAACACGCAAGGAAGTGCAGTTATACCTTCCACATCAGGGTAGGAGGAAGGGGAGGGATGTGCCCCTGCCCCATACCAAGGAAGATTAAAAGATAAAATATGTTGGTATTATACAATACTATACACATGTATTATGCATTTCTGAGTTTCTAAACTTTTTCTGTGTCATCCGTGGCATTCACAAAACTCCTTGCAAATTCCCATTTAATTTCTTATACCAATCCATGATATATCAAAAACATCATGGGGAAAGTTGTGATGTGGAAGGGATAACTGTACTAATAAGCTATCATTAAGAAGACTAGTCTGGTTGTGATCATCAGACTAAACTACTTCAGTTCTGATGAATAAAGTTAATTCAACTTTATTTCAGGCAATTAATCTGACTTGATATTGCCTTGCTATGCAGTATCACTATCTGTCTTTCTAGTATCCCTTTGGCACATATTTCTCTAGTACTTTAGAGTTTTCAGTTTTGTTTTTGCTTTTTTACTTCCCCCCCCCGCCCCCGATAATATTCTTTTGTAGTACAGACGTTACTGCCTGTATTGTGCCACCAGAGGGAACTGAGACTCAGAGATTTAAAATAATTAGCCCAAGGTCATGTGACTGTAATAATATAAATAAGTAATTATATAAGTAATGGTTGATTTCAATTCCAGTGCTCCCTCCGTACCTCCCTCCCTCCCTATCCAAGGCTTTTCCATGTAGGTCTTAATCCATTCCTGTTTCTGAAATCTGCACCAAGTTTTAAATCAGTCCTGCCTTGGGCAGAACACTTTTCATCTGCTATGTATTCCATGACTGGAACTGAAATTAAACTTTGAATAATATTCCAACCCTAGATGACTCCTTCATGTGGATGCAATTTATGACCTTCCATTCCACTTTGCATCACTTATGCAGTACCTGTACATTACTTCCATCACTAGCACAAGGCCCAAAATTGGAATTGATTTTATTTTAAAAACAATACTGATTTTTCAGAATGGATTAGTGCTTTTGTCCTCAGTAGGTTCTTGACTTTGTTGCTGTTTGCCTTATCCACAGGCAGGCTAGTTTTGGAATGAACACACAATGTCCAAGTTGTAGGTAGGCATTGCTAGGGCATTGCCCCAGAATTCTAAGTTTCTCAGGAAAAAGCCTTGCACTGAGTCACATTACCTGGAGTCCAGTCTTGCCTTCACCATTTAATAGATTTAAGATGTTGCATAAGTCAGTTAATATCATAGAGTTGCAGTTTCCTCATCAGTCTATCATCAACCAGTCAAAAAGCATTTATTAAGTACTTCTATGGGTATCATTTTAGTTTTACTTTAACGCCAAACAAATAGGAACTAAAAAGATGTCCATCAATTGGGAAATGGCTGAACCCATGGTGGTATATGCATGTGGCAGAATCCTATTGCATTTTGAAAAATAGTTTCAAAGAGAAATGATAAGACTTATAAGAACTAATGCAGACTGAAGTGAGTAGAAACAAAACAATAGTCATTTTTACTTTGACATCAATAAGATGAAAACAATCCATTTTGAAAGACAAAATTTTGTCCTCCTTTTGTCCCTGTATCCCCATGTCTAGGCCTTAATCAGTGTCAGTTGAATGTATTGAAGTGAATTGATGTGACTTGACTTGAATCACGATAAAACTACTGTCCAAGGCAGAAAGAAAAAGAGAATCCAGAAATTACAAGACTGTAACAATTCCCAGACTTAGAACACTGTACTTAGCAAGAGTGGACAGCAAAAAGTGGCTTTCCTGAGCCACCTACCTGGAGATCTCTATGAATGGTTCCTGAGCTCTAGGAATGGGGGATCCTAGAGATAAGATTTCCATTTCCAGGAAAATTGATTCATTTGGCCTTGGGGGGCAGAACTAGGAGGAATGGGTAAAACATAATGCACTGAATGGGTGTTGCCTCAGCCAAACTAAGACCTGCTAAAGACCTTAGTTTAAAAAGTCCAAGGTCTCCCACTGCATCCAGGGCCATCGCCAGTCATCCTGATCTATATCTGGCCATTGGACCCACATGACTCTAGAGGAGAAAATGAGGCTGGTGACTTTGCACAGCCCTCCCTCACCTAAATCACCTCCCTGACATCACAGTCCTTTTAGAGAATGAAGGACAAATGACAACAACGGGAACATAGTAGATGCTTAATGATTGATTGATTTTGACTTATTCAAGGAAAAACTTCCTAATAATTAAAGCTGTCCACAAGTAGAAAGTGTTGCCTCATGAGGCGGTGGGTTTCCCTTTATTAGAGAACTGCAGAACTACTCGCCCGGTATCTTATTGTAGCTCAAGTACCAAAGTTCATCAGTATGGGACTCTCTGCTCTTTGGTGGTGATCAGTGCCTTGTGACTGCCTGGGAGCAGGCTTAAGCTGGCAAGAGCTTGAGAGTCTCTTCTCATCTCTTTGGTCTTTGGGCACTTCTGGCTTTAAGAGAGAAGATGAAAGATGTCAACCCCACTTCAGGTTGCTGAAGGGAAAATACTCTGGGAAGAAGCAGACATGAGAAAAGCTGGCAGTCTCCATCATGTCCCCATCCCTTGCTGGCTACACTAGAGACTTTGGGAAACTTCTTAGGTGAGATTTAGGACTCTCTCTCTCTCTCTCTCTCTCTCTCCCTCTCTCTGTCTAGCTGAGCCACTTCACTCCCCATGGAGAGCTCCTTCCTTCTATATTGTCTGGTAAATATTCTTTTAAGTATATGTCCTCTGATTTCTGTTTGCTATGAACTTGAATAAATGGGTTTCTTTGACGGGAATGGGGTCAAGTCTTGGGGCCTGCTTCCCCCATTAAAGAATCAGCCACAAAAAGTTTAGTTTGAACCTGAAAACCACACCCCTTCCAGTCAAAGGGCTGCACTTATGTGCACCTGGAGGGCCACTTGTGCCCTCAGGGCTGAAGGTTCCTTACCCCTGAGTCCTAGAGTAACAGTATTTAAGGGAGCAGATAGATATAATTCTAGTCTGTACTGCCCTCTCTTTAAGGAGAGTAGTCACCAAGCGTTTTGCGACAACCTCCTGCTTGAAATCCTGGTGGAAAATAAAGTCTCCTTTGGAGAAGAGTCAGGGGAAAAGAGGCTAGCGATGCCTATTTCGTCTTCCCTTGAGTCCCACAATGAAACCTTGTCTCCCTACGCTACATGAGGAAGAAAAGCCCTTGCTACTTTATAAAAGAGATTTTGAGGATATGAATTGGACTGGATGGCTTCTGAGGTCTTTTGCAATTCTGAGATTCATTCTCTGATTCATTTATCAGGAATCTTAGTCCTACTGTGTCAAAGAAGACCTCCTGTGTCAAAAGACCCGAATTTGAAACAGATCAGTCACTTTGTGGCAACTGTGTGACTTTGGACAAGTAATTTCTTCTTTTTTGGCCTCAGTTTTATTTATCATCAAATAAATAACAGAATGAATAAATAAATAAAGCAAGGGAGTGATGCTATCTTATCTATCTTTGTCTTTCAGAGTTTGGGGGAGGGTCAAATGAGTACTTACGGATGTGAAACAATAAAGAACCATGTACAGGATAATCATGAACTTATTTCCTGGGGGGAATGGTCAAATACATTTTCCAACAGCCCTAGCTAGAAAAGAATAATGGTATACTTTGGTACACTACATCCTGTCAGATGATTCAAGTTGATCCCAGGGTGATTACATGTCCCAAGTTGCTATCTAATTTTCTCTAGGACATGGCTTTCTTGTTCTTGTTTCATTTCCTATACAACCTACAAGGAAAGGATGGATAGAGAAGAAGAGTTTGGTTTTGACCTTGTCAGGGAGTAGCCAGCTCAGCACCAATCACTTTAAAATCAAATAGGAGCTGGATACAAGTAGACTGTTGAAACAGGAAAGAAATTCTTGCCTCGGAAAGGACCCAGAACTCATCCCAGAATCAAGCAGAAGAAGGTTTTCATATGTTCCTCTCTCCTCATCTCTTCCTTGTTTCTTCTCAGATTTTTTTATTGTATTGTTTCAGTCCTTTCTGATGTTTCATGACCCCATTTGGGGATTTCTTGGCAAAGATACTGGAATGATTTGTCATTTCCTTCTCCAGCTCATATTTCTCAGATTTACCCTTTTGCAAAATTCTCTTCTTCCTTCTCTTTTTTTACTAGTGTCTTCTCCCCCTCTGTTTTAAATGGGGGTAAATGTGATTCCTTTTGAAGGATGGTCAGTAGATTCAATGACCTTTGAGGACGCTTCCAATATTGTGAAGTTTAACCATTAAAGGAAACTCTGTCTATTCCTTCTCCCATACTGTGAGTTGCTGCAAGTTAAGGGCTATCTCATTCATCGTTATATCCCCATAGTACCTTGCTCATAGCGAATATTCGTCAAGTTGTGTTATCCTTCCTTCTCAAAGAGGACCCTGGTATCAGGGAGATGATGACATGACTAGCAGTTGACTTTGATTTGAACGAGCGAGGGCCGTGCAAGATCACCAGCCTTACTTTCTCCTCCAAAGCCATCTGGATCCAGTGATCAGATATTCATCAGGATGACTGGAGGTGGCCCAGGATGCAATGGGAGACTCTGGCCCTTTTAGGCTAAGGCCTTTTCAGGTTCTCACTTTGAGTAAGATAACACCCATTCAGTGAACAGGCCTTTTTAGGTAGTTATTCAAAGGATGGCGCAGTGAATAGAGCACTGGTCCTACCTAGAATCAGGAGGACCTGAGTTTAAATCTGGCCTCAGAAACTTACACTTCCTAGCTGTGTGACCTTAGGCAAGTCACTTAACCTCTTCCCTCCCCCCCCACCCCCCGGCATTGCCTTGCTTCTCCCCTCAAAAAAAGAATTTGGATGCTATGCTGATTGGTGCATATATTCATCAAGTGCTTGTAGGATGAAGTCTTTACGCCTTTCCTATCAACCTATATCTGTCATCTCTCTTGCTCCATCATTCCTGGAGGATTACTGCTATTGAGGTACCCTATACTTTATTCTCTAAAAGAAAACAGTAACCAAATCCAGATCTTCTGATTTTCTGCCTTGTATTATTTAATGAAATCACTCTATAGTGAATAAAAACATGAACTATAGGCTGGGGCTTATGGAGATATAGATTATCCAAATTCCTGTTACATATACATTTTAAAGTTCCCACGGCAGTTTCTCTTCTTTCAATGTATACACTATGCATAGGAATACAAATTTAGAGCTGGAAGGGACTTTAGAGGTCACTGAGTCTAATCCCCTCATTTAACAGATGAGGAAACTGAGGTACAGGAGGTTAAGAAACTTACCCAGGTTTGCTTTGAACTCAGGCATTCCTGACTCCAAGTCCAGTGTGTGAGCTACCATTTTTCTTCCATTTTTTCCTTTAAGTAGTCAAATCATTTCATTTTTTTTGACGGGGAAAGGCAAGGCAATTGGGGTTAAGTGACTTGCTCAAGGTCACACAGCTAGTTAAGTGCCAACTGTCTGAGGCCGGATTTGAACTCAGGTCCTCCTGACTCCAGAGTTGGTGCTCTATTCACCTAGCAGCCCCGTCAAATCATTTCTTGTACACAAAGTAGAATGTAGACCTATACCACATAGTCTAGGTCAGATGCTGGGAACCTGTAGCCTCCAGATCACATGTGGATCTCTAGGTCCTCAAGTGTGGCCCTTTGATTGAATCCAAACTTCACAGAACAAATCCCTTTAATAAAAGAATTTGTTCTGTAAAACTTGGACTCAGTCAAAAGGCTACACCTAAGGACCTAGAAGGCCACATGCAGCCTCAAGGTCACAGGTTCCCCACCCCTGGTCTAGGTACTCATTGGGCTATGTCGGACAAGTATCCTATTCGAGCTAGTTATTCATGTGTCACTAACGAACTGAATGGCCTTAAGTAAAGGCACTTTCCTGATTTGGAGTCCAGTTTCCTTATCTATAAAATGAGAGTATTGAACTGAGGTCGTGGGGCTCTAAAGAAACAATTTAATCCATGTTCCTCATTTCACAGATGAGGAAAGTAATGTGGGGGAGGGGGAGGGGAAAGAGGGGAGGCCTTGTCCAAGGTAACAGAAGGGGTAACAAAGCCAGCCTCCAACTCCAGGTCTTCTGACTACATGCTTAGTGCTCTTTCCACTACACCACACTTCCTCTCCTAGTTAACAACTCTTTCTGTGCTATGATGCTAGGATCCCTAATCATGGACTACATTATGATTAGGAATTGTGATTTCATCAGCATAGAAGACTCCCTCCACTAATGCAGATGGGAAACTTTTCTGCAAGTAATGGTCTTACAGAACTGTCTGGGGCAGTAAGAGTTTAAATGCTTTGGTTAGTTTGTCCTCCTTCACTTCTCCCCCATGTTTGTCATCCGTGTTTTTCCTGCATATTCGCCCTATTGTATTTCTACATTTTTGCCATCTTATACTTTTCTTCCATGTTTGCCATCCATTGAGTAGAGCAATCTGTACAATGGGTCTAATCATGTAGCACAGGGCTAATATGTGTCAGAGGTAGCACTTGAGTTCATGCCTTTTTGATACCATAGTTTGCCCTCCATTCATTATGTTATGTCCCTCTGTCTCTCACCCATCCAGACTATAGTTGGAACTTAACCATCTTAGTGAATTGAAAAGTGAATTGAATCTGACAGAGACATTTGGGTTATACTGAAAAGATGGCTAGATTTGGCATCAGAGGACCTGGGTTAAAATCTCAGCTCTGACACTTATGAACTTCATGATCTCAGAAAAATCACCTAAATTCTCTGAGTTTCAATTTCTTCATCTTTAAAATGAAGACAATCATACTTCCTGTTTCATAAGATTGTTAGATAGAAAACTGATCAATCAATTAACAGTTTTTGAAACACTTTGTTAACTCTTAAGTGTTGCACATTCAGGGGTGTGCTAGAACCAGCTTAAACTGTTCTAGAGAGCCCATTGTTAAATTTTTGGTCTGAGCATTTATGTCTTGACAATTGGCAAACTTTACAAGTTATGGTTTGATTTGTCCTTGTGTTGATTGTCCAGATTTAAGAAGGTGATGAAGATAATGCAGATCCAACTAAATGTGTACTTTTTGTGGGGAGAACCATTTAGTAACCATTTACCAGTACCCTCCTGCACATTAATAAGTTATTATTTTTATTACTCATACCAATATACCTCTATCTCTCATTTTTCAGTCTTTTCTTTCTTTCTCCTCCCTCTATTTTTTTTCTTATTTTTCCACTTTTTCTCTCTTTTTTTTTTCTTTTCTAGCCTCTAGGTCCTTGGTGTCATCTGCCTTCCATTGACTTTTCTGGGCTCCACTATTATTCCTCAAGACATTTAGAATCTCAGAACTAATGGGATCTCCAGGATTGATTAGTCTGACCTGAATAAAACCCCCCCTTTCAGCAGCCTCAGTTTGAAGCAAAGATCAAGAAAGCTGTAGCCTCAAATAGACCTAGAGCAGGTTTTGGGGGTTTTTTTTTGCCTTTTTAATTTCATGGACCCTTTGGTAGTGCGGTGAAATTTATAGATCCCTTCTCAATATAATCTTTTTAAATAATGGAAGGAAATAATAAATTTTAGTGGGAAGTTAGTAAAAATAAAATTAATTGTTTTCCCCCTCTAAGTTCTATTGATGGGCCCCTTGGGGGTCCTTGAACCCCATGTTAACAACCCTTGAAAAGAAAATGTCTAAGTAATGACACATATTTTCCCCATATACATACATACCCAATGACACTAAGTTCTTTGGTTCTTAAGTTACTCTATGTCAGTGTAACTTACTTTGACACACTCACTCTAAGATTTGGTTTCCTGATAAGATTCTCACTTAACAGACTTTTTCATTCCTACTGAATTAATCATAAACCTCTTTTGTTTAATTATTATTTTTTCACTTAATATCCTAGGCAGAGCAGAGAGATAAGTAAGTAGCCAATAAATTTGCTCCACGAAGACAAAAAGACTTCAGTGCAAAAAATCAAAACATGACGATATGGTAGAACTGTAGGATGGATTTAGAGTGAGAATTTGTTTCTGTTCTTGTTGTTCATTCATTTCAGCTATGCCTGACTCTTTGTGACGCCATTTGGGGTTTTCTTGGCAAAGAGAATGGTTTGCCATTTCCTTCTCTAGTTCATTACAGATAAGGAAACTGAGGCAAACAGAGTAAAGTAACTTGCACAGGGTCACACAGCTAGCAAGTTTCTAAGGCCAGAAGATGAGTCTTCCTGACTCCAGGCCCATCACTTCACCACTTAGCTACCTCTAGAGTGGGAGGACCTGCGGTTCAAATCCTGATTCTTCACTTTGTGAACTTGGGCACACCTTTTTACCTCCAGAACCAAATTACTTAACACATCCCATATGAAATGAATGAAATTCCTTGACTATTCACTCTCTTCTCAGTGAGTGGTGATCCAAACAGCTTTTAAACTTACTCTAATATTTTACAATCTTTTTTCCTGGCTTCATGAAAGAGCTTGGGAAGAATTACCCTACAATGGAACCCACAAGAGGGACAGAGCTGAGAGACATGTCTGTTTTCAGAGGGCCCATGAGTCTCAAGCTGGCAGTGCAACAACAGCAGCATTTTCCCCAGCTCCTAAAATAATCTCATCTCTGCCGCATGCTTTGAAGTGCCTGCCAACACCAATAGAAACTATATGCCTATTCTATTGATTTGGAGGAAGACAAAGACTCACAACAAAAAAGAAAACCCTATATTTTAACATGTACTTCTATGGATGACAAGATAAAAAATTTAGTGCCAGAGGAGACCTTGGAAGCCCTGGATCTCAAAATCCTCATTTTATAGATGAGGAAACTGAGGCACAAAGAAATTAAGTGACTTGTACAAGGTCACAAAGCTGATGCTTTTTGAAGCAGGAGTTGACCCTAGGTCACATTGGACTCCAAGAAGGTGGAGGAAGAGGAGGGGGAGGAGGAGGAGGAGGAAGAGAAGGAGCAAGAGGAGGAAGAAGAGGAGGAGGAGAAGAAGAAGAAGAAGAAGAAGAAGAAGAAGAAGAAGAAGAAGAAGAA
>CM053583.1:243363756-243390456 GCA_028627135.1 Pseudochirops cupreus | reverse complement strand
CATTTTTTATGACTATAGATAGCTTTGATTTCTTCTTCTAAAAATTGCTTATTTATATCCTTTGACCATTTATCAGTTGGGGAATAGCTCTTTTTTCTTTTTTTTAACAAATGACTCAGTTCCGTCAAGACCAGAGCTTCAACAGGGAGTGACTTACACTATAATAAGAAGGTCATCATAATACCCTAAAGAGGTACAATTAATGCTGATAAGCAGAGAAGATAGCCTTAAAAGTATTTTTTTTAAATAAGTTTGCTGGTTTTACTGAGGCAACCTTTAGTCCCAAGACCTGAGTTCAATCCAGTTTCAGACACTTATTAACTGTGTGACATCAGATAAGTTATCTAACCTGTTTGCCTCAGTTTCCTATACTCTAAGATGGAAAAAAAAATAACAGCATCTACCCCAAAGAGTGGTTATGAGAATCAAATGAGATAATATTTTAAAGTAAAGTGCTTTGCATAGTGCTTTGCACATAGTAGGTCTTATACAAATGCTTATTCTCTTCCTCTGATATTTTTTGTTTTTATAACACCTAAATTTCAACCTCTGTCTCCATCCCAGAGAGTCATTCCATATAATTGTTTAAAATTTTAAAAATAGGGTGAAAATAAAGAAAAATCAACAAAAACAATCAATACATTGAAAATCTGACATTAAATGTATTGTTTCACATGCAGTGACATTTCTCCTGCCCTATAAAACACACACACACACACACACACACACACACACACACACACACACACACACTGCTCGTAGCAGTGGTTTTGAGGAAAATAGAACTGGGAAAAGGAAATCTGGTGAGGAGGCTATGCCAAGCCAGATAAGAGACAACTTGGGTCTATACTTAAAAAAAATCATCAGGATTTTGGCAATGGCAATTAAGCTAGAGACAGGAAGAGAGATAGATTCCATCAATAATTATAGAAATAGGCAATGGAACATATTCTCAGGGAGATTTCCATGAATCAAATATAGTTCAGGTATCTTCTGCATTTGAGGTGTCTAGAGATTTATTATTATTATTGTTTTTATTATTAACAATTATTCAAGGGTAATTGAGGCATTTCCAAAATTTTTGATACTTTGTTAATATCATGTACTACTCTGGCCTCTCCTGATGCCTCATCATGGCATGGAAGTGGCCCTCCTTGGGTTCTTCAAGGCTATACCATTGATACATGAGCTTTTGCTCTATGCAGATGTGTGTCTATTATCTAGGAATGAGCCTGGCTAGGAGCTGATTTTCAACTCCAGAAGGGTGTTCCCTGGGTGGAGAATTAGTTCAGCCCCAGCAGCTCTTAGAAATCATCTAGCAAGGCACAAAGGAACCATGCCAGGATTTGGTGGGGAAGTCATATACGCTAATAAACCTCTATCCTCTTTCCTTTCAGAACAATCACTTTATAGCTACTTTAAAGAACAACACATTTAAAGTTGAAATACTAGTATGATGTGATTATTGTAGACAGCAACATGCAGACCTGGAACTAATGTGGAACAGATTGCTACTTTTCCCCAGTTGCTGCCATCCTGGGGGCAAAGCATGCTTTTTCATACCATTCCCACCCAACTCCCATGTAGCACTAAACACTTGACCTAGTTACTCCATTTTCCTGTCCCTGGGCTGCTGTCCCCAGAGTCCTTGGTCTGTCATGCCTTTCTCTGGGATCAACCTTCCCACTGGGGCCAGACTGCCTGAGGGCTGTCGTGGCAAGGGAATTGAACCAGAATCAATGATAAAACCTTCAGCAAAGACAGCAGCACTACCAACCCTTCTAATAAACTCAGCCCTAACCCTCCCTCATCCCTGTGTCCCTTTGCCCTCCCTTTCCACTATGCCCTTTGGAACTCTTCTCCATTTGTAACAAACTCTTTTTCATCCTCCTCTTTTTTTTTCCTTTCACATTCCTTCTTTTGGTGCTCACTGAAATCTAGCTTAATAGAATCAGGGAAACAATATACACAATGACGACAATTCAGTAAATGGAGACAATAAAACCCAAACAAACTGAATGTTGTAGAATTTTAATGATTGAGATTGGCTCCAGAGAAGAGGTGGCATAACACATCTTTTTTTTTTTCAGAGATGGGAGACAATGGGTGTGGGATATTGCATGTATTGTAAGACACAATTGATTTGTTGGCTGGTTTTGTTAAATTGCTTTTTTTTCTCTTTCCTTTTTAATTTTTATTACAAGGGATGACTTCCTGGGTAGGGGAGAGCAGAAAGAGTGATATATTTGGAAAGGAAAGTGTTATGAGAACAAAAGATGTGAATAAAAATAGGGCACAAAAATAAATCTAGCTTAGGATGCCAATTTTTTTTAGTACTTTCTGAGAGTGACTGCTGTTTCTCAGACCCACACTTCCTGATAAACAGGGCCAGGAGGAAGAGTTGGTTCTACTTCATGCTCCTTTCAGAATACTTTCAGAACCTTTTTTTGCCACCATCACTTGGCAAACACCTCTCCCTCCTTTCACATCTGTTCAATTCTGCCGAGATTCTTGTTGTCGTTTATGGATCTCCAGGCAATTCTTCCACTTCCCCGATAAGTCCACTATCTAATTTCTGTGTTTTGTTCTCCATTCTAATCCTTCTCCCTTCTAAATATCTAATCTCCTCTGTTCCTCAGCTACTTCTATTTACATGATCCTTATGTCCAATCTATCTCAAGCATGCAGAAGGATCATCATTCCATAGATCCCACACTCCTCAACATAAGTTATCCCAGGTCCCAGAATCCTCAACTATGGCTCTAGGGAGTCATCCTTCTGTCAAATTGTGGCATAGACTCATCTTTTCATCTCTTTCCTATGAACCTAGTTATGTAGCAATTAATCATGATGCACCCTGTTCTCTCTGAAAGAGAAAAAGTAACTGATCAGTGTATTCAAAGGAGTTAGGGAGTCATTGTGTTGCCTTTAAAAGACTGCAGAGCAAGAGCAATAATTAACAGAAAGGACTGATTATCTAATGGTGGAATTTCAGGTATCAGTGAGATTAATCAATCAAAAAGTATTTATTAAGTACCTACTATGTGCCAGGCACTATACTAAGCACTTTTTAGGTAAAAAACAAAATAAAACAAAACAACCCACCCTGGTTTATGATAGGCTAGCCCTGATAGCAGAACCCATTCATGTTCTCTCAGTTACATACCAAAAGGTAAGCAAAGTTCCTTGGACAAAATGGCATCCCATGCTTTCAATGGCATTGAATTAACTTGGCAACAGCTGGTAGAGTTTACACAGCATTCCACTCACAGAACTGGAATGAGGTTGATTCTGATGACTGTTCTAAATCAAACAAAGCAGAACATGGATTTAATCTACTAAATATTTCCTTTTGTGTCACTTGCTGAATGAGGAAAGGTACAATTAGTTCCATTTGAATGCATGATACTCAGAGACTTGAACATTTGAACATCATTTAAATGGTCCAACTAAACAACTCTCAGATGAAGAAGGGACAATAATAATTAAAAATAGTAGCTCACAGTTATAAAGATAATCTGGCTGGATCTGTCCTTCTTCCCCATATTTCAGGGATGTTATCATCATTGTCATTAAAAATAAATGATCATATTAGCACAATAATGCAATTATATAACTGAATTATAATAATATGTTAATAACTGAAATTCATATGGGGCAGATCACTAAAGTGTTTAAGGTGGCTGTTCCTGTTGGAGTCTGCCAATAATTCTTTGAGGTGCTATGGGTATCATTGTTTTGGTACCTTTTTATAGATGGAGAAACTAAAGCTCAGAGAGGCTAAGTGACTTTCCTATGATCACACAGCTAATAAAGGTCAGAGGTGAAATGTGTTTACATGTCTTTCTCCCTCTAGGCCCAGCACTCTGTCCCTAACTCCATGCCGTCTCTATACAAATGGTAACAGCCCAACAGGAGGTTTGTGATTTGATGTGTTACCAATTTGGGTCCTTGGATTTTGGATCAGAGCAATTGGACTTGAATTCAGCTTGTCTAGTCACTACTTTTGTGACCTCCCTCAGGGTTGCTCAACCTCTCCAGAGCTGTTTCTTCATCTGTAAAGCAAAGGGAATTGACTTAGAAGATAATTCTGCATTTTCTTCCAGTTTCAATCCTATGATCTTGGGTTTGGTAAAATTGGTGGAGGGGAGGACAGATGATTTCTAAGATTTTTTTTTCCTAGTTCTCAAGCCCAAGATAAAAGAAAAGATGGTAATAGCTGGAGATTGAAGGATAGAGGAGAGAAGCACTAGAGACTGGAAAAACAGTTGTGCTGTCAAGGTGAGAACTTCTGGGGTTCTGGGCCTCTTGTTTTACATGAGATTTTTCCTTACCTTGCCTGAAAACTTTATGAAAAGGACAGGCATGTTGCAGACCTGAGGAGGGCAGTGTCTTGGGAATGGTGGGAAGCAGGAGCAGAAAAAGTAGAAAGAAATTGGAATAGCTCAGCATACAGAGGAGGTAGGCTCAAATCCTAGCTCTGCTATTTTTGTGAGCTTGGTGAATCATTTAACATCCCAGGTATCACTTTACTTATATGTGAAATGGGGTTGGATTATATGACCTTTGGTGTTCCTTCTGTCTTTAAGAAACAGTAGCTGGGCTATAGGTGACTGGAGATTTATGTAAATTTTTGGCCGCTAGGTGTCCCAGTGAATAGAGTGTCAGACCTGAGTAAGGAAGACTCATCTTTGTGAATTCCAATCTGACCTCAGACACTTACCAGATGTATGACCCTAGGTAAGTCACTTAACCCTAATTGCCTCAGTTTCCTCATCTGTAAAATGAGCTGGAGAAGGAAATGGCAAACTACTCCCAGTATCTTTGCCAAGAAAATCCCAAATGGGGTCATGAAGAGTAGGTCACAACTGAAAAGCAACGGAGATTTTTGGCACTGATGTTTACTCATTCAAAGGCCTCTGTTTTGTTCTCTTTCTTCATCTTCTTCTTCTTCTTCTTCTTCTTCTTCTTTTTCTTCTTCTTCTTTTCTTTTTGGAGGGGGGAAGGATGGGCAATTGGGGTTAAATGACTTGCCCAAGGTCCAGCCAGTAAGTACTAAGTGTCTGATTTGAACTCAGGTCCTCCTGACTCCAGGGTCGGTGCTCCACCCCTCGTTCTCTTTCTTATAAGAGCACTTTCTTCTTTAATATTGTGAACTGGGCAGATGCAAGCAAGTTCATTTCAGTAAAATGGGTGATGAATACCAAGAGGACATTTTTCCGGGTGTCTTGAGTGGGAACGTATAAACCAAGAAAAGGGAGAAAATGTCTAAAATGAATATGGAATCTTTGGGTCCCTGGAATCTCTGACACAGTGGTTTCCTATTAGAACTTTACATTTTATAAAGGATTTTCCTCACTGCAGCCCTGTGGGGTAAGTTGTGCACTCTTATTCTCATTTTATCAATGAATCAACCTGAGGCTCAGAAATGAAAGGAAATGTTCACATTCACCGAGTTAATAAGGTACTGAGGCAGGGATGTGAACACAGTTCTCTTAACTCCAGGGGCCAGGCTTGCTCCAGGACACCAGCCTGTCTTCCTCAACAGTGCTTTCCTTCATCAGTGGGAGACATCAATCATGGACCAGTGATCCTGAGCCACGAATAAAGAATGTCTCTCTGAGGTCTGTGAAGCCCTGCCTGGAAGATTCAATTATGAAACTGAATTGTATAAAAAACAAACCCACACTGGGGAATTAACCAAGTTTGTCAGGAAGTAGGGAGAAAAATACATCTCTCTTCTCTGGAAGTTCCGCCAAAGAATCTGCAAATAAATAACACTCCTGTTTTGCCTGTGAGCATTCCCAGTAGCGTTATCAATATTATTGCTTGAAGGGCTCAAGTTAATGGGTAAAGGGGTTGGAAGAAATGAAAAGGCTTTGAATTCATAACCAAAGTCATCTCATTTGGGGTAAAACAAGGGGAAGGAGCCCTGAATTTGAAATGATGGGACCTGATTTTTTTATCCGAGCTCTGCCATTTGCTTTGGGTTAGTTACTAAACCTCTCTGAACCTCAGTTTCTTCATCTGTAATAAGAGGGAGTCAGGTCATCTGGATTGTGGCTTAGGTCATCTCTAAGATTTGCTGCCACTCTAAATTATAGGTTCATAGATCTGGAGCTGAAAGAGACCTCAGAGGCTACACAGTCCAAGCCCTTCATCTTATTGATTTTTAATGTCACTAAATCCATGTACTCTATTCATAGGGGCACCTTAACTTTCTAAAAATTGACTTTTCATCGTCACCTTGACAAACATCAACCAACAGGAACATTTCAACATATAAAGAATAAAGAAGAACATGTATGAAACCATGTACTGGTATTAATATAGTTTGTTTTTGAAGTGCTAGTTAAATTTAATGCAATAATAACAAAATTTCTCTGCTTGTTTGTAACTTCTTTTGCTTCCTTCTTTTTCCTTCGTTTTTTAAGTATCTCTCTATTACTTTCAGTATCAAATATAAAATCTTCTGTCTGACATTCAAAGCCTTCATAGTTCCAGTCTTCTTATACCTTACACTCCTTTCCTCTCTCTCTCCTCCTCTCCCAATACTCTTCTGTCCAGTGATAATGTTTCTCTTGTTTCTCCAATAAAACACTCCATCTCCCAACACAAGGCATTTTCTCTGCCTGTCCCACATGCTTGGAACACTCTCCGTCCTTATCTCTGCCTCCTGGCTTCCTTGAAGTCCCATCTTTTGCTGGAAGAGTTTCCCTATCTTTCTTAATTCTATTGCCTTCCCTTTGATTATAAACAATTATCCTCTACGTAGCTCATTTGTACATAGTTGTTTACATGTATCTCCCATTAGACTATGAACTCCTTGAGGGTTTACCTTTCTTTGTATCCACTTCACTTAGGATGTTGGCGCATAGTAGGCACTTAATAAATATTTATTGGCTGACTCTCTTTTCTTCTTAAATCATTTTCAAAACCCACCAACTTTCCCCCACAGTTCCCATCACCAAAATAAAGAAACCTTCCCATTTAAAAAATGCTGTGTAGTTTAAGCAAAACTATTCCATGCATTGTTTGAATACACATGTCTCACTCTGCCTCCAGTGCATCACCCCTCTGCCAAGAGGTAGGAAATGTGCCTAGAGTTATGATTGCTCATTGATCAGAGTTCTTAAATCTTTTAAAGTCATTTTCCTTTATATTATTGTAGTCATCATATAAGTTATTCTTCTGATTCTGTTCACTTCACTCTGCCTTAGTTCATCTTCCCAGGTTTCTTTGAATATGGCATATTCATCATGTAAATCTCAATAATATTTCACTGCATTCACATCCATATTTTTCTTCAGCCATTTCCCAATTGATGGACACTTACTGTTTCTAGTTCATTTCTACAACAAAAAAGATATACTATAAATATTTTTGTAGATAAGGGTCCTTACGTAAATATGGTTGGGTATGCTAGGGTGTAGGGGGGGAGATGAGTAGACTTTTCTCAATGGTGTCAGGTTAGGGGCTGCTATTGCTATGTATGCCTGGGCAGTGATTTGATTATAATTATCCTGAGGAGTGGACAAAGAAGCAGGGATGTTGGGAACTTCTACAGTGGCTAATCAGGGAAAAGTTAAAGGATAAGGGTGGGTGTGGTTGTGTTGGAGACAAGTGTCATGTTTGGCTCTTGAAGAAAGGCTATGCTAGAGTCAAATTTCCATGTTGTCTGACTGTAGATGATCAGACCAATATGGGTTCAGAATGCTCTACCACAGGTTGGACACAAATAGCCTATGTGAACATTGGGGGTGGATACTCTACATTTTCACATCCTTCGTTTTCTTTGAGCTGTTTCAATTCTGCTTTGCTCATAGAGCACAGCACCTTCTCTGATGTGGTCTCGCCATACGGAGCGGTCCTGAGCCAGTGTCTCCCATGTCACACAATCAATTCCAAAGTTCTTAAGAAAGACTTGAGAGTGTCCTGTATGGCTTCTTCTGACCACCATGCAAACGCGTGCCCTGTGTGAGTTATCCATAAAATAGTCTTTTTGGCAATCATATGTTTTGCATTCAAACAACGTGGCCAGCCCATCTGAGCTGCACTCTCTGAGGCTGAGTTTGAATGTTTGGCAGTTTAGTTCGAGTAAGGGCCTCAATGTCTGGTAACTTATCTTCAGAATCTTCCTAAGACAGTTCAATGGAAGTGATTCAGTTTCCTGGGTTGGCACTGGTAGAACGTCCAGGTTTCCCAGGCATACAACACTGAGGTCAGCACAATGGCTCTGTAGACCTTCAGTTCCTCAGTTTAGTAATCAGTCTAATACCTCTTCTCTCCCATACTTTCCTTTGGAACCTCCCAAATATTGAACTAACTCTAGCAATGACGCATCAACCTCATTATCAATGTGTACATCCCTGGAAAGTACACTACCAAGGTAAATTAACTTATCCATAGCCTTCAAAACTCCATTTGCTGCAACCAATGGTTCCACATACGAATGGTGTGGTGCTGGCTGATGGAGCACCTGTGTTTTCTCAATGTTAATTGTTACGCCAAAATTAGCACAAGCAGCAGAGAATCGGTCCATACTTTGTTGTGTCTCACCTTCAGAGGCTGAACTTAAAAAGATGAGAACACTTCCATAGGATTCTCAACAGACCATCATCAATCAATGCTGAGGCCATTGACTGTTTACCTCAGACTGAAGTCAATCCCTCCCTCGATGAAGTTCAACTGAAGAAGAGGTTTTGAATGTCATTAGGTTCATTTCATGTGGCAAAGCACCTGGTGTTGATTTTATTCCAGCTGAGATTTACAAGGTAAGGGCTCTATTGCTCATACAAAAGCTGACTGAAATTTTCTAGGTTATATGGCAAGAGGAGGTTATGACCCAGTAGTTCGAGGATTCCTCCATTGTCCATCTCTGTTAAGGTAAAGGAAATAGATTGTCCTGTGACAATCACACTCTCTCTTAGTCATTCCTGGCAAGATTCTTGCCAGAGTCCTCCTTACTGGGCTGATCTTTCACCTGGAAAATGGTCATTTACCTGAGAGCCAGTATGGCTTCAGAAAGGGCCAAGGAACAGTCAATATGGTGTTTGCTGCTGGACAACTCCAGGAGCAGAACAGCAGTCTGTACACAATGTTTATAGATCTGACCAAGGTCTTTGATACTGTGAGTCATGAGGGCTTATGAAAAATTATGTCAAAATTCAGCTGCCTGGAGAAGTTCATCAGCATTAAATTTCAGGATGACATGCTTGCCCAGGTTCTAGAAAACAGACAATTGCTCTCATGCTTTCCCAGTCTCCAATGGAGTGAAACAAGGTTGTGTGCTTGCTCCCATGCTTTCTAGCATGATGTTTTCAGTCATGTTGTCAAATGCTTTCAATGAGGATGAACTTGTTATCCAGGTCAGCTACTGCACTGATGATAAATTTTTCAATGTGAAAAAGTTTACAAGCCAAAACCAAAGTGGAGGGAGTGTTAGTGCAGGGTTTTCTGTTTGCAGATGATTGCGCACTCAGTGCAGCCTCTGAAGCTGAGATTTTACCATAATATATAATATATTACCATAATTATATAATATAGTTTACCACAATATATTATGTAATATACCACAATGTAACATATTATGCCATGATATATTATGTAATATGTTACATAATATATCATGGCATAATATATTATATAACATATTACAGCATAACTTTCACAATGTGTTATATATTATACACACCTTATTATTGTAAAGATTATCTTAAGTTTTATTTTATCCCCAAAACCAAATCATAATTCTACATAGCAAACAAACTAAATATAATATATAAGGCAAGCTAGTCCTATATCCCAACCCCAGAGTTCTGAAGAGATTTTGACAAACAGCTTCCTTTTCATTCTCTTGACCACCAAATACCATTTCCCACCCCACCCCTCCTTGGGAATGGACACGAAAAGTCAGTTAAAATACACATAGGCAAATCAAGCATGAGCACAGAAACAAATATTTGGGGAAAGTATTAACTATTATTGCCTATGGGTATAGGCTAGAGTTTCTCAGAAACTGATCCTCCTTTTTAAAATGTTTAATCAAAAATGAACTGGGAGGAAGGAATACATTGTACAAGAAGAAAGGCAGGCAGGTATGGTGGACAGAGGACTGTGCTGAAATTCAGGAGAACTGGGTTCCAGAGCTCAGTTTCTTCATTTGAATGAATGAATGAATAGAAAAGCATTTATTATCTGCAAGGTACTGTGGTAAGAACTGAGAAAACAAATAGAAAAGGCAAGTGCTTGCTCCCAGGAAGCTCACATTCAAATAGGGAAAACAAAACATATAGGTTTCAGACAGAAAAGTCCTGTTTTCCTTAGGACTCAGCAGCAAAGCAGGTGGAAACACATCCTCACTGCCAAAATCATAGTCATGTTGCTGACCCATTTGTTAGTGCCAGGGATGGTGGTGCTGAGAACTTTCTTTTCTGGATCCTCCATTGCTGTGGGTACAGCACCTGCAGATGCAATTGCCAAAATTGATCTCTATGGAGTTACTTCCCCAGATGATGGCTGGGGTGGCTGGACTGAGAGGCCTGGGCTGGAAGTTGCTATCCCAAGAGTTCTTGGGCTGACTTTTTCATTGGTGGCTGCAATGGCAAGCAAAGAAGTACTTAGTGCCTTGTTTCAGCTATTTAATTATTTAGTACCTTGTTTCAGCTCAAGTTTCTTTTGAACTTTGCCCAGGATTGTATCAAGTCTTTGTTAAGAAACAGAACTTGTGAAATGCACAATGGAGGGACTTGCCAAAGGCAGGAACAGGGAGGACATAAGAGATGACATAAGAGATGAGTGAAACAGGGAGAAGCTAATGACCAGATAAAAAGCTGAGCACGAGCTAGGAGAGAGCAGAACTGAGAAAGGAACACTGTGGTAGCAGAGTGGAGGAGAAAATTTGTGGTATCCCAGCACACTGTTTGTCTATTCTGTCTGTGTTGATTTGTGTTTGTAATACTTTGTACAGAAGCCCTGGGACCTTATTTGAAGCCCTGAAAGAGGATTTTCTTGTTGTCTGTTGACAGAAGTCCTGGAGGAGGGTTTCAGAGGTCCTGGGACTATACTGACTATTTGTGTTGACCTCTCAGACCTTGTTTGTGGGTCTCTGTTGATTTTCCAGGCAGATAGTGAATTGATGATAGGGCCAGCAATGTTTATGAATGTTGTTTTGGCTCTGTTAAGCTTTGTCTTCCCAGAAACAGAAACTGTGAAGGATTTGAGGTGAACTAGACATTGTGAGCTTCAATAAGGAACTGAACAAGGAGCTAGATGAGGATCTGAAAGCTGCCTACCTGTGAATCCAGGTGATGATTGGGTAGATTCAGGGAGAAGCTGGACCCATGGAAGAGGAACCATGGAATTTAGGAGCCAGCCTGAAGTCAAGATGAAAAGACCTTTCCTTGGGTACTTAATGCTAACTGAGAAGATCATCATTTACTATGCCCTAGGGGTGGGAGAACTTTGTACTCTATACCTTGTACCTTTTAAGGATGATTGAGTTAAGAATGATTGGAAACTAATCTCCAATCAAGAAGAAAGAAGACTTTTTGACTGAGAGATTAAGACAATATGACCTAGGGGTGGAGAACTTTGACCTTTGTACTTTGTGTCCCTTAAGGAGATTTGCTCCTTAACATTGATTAAGGAGTTACTGAATGCTATCTTTTGTTTAAAACTATGTAGCCACTTTGGTGAAAACTATGTGGCCACTTTAGTGATAAATTATTAAAACATTGTGAATGCTGTACTTTGGTTTCTGTGAATGCTTTACTTTAATTTACTGCTGAATAAATAGAAAGTTCACTATAATATGTGATCATAATCTTAGAGCTATTCACAGTAACAATCCTCTGGAAAGCTGCTCGTGCTTGGCTTTACAGTGGCAGATGTTCAGCAATTGGTGTTGGCCCTCTGGCCCCATTCCATGGTGACTGGTCTTCTCAGTGATGACTGTGGGGCTTATCCAGGAAATAGAGCTAGTGGTCTAGTGGATACTGCTACTATTCTTGGGTTCAATGTCATAGGCTATCTCCAATCAGGGTCTGAGAGGGACTTGTCTGTGTCATATGTTGCTTCCCACTTCTGCCCCAACATGCCTTGCTCCTTCAGCTAAACAGTCTTGCCTGCTCTGTGGCTGGTCACAGTTAATATGAACGACTGACTCCTCCAGAGGTATTTTTTCTGTGAATGAAGGTTGTAGAGACTGGGCTGGAAGTAGGACTGATGGTCTGAGGGGCAAGGCTCTTGGGTTCAGGGGCTGAATCATTGTGGTCTGAGGGGAGGTGGTATTGGAGGTGGTGGTTTGACTTGCCTGGCACACTCTACCTCTTATCTCATTTGTAAAATGGGTGGGGGGGAGTCAGGTTAAGTAAGGTCACTTCTAGCTCTATAATGTTAGATATGCAACCTATGGAAAAAGAATGGTATAGGATCACTCTAAAAAAAGAAAGTTGAATTTAACTGGACATGGCAGACATTCTCACTTTCAAGCTAAGGTTTGTTTCTAGATAGGTACTTTGGACCTAGAGGAACACACACACACACACACACACACACACACACACACACACACACATTCCTGCTATCAACTTTGAAACCAGGTTTCAGTGTTGTAGACTCAATCTTTAACTTAGCCAACCTCACTGCTCTCTCAAAGTTACATCTGTGTCGAGAGCACTGCCAAATTTTTTGGCTTTATGTGGTCCAGAAATATCTCAAGGTAGCTGAAACCTAGGTAAGAATGGATTACTGCCTCTGCCCTTCACAAGGTCAGCAGAGAAAAAAGAGGTTAAGTACCTGCTGAGAGATACTCTTCATTCAAAACACTTCACCAACTTATCAATGATTTCCTTTTGTGTGTGAAATGAACATTGAAGAAAGCATTGTGGTAATGAGTTCTCTTTTGCATAGCTTTGGGATCTCTCATTCTTAAGTAGAAACATAAACAGATGTAAGAAATCCATTATTTCTGTGTGTGTGTGTGTGTGTGTGTGTGTGTGTGTGTGTGTGTGTGTGTGTGTGTTGGAGGGGGCAGGTTGTACGGTTTTTTATTTTTACTACAGAGCCATAATTTGAAATAACACATAACTGGCACCAGATTATTCTAGGTTTATCTGGATAATGCATCTGGAAATGTGTGGCCCATAAGTCCTAGGAAAAACCATTCAGTATTTTTCAGCATATTGGTCTGCTGTGGGTTGATTTGAAATGTACATATGCTCACATGCACACATACACAACATAATGTAGCCACATTTACTCACATACGCAGTTGTGCACTATGATTGTGTGAGGAGGCAGAATCTGATGATTATCCTATCACTTAACAAGGCAGTGAAGTATTTTGGGAAAAAGTACTATGTTGATAGAGGTCTAATCAGGGGTGGGGAACCTATAGCCTCATGGCCACATGTGGACCTCTAGGTCCTCAAGTATGACCTTTTGACTGAATCCAAACTTCACAGAAAAAAAATCCCTTAATAAAAGGCCACACTTCAGGACCCTATTTCTTCTTCAAAGTTTGGATTCAGCCAAAGGTCACTCTTGAAGACCTAGAGGTTACCTGCGGCCTCGAGGCCACTCCTAGTGTGGGTTCTAGTCTTGACTCTGACACTTACTAGCTTGTTCACTCTGGGATAATCACTCAACTTTTCTGAGTTTCCTCATCTGTAAAATAACTATTATTTGTACGTAACATAGTTACTATGAGGAAAGAACTATGCGAATGATAAAAACTTGATACAAAGGTGAATCATTGTATTTGAACTTTCAAGTAACAAAACTTAATAGTAAGAAGCAGAATGGTGTATAAAGGATCAGTCTTGGAGTCAAGGGTTCAGGTCCAGCCTCTAACATAAACTAGTTATTTGACTATGACTAAATCCTATGATTTCTCAAGAGCCTGAAGTGATTCTTTAAAAAAATAGCAGAGTTGTTGATATGTATCATGCTTGTTGTGGGTGGTTTGGAAGGTGGTGGTTTGACTTGCCTGGCATACCCTGCCTCTTGTCTCCTGGCTCGCCATGGGAGTTCCCAGGCTTAAGGAAATAGCAGTTCTGGATTTTTTTTTAATTGAGTAACAATTAGTGGAGGGATGCATTGGCATGAAAAAAGACAATACCCGTTTCTATTTGACTTGGGAATATATCCTCAGACTATTTATGAGACAAAATTTCCTTCTTGTTTTGCTTGAGGCTTAGATCAAAGTTGGTTTGCATTCTCCTAGCACAGTGAAAGTGGGGAGGGATAGGGGGAGAAAGAAAAGACTGGAATTATAATTTTTTTTTCTGCAACTACATAGCCCAGAGTTGTCTGTGTTTACATATTTTTCCTCCCAAACTGTCACCTTGTTGCTTAGCTTCTTGCTAAGGAAGGGTGTCAGAAGGAAGAAAGAACATGAATTTTTTTTGACCTTTACTAGAACATCTGGACTTTAAAGGAAAAGAATCAGTCTCTGCTGCTTGAAGTGAGCAGAACCAGGAGAACATTGTACACAGCAACAGTAACATTGAACAATGATCGACTATGATTCACTTAGCTCTTCTCAGAAAAACAATGGTCCAAGACAATTCCAAAAGACTCATGATGGAAAATGCTATCCACATCCCTAGAAAGAATTGATGGAGTCTGAATGCAGATCAAAGTATATTTATTTATCACTTTTTTCATTTTTCCCCTTTTGTTCTGTTTCTTCTTTCACAACATGACTGATGTAGAAATGTTTTACATGATTGCACATGTATAACCTTTATCAGATTACTTGCCATCCTGGGGAGGGGAGAGGAGAGGGGTGGAGAAAAATTTGGAACTCAAAATCTTTCCCAAAAACGAAGGTTGAAAATTGTCTTTATATATATTTGGAAAACGAATAGAATACTATTAAATTTTAAAAAAGAAAATGAATCAAATTCAATGGGTTATCAGAGAATGATGTTAGAAAGTAGCATTTCCTCTTTATAAAGATGATTTTGCTCTCATTACGCTACTCCCTTTGCATCCCACCCTGTGTCCCAGCATGGAGGTGAGCCACCATGCCCCTTTGACAAGACAGTTCCATTCTGAAGACTGTCCTAATGACAGCCCGTGGTGAAGTGGATGGATCTTAGTTTTACTTACTGACACTGACAGGAGTATAAATCCAAAGCATCAGGGACTTCAGCTGACCACAGTCTCAGGAGGAGTCCTAGATGTGACTTGGCTGCTAAAATAGATCAGGCACTTTTAGGCTGTGCTTATTCTTTTTTTGCCTCTGATGTGGCAGACACTGTGGTAGGAGCCAGGAATACAAAGTGAAAAATTAAATAGCCCTGCCCTCGAGGAGATTATCCTCTCCCAAACATTGGGGGCAGTGAGGTGGGTAGGAAAGGTGGACAACATGAAAAATGTGACAAGAGATGAATCGACACAAAATAAATTCTAATCCAGTTTCTGACACTTCTTAGCCATGCCACCCTGAGCAAATCACTTAACCTCCATTTGCCTTACTTTCCTCATCTGTAAAATTGGGACAAAACCAGCACAACAATGGTAAAATACAATAGCACCGTCTCCCAGGAATGTTCTGAGAATCAAATGAGATCATTGTAAACCTCTTAGTGCAGTTGCCTGGCACATAGTAATCTCTACATAAACGGCATTTATATGAATTCATTTCATTCAGAAGATGGTAACAATGGTTGAGGGGGCAGAGATCAGGGAAGAGTCAATTTTAGTTGGTGAGTTGGGCTGAAGAACTTTGAAGCAAGCTAGGAAATGTAAGAAGCAGAGGTGAAGAAGCTGAGCCTTACATGCATAGGGCACAGTGTGGGCAAAGGCCAGAGAGAGACTATCACACACAAAAAATACCAGATAGGCCAATTAGACTAGATTTACATACAATAAAACTGAGGTCTAGGGAACATCAAGAGCTTGTTCACAGTCACACAGGTAGCATCAAAGACAGGTTTGAACCTACTGATTCTTCAGTCAGTGGCCTTTCCATGGTAAAATACAAAATCAGTCTGGAAATAAAGTTTGGAGGCTGATTGTGAATGGTTTTTAACTGCCAAAGGGAAGAGTTTCTATTTTATCCTAGATGTAATAGGGAGCCAACAAAGCTTCTTGAGCAGGGGAGTAACATAGACAGAAGAGGAAGTGTAATATACTAAGCAACGGAAGCAGGATTATATGCAGGGCCAGCTAATTTTTAAATTTTCAGTGTAAGTGTTTACAATTCAGAAATTGGCAAAATTGCAGTTTGATTTTGCTATTGTCTAGACTTAAGCAATGAAGTGTTTGCTATTTTGTTGGGGGGAGTGGGAGAGACCTGATAATTAAACATTTGTCAGTACATCCCTAAAGGCAAGTAATAAATAGCCTGGGCCACTGTCTGTCTCAACTAGTTAGACAACATCTGAATAATTGTGTTTACTTTTAGAAGCCACATTCTAGGAGTCTTTGACAGTCTCATGAACATTCAGAAGTAGATGATCAGGGCCTGCTCAAAAGTGCCACCTTGTAAAGATTTTCTTTAGTAACTTCCCCATCCTGCTAAACAAAGAAGCCCTGGGGAGGTTCAAACCCCCTAAGTTACCCAGCAGAAGGAAGGTCTTCTCTATCAAAGGGAGAGCCCTTGTCCCATGGTGGGGAGTTTGCCTCTCTCTAAACATGAATCAGAATCTTTCCCTTGCCTTGACTTATATACCAGATCTAGGTTCCCTCCTCCCTCCTCCTAATGCCTGATCTTGCTTGATGAAGATAAAACCCAACACATTTTTCTAGTTTGGGTGCCCAAGTCTACCCAAGGTCCTCAGTGGACCTGTTCCCATCATCCCTGCCTGCCCATCTGATTGTATTTGCCCTCAGTATAGCTGACTTTCTCCATGCTGGCCTTGTTTTCTTGTGCTCAAGCTGCACAGATATACCTGCTAACAGGATACTTCTCCTTATTCTTCTAGTTCTTAGTAGGTTTTCCTTCCTCAAAATATCTTGTATTTACTTCTCTCTGTAAATATCCAATCTCTTTCAATGGAAGGTAATCTCCTGGAGGGCAGGGCTTTTCATTTTTGTTTTCACATCCTCAGCACCTTGCAAGGTGTCTCTAACATGAGTGCTTAAAAATGAATGCTTATGAAATTTGAATTAAACAATTGAAGAAAACTGAAGATGTTTAGTTTAGAGAAGATTGAGGGGGGACATTTGGAAGTTGTCTTTAATCATCTGAGAGACTATTGTGTGGGATAAGGAGGAGAATTTTCTGTGTGGTCCCTGTTGATGAGGAAATTATAGAAAAGTAGATTTTAGCTCAGTATAAGAAAGAGCTTAAATGCAACAGGAGTGAGCTCTTGGTCACTGCAAGTATTCAAACAAAGGTTAGATGATCATCTGCTGGGAATCTTGTAGAAGGCGTTCTTTTTGGCTGTTGATGGGACTGGATGATTGCTATTCAATTCCTACTTGACCTCTAAGAGTTATGTTACATGTTATGCAAGCTTTTAAAGATGTGGTTCCAGAAAAATTGGGTGGAGATACCTCAAGATTAACAACCTAAGAAAAGAAATAGAACAAGAGATTTGGTAAAGGTGTTTTGTTCTAAGTCTGAGCTCGGTAAAGCTTGAAATAATATGACAAATGTTAGGCAAGAACATATGTACATACTCAGAAGATGCCAGAATCATAAGCAATATCAGTATTGTACTAACAGAGAACAAATGGTGCCAGACAAACACAAAAACTTACCAAGTAAGAAACCGTTGGGAAAGCAGCAGCTGTTGTTACCTTAGGAAAGTATTTCAAAATGTCTTGTTAAGTAGTGAAAGGAAACTAATTCTGATGGACCCAGATTAAACACAATCACAGCCAACTGAGGGCAATGTGAAATAAACTGAAAAACAGCAGAACATGTGGGAAATGTGTTTGGTCCCGAGTCTAGAAACCAGGTTTCTGTTCCTGGCTCTGATGCCAATTAGCTGTGTGACCTTGGAGAGTTCTGTTCTTCTATCTGAGCCCCATTTACCTACCTCATTGTTAAATTGAAAGTTAAATTGTTAAATTTCATAAGCATCATATAGAATTTTCTCTTAGAACTCATTTGTGTGCTGGTGTGCTAGAGCCAGCTCTAACCTGCTTATGAAAACACATGAAAATTTCAGTGTGAGCATTTATATATCTCAGAAATCAGCAATCAGCAATCAGAGCTTGGTTTATTAGTTTTTTGATTTTCTAGACTTATGAAAATGTTAATAATGCAAATTAAATTTGAAACTGTGAATTTCCTTACTCCCCCCTCCCCAGACCCCCAGCACATTCTTTATTGATTTATAAACATTATCTGAGCTTAGTGGTACTAGAGGAGAAGGCTCGGGTAAAGAAGTCATCAGCAGACTGGATTCTTGATGACTGTAAGGTAACAACAACTGACTCTTTTAGCTCATTTGGGTCTCATAGTATCCCAGCTTTTATATCCCTAATGTCCTATGATTCTATGACTAATGATTCCTCCTTAAATAACCAGCTTGAGCCTTCTGTCAGCCAAACAAGCAACCACTCACTTCTTGCAGATAGTTCTTTCATTTGCAACCAGGTAGAAACTTTTATACATTAATGGCTTTGTTATCTCATCATTATGGGCTCTCACAGACATATCAATTTTTCAGTGCCTTTTTTACCCTGTATAATTCTTGTCCATGTCTTTCCATAAATCCATAATAGGGAAACTACTCAATATGGCATAGACCTTACACACACTGATTTCTTGAATACTTTGACTTTTCCTGCTAGTTATCAGGCTGTCTTGCTGTTATCCTATCCTAAAATATGACCAGCCCATCTCCTTTTGCCTTCATATATGCCCTTAGTAACATTTTTTGAATCACCTAATGCAAGCACATCATTGTTGCTAATATTCAGCAATTTGCCTAATCCTATAATACATAGTTTCATTGTTTTTTGAGCCACCTGTGATTCTGATTCTTCAGAAATACTGGTTCACATGACTTATGATGATGAAGCATCATTGGAAGAATATTCATGTTATTTTGTGTTACATAATACTTTTGGGATACTTATATTGTAGTAAACTAAATCTATGGACATGCAAGTATACATCATGATCTGAACAATATATATTCTTGGTTTTTCCTGTGTGCTATGTCAATCTTTTGTTATAACCATAGATCTCATGGAAAAAATCATTGAAGTATTCCAAAGCTTAGGTAGTAGACTCGTGATTTTTTTTTTTGATATAGAGAACTTTCAGTTAAGAGAATTCCCACTACCAATATGGGTCAGTACGTTTGCCTCAATTTATACTTATAGAGAGTTGCTTAGACCACTGAGAAATTAAGTGGCATGACCAGAATCACAAAGACAATATGTCTCAGAGGTGAGACTTAAAACAAAGTCTTCCTGATTTCAAGGCCAGCTCTCTATCTATCCATGTGTTGATTTTTGTGTTTATTTGGGAACTGAGGGGAAAAAACCAACCTAATATAAGTTATTTGGTTAATAGACTCTTTGATTTTTTTTTAAGGTGACAAATTTTAGAAGTATGGAGTCAAGCCACTTTCTTGGTCTAGGCCTCAGTCTCTTCCTCTGTTTCCTTTCTACTATGGCTTACTTACATAAAAATGTTATACAGACCAATAATGATATTTGAGATGAGCAGGGCAAAGGTGACATAGTACAAAAAATTATGCAATTGAGTCTCAGAAGTAGGGATCTATGAAACCATTTTATCTTCTTAAAGTTGTAATTGCTCCATTTTGTCCCTGCTGAGCATCGATTTCTAATTTTGATTTTCCTTCTAGGATCCCATTATTTCATTTTGAAGGTTTATCATCTCTTTATTTCTTCCTTAAGATATTTCATTGACTGTACACCATGTGGTTACTTAATTTTACTCTTTTGTATATCTTTCCCTCTACTTCTCTTCCTCTCACTACAAGTATCTTCCTTTCTCAGACAGTGAATAACACTGCACAGCTTTCATTTCATTCTAGGATTTCAAGCTGGAAGGGACCTTAGAAACCTGACTAATCTGACTACATCATCTTATAGATGAAGAAAATGAGACTTAGGATGGATAACCCGCCTAAGGATCCCAGCTGGTGAGTGGCAGAATTTGGCCCCAGACCCTCAGTTTCCAAATTAGTGCTCCTTTCACAATAAAAAATTCCTATATGGTGGGGGATTTTTTCATCTTGTATCATGGTTATTTGTGTCTATATTATACACAAGCACAAACGTATCTGCTTGTAAACCCTTTGAGGTCAGGGAACCTCTTCTTATTAAAGTAAATTACATAAAGTACTGAATAAATATTGGTTGAATTGAATTAACTTCTATATTCACATATCCATATAGATCTATATAAGTCCTATAAGCTTAGGTAGTATACCTTAAGCTGTGGTTCTTAACCTTCCTAATGCCGCAACCCTTTAATACTCGTATGTGGGTGTATCTGCATGTGGGCGGACCTGCCTGGAGACAGATAGAGGAGCAGTGTCTCAGTTCGTAAGACTATTGGAAATATGTGTTTTCTGATGGTCTTAGGCCACCCCGTTCTACCCTCAGAGGGGTCGTGACACACAGGTTGAGAACCACTGCCTTAGAGCATGTCACAAATGTCAGAAATTATCATCATTTTACATACGAAAATCTGGAGGTTCAGAGAGGATTTGTGACTTGCCTAAGGTCATAGACCACCTGACTTTTTTGCCCAACAGTCTTTCCTTTTTTAATGTTTGTTTCTCTAGCATATTTGTGTACTCACACATATAAGTAAATATATACATGCAATGAGTTATACATATATTCATATTTACAGATATACATACAGATACACACACATACACACACACAACTACTTCTACATCTACATGAATGGGTATTTACTCATACATATAATATACTCATACCTAAAGATTAGGTCTCTATAGACCCAGGTTGGAAACATGGTTGACTAGAAGGATGGCAGTTCACACTCATATATAAATGCATATATATTTGTGATATGTATGTATCTGTTGGATAATTCTCATACATACATGTATATGCATGTATAAATGGACCATATACCCATCTTATATAATAGCTATACCTATACATCCACATGTACATATATCCAACGTATGTACGTATGTGTACAACTATCCTTTTGGTCAACCAGGCTCCCAATTTCTGTGTCATCTGAGATTCCTCTTTCGCATTCATCCCGTATAACTATCCAGTTGCTTAGTCTTACAATATATTTCTCAATATCTGTCATTTAAAAGCATACATATACATACACAAACGTATATACATACACATGTGTGTATATACACATTGTAGGCAGCTAGGGGGCTCAATGAATAGCTTTCTTGGCCAGAAGTCAGAAAGACCTGAGTTCAAATCTAGCCTCAAACACCTCCTAGCTGTGTGACCCTGAGAAATGGCAAACCACTCCTGTATGTTTGCCAAGAAACTTCCACAGACAGCATGGTCCACAGCCATCACAAAGAGTCAGAAATGACTGAAGGACTCAACAACAACATTATACATTGTATGTGTATGATTATGTATATGTTAAACAGCATGGCATAATCTATAGAGAGGTGACTTCAGAGCTAAGAGGTCCTATGTTCAAGTCCCAACTCAGACAGGTACAAGCTGTTTGACTAGGAAAACCACCTAGCCTCTCTGCACTCCCAGGTAAACCTCTAAGACAGTTGTAATCTGCATTAATAGAAAGTGTTCTCTCTGTGAATGAAATCAGAAATCTGGATATATGTGTGCATATATACAGGTATGTGTTATATGTGTGTGTGCGGGTATATGTACAAGTATGCGTATATGTAGCGATATGTACAGGTATATTGCAGCCATATGTATATATACAAGTATATTTGTGCAGATATATTGATATATATATATATATATATATTTTATAAGTATAGGCATATGCCTACATATGTACATATGTGTGTTCATTGCATGTATACATCCAGATATTAATTGAGGAATCTGAGAATGTGACTTGCTAGAGAGGCAACCAGGATAGCAGAGAGTATTGGGCAAAAAGCCAGGTGACTGATGTCCCTAGGCAACTTGCTAAGCTTCTCTGGGTCTCCATATTTTCATATGTAAAATTGAGATAATCTCTGACATTGGTATAATGCTCTAGGGTTTACAACTTTCTCTTATATATTATCTCATTTAAGAATAATAGTTATATTACCTCCCAGGGTTGTACCTAGAATCAAATGAGACAATGTGTAGAAAATTCTTTTAAAATTTTAAGAGGCTCCATAACTATAAGGCATTATTATCACCACCATCATCATCTTTATCATTATTAAAATTATTCATTCCAAACTGTCCAAGATTCTTGGTACAATCGTTGGAGTCTGCAATGTTAATTTATGATAATACCTAGGCAGGAAGCATATCATTTCTTCTGGGATGATGGTGGGATAGGGAAAGGAGGGGGAGAGGAGATAAAGGAAGAAGTCACACTGCAAACTACCTGGGTCAAGGAGAAGGGAAATTGGGCAGCACATCTGGATCATTTGGATTCAAAATGATCTTTGTGTTTTGAAGGTCAATAACCTTCCCTCCTTTCTTAGGAATGGCTTTGTTAACCCTACCCTTCCAAATACCTATGACTGACCTTTGAAGAGAGGCCACATAGCTTGACAGTAAAGAATCTTTCCTTTGGAAGTCAGAAGGCCAAGGCTTGAATTTCACTTCTGTCATTTATTACTTATGTGACCTTGCAGAAATCACTTAACCTCTCAAAGACTCAGTTTCCTCATCTGTAAATGGATGGAGTCAGACTAGAATAAGCTCAAGTCCTTCTTAGCCCTAAACTGCAAAATGAACTCTAACATTTAATTTCTAACCATTTTAACCCTAAAAGTTGGCTAAGGAATGTGTTTGTATTTGCTTCTGAATATAAGTGTAACCTCTTCTAAATAAATGAGGAAAAATCCATACAACCCAATGCTGTGATTCCCCCTCATCACCTCTTTCTCATTACTTTTTCTAAAAACCTAAAACATCTACAGAGCACCAGGTCTGTTGATAATACTGACCGTACCTCTAGAGATGTAGCCTAGTGCATTTAAAACACACTAGATTTGAAATTGGAAGACTTAGTGGTATTCTCTGACCCCAATGGGTTTGAGTCTTGGTTCTTCCACTTCCTAGTCTACAGTCTGTTCTGAACAAGTTGCTTAATCTTAATCTTGCTGAGCTTCATTTTCATTCTATATAAAAGAGGAATGATAGTATTCAAATGACCTACTTCATAGAGTTTACAGATTCACATTATTTCAAAGATGGAGGTGGTGGTGGGCTCTCAGGGGTTATCTGATTATACAGCGTGTCCTAAAAGTTTTACTTCAGTTTGAAGCATTAATAGCTTGAAATGATAGTAAGACTTTTAAGATACCCTGTTTAAGGTTCCCCTTTGTAAACTAGAGACTCTATAATGGTAAGATTAGGAGGGAGATCTAGGCATGAGTAACAGATAGTGCTAAGACACAGGAGATGAAAGTCGGCAGGTGCGTGAGGAACAGCAAATAATCTGGTATGGTTGGGCCATGGAGTTCATGGAGGAAAGTTGTATATTGAAAGACTGGAAAGACAGGGAAGGGTCAGGTTGTAGGAATCTTTAAATGCCAAATAGAGGAGTTTTTATTTGCAATTAGAGGTAATGAGACACTGGAGTTTATTGAATAGCAGGGTAGTGTAGTTGGACTGATGCTTTAGGAAAATTACTTTATCAGATGTGCAAAGGATGTACTGACATAGGGAGAGACTTGAGGTAGGAAGACCAATTAGTTATTGTGAGAGTCTAGGCAAGGAATAATGAAGGCATAAATAGGTTTGAAGCTGTGTGAGTGGAGAAAGTAGAATATATGGCAATTTATTGGTTATATAGGGTAAGAGAGAGGATGACACAAAAGTTGGGAACCTGGGTAACTGAAAGGAAACTGGTATTCTAGAGAGCAATGAGGAAATTTAGAAGATGGTTAGGCTTTGTAGGGGAAATGATGAGATCTTATTCAGACATGTTAAATTTGAGGTCTGTAGAAGGGCATTGAATAGAAATATCCAATAGCTAGCGACATAGATTTAGAGCTTAGGAGAGGAACTAGGACTGGATGTATAGATGTGGGAATTATCTGCATAGGAATAATAAATGAACCCAAAGGAGCTGAGGAGCTCTGCAAGTGCAACAGTACACAGAGGAAAGAGAACAGGGCCCAGGACAGAGACTTGGGGGACACCCAAGAGGGCATCTATTTCAAATCTCTGATCCTTGAGATATTGGGATGGAGTGGGTTAATCCTTTAGGCTGCCTCAATAGGAGGGTGAGAGACTAGGAACCACAAAATAGCCTTAGTCTCCTATCATCCTGAAAATTAACTTAAATCTAGGAAGGTGGCATACCTACTTTATGGCTATCACTAGTACAGAAAGTTCTTGCATTAATTTCCCATTTAAAAGAGTGATTTCTGAAATTCTCATGCAGACTCTGGGGTGAATTTCCATGTGGATGAAAGACATATATATTATACACAAACCATCATGATTCAAGAACTATCTTTCTTTATTCTATAGGAAATAGTGAAACACCATAACAGACAACCCAGGATGTATACTGAATAACTGTATAAGGCTGTTCTTGAGCAATTCAGAAACAATTCAAAAAGCATTCAGAGAATGGAGTTCAAGAGACTTTAAGAGGATTTTACACACACACATAATACACATGTGTGTATATATGAATAAAGGCACATCTATACATATATACACAGAGATATGTTTATATACCTCTGCATACATATGCATATACACACACATATATTAGTATGTGTACACAAAGACACACAAGACATACACATGTGTGTATGCATGTGCACACACATGCATGCATACACATACATACATACATACACAGTGCACCAGAGGAAGGAGGAGAATATTCCTACTAAAGAACGTCAACTGCAATTCAACTGTTTATTCTTATATAGTATTCTTAATCTTTGCGTGTGTGTGTGTGTGTGTGTGTGTGTGTGTGTGTGTGTCCTGAATCTCTCTGGCAATCTGACCCTTTCTCAGAATAATGTTTTTTACTAATTGAAGCAATCATTAAATTGAGATAAGGATGTCATTTTCCCCATTCGAGTTCGTTGGACCCCCTGAAATCTAAGAACCTTTGGTATTAGCTAATTAGCTAATTGTAAATGAATTGTAGTGAGTATGATAAACGGGGTTGTGTTTTGTGAATTTAGCATAGCACAGTGGAAAGTGTGCTTGGATCTAGAGGTAAATGATTGGGGTTCAAATCTGGACTCTGCTACTTATGAACAATGAGATATTGGGCAAGTCTTTGAACCTTATTTTCTTCTTTGTAAAATGAGAATACTATTTGCACTCACTTATCTCACAATATGAAAAAAGTCCTTTGTTATCAACTGGCCAGTAAATTTAGTAAGCATCTGCTATGTTCTGAGGATACAAAAAGACAAAAACTGAACAGTTTCTATCCTCAAGAAGATTGACCACAAACAGAATATCAAAATATGCAAGGCAACTGTGATGTGGGAGATAGTTGCACTAGCAGCTTGGGGTGTCAGGCTAGGTGGCCTGCAAGAGGTGACCTTTGGGCTCACCTTTGAATAAAACTAGGGATTTGAGCAGGTATCAGTGAGAACAGAGTGCATCCCAAGTATGGGGGGAGCCTGTGCAAAGGTATAGAGAAGGAAGAAGAAATAGAGATCTCATAAAGGCCATTGTGGTCTTAACATGTATGAAAGAGAATAAAGTATAATAAGGCTAGAAATGTAGATTGAAGGCTAATTGTGAAAGCCTTGAGTTATACATATGCATATATGTATATGTGTGTGTGCATGTGTGTGTGTGCATATATATATATATATGTATATATAAAATGTATATATATGTATGTACTATTATTATCCACTCAAAGCTGCTGCATTTAAATAACGAATTTTCTATCCCAAAGTGCTCACTGGTCTGAAAAATACTTCTTTGGGAAATTCCTGAGTAGATGCCTCCTCCAAAGTGATCTGCTGAGCCTGCTTCCACCTTTGTTATATTTGGAATGTGGATGGTTTGTTTTCATTTGGGGTTTATTATCGGCAAACAAGATGCCAAGGATATAATGTCAGTCTAATCTGGAAGAGATTGGTAAAAGCAGCAAAAGCCCCAACAATCCTTTGGGAAATGGAGACAAATCCATAAGGGCAATCACCATATTGATCTGCTGCCATGGAAGGTTATACTTCTTACCGGCCAGCAGCCACCTCATGTCAGGGACAGCCCTGAGTTTCTGCTAACTTTGGTCAATACATCTAAGTCTGTGAATATTGATTGATAGGAACTGACAAGACATTAGCCTAAGGTTCCTGGACTGGTTTTCAGGATTCTGCTGATTTACCTATATGGCATATTTGATGTGTGGTAACATTGATGGATGCAATAATTGCCCCAGTCTTTTGATGTTTTCTTGGTAGGAAGGAACACCATAGACTTGGCTGGTAGCAAGAGGCAATGGAGTCTCCAAGCAGCCAAGTCTCCTGTTGGCAGGTAGAACCTAGGGGAAAAATTAATGAAAATGAGTCAGGTTTGAAATGACTGATACAACCATTCCCCAGGGTCTCTCCATCCACCATGGTGACTTTGGACTACACTGACAAACAGGGACTT
>CM053583.1:243314798-243354145 GCA_028627135.1 Pseudochirops cupreus | reverse complement strand
TGTAATGCCATGCACCAGCAGATTCCCAAAGGAATGCTACTGTGAACAGCTTTTAGAGTTCAGATTACAAAATAGAGTGAACACTCTGTTTATTCCATTACAAATCAAGACAAACATTCAAAACATTATAATATTCACAGCATTACATCTCATCACAGAAAATGGCCACACAGTCTTCACTACAGTGGCCACAATATTCAGAACAAGGCTTATCACAGAAAATAGCCACACAGTTTTCACTACAGTGGCCACAATATTCAGAACAAGGAACAGTAGAAATACTCAAACTTCCACTCATGGGGCAACTCAATCATTAACAAGAAACAATAGAATACTTCCCCTTCTTCCACATCAACAGGGGAGTTCATGCCTTCTCAACAGTGGGACAGGGTTTGCCCCTTCCACACTTAGCACTTAGTACTAAGTGCTAAGTATCCTGCTAAACAGATTACTATTACAGGGTAGGAGGGTGTTATTACATAATTAACATCATCCTTCTCTAAGCCTCTTATCTTATTTTTCTCTCATGTGGGAAGCAGCCTTTTCCAGGATAGCAAAAAACACATGACTTAGGTCTCTTATCACTTAAAATATCATTTTTTACCATTACAGTCACCAGCAATCCATATTTTTCTTTTATGCTCTTCTAGTCCAATCGATTTTTCACTGTCATTTGTAAAATTAAGGATATAAACTGACACATGAATTGTTTAACTGAACAAATTTTGTGAAATGATTTCTATGTTAGCACTTTAAATTTTTCACATTTTGTTGGCTTCTTTACATTCCACCTTCCCAGATTTTAGAAAATCTCTCTCTATATAGTTTGTATTAAACTACACATTAACAAGATTAAAAAAAACTGTACAAACATAAAAATATATTTCTTTCCCCAATAATTTATAATCTTTGGCTTATCAAATTTGGGGAACTTTTTTCAGTTACTTCTGTTTCTTACTCATCTAGCCTGTTCAGCCTATCTACTGTTCTTATTTTTTTTTTATAGCAATACTAACTAGTTTTGATGACTACTACTTTATAATAGAATTTGAGCTCTGGTGGTTGTTGTTGTTGCTGCTGATACTGGTCTTCGTTTTTTGGAAGAGGACCCGTGACTTGCAAGTGAATTGGATTTAAGGTAGGCAGACTTGTACAAAGTTGTCAGGCTCACTCTCTCTTCCAGTCATCAAAGTCCAGTGGCAAAACAGAAGTCAGGAAGACTGGTGATGGCCCAGGATGCAGTGGATGGTCTTGGTGTCTTCATGGTCTAATCAAGCTCTCAGTGCTTTTATGGTGCTTGTTTCAACTGCCTTCATGGCCATTGGAACAAATTGTTCTCATCTGTCCCTAACTTTGGGGGAAGTCTTCACATGCTTGGGGTAGACATTCCTTTAACTCACTGATAGGTTTGAGGCTATTGGTTACCCTCAACTTGGTTTAACCTTTCTTCCAAGATAATTTACCAGGGTTTAGCTGCTGTGCATGCTGTAATTTCTTGGAACCACAGGCGAGAATTGGGTGACAGGTAGACACCAAAGGTAGATAGATGAGTAGCCCTGAAAAGGGCATGGCAAGTCCTCACACCAGAGGTGCTAGTCATCCCTTGGCACCCCATATACCCCTAATGTCTGGTAATGCTATACCAGAGACAGCTCGATGGCTCATTGGATAGAGTACTGGGCCTGTAGTAAGGAAGAGCTGAGCTCAAATCCAGCCACAGACACTTTCTAGCTGTGTGACCTTGGGCAAGTCATTTAAACTCTGTTTGCACTAATTCATTAAAGAAAGAAACACCAAACCATTCCAGTATCTTTGCCAAGAAAACCCCATGGACAGTGTTGGTGTGCTATGATCCATGGGTTCCAGTAGAGTTGGATATGATTCAGCCACAGCAATGCTATACCCCCTTCATTCCTATTCATCAGTTCCCTTGTTTTCCTTTTGTTTTCCCAAATGAATTTTGTTAATTTTTTTTCTAGTCCTAGATGCCATAATTACCATTTTTCCCTTTCCCTACAATATATAGCCAGACCTATCCATGCACTGATTGTGAGAAGCAAAATTCACTCTTTACTACTGTATATCCCAAAGACTTCAGCCAGGCTCATGTATGTATTTGCTATAAACATTAACCATTGGATAGAACAGATAAATAAGACCATGGTCTGCCTTAGTATCATAGTTTTAGAGTTGAAGAAAACCTTAGAGATTATCTATTTTACTGTCATTTTACAGATGGGAAAACAGAGACCAAAAGAGAGTTATTCGTCTATTGTCATTAAACAAATAGTAAGTGGTAGAGTGAGGATTCTATCTTTCTATTCCACCAGCATGTACCCTTAGTTATTTACCTTGCTAGTTAACGTGGGGCCAGTCAGTATCTACAAAAACCCTTCCATGGCTCAATCCTCTGATCCTGTGACTTTGTCCCCTCAGCTGACTATGTAATGAGGGAAAGTGTCTGATTAGCAGTACTGTCAACCAAAGGAAGTCTCATGAGCAGCAGTTCTGAAAGACAAGTGCCTCTGGTGAAGTGCAGAGTGCCTGCAGGGAATGAGAAACACAGCAGACTCTCATGTTTCCTAGGCAATGCTGAACAGAAAAAATACAACTTCAGGGTAGAAGTTATTAACTTATCCCACAGCAACTTATTTAACATGTTCTCCATAAGCGAGGCTAAGGGGCAAATTCTTTCCTGTTGATCTCTACCAGGTAAACAAGGAGACTGGAAACTGTCTTAGAGAAAAGAAACTTTTTTGGTAAATAACCTCAGTTTCCTCATCTGTAAAAATGGGTTAATTATGTCCATTGGCTGTTGGCATGCCTAGAATGTTCTCTTTCCTCATTTCCTTCTCTTGGTTTCCTTCAGGTCTCAGCTAAAATCTCATCTCTTTCCACGAAGCCTTTCTGATACCCCTTAATTCTAGTGCCTTCCCTCTGTTGATTCTCTCAAATTTATCCCACATACAGCATACATGTTACATGATTGTTTGCATATTGTCTTCCCATTAGATTATCAACTTCTTGAGGTCAGGGACTGTCTCTTGTCTTTCTTTGCATCTTCAGCTCTTAGCACAGCGCCTAGAAAATAGTAGACGTTTAATAAATGCTTGTTGACTGTTGACCCACTAAAACCTTCTAAGAAATATTCATTGTAAGTAGATAACAAGTCCTGGCCATATTTACTGATTGTGTGGCCTTTGGAAAGTCATTTACCCTCTTCAGGCTACAGCTCCTCCTTTGGAAAGCAGATCCGTATTATTTTTTATACTTTCTGTGTGTGCTACAGGTTTTTGAAAAAAAAATTTGAACAATTTTATTGATATATTTTTATTTTATATTTCCTCCAGTATCTCTCCCATTCCACTCTCCCAGTTAGGGATATATAACAAGGAATAAAAGAGAGGAAGAAGAGAGAAAAGAAAAATCAGCAAAACCATATGACATATTGAAGCGGTTTAAGGTTACATATCCGTGAACCCCCACCTCTTCAAAATAGCGCACAGGTACATCTTATCATATTACTTTGTCTGGGATCAAGCTAGTCACCATAATTTGACAAAATACAGTTTTGATTGTTTTCTTGGGGCTGTTCTTTCCATTTTCATTGTCATAGTCATTGTGTATAATGTTTCTTTGGTTTGGCTTATTTTATTTTGCAAGTTTCTTTGTCCCTTCCCATATTTCTCTGCATCCTCGATATTCATCCTGTCTATCCTTCCACATACTCTCCAACACTGACTATTGTCATTTTTGTCATCTTTGCCATTGATGATCTCTTCATTGCCACACTCAGTGTGTGTGCCCTTGATCTCTTTCTGTCTCTGTTTCGTTCTCTCTGTCCCTGTCTCTCTCCTTCCCCTCTCTCTTCTCTCTCTCTCTCTCTGTCCCTCTGTCTCTCTGTCTCTGCTTTTCTCTGTGTGTCTCTCTCTGTCTCTATTTCTTTCTCTTTCCTCTCTATCTGTCTGTCTCTTTCTCTCTGTCTCTCTCTCTCCCTTTCTGTCTCTTTCTCTCTCTCTCCCTCCCTCTCTGTCTCTGTCTGTCTGTCTGTCTGTCTCTCTCTTCCTCTTGTGTCTCTGTTTTTCTCTGTGTGTCTCTGTCTCTCTCTCTCCTCATTGATCTATCCGCTACATTTGACCCTGTTGACTATCTGCTCTTCCTGAATACTCTTTCTTCTCTGGGTTCTCCTGATACTCTACCTCTTTCTTCTTCCCTGTTTCCTTTGCTGGTTCACCATTCAGGTCATGCCCCTAACTGTGCGTATTCCTCCAGGCTCTGTCCTAGGTCTCCTTCTTTTTTCTCTTGGTGACCTCATCAGTTAAGTTTTGCATTTTTCTTTGACAAACGTGTTCCAAGTTTTCTGACCTTTCCTTGATGACAAGTGGCTGTCAGAAACATGCTATCTAGCACATATTATAACACACAGATACACACACACACACACACACACACACACACACACATTTACTCTGTCCCTTCAAGGTAAAGGGGGTATTTAAAAAATGACAGCGATAGTGCTTTGTGAAAGAAACTCATGCAAAGGGGAGAACATTTTGAAAACGAGTACTCAGAAATGGTTCCATCATCCTGCAAATTTATTGCTGAAAACAATGTCTGTCACATAAAAACTCTCCTATCTGCACAATTGAAAAACTTGCAGATAGAATTTTCTAACTTGTTTAGAGATGAAAGTGACCTTAGAATTCATTGTGCCCAAAGCCTTCATTTTACATATGAGAAAATGTAACACTAGAGGTTGACTTGCCAGTGGCTATACAGCTAGTAAGAATCTGAGAGGGGATTCAAACCTAGGTCATCCTGTTTCCAAGGTCAATATCCTATCCACTACACAAATCTTCCAAAGAGTTTTGAAATCATTTGTTAAAAATATAAAAATGAAAATCTCTGCTTCCTTGGAAAGAATAAATTTACTGACACTGGGGATGATGAACATTTACTACTGAATTTTAACAAAAACCTTTACATCATTGATGGATGAAGTTGAAAAATTAGTATTATGATTTAGAAAGTGGAGCTAATGGTGCATTTTGTTCATGCTACACACACACACACACACACACACACACACACACACATATATGTAATCTATTTTATGTAAGGTTCTGGGGAAGGGCATGTAGGTTATATGTAGTGATGTTCTGGGAAACATTTAACAACTGGCTCCCTGCAGGGGAAATGTAGGTACAATATACCTTGAAGTTTAATATAAATTATGAAAATTTTCTCTTATAAATTTCTCAAGTCTAGACAATCAACAAAATAAATCTAGTTTTAATTTGTACTATTTGTTTATTTCCTAGATGTAAATCCTCACACTGGAAATTTAACAACCAGCTCTCTAGAGCTACAATGAGCTGGCTTTAGCATGCCCCTTGTTATATATTTTTACATTTGTCTGTCTAAATGTGGCTCACAGGGAGTAATGAATAGAAATCACTAGAACCTCCTCTACCCACTTTTCCCCAAGAAAGACTTCAATCTAGCTAGAAGGAGAAATAGATCAGAGTCAGAGACTAACTATTCTTTTTTCCTCAGAGAAAGCTTACTGTGCTGGAATTATACCCATTTGTCCAATAAATATTTTTAGTCTAGGGGATATAATTTTAAATAGCTTTAAGCCACACTCCTGATTGCTTCCCCTTAATGGAGAAGGAGCACCCCAAGCTATATATCAGAGGCCTGACTCTCTCCTCACCAAATACCAATTACCCAAGGCCCTCAAATAATGAATAGCAAATATATCCATTTATACAAATTGATAGCAAATAAATCAGAGAAATATTTCTGTCTTCTCCATTTCTCTCTCTGCTCTGTATTTTTCTTTCTTCTGTCTATCTGTGACTCTATGTTTCTTGCTTTGTTTTTTTGTCTCTTCTCTCTCTCTCTCTCCTTCTCCAGCTTCCTTTTACATAAATATAGCGGTATCTATACATAAGTTACAAACAAATCCACCTGAATATATATGTATGTAGATATATACACAAACATACACACACACATTGGGAAATTTTTTACTTGTAGTCGTGTGTGACCAAAAAAATGGTTGAAGATTACAGAAATAAGGATCAGTCTGCTTAAGTCCTGAAAGGTCTATCTGAAGTTTGATCACAAAGTAATTTTTTTTTCAGTCACAGCATCTCATGAAATTATAAACTAATATGTGAAAGGACTGTGCTTTATGCCTGTAGAGGAAGGGCTTCCTCCTCCCTCTCCCTGCCCCATGAAGTAACAAAACCTTGAAATGTAGTAATGCAATGTGGATCTGGTTGCAAAAAAAATTCTATAATAAATAGCCCTATTTTTCCTGGAATCTGAATATATAGGTCATTCACTCCTTAATGAAAATATGTGATTGTTTGTTTGCATTGGAGTCAAGGAAGGGAACAGAACTCTCTCGTTGCTTTCATCTCCATCATCCTAAATACCTCCACCAGAAAAATAAAAAAAAAATTCAATAAAATATGTATCAACAAAAATCAGACCTGTAATCTCATTGCTAAGCAGGAAAACTGTGCAAATGGGCTAAGTTTAATCTTAGGGATCCAGGGGTGTCCTGGTAAACATTTAATACAGGTTTTCTGGAGGGGGGAAGTGCCACCCATTTATGTTAAATTTTCATTAACAATGCTTTCTCTATCATTTTCCTAAGTCTAGACTAGGGGTGGGGAACCTTTGGCTTTAAGGCCACACGTGGCCCTCTAGGTCCTTGGGTGCAGCCTTTTAACCAAGTCTAAGTTTTACTGAACAAATCGTTTTATTAAGGGGATTTGTTCTGTGAAGTCTGGATTCAATCAAAAGGCAGCGCTTGAGGACGTAGAGGGCCACATGTGGCCTTCGAGCCACAGATTCCCCATCCCTGGTCTAGACAATTAAAAAAACCACTGATAAATCAAATGCTGATTTGTAGAATTTACCCATTCCAGAGGTAAAAATGCTCCCACTGAAAATTTAATAATAAATCTGTAATTGAGCCAGTTTGAGCTGGCTCTAGTAGACCTCTTGTTCTGAACTTCTCTCTAACAACAATATGTGGTTCATGATTTTCTCCCCTCTGGATAAATACAAGAACGTCTGAATTTAACTAATTTCTTGCTTCCTGCTAAGGATATTCATCTTAGCTCACTGCAAGAACACAACACTACCAGTATGTATCTTGAATATTAGGCATATTTATTTATAATATATAAGGTTATGAATGGGGGTTTACTTCTAAGTCCAGAGGCAAGATAATTCTCCTCCTCCCTTTGAAGTAGGATGAGCCCAATTATCAACCTCCCTCTACCAACCCCAACACAAACGAACAAATTTAAAACACTAATAGGAAAAAAATCTTGCAGAATGAGCAGAATTGGGAAACATCAGTGAAGAAAGTACCAGGGTCCCATCTTATGGTCTCTTTTCCCTGCTGTCTCAGCTCCCTTGGGCTCAGTCTTATCTCGTCCTGTCTGCCTCTTCTGGCCACTGTAACATTAGACACATTTCTGTCATCTAGCTGTACCTGGCTCCCTCTTGCATCCAACAATCCTAGCCCTCCCCTAATCATTGCCTATGCTTTAGATCCATGTCATTATGGGAAAATGAGCTCCAGCTTTACTTTATTCAATGCTTGGATATTGTGAAAAAGTTAAACCCTTCTCTGTCAGTGTAATGTATAGAGCTAGATAACCCAGTGGATAGAGGGCTGGAGCCTGGAGTCAAGCATAACTGAGTTCAAATCGAGCCTCAGACACTTACTAGTTGTGTGACCTTGGGCAAGTCATTTGACCTCTGTCTACTTTAATCCAGTGGAGAAGAAAATGAAAAACCACTCCAATATTCTTGCCAAGAAAACTCCATGGGCAGTATAATCTACAGGGGTCACAAAGAGTCAGATATGACTCAACCACTGAACAACAATGTATAGGATCAGTAGAATTATTGGAAGGGTAGTTTTTTCCTTCTCTTTTTCTAAATTGTATGTCTGCTACAAGAAGACCTGAGTTCAAATGATGGGACACCTGTGTAACCATAGCAAATTATGTGACTTCTCAGTGCCCTAGGCAGTTCTCTAAAATAATATTCTTTGATAAAGAGTTTCCTCAGAGAGACTCCTCTACAGCACACCATTGAAATCACAGGTGCAGAAGAAAAACAAAACATAATCATTATGTCCAATTCTACTACCCTGTCTATTCTACACAAAATTAGGTCATGCTATGGTTTTTTATATACTTTATCTCTGCCTCACTCATTAGTGTAAGTTTGATTAAAAGCCCTTTTTTCTCTTTCTTGTATATATATGCCAACCTATGTGTATACTCTGTTGGTGTGACTCTCTTGGCCAAGATTCCTCTCTTGGGTCATGATTAGCAATCCCCAAATCAACCAACTTCAGCTACAAATAACCCTCTTTCATTTATTTTCTTCAGTGTCTTTCTTAGTGAAAAGCTTCAGTCAATTTCAAGACTTAACGTCCGTTAAGGAAAAATGAACAATTTAAATCCATAACATATGAAATTTCTACAGCTCAGTAATCCCCATGGTCCATGGAAAATATGATTTCCTACAGCACAACACCCTGATGGAAATGAAGGGAGGTTATCTTTCCAACTGTTTGGAAGGAGAAATTTTTTTTGTTAAATCGATATGATACTTTTCTTCTCTGTTTATTTTCAACACAGGCTTTTGGTTTAAATTGTTGTTTTTCAAACTACTCGTTATCAGCATGTATTTTTTTTTCTTAAGGGACTTTTGCACAGCTCCGGATGTCATCAGAAATCAGGGTAGCACATAAAAAAAGAGAATCTTTTTTTTCGATGGTGATGGGTTCTTTTTTTTTTTTTGGTGCCATTCAACATTTTCCCCTTAAGCTAGAATCTAATCATAAGAAATTCCAAGAGTTTGCTACTGGAGAAAATCATGTTTTGTTATAGTTGATTATGTCCCTTAATTTATATGGTCTGAATAACCCTGGGGGAACATTCGAGATTTATTGACACCATTAAAAATGCAGGATCTACTTAATGCCTTGAACTAGGCAAGATTTTAGGAGACACAATCATGACATTTCCCACATTTCCATCTTTTTGGTACCTCATTATAACAATCCTACACAACAATGGGACTTAAAGTTCTTTCTTTGACAAGCCTTTATCTTTTAGAGGCACCAGATGAAATTTGGGTGTTCTTTATTTTTCTTTTAGGCAGAGAAGGAATTAGGATGGAGGGACCAAGGTCCCACATGTCAACATATAGGGGCAATGTGCTCTTGTACAACTCCTTGGAAAGAGTAGGGTCGTTCTACAGCTCTATTCCATCATCTGCCACCTGGGCTGATGTCACTCCCTGTCATCATCAGAACCACCTGGTTAGGGAACCTCCATTCCAGCGGGATGCCTGGCCTCAGTGGGGAGATCAGGGTGAGGAAGGAAACCCAAGATGGTGTGGGTTATAGAATCAGTGGTGAAAGCCTGCTAGCTGCTACCACCCTAAAAAAAAAAAACCACCAAAAAAACTCTTGTTCATTTGTAAATCGAGGTCAGTAATGCTTGTACAATCTACTTCAGAGGATGGTTGGGATGAAAGTACTTTCTCAACTAGACAGAGCTACGTAAATTGAGTTTAATATGTCATCACTACAGCTGGCATACAAAATCCTATGTTTCAAGGGAATGTCACAGGTGCTAAAGATATATAATGTGTGGGTTGCTTGAAAAGGGTGGCCCAGTTTTATAAATGACAGTAAATATGCTCAATAAAAGTAAGGCTTATTGGTAGCTGCAGAAAATTGGCTTTTGGGGTGCCAAATGGGCCCCTTCTCTGTTCCTCACATGTGATACTTCATCTCTCATCTCCCATCTCTATGTCTTTTCATGGTTGTCCCTCTTATCCTTACTTGTTCTATCATTTTAAAAATGTGACAATTAATTCTTTGCCCCATGTAGTTTCATTTATGATTTCTTAAAATACAGCATTGGAAACCCAGGCTTTGATAAACCTAGTAGGATTCAAATGGAGCTACTTGACTATCCCTTAAACCTAAATCACTCTGACTCTCACTGATTGGCCAACAATAGGTCCCAGGACCAAGCCCCACTTGGTCATCTGGGTTTTGATTGCTCACAGTGAATTTAAATAGCAATTGTTTCTGTTTTGACCAGAAATCCTGAGGGTCTCCCCTCCCAGATGGATTTGTTTTTGACTAGGTAAAAGAGGTCATTTTTTGACTCATTTCTTGCCCAAACCTGGGAAAGACCTTAACTTTAAAAGGTCAGGGTCTCCCACTGCATCTGGAGCCATTTCTGGTTGTCCTGATCTATGTCTTGCCACTGGACTCAGATGACTCTGGAGGAGAGAGTGAGGCTGGTGACTTTGCATAGCCCTGCCTCACTTAAATCCAATTCACTTGCAGGTCATGGCATCACTTTCTTGATGTCTTTGGTCCTCTTCCTGAAAGAAGGACAAGCAACAACCCTCACACCTGGAGTGTCCCCATCTCAACCTTACAGAATCTTGCTCATCTTTCCAAATGCAGCTCCAATACCACCTTCGGCTTGAAGGCTTTTCTAAACTGCTAGTGTCCTCTCCCTCAATCTACTTTGTATGTATACTTTTTTAAATGAACTTTGAATTTATCTTTATTTTCTCCCTTTATGTTTACTCTCCACATACTAATAGATGTACTTGTTGCTTCTCCATTAGAATACAGTCTCCTTGTAGGTAGGGATTGTTTGATTCATTGTTTGTATCCCTAAACCTAGTTCAGTGCCTAACACATGCTCAAATACTTGGTGTTTTGTTCTTCATGTCAAAGAGGACCAATGACATCATGGGGTGATGTCCAAACTTACCCATGAATTGGGTTTAAGTGTGGCAGAGTTGGACAAAGTTGTCAGCCTCACTCTCTTTTCCAAAGTCATCAAAGTCCAATGACAGGACAAAAGTCCTGATGGCCTGGGATGCAATGAATGACCTTGGCATCTTCAATGTCTGACCAAGCTCTTAAGGGTTCCATAGCACCTGTTTCAGCTGCCTTCATGGCCCTTGGAATAAATTGTTCTCATTTGCCCATTCTGCCAAGGGAAGTCTTCACATGCTTGGGGCAGACATCCCCTAACTCACCAATGGGTTTGAGCCCTGTTCATTACCCTCAACCTGGGTTAGCCTGTCTGCTGAGACAGTTTTCCCGGGGAGTGGCCACTGAACATGCTACAGCTCCTTGGAGCCACAGGTGAGATTTGGGTGAGAGGTGGACACCAGGGATGTTAGTCCACCCTGAATACCCCATACACCCTGCCTAGCACATAGTAGAGGTTAAATGCTTATTGATCAACTGATCGGTGTGCCAAGAGTTTCTAAATGATCTTAGAGATTATCTACTCTAACTCATTCACTTGAGAGAAGGAAATTGAGGCCCAGTTACTTATCCATTGTTACATAGATAGTTAAGACATTAGACTTGGAGGCAGGATTCCTGAGGTCTACTCTTGGCTGCTGCTGTTTAGACAGTTCAGGCATGTCTGACTCTTCATTACCCCATTTTGGGTTTGCTTAGCAAAGATACCTGGAGTGGTTTGCAATGGCAAATCCTTCTCCAGCTCATTTTACAGATGTTCCTCACTTGTGCAAACAGGGTTAAGTGACTTGCCCAGGATCACATAGCTACTAAGTGTCTGAGGTCAGATTTGAACTTGGGAAGACACATCTTTCTGACTCCAGACCTGGCACTCTATGCACTATGGTGCCACCTAGCTGATTCCTACTATTGACTCAGCCACACTTAATGATTCTGGTCTCAAACTAATGTCCTTGTGAGGCACTTATTATGAGTCACTGTCCTTTTGCTTGTTGGGTTTTTTGTTTTTTGGGTTTTTGTTTTTTGTTTTTTGTTTTTTTGGAGGAGGGTGTGTGTGACCATCATCTTCCCTACTGAAGGTTAAATAAGAATAGGACTTTGTATAGAGTAGATATCCAATAAATGTTTTTGGATCAGAAAGGAATGGATGGTCACATGTTGTGCATGTAAATGATTATTTCTTACAATGGTTGCAAAACATCAGATATAATCTCATCTCGTTTTTATCAGGAGAAAAAATGAAGCCAACAGAGAAATAATTCTTTGGTCCATTGTGGCAGATCATCAACTAAAAATTGTGGGGTATTTTTTTTTTACTGTCTCTTGTACCAGACATAAGAAACCACTCCATTAAAAGGGACATAGTCCCAGGCATAGTTCTACATGTCTGTATTCCTTCTTATTGGGGAGCCTGAGGTTTGTGGAGCACTTGAACTTCCATGTTCTTGGCTGCAAAGACAAGGGGATAACTATACAAAGTGCTATGTCAATCAGGTAACCCTTGGGAGTGAGACAACACCAGGCTGCCTAAGAAGGTGGGAAGGAACCCAGGTGGGACGTGGAGCCAGCTAAGTTTCCATGCAGATCAATAGAGGGGTCAGATCCATGTGTGACTATTGCATCTTCGTCCTGGACAAGACAAGGAGACTCAATCTCATAAACAAATATGTAAATGAAGAAACAAAAACATAGACAAATGCAACAATAAACAAATGGATAAATGAATTAATCAAATAAGGGTAGTTCATTCTTCACAAATATGTTTTGATTTTGATTAGAATTTCTTTTGATCTGGTTCTGTGTTTCCTTTTTTATTATTTCAACAGGTTTCATCACTAAAGCAATGGTACAAGGGTACAGAAAATTGCACCTAAGTCTCTGAACAATAAGAAATGATGATGGACTTATAAAAAGAGTTTTCACTTTAATATTACAATTTCACTGATGATGCTGGTCACAGTCTCTCAACACCTTTCTGAAGGATTTTTGAGAGGTAGTTTGGGGACAAAACATTCATCCATGTAGAGCCAACCTGGTGAACCTTTTTCCAGGTTCCCTTGAAAGTTAATGAGATTATCTCTAATTTATCTATCCTGTCTCTATCTTGTTCCTACATAGTTGTTTGCATGTTGCCTTCCCCATTTGATTGGGAGCTCCTTGAAGGCAGGAGTCTGGTTTTTTCCTCTTTTGTCATATACATAAATGAATGAAAGGATAAACAAAAATAAATGGATGAATAATGAATTAAATGAACAAACAAATAAATGAAGGGAGTTCATTCTTCTTCAGAAATGGAGCTGGTTAGAGTCTCCTCTAGTACAATGCCTGGCATATGGTAGGACCTTAATAAAAACAGTTATTCCTTCCACATCATGGGGGTTGGGGACCCAATCTGGAAGATTTGCTTTAGAAAGGCCCTCCCTTCATAACAGCAAAAAGTTTGAATTTTTTTCTTTTATGAGGTGTTTACAGTCTCTTATTACAAAATTTGGGTTGGTATTTTGCAATATTATACAAATATTTCGTGCATTTCTGAGTTTCTAAACTTTTTCTCTATCATCTATTGGCCTTTGTGTGTTGTCTGTGGCTTCAAAACTCCTGCCAAATTCTCATTTAATTTTTTATGCTGACATACAATATATCAAAACTGCAATGGGGAAAGTTGTGACATGGGAACGATATGTACTAATTGCTTGCTCAAACCAGTTAGACTTGTCCTCAGGCAACACATATACAAGGTGACCCAAAAGTCTTAGTGAACTTTCAAGCTATTAAAGCTATGGAAAGCTATTAAAACTTGAAACCACATGAAGATTTTTTGGGAGATCTTGCCTTACTGGATCACTACACCAAAGTCCTAATCTCACTCTTTGTCATAACACGGAGCTGACTGACCCTAGACTCTAGAAGGCTTTGTCAGCAGAGGCAAACTCTGATACATCCTACCAAAATGGAAATTTTTCAAGAACAGGTCCAGTGACAAGAATATAAGATTAAACATAAAAGGAACAGCTAAGTAAAAATTCTAGAATCACCGAAGTTGTACAAGATCCCTAGAATTCAATCTATCCCACTGCCTCAAAGTAGAACTCAATTCCACAGTCTCACTCTGAAATCTCTCAAAATCTCTCAATTTTAAAGCACTCTAGGGAGTCACCACATGGTCCCTAAGCACCCCATTCCTATTGCTACATGACTAAATACAATTCAATGCAGTGTGTGATGCCTTTGTAAAAGTCATAGAAAGGGTGTAGGGGGATAATTCTACAGATGTTCATGTCAGGAGCAGGAGTGTAAAACCAAGGGGAGAAGGGAAGTATAGGACCAAGGGGAGAAATAAAATGTAGATGTAAGGAAAGAAGAGACGTGTAAAGCTAAAGGAAAAGAGTTGCTGAGCAATCATGAAGTTCACTCCATCCTGCTAGACACAGCGTAAGTGGTTCATTGACAAGTACACCAGATACAGACTCAGGAAGACACGAGTTCAAATCCAGCCTCAGATACCTGCTAGCTACATGACCCTGGGTGAATCATGGAATCTCTTTCACCCTTAGTACCTCATCTACAAAGTGGGAACAATATTTGTTGTGAGTTTCAAATGATTTAACATATGTGAAGTGCTTTGCAAAGCTTAAGCCAATAGATAAATGTGAGCTGTTATTATGATCTCGGGGAGGCAGCTAGGTGGTACATTTGATAGAAGACTGGCTCTGGAGTCAGAAGACTGGTCTCAAACACTAGCTGTGTGATCCTGGGCAAGTCACTTAACCCTGTTTGTCTCAGTTTCCTCATCCGTAAAATGAGCTGGAGAAGGAAATGGCAAACCACTCCGGTATCTTTGCCAAGAAAACCCCAAATAGGGTCACAAAGAGTCAGATATGACTGAAATAACTGAACAACAACAAAAGTGATCTATGGACCTAAAGGCCATTCTTCTTCTCCCCCTCACACTCAGTATCTAGTCTTCTCCACCACGGTCCCTAAGCCTTTTGAAAACTCTGACCTCCTACTTCTGGAGCATCCTTTATTCCCATGACTTAACTTGCCCACTCAACTATGCATACATAGCGTTTCCAGCATCATCAATAACTGAATTTGCCCCAGGAACCAGAAATCAATACTGCCACTGCACCAAGTTCTTGTTAGAGTTCCTCTCTGTGGCTGGACTTTTTGGAATATAGCCGTCTCCTTGTTGTCTATGCCTATCTCCTGGAGCAAAGCATCAAGAGAGATTCAGAAATCAACAGAAATTTAATAAGCACCTACATGAGTGTGTGTCTATGCATGTACAGATGTACACACACATATGCATGCATGGAACTTAAGGAGAAAGTTAATAAATACATATATGTACCTATTTATACATGCATATATAGCATAGCACTTAATATAATGTTAATAAATATAATCACATACATACATGTATACCTTTATATGCGTATAGCACCTAACTAGAAAGTTAAACACACACACGCACACACGCACACTCACATATGTATATGTAGCTATATATGTATATGTATACAGGATCTGAATGTAAAGTTAATAATTCTAAATATATAGGGAGAGAACCCAAATATAAAGTTAATAAATGCATTGCATGTGTGTCTGGCACCAAAATAGAAAGCCAATTTATACACGTATACATGCAGACATGTAGCACTTACATATAAAGTTAATAAGTATGAATGTGTATATATGTATAGTACCAAAATAGAAGTTAATAGATACATACATATATTATGGAAAGCACCAAAACAGAAAGTTAGTGAATATGTGCATATACATACATACATGAGTGTGTGCATACATACACACATACATGTACACATACACTAACATAATTAAATATAAGACAGTTTGGGAGGGAGAGCAGTGGATAGAACGTGAGGCCTGGAGTTAGAAGACCAGAGTTCAAATCTTGCCTCTATATCTTGCCCCTGGACCCAGATGGCTCTGGAGGAGAGAGTGAGGCTGGTGACTTTGCACAGCCCTCCCTCACTTCAATCCAATTCACTTGCAAGTCATGACATCACCCTCCTGATGTCATGGTCCTCTTTGAGAACAAAGGACAAGCAACAACCTGCCCCTGGGTAAGGCACTTAACCCTGTTTGCCTCAGTTTCCTCATCTGTAAAATGAGCTGGAGAAGGAAATGGCAAACTACTCCAGTATCTTTGCCGAGAAAACCCCAAAGGGGATCATGAAGAGTCAGATACAGCTTAAATAACTGACCAGCAGTTTGAGAGGGAAGGCATTAATAGTCAGGGATGGGGAAAGGCTTCCTACAGAAGATGGTGCTTGAGATAACATCTTAAAGAGATAGCGGAGGTGGGAGATAGCATTTCCCAGGTGAGCATGCAGGCCAAGCAGGGCAAGGATGCAGAGAGAGGGAGATGGATGGCCTTCTTTCCCTGAGGAGCAGAAAGGAGGTCAGTGAGGCTGGACCACAGGGTGCCAGAAAGGCAGTGATGGCCAGGGAGGCTGGAAAAATAGATTGGGGCCAGATTGTGCAAGACTTTAAACACTTAACTCGACTTCAACAAAGCCCCCTCTGTGGGACTTTAATAAAAATAGAAGCTATTGGGGCAGTTCAAAGATTAGTCGAGCTGGGCTCCTTAGTTCTGGCTCTGTTATCACCCAATTATGTGACTTTGGGGCACTCACCTCTCCTACATTCAGCTTTCTCATCTGTGAGAAAAAAAAGAGTTTGTAAAATTGATATGTAAGACGACTTCTGGCTTTAATATGACTGGATTCTGTGGTTTTGGTAAGTGGGAAGAAGGATTAAAGAAATGCTGATGGCCTATTTCCCTCCTTCCATTGCTGCTTCCCCCCTTCATGCCCTTAGGTCTAGGCCCTTCCTGCCCAGTCTTCTAGGGTGACAATTCACCTGATGAACACTACAGGAATGTGTTGATGCAAAAAGGTTTTAAAATAGGGCTTTTTGCTTTTTGTGTGTCATGAATCCCTTTGGAATTTTGATGAAGCCTATGGGTCCCTTCTCAGAATAGTATATTTTGTGGTCTGTCCTTCATTCTCAAAGAGGAACATGACATCAGGAAGGTGATGCCATGATATGCAAGTGAATTGGATTTAAGTGAGGCAGGGCTGGGCAAGGTCACCAGCCTCCCTTTCTCCTCCAGAGCCATCTGGGTCCAGTAGCCAGATATGGATCAGGACAATCAGAGATGGCCCAGGATGCAGTGGGAGACCTTGGCCTTTTCAGCTAAGGTGTTTAACAAGACTTAGTTTGACTGAGGCAGTGCTCATTCAGTGATTAAGGCTTAAAGTTGTTTAATGCCTAAAACAAAATACATAGTCCCTAGCAGACCTCTCCTTTGCCATTTGACTAAGCATCCTGTACAAGTTCATGATATCCTACACACCATCTCTTCACCTCCTTGTGTGTTGTCTTCCCATGCCAGAATAGAAGCTCCTTGAAGGCAGGAATTATTTCTTTTTCTTGTATTTATATTTCCATCATTTAGAATAATCAGGCATATAGAAGATACTTAATAAACGCTTTATTGATCTAAAGGAAATCAATTATATTGAAATAAGATGATAGAAATACTTTAAAAAACAAAAAAACAAACCCCCTCAAACCCCTAAGTTAAGAATCTCTGTTTTAAAAGTTCTTCAAGATCTTCCTTCTAGTTTCTAGATTGCACATGGGCTTTATAACCAGAGATTTACAGAGAAAATAATCAATGATTGTCTGTTTTTCCCTTATTGTATTAATTTGTATAAATTAAAGAAATAAAAATTTAGAAAGCTCGGTATATGTAATGGCAAGCAAAGAAGTAATTAACACCTTGTTTTGGCTATTTAATTAACACAGAAGTAGTTTATACCTTATTTCAGTTCATGATTGTATCAAGTATTAAGATCCAGAACTTGTGAACCCCACAGCTTGTGAACCCTAGAACTTGTGAACTCCTACAACAGGAAGGGGAGGAGCTAATGACCATATATAAGGAGAGGCCCAGGCTGGAGAGAGCAGAACTGAGAACAGAGCTCTTGTGGTGGAGAAGAGGAAAACTTGCGATATTCCAGTACTCTATGTCTGTTCTGTCTGTGTTGATGTTTGTTTGTTATACTTTCTACAGAAGCCCTGGGACCTTACTAGAAGCCCTGAAAGAGGGTTTTCTGGTTGTCTGCTTACAGAAGTCCTAGAGGAGGGTTTTGGAGGTCCTGGGTCTTTACCGATGATTTGTATTGACCTCTTGGACCTTGTTTGTGGGTCTGTGTTGATTTCTATACTGATGATTTGTGTTGAGTTCTCAGACCTTGTTGGTAAGTCTGAGTTGATTTCACAGGCAGATAGTGAAATGATGATGGTGCCAGCAATGTGCATGAATATTATTGTGGCTCTGTTAAGCCTTGTCTTCCAAGAAACAGGAACTGTGAAGGACTTGGCGTGGACTGGACACTGTGAGCTTCAATATGGAATGGGAACTGGATAAGGAATTGGATGAAGAACTGGACAAGGAGTTGGACAAGGAACTGGGAGCTGCCTGCCTTTGAACCCAGGTGATAGTTGATTAGATTCAAGCAAAAGCTGGGACTGTGGAAGCTGAGAGCTAGACTCGAGTCAAGATGAAAAGATCTCTTCTTGGGTACCTGATACTAACTGAGAAGATTATGATTTACTGTGACCTAGGAGTGGAGAACTTTGACCTTTGTATTTTGTGTCCATTAAGAGACAAACCTCTTTAAGGATGATTGAATTAAGGACTTACTAAATGATCGAGTTACTAAATGAATGTACTTTGCTTAAAACTATGTAGCCACTTTGGCGAAAACTATGTGGCCATTTTAGTGATAGGTTGTTATGTTATAAACTTGTGAATGCTGTACTTTGGTTTCTGTGAATGTTTTGCCTTAATTTACTGCTGAATAAATAGAGAGTTCAATATACTATGTAATCAGAACCTTGAAGCTGTTCACAGTAGCAGTTCTCTGGAAAGCTGCTGGTACTTGGCTTTACAGTATGGGACCTAATAAATCTGTAGTATCCTGATCATTTCCCACTATCTTCCTCCATCTCTTGAACTTTCCCTTGTAACAAAGAAAAAAACTGAACAAAATTAAGTGATGAGAAGACTGGGCTCAAAAGCATTTTTTAGGAGCAACAATTTGCTACCTACATTCCCCATCTCACTAATGAAAGGAGATCTCTTGTTTTTGTTCCCTAGGGCCAAGATTGGAATTATGCAAAAATGTTTTTAAAAGTCACTAAACTTTTAAAAATATCTCAAACTATTAATGCCATTATTGTACTCCCACTCTCCCTCAAAAGGTCAAAAGCAGAAGCATAAACTAACTATATATATTTTATGTATTATAATATATACACATGTGCATATATGTATATATTTGTATGTGCATACACTCATATATAAACACATACCAAAATATTTATATAACTATGAGAACCAAAAAATTTGGCTGTTCATTGATTAGGGAATAGCAAACAAATCATGGTATATAAATATAACGAAATACAGGTTTGAACCAGAAGAAACAATGAATGTGAGGAACTGAGAATCAGCAATAATGAACTGATGCTAAGCAAATAGAACCTGGAGAATGTAAAGTTACTTCAAAAAGCAAAAGGACTAAAAAGCAGTGGAACTCCTTATGTTTATTATTTCTTATTATACAATAGTGTTCCATTACATTTACACACCAAAATCTATTCAACTTATATTAACATTCATCACATTTGGACAGCAACATCGCAGTCCCCATTTCGCTCTATTGAGAAATGGAAATGGTGGAAAAAAGGATGAGGACAGGAATAGCATTTGGACTTTGCCAAGTATATATGGAGGAAATCTCTGCTGGAGACAATACAGATTTGAAGGCACCAAGGCATCACTTCTCAATATATCTAAAAGAGGAGTTGATATTTCTTTATGGAGGGGATGGGGAAGGAGGGTGGTTCACTGGGTTCACTAGCTGCTTCCTATCCAAATGAACTTTTTTTTCACCTTTGATTGTTATCCTTTCATAGTTATCATTTTATTTCACTTTATAGAAAAGACAATATGGTGGTCACTTATTCTTGACCTGTGATGAATGTGACAAGGGTAACAATCTAGGAGGGGAAAGTTTGAATCTGGGTAGAGAGAAATATCCCTACTTCAGCAATAGCAAGGTAAGGGAGAAGTTTCTTTAGAAAAGAGGCAGCTAGTGCTTATCTGTTAACTGCAGAAAATTGATTGGCTTCTCTGCTTTTAATTCTTTTTCCCTCATGCGAAGATGAAAGAGACAAGACTGAGAGGAGCTAGGAAATTAACGGGAATTGTTTCCTTCCCAGGTGTGAAGTGTAGGGGAAGAGGGAGATGTTTCACAAGCTCTCCAGGTACAGAAAATCGTGCAGAGTCCGAGAGTCCAAGAAGCCTTTTGCTAAAAATATATTCCTATACCCTTAGGTAGAAGTAGGACTCAAGATGATTAAAAAGTAGTTCAGGAACATCAAAACTGCAAGAAAGTAAAAAGTAATTTGCCAGGAGATTTCTTAGGGTTCTCAAAAGCCTCAGCCCAAATCCTAAAGAACTGCCTTTATTCTCTTCCTGCCTAATGGCTCCCAGCTGGGTACCAGGTCATCCATGTACCTGGGGACAAAGTTCATCCAAACTGTCCCAGGTCCACAACACAACTTCCTTGCCAGTACAAAGTGCGTTGCCTAATTATAAGTAGGTTATGTATGTCCACTGCCTCTGTACAGATGTGGCTCAGAGAGAGGCATGGATAGATATGACTAGAGTGTTTCACCTACCCTTCTCCAAGGGAGAATGATTCCTGCTTAGAGGAAGAAGGACTCTAGAGTCGGACCATTCTGCTCTCCTTAGAAATGTGGTACCAGCCTAGAATTATATCTGGCTTTCCTAAATATTGTTAGTCTATAAGGAGTGCTTTTTAGGTTCAAGCTGCATTCCTGAGAGCTGTCCCTTAACCAGGAAGGAGTACCCTGTAATGCCAAGCACACTTTAAATTCATTACCATTACATACCCCAAGCTATGAATCCAAGACTTGGCTGTGCTGACTTCCCAGACACTTTCTCTCTCTGCCTTCAGGAATTTCTCCCCAAAGAAATTCTAGAACCATGTGTTTCTTTCTAGAAGCTGGATGCCAGGGGTGGAGAACCTGCAGCCTTGAGGCCACATGTGGCCCTCTAGGTCCCTTTGACCAAATCCAAACTTCACAGAACAATTCCCTTAATAAAAGGAGTTGTTCTGTAAAACTTGCTCAGACAAAAGGCCACACCCAAGGACCGAGAAGGCCATATGCGGCCTCTAGGCCACAGATTCCCCAACCCTGCTCGAGGATCTCTCTTCTCCCAAGTTCTCACAAACTCCACCCCTAAAGCAGGTATGGAATGATTAATCTCTAAAAAAAATAGGCTTGAGCCCTGGTTACAGTCTCAACAATCTCAGCTGGAGTTGTGGGAGTGTAGAGGGTTAATTCACCTCTCCCAGTTCCATCAATATTTCACAATATTTTATCTCCTCATCTCTACCCAGTCCTGGAGTAGGTGGCTTGGATCTCCCTTGTAGCAAAGCTGGGAAGGCACCACCAAGAGATAGAAAGGACATGGATGGACCTGGCTCATTTCTGGACAGCCCAGCTGACTAGGACTCATCCTGTTTTTGGCCCTGGTTCCAGAGGCTGCTTCTGGCTCACTTGGAACACATTGTGCCCACAACCTATTTCCAGGCTGGAGTGACTGCCCATAGCTGGCTGCAGCCTGCAGCTCTGTCTCCGAGATGGGCAAGGCCTACAAACTGGGTGTCTCTGTTCTTTCCACTCCAGCAGGTACAATTGGAGCTGCTACCTGAATGATGGCTGTCACTGCCAAGGTCACTGTCTCTCTACTTGCTGGTGGTGTAGGTTTCAGGGAACCAATTTTTTCCCATTATTTTGCTACAAACATGGTCACTGCAACACATCAGGGTCTTCCCTTTATCTTGCTGCTGTAGCCAGGGCTGTGCAAATGCTACTGATCTCATCACTGCCTGGGCTGCTAATGACCTACTACCCCCTTACCTGCTACTGTTCTTTCAGAGGGATATCACACCAGCTCCCATCCTTGCTGTAAATTGTCCAGGTTACTATTGCCCATCTGACAAAATGACTCGCTTGGAGCCAAAGGGTTTAAAAGTCCTTTCACTAAAATCATATTCCAATAACATCAAGTAGAAATGGAAGAGAGGAAGAGAGGGAGGAAAGGAGGAAGGGAGGGAGGGAGGAGACAAAAGCAGTTTGCATATAGCTTCCCTGAGGCCTCAGGAGCTCCATGCCTCAGTCTTAAAAGCAGATTTTATATTCTTGTCCAAGAGCCCAGAGCTGGGTCTCAGATCATTCTACCTGGAGACAAAGTTAACTCTAAATACCCCAGATCTGCACCCCTACTTTCTTGCTTGCAACAGTCCTACCTGATATATTTTTGGTTTTTTGTGGAGAAAAAAGGAACAATTAAGTCAGTGGTTCTCAACCTTCCTAATGCCAAGACCCTTTAATACTCGTATATGGACATATCTGCATGTGGGTGGACCCATCTGGAGAAAGAGAGCAACAGTGTCTTGCTTCCTAAGACCATTGGAAATATGTGTTTTCTGATGTCTTAGCTGACCCCTGTGACCCTTGTGAAAGGGTCGTTCAACCCCCAAAGGGGTCATGACCCATAGATAGAGAACCGTTGAATTAAGTTATACCTCCCCAGTTCCAATAATAACCTGGCTTACAAAGCCAGCAATCTTTCTCAGTTCCTTTCTGTCTCTCTGCTCTGCTTCCATCCACCAAGCACAGAAACAGCCAATTCAAAAAACCAAAAACACCAGCCTGTCAAAGTGTTAGGAGGAAAAAGCAGGGGAATAGGCACCCATAGACCCAGCCTTGGCTTCCTCACATGGCCCCAGGGGAGAGATCAAACTCAAGAACTCTCTCCTAGCCCCTCTCCAAAAAGGAAAGAGGGAATAAGCATTTCTGCAACACCTACCACGTGCCAGTCATTGAGCTAAATATTTCCTTATTTGATCCTCATAACAACCCTGAGAGGCATGTGCTGTTAGACTCCCCATTTTACAGTTGGAGAAACTGAGGCAAGAAGAAGTTAAGTGACTTGTCCAGGGTCACACAGTGACCCAGAAAGTGTCTGAGGCCAAATTTGAACTTGGATCTTCCTGATTTCAGGCCCAGTGCTCTATCCACTATACCACCAGTTGCCTCTGGTGAGAGATTTGCAGAAATCTCCAGAAACACAGGCTTGGAGATCCAAGTACAAAAATTTCACCAGCTGGTGAAGGCTGGAATAACATCTCTTGTTTCTATAACACTGTTGTTATTCCTTTGTTTCAGTCATGTCTGACTCTTTGTGACCCCATTTGGGATTTTCTTGGCAACTTGGCAACAGGGTTAAGTGACTTGACCAGGGTCAGACAGTTAGTAAGTGTTTGAGGCCAGATTTGAACTCAAGAGGATGAATCTTCCTGATTCCAAGTCTAGTGTTCTATCCATTGTGTGACCTAGCTGCCAGCGTAATAAGGAAGGGGTGAACTCAAGTACCAGGTGATACATACTAGGTGCGTGAACAGAGACAAGGCACTTGTCATTTGTCACTATTCCAGGAAATTCTCTAAGACTATCCTATGGAGGAGTCACCAATTTGTATCCATGGAGGTGGTTCCCATACTGTGAATACTGTGCAAGCTGTACTATGGGTATAGTTTCCTATGCCCATTAAATTATGTAGACTATATATACATATATATATATATGTGTGTGTGTGTGTGTGTGTGTGTGTATAGTCTACATAATTTAATGGGCATATGTATACACACACATTTATGTATAAGTATATCTATGTGTGTATATATAGTGTTTACACATATTTCATAACTTAAAAAGTTATATCCAACAAATAATATTAAAAAGAAGGACCATCCTGGTTTAAAAGGTTGCTGATGCCTGTATAGTGGTATGGTTAGAAAGGTAATCTGTTGTTGTTGCTGTTTGTCTTTTGTTCTCAAGGAGGACCATGACATCAGGGAGGTGATGCTATGGCATGCAAGTGGATCAAATTTAAATGAGAGAGAGAGAGAGAGAGAGAGAGAGAGGGAGAGAGAGAGAGAGAGAGAGAGAGAGAGAGAAGGAAAGAAAGAAAGAAAGAAAGAAAAAAAGAAAGAAAGAAAGAAAGAAAGAAAGAAAGGAAGGAAGGAAGGAAGGAAGGAAGGAAGGAAGGAAGGAAGGAAGAAAAAGGAAGAAAGGAAGAAAGGAAGAGCCAGCTGTGTTGCCCAAATGGCCAGTTCCAGTTGGGTCCCCAGTGGGACAGCTCCTACTTCTACTCGAAGAGGATGTTATTTGTCCTTCCCTCTCGAAGAAGACCGTGACTTCAGGGAAGTGATGCCATGACATATAAGTGAATTGGATTTAAGTGAGAGATGACTGTGCAAAGTCACCAGCCTTGCTTTCTCTTCTGGAACCCTCTCAGGAAGGCAGTCTATAGCCTGCTTGTAGAAGGTTTTAAATAACAGCAGGATCTATTTTGTTGTCTTTGGGGTAGGCATTAGAAAGAGGAAGGGGAGCAAACCAAGGAAGCGGAAGAGCAGCAGTCCAAGAAGAAGGAAGTTGTGAGATAACATGATGCCATCAAAGCCAAGGCAAGAGGTTGAAGAATACAATGGTCAGTGCTGTTCAGTGCTGCAGAGATCACCTAGAAGGCTATGAGGTTGAGTTTTGATCCTGGCCAGGTGATGAATTTGTTCAGAAAACTCAAGAAGTGTTGATTCTGCCTTGAAATATTAACATCAACCTATCCCTCCATTACTCACATCAAATTGATTGTTGAGAGCTTACTTTTGTCTCCCTCAAAAACTGTTCTCCAGCAGGTCGACAGCTAAAGGCCTGATTCTGAAAGGTGAAACCACTGAAGGAATAATAAATAGTACTGAAAGAGAAGATTTTGTCTCTCTGTCATTTAAACAAGATTATCTTGTGCTTCTTATAGACAACAGCAGGTATATGTTCAAGATTTCTCCATTAACATAAGGGATGCTGAATATTTGTTGATTAAATTTCATACTTTTTTTTAAAGAGTCATTCTGAAGCCATATGTACTCTTGTTCAAGCTGGTGTATGTGGGGTTGGTGATGGTGGTGGAGGGTTTCCTTTAATGGATGAGAGTAGGGAGTAGAGCTATGATTTCATTGGCATGTCGTTTGTCTTTCTGATGTCTTAACTAGTATGTGAACTGGATTTAAGTGAGGTAGAGTTGCACAAAATCCTCATTCTCACTCTCTCTTTAAGAGTCATTGAAATTCAGTGGCAAGACAAAAAGTCAAGACAACTGGTGATGGCCCGGGATTTAGTGGATGACCTTGCTGTCTTTGATGTCTGACCAAGCTCTAGGCAAAGAAGAAAGGAAAGAAGGAATGAAGGATGGAAAGAGGGAGGGAGGGACTGAAAGGGGGGGGGGAAGGAAGGAAGGAAAGAAGAAAGGAAGGAAGGAAGGAGGGAGGGAGGGAAGCTGACCAAGGTCCACAGTGCCTGCTTCAGCCACCTTTGTGACCATTTGAACAAATTGTTCTCATCTGCCCATCTCCACTGGGGATGTCTTCATACGTTTGTAGTAGACATCCCCTAACTCACCTATAGGTCAAAGCCTATTGGTTCCCCTCAAACTGGTATAACCAGTCTTGGGAGAATGTTTACTGGGGTGTGACTGCTGCACGTGCTACAACTTCTTGGAAGCACAGGTGAAAGTTGGGCACCAGGTGGACACCAAAGGTGAATAAGCAGCCATGAAAAGAACTCAGCAAACACTCACACCAGAGGTTCTAGTCCTTCTTAAACACCCCCCACACCCCTTTAATAGTTATAGGGAACTACTAAGAGAGGAAGCTTCCTTTCACAATTCAATTCAGCACCTTTTCTGCAATGTATAGTCTTAGAGAGTTGTTAGTGAACTGAGAAATTTAACTTGCCTGTTGTCACAGAGGTGACATGTTTAGAGTTGGACCTGAACCCAGGTTTTCTTGGCTTTGAAAGCTAGCTCTCTAGCCACTATACTGTACGTCCCTTTCCTCACTTAGTAGGACATTATTATTGTTTTGTTTGAAAGGCTCTTTAAAAGTTCACAGATTTAGCGCTGGAAGAGCCCGGAATGTCATTGCCTTATGATACAGAAGAAGAAACTGAGTCCCAGAGATATTAATTAATTCATTCAATAAGCATTTTTAAGTGTATCCTCAGCTGACCTTTGGGCATTCCCAGTTTGCTTCATGTAGATTAACATGAGTGGATATGAGAAGTGAGGAATAGGGAAGAGTTGAGGATGATTCTGAAGTTTTGAACCTGTGTGACTCAGCCAAGGTCATAGACAGAACAAGTACCAGACAGTATTAGGGGTGTGCTGGAGTGATCATGAGAGCCAATTACTAAATTTTCAGTGTGAGATTTACATCTTGGAAATCAGCAAATGCTACAAATCAGGGATTTGTAAAGACTTAAGAAAGTAGGGGACAATATTGCAAGATGATCAACTATGAATGACTTAGCTCTTCTCAGCAGTACAATGATCCAAGTTAGTTCCAAGGGTCTCATGATGGAAAATGCTATCCACCTTCAGAGAAAGAACAGATGGAGTCTGAATGCAGATGGAAGCCTACTTTTTCTTTACTTTATTTTTCTTGGAAATTTTTTTTTGGTCTGTGTTTTCTTTCACAACATTACTAACCTGGAAATATGTTTTGCATGACTGCACATGTACAATCTATATCTAATTGCTTGAGTTCTTAATGGGGGGGAAGGGAGGAAGGTGGGAGAGAATTTGGAATTTAAAAAAATTCTTAAAGGATGTTAAAATTGTTTTTACATGTAATTGAAGAAAAATGAAATGTTCAATTTTTAAAAGATAATAGAAAAAAGGGAGGAGAAATGTTAATATTACAGATTAAACTTGAAAGTATATAGTACATATGTTTTTTCTAGAGAAATGGTTGTAAAACACTTACCAGCACACTTCTGAATAGGATTCAGTTAAAGGTCTCCTGACTCTAAAACCAGTGAGCTTTCCATTCAAAATACTACCTTAAAGAGGGAAATTCTATATTCACCAACTACGAGAGCAAAGTAAATAAGACTTTGGGATAAGGTTTGCACATATGTGACAAACACACATATGGACACATACATACATAAACACGAACATATACAAAAATACATACACATGCATACACACGTAAATTTGACATCTCATTTACACACACACACACACACATATATATCATATATAGAATTAATAAATTAGAATTTATTTTAGAGGGAAGGCCCTAAAATTAAGGAGGAACAGGAAAGGCTTTTTGGAGAGGGTGGGATTTTAACTGAGACTTGATGGAAAGCAGGAGGTGGAACATATAAAAGGGAGAACATTCTAGGTATGAGGATTAGCCAAAAAAATATACAGAATGGAGAGAGGGAGTATTTTGTTTAAGGAAGAGCAAGTCCAGAGCCATTGGATCATTGCCTATTGTAAAGCCAAGCATGAGCAACTTTATGGAGGACTGCTGCTGTGAACAGCTTCAAGGTTCTGATTACATGGTATAATGAACTCTCTATTTATTCAGCAGTAAATTAAGGCAAAACATTCACAGAAATCAAAGTTCAGCATTCGCAATGTGATGGCACAACAACTTATCACTAAAATGGACACATGGTTTTCACCAAAGCGGTCACATAGTTTTAAACAAAGTACATTCATTTAGTAACTCAATCATTTAGTAAGTCTTTAATTCAATCACAAAGTACAAAGGTCAATGTTCTCCACCCCTAGGCCACAGTAAATCATGATCTTCTCAGTTTGCATTAAACACCCAAGGAGAAGTCTTTTCATCTTGACTTGAGGCAGGCTCTCAGCTTCCATGGTTCCTCTTGCATGGTCCCAGCTCCTGCTCAAATCTATCCAACTGTCACCTGAGTTTAAAAGCAGACAGCTCTCAGTTCCTTGTCCAGCTCCTTGTGCAGTTCCTGTTCCATACTGAAGCTCACAGTGTCTAGTCCACCTCAAGTCCTTCACAGTTTCTGTCCCTGGGAAGACAAAGCTTAACAAAGACACAATAACATTCATGCACATTGCTGGCATCCTCATCAATTTATTATCTGCCTGTGAAATCAACTCAGACCCACAAACAAGGTCTGAGAACTCAACACAAATCATCAGTATAGTCCCAGGACCTTTGAAAGCATCAGTAAGACCTTCCTCCAGGACTTCTGTAAACATACAACAAGAAAATCATCTTTCAGGGCTTCTGAACCATCAGTAAGGGGCCCAGGGCTTCTGTAACAAAAGAAATGTCCTCTATCAACAAACGAATCTGACAAAGTAACATCAAAACAGACAGACAAAGTACGGACACCACAGTTATGCTTCCTCCCAGTTCTCCTATCTTTTTATTTCTGATTTCTTCTCAATTCTCTTCTCAGTTCTTCTCAGTTCTCAGTTCAGTTGTCAGTTCTGTCACCACAAGTGCTGTTCTCCATTCTGTTCTCCGTTCTGTTCTCAATTCGTAGCAGTTCTCAGAAGTTCTCAGGATCCTGGCAGTTTTCTCTCTCAGCAATTCTGGCTCTCTAGCTTAGGCTTTTCCTTATATATGGCATTAGCTCCTCCCCTTCCTGTTGCAGGAGTTCACAAGTTCTAGGGTTCACAAGTTATGGGATTCACAAGTTCTGGATCTTAATACTTGATGCAATTATGAAATGAAACAAGACTTTTAACTACTTCTGTGTTAATTAAATAGCTGAAACAAGGTGTTAACTACTTCTTTGCTTGCCATTACACCTATAATGACTATATGGAGGATTGACTATATGGAGGGTTGACTGTATGGAGGATTGTTGAATATATGAAGTCTGAAATAGTAGGAAGTGGCCAGATTGTGGTGGACTTTAAAAGCCAAATGGAAGATTTTGTATTTGATGCTGAAGCCACTGGAGTCTATTAAGCCCCAGAGTGTCATGGTCAGAGCTGCATTTATTTTATTTAATTTTATTTTTGCTGAGATAAGATTGATTTTTTGTGAAAATACATGAACAGATTGAATGAATATATTGAGGATAAGAAAACACAAAACACTTAGGAATGATTTCTTTTAGCTTGTCTCAAATTGGTGAACACTGCTGTCCTCCTTCAACCTCATGTAGGTGATGATCATTGTCTCACAGGCCAGTCCTGGAAACTGAAGGACCACAGCTGGTCAGCCTGGTCACTGGGTTGAGGTTCCTCCATGGAGAAATGTCCAGGATGATGAATAGTAGCAGGAACAAAGATGAGAGTCAGCTGAACAGATAGTCATGGGACCAGGTTTTGTTCCTGGAGGTGGGGGACCAGGAGAAAAGACAGGCTGGACAGGCTCTGTAAATGGAATAGGACAGAATCTATAAATGAGGGAGTGTTGGAGAACATTGTAAAACAGGACAGCACCAAGACTGCATTGCAGATGCACCAAGACTGCATTTCAGATACACCAACCCTGGGCACAGGGTCTTTCACTTGATGGTTTAAGGATCCAGGATAAGTTTCGAGATTGTAGTGATCTTCCTTCTTCACACAGCGAAGCAGGAACACAGATCCATATGAGCTGACATTCCTCCCCATCCCTGTCCTCAGGTATGGTGTAGAGACTCTCAGTACCCACTGAGGTACTTGTGTCACATCCACCTCCCAGTAGTGTCTGCCTGAGGTGAAGAACTGCTCAGCAAAGACATAGTGGCAAGGAGAGTCCTCAGGCTGGTTGGGCTCCGCCTGCCAGCCTTCTCCAGCCCTCATACTCTTCAGATCCTCAGAAACTGTCATGTAGGTATAGTCAGATTGTGGTTATACTCTGGTATCCATTTGGAATTTGTTGAGGATATCAATCATCCCAGTGATGGGATATTGCCTCAGTTCTTGACTGACAGCTTTGAGCCTTAGGACCAACACTGACTTACTCCTTCCCAACAACTCCCTGAAATCCTCCAACAGGTCAACGTTGGATTTCTGGCTTGATTCATCCACTTCCTCCATGATTTCCTGAAGGGTTTGGATATGCCAGGATAGTCCGGCCTTGCTGGTTTTTTGCCAGACGCTGAAATTCTTCCTCCAACAGAAAATGCTAAAGTCTGCAATATTCTTCAGAATTCATCCAACTCCAGTCAACAAGAGGTTTCTTCACCTCCTCCTGAGAAAGAAGTCTCTCAGCTTCCTCAGAATCCTTCCCCAAGTGACTCAGAATCTCCTGGAGTTTCTCCCTATAATTGTGGGCAGCCTCTTCTACAGGGGAGAGTTTGTGAGCCCCACGCTCTGACGTTTGGCAGCACAAGACTGTTTGTGTCCTCCTCACAAAAGAACTTGAGGGCTTCCTTTTGAGTGGGACATTGCCTCTGCCCCTTAGTGCTCCACAGGTTCGGCCCCTGGCCCTCGGGACTCTGCGACCCCTGGCCCTCAGGACTCTGCGGCCCCTGGCTCTCCCTGTACTCTGCTGGCTCCGGACCTCACTACTCTGCTCATGGTGGCAGCTGAACTGCTTACCAACTTCAGTCAGATTTTCCATGCTCACATTGAGTGCTGGGAGCTCTGATCTGGGAAACTTGCCTGCATTCAGGACAAGAGAAAGGTGTGGCTCCAACTCTACAGCTCTAGGAGAGACATTCTCAGCAAAAACTGTGCCCACAGTCCATGGTGACTGGCTGAGAAGAGTAGTTCCAACAGATGCCACAGGTGATTTCACTCTGCAGGTTCTGGACTCTATCCATAGCAGAAGCCATTTTTTCTCTCTCGAACTTCTTTCCTGTAGCAACTGAGAGCAAGAGACTTTCAGTTCCACTCAAGGAAATGTTTCTGCTCAGAAGGACCCTCTCCTTTTTATACAGTGTAGCCCCGTCCCTTTTGTCTCACCTAGATGAGGTGAGAAGAACTCTTTTCTTGAATTCTCAGGATAAATAAGTAAAAACAATAATTATGGCAACCCTGAGGCTTCTCCAAAGACCCTGAGGGTTCTCACCTCTGGTCGATTTTCATGGATTGACAAGTTTCACAAGGCTGAGTCCCTCTCAAGGTTTGGACTTTTCAGTAGGAGTTCCAGTATTGCTTGAAGTAGGATGCTTTTCTCTTCATGTTTCTTAACAAAGATTTGACAGCATATTGAATAGAGAACTGGACCTGGAGTCAGGACACAGTGATTTCTGTCTCTGAAGTTTCTTGGCTTCATGATCGTCCTCCTTATTTCTCACCTGGGAGTACTGCATTGGGACTTCTCTAACTTGAATATGCCCTCTATCCAGGGTTTAGGGACCCTGGTCTCTCCTACCCATCTGAACTGTTCTCATTTTCCTTAGCTTTACAGAGCTGTATTTAAAAGATCACTTTGATAGCTGGATAGAGTAAAAGCTATAGTGGTCACAAAGAAGTAAAGATAAATAAGAGCCTAATTAAAATCTGTCTGAGGCAGAGAGGTTTTTTTTTTAAGAGAAAAAAATATTTCTTTTAACTAAACTAGTTTTACATGTAAGGCATAAACATGTATTCAATAATTTAAATGTAAAGCATAAACATGCATTCAATAATTATAATTTTTCTGCTTTTTGGAGGGGGAAGACAGGGTAATTGGGGTTAAGTGACTTGCACAATGTCACACAGCTAGTAAATGTTGTGTCTGAGGCCCGAATTTGAACTCAGGTCTCCTGACTCCAGGGCCAGTGCTCTATTCACTGTGCCACCTAGCCGCCAATTCAATAATTATAAAACAAACATGTATAATAAGTATTTGTAAATCAAAATATATTTCAGTTCAATATTAAGATAGATGAAGGAGGTCAAATGAGGTAGGTAAAAGGAGTCAGAAGAGGAGAGAGAGAGAGTAAAAGAGTAAGGCAGAGAAAACCAGGCAAAGAAGAAAGACAAAGATGGGAGAGGGAATGAAGGCTGGGGGGAGTGGACCTCAAGTGGATTAGAAGAAACCTGATGTTGACATATTCTTCTCTTCATTTGGACCATGAGCGTACTGTGCAATAGATGATTACTTATTAATACTGCTCTTTGAAATGTTGAATAACTCTCTAGCCATTTAAGAGAGTTTTTTTTTTTTCCCACACTGGGAAATACCTTGTTGGTTTTTATTTTCAGTCTTCAAAGTCTATTTCTGAAATAAAGTTTGATTTTTCCATGGAATTCTGAAGATCCATTCAACAAACAGTAAGTGACCAGTATGTGATAAACACTGTCCTAACCAACCAACCAACCAACCAATCAACAAGGATTGATAAGCTCTCATTTTGTGCCAGGTATGGTGTTAAGTGTGGGCTAGGTGTACAAAGCCAACATTGAAATGGTCCCTGCCCTCAAGGGGATCCTATTTTAATAGAGATAATATGCACATATAAAATTATCTATAAGATACATACAAAATGAATACAACTTAGTTTGGGGGAGAGGGGACACTGGTAGTTAAGAGCATCAGGAAAAGCTACCTGTGAAAGGGAGAGATTGAGTTGAGTTTTGAAGCTGTCATGGCAAGAAAACTCACTTTAATACAATTTTGGATATGAGTCAGTACAAGGCTTACTGCATAAGCAATTGACAAGCCTAGGCAGGGAGACTCACCAGTTGGCACCTACGAAGGGAACAGATTGGAGTGGAGAGAGATTTGAAACAAGGGGGTCAATGAGGAGGCTACTGTAGGTAGCTCAGGCAAGAAGTGATAACGCTCTCAACTAAGGTTTATGGTTGTGTTAACAAGGAAAGAGAACATATATGAGAAATGTAGACATGGTAATAACAAAATATTGGGCAATTGGCTGGAGATATGGCATGAATGAAAATGAAGAGTTGAGAACGTGAGTTAGTTTGAAAATCTAAGTGACTGAAAAGGTAATGGCTCCCTTGACAGGAATAAGGAAGTTGAGAAGAGAGATAGAATTGGAGCAGAAAGATATTAAATTCTGATTTGGGCATGTTGAATTGGAGATGCCTAAGGGATAGCTAATTTGAAATGTTCACTAGGTAATTAGTGTTGTGAGATTTGAGCTCAAGTCCTTGAGAGAACAGGACTGGATATGTAGATCTGATATTCACTGTCTTTATAAAGATGACATTTGAACCCATGAGAGTTTATGAGGTCACTAAAAGAGTGTAGAAAGACAAAAAGAAGAGCCCTGGGGAGTACTCAGAGCTAGGGGGAAACAGTATAGATAACGAGGCAGTGAAGGAAACTGAGAAGACTTTCCTTTAGTCTAGAGAAAAGACTTGAGTATTAGAAATTTACCCTGAAACTGTCTACAGGTATATATATGCCAGATGTTTGGGGAATTTATGAGGGCAGTAGTACATTGGGAACTCACCCACTGCAAGAAAATCAAGAGAAGCCAGATGGAAGGACTTGGTCACATGGTCCCTTGAGAAAAAGCTTTTGTCAACACTATAGACTCTTCACAGCCATGAAACCCCACTAGGCAGAGCTGAGGGCAGCATGGAAACCTTGGAATTATCTTTCTCAAATTCTCTTATCTTTGTTCTCTGAGTGATTGGAATATTTTTCTATTTCTTTCTCTTCCTCCTTCCTTTTCCTTCTTTCTCCTTTTTCTTATTCTTCCATCTTCTTCCTTCCTCCTGCCTCCTATTCCTCCTTCCTTTCTTCCTTTCTATCTTCCTTTCTTCTTCCTTTCTCCCTCTCTCCTTCACACTCTCTCTTTCTTTTTCTTTCTCGTTCCTCTCTTCTTTCCTTCCTCTCTTTCTTTTTCATATCCTTTCCCTCCTTCCTTCCTTTTTTCATTCCTCCCTCCCTCCCTTCCATCCTTCCTCCCTTCCTTCCTTAACTTCTTCCTTTTCCTTCTCCTCCAACCACCACTCACATTTGTAAAGCTCTTTCATGATAATAAAGCACTGTTCCTCAGAACAGCTTATGAGACATGTAATACTCAGAGAGATTGAACAGGATCTTTTTAAACAGAGATTAAACGTGAACAGGAGCATGCTGCTAGTGATAGCAGCAAGCACGCTAGCATACCCAGAATGGCACAGGTTCTTTGATCTGCTTTTCTAAAGGAAAGCAATTCAAAAAGGGTTAACAATCTTACTTTAATCAATCAAACACAAATCATTTACCTGGTTCAGGGGAAGAAGTCAGCATCCTGAACTTCAGAGAATACAAACAGAAGTTACAAGCAGACAAAAATACAGACAGAGAAAATAACACAATTCAACAGACAGGGTTTCTAACTGTCGAACCATTACATCCATACCTAGTTAGTTACCAGAAAGAGAAGCACCAACATCTGAATTTTCAAAGCTGGGGGGCTCCATAGCTGCCCAGAGTCTCATCTGGCTAAATCACACAACTCTTCCCAAAGTGAGCCCTGAAGCAAAACCTCACATCAAGGTATATATAGCCTTCTTCAGGGTCAGAGAACATCAAAACTCTCATGACTGACTTTACTACAATATAACAAAAATTGTGCCTCCTGAAAAACAAGCCTCTCTCAAAGCAAGCTTCTCCTGTGGGCTCTGCTCCTCCCTTGAGCAAGCTCTTCCCACCACGGCTCCATGTGACCACAATCAGCCTATTGGGGAAAGGATATATTTTCAAATCAGAGAAGGTCCTCAAGTTCAACTTAGATTTATTAAGGGGCAGGGAAGATCTTCAAATTCCTATTACCATTACACTAGTAAATAGCAAACAAAGGATTTAAATTTGAGTTTCCCAACTCCAAATCCAGACCCATGTCCACTATACTATGCCTCTCACTCCATTATAATTAAAGGTTCTTATTTGTGATAATTTGCTCATAATATTTTTTTCCTAATAAAATTCAGGTTCTTGATCTAGTCAGGGTCCACTGAAGATAATATGTAGTGAAGCCTCCCACTCCACGGCCTTCCGTCCCCACCCCCAAAAAGTCCATGTTAAAAATCCTTGAGTAACAATAAAAGAAGTAACAATGCCAGCAGCCATTCAGGACTTCTCTGCTCTTCACACTGCTTACATTCTTTAATTCTTCTTAATACAGAGGATCCATTCCTTGTGGAGCAGTCCCCAAAAGACTCCTCCATTGTTTCACATCATACCAAGATGAAAAAGAGAAGGAATTCATGTTAGGGTTTGAAGGGTATGTATTATGAGAAAAGAATCCCACTTGTTAAATCTGAGAGGCCAAAGTCCCTGAAAAAAAAAACTTTTTGAAAATTCTTCTTCATTGTTGGGAAATGCTCCATAGTAGTTTTATACTCCATGGAGCATAACATTTAGATATTTCACCTATCTTATATTTAACTTAAGAAATTAGAAGTTAAACTTAGCTTACCTTTCACCTGAGCTAGGTGGACACCAGGAAATGGCTTCTTGCAGATGTGCTCCCTGATCACAGAGAAAAATAGACATTTTTTCCCATTGGTAAAAATACCTGGAATTGTACAGTACCAATGAAGCAAAGCAGATAGATTACATATTGAACATGTGGGAGGTTTATATTTTAATGAGGATTAAAGATGTCAAAGTTTCAAAGTTTCTGTTTGGTGTTAGTTAAGATGTAAGTGTCTCACTGAGGAAGAACGCTTTGTTTCTCCATCTTGTCTTAATTCTTGCAGGAGGAAAGTATGTTGCCTCCCTGTATACAAGCCCACAACTAACAAACAAGACAATTACATTTTCAAAGGACACATATATTTAAATCCTCCCAACCAGATCAACAACAATGCAACAAACCTTGCTAGTTTAGTAGATTTCTAGTACTTCTTTGCTTCTAGACAACAATGACATTCTGAAAGGATGTCCTTGTTGTTCTGACATTCAGGGACTTTTACTCTGGGTTCAAAATGGAATGAAGAAAATCAAAAGTATAAATACAATTGCAAAGATAAAAGAGTTGCCGTGAATAGAGCACTGGCCCTGGAGTCATGAGGATCTGAGTTCAAATCCGGCCTCAGACACTTAACACAAAACTAGTCATGTGACCTTGGGCAAGTCACTTAACCCTAATTGTCCTACCTTCCCCCTCAAAAAAAAAAAGATAAAAGAGTAATGCTAATGAATGTACTAGTCTTAAGTGGACCCACAGCTCTCCTCTCAACAAGGTTATTGGCAAGATCAGCATCAACTAGGTGCCTATCAGCCATAAGTTTCTTTTTGTTAGATCACTGGGACCTGGTCTCTAGCTGTGGCAGTTGGAAGTGGTGTAGAGGGAAGGGGGAAGGGGGAAGGGGGAAAGGAGGAAGGGAGAAGGGAGAAGAGAATGGTTTTTAACTCAGGGCTTGCGAACTTAAAAAAAAATTATAACTGTATTTCAATATAATTGCTTTCCTTTTTAATCCTAAATTTTTTATTATATGTACTTAAAAATGTTACTCTGAGAAGAGATCTATAGACCTTACTAGACTATCATCTATGATATAAAAAAAGTTAAGAACTTCAGCTCTAAGAATCTTCCTTGATCCATAACTCTATAGAGAAAGCATATATTACTTCCATGATGTGGCTAAAGAACATATAGAATATTTAATACACACTCTCCACAATAGCCCTGTTGTAGTAACACCTCCTCCTGATATTTAGAGATAAACCTATGCCATTATGATAGAATCTCTGGTAAGTACTATTCATCTGGAAGGACTTGAAATGGGAATTTTAAGATAACCTATATCTATTGTCTGAGGACCAGCCTAGCTAAAATCAGAGATACTTATCATCTTCATCATCATGGCTAAAATTTAGATAGCACTTTAAGGTTTACAAAGCACTGTAGATACTATTATTATTTCCATTTTACAGATAAGGAAGTTGAGGCTGAGATAGAAGTTAAAAGTGATTTGCCTAATTTTACCCAAATAGTAAGTGTCTGATGCATGATTCAAACTCAAGTTTTCCTCACTTTCAATCCAGTGTTCTGCACACTACACCATCTAGCTGCCTTGGCACAGAGATGGAAGCATCTCCAAAGACCCTCTAGACTAAGCCATACCAAAATAGGAAACCCCTTCACCACGTGATGGTAGATATCCTTTATATGGGCAGCTGGGTGGTACAGTGCCTAGAGCACTGGGCCTGAAGCCAGAAAGACTCTAGCCTCAGACACTAGCTGTGTAACCCTGGGCAAGTCACTCAACCCTGCTTGCCTCGCTTTCCTCATCTATAAAATGAGCTGCAGAAGGAAATAGAAGACCATGTCAGTATCTTGGCCAAGAAAACCCCCAAAATGGCCAAGAAGAGTAAGACATGACTGTGACAACTGGAGAGCAACAAGTCCTTTATATATAGTGCATTAAAGTTTGCAAAGTGCTGCATATTGTTCTTTCATTTGATCCTCACAACAACCCCTGTGATGCAGGTGCTATCACTGTTGCCATTTTACAGATGGGGAAACTGAGCCTGAGAGGGGTTCAGAGACTCACCTAGAGTCCTTTGAACTCTGGTCCTCCTGACTCTAAATCCAGACCTCTTACCTATTGTGCCCAACTATACTCACAAGGGGTAACCTTTACTTGTTGATCTTCAGTGCCCAACACTTTGTGAGGTACTCCCCTTCTCTTGTGGAAAAGTTCTGACCAATGTTAATGATGATGATAACTAGTATTTATGTGACACCAACTATGTATGTGCCAGTCACTAAACTGAACACTTTGCAATTATTATCTGATCTGATCCTCAAAACAACCCTGGTGGGTAGGTGGTGTTATTATTGTTGTTATTATTCCTATGTTATAGTTGCATGAACTGAAGCAGATAGAAGTTAAGTATCTTGCCCTCAGTCATATAGCTGATGAGTGTCTGAGGCTGGATTTTAACTGGATGTCTGAGTGTTGGGCTTGACTGTGAGCCCAGGGCTCTATCCACTGTGACACCTAGCAAGCTAGATTTGCCTTTTTACATCTACCCATTGCTCCTAGCTTTTCCCTCTGGGACCAAACCTAAAATCTGGCTCCTTTACCCTATTACAACTGTTAGAATACTTAAAGATGACTATTGTGTTATCCCTAAATCTTCCATCTTGTTCAGTTGCGTCCCCTCTCTGTGACCCCATTTGGGGTTTTCTTGGCAAAGATACTAGAGTGGTTTGCCATTTCCTTCTCCAAATTATTTTACAGGTAAGAAAATTGAGGCAAATAGGGTTAAGTGATTTGCCCAGGGTCACTCAGCTCAGAAGTATCTGAGGCCAGATTTGAAGTCCGGAAGATGAATGGTCCTGACTCCAAGCCTGGCATTCTATTCACTGCATCATCTATCTGCTCTAAGTCTGCCCTATAGGTTATATGCCTCCAGCTCCTTCAACCTATACACAAATACATTGAGGTTACCCTTTCTATGCTATCCAGCTCATTAATATCCATATCAAAATGTAGCACCAAGAATTGTACACAGCTCTCCAGGTATGGTTTAACCAAAGTAAGTCCTATCACTTGACTGTAGATTATTAATTCCCTAGTTCTAAACACTTCGTCTCTCAATGAAAGCTAGCATTGTACTAAAAGATTCAACCTATCATACCTATTGGATTGTGAGTTCCCCAAGAGTAGGGACAGATATGCTTTTCTATTTGTTATCTCCAACATTTAGTGAACTACCTTACACAAAGTAAGCTCTTAAATGCTCCATTCATTCATTCACATCCACTGACTCCTTTTGAAGTGAGTACTCATTAAAAATCTCAGATCTTTTCTAAACATTATACTAGCTAGTTATGCCTCCCTGATTTTCTACTTGCATAGTGTTTTTTTAAAACCCAGTTGTAAGAATATACTTATTAAATTTCATCTTCTTGGATTAAACCCATGTTCTATTCTGTCAAGATTTTATAGATTCCTAATTCTGCCATTCAACATGTTTGCTATCTCCCCAAGCTTTGTGTCACCGGTCTCTTTACCCAAGTTACTATGGATAAAAATGAGAAATAGTGTGGGACCAAACACAGAGTATTTGTGACATTCCCCTGGAGGACTCCTTTCAAGCTAACATTTAACCACTGATGCTTCCTCCTTGGGTGCAGTCATCCAGCAACTTTGAAATCCACCTGACTGGTATTCTCTAGTCCAAATTTCTCCACCTTTTCCACAAGAATAATAGGAGAGAGTTGCCGATTGCTTCATGAAAAGTTTTCTCTGTCTAACTCTTTGTCTCTTTACATCTCTCTTTTTCTTCTGTTTCTGTCTCTTTCTGTACTACCTATAAAATTTCCCTGGTCTTCTAGTCTCTTAATGTGGCCAAAAAACCCGAGATCATACTGGTATAACCTTCTTCTTGATGAAGTCATGTTAGTTCTTGGTGATAATTACTCTTTTTTCAAGATGTTTGTTAATTATGCCTTAAATAATATGATCCAGAATTTTGACAGGGATCAGTTTCTGATTCTCTTATCTTTTTTGAAAATTGGGATAATGGTCTGTTATGGGAATCTGAAGATCTTCCCTGCCCCTAGGCCCTTTGTTAAAGTGGCTACGTGACCCTGAGGACCCTTGGATATTTGA
>CM053583.1:243293587-243314298 GCA_028627135.1 Pseudochirops cupreus | reverse complement strand
AGGTAAATGGTATTTGATTGATTAAAGTAAGATTGTTAACCCATTTTGAGTTGCTTTCCTTTAGAAAAGCAGATCTAAGAACCTGTGCTAGTAGCCGCCCTAGGTATGCTAGGGTGCTTGCTGATACATGGTCCTTCTCTAAATCTGTCGTTCTCATTATCCAAGATTTTTCAAAGATCATAACAATGACTCACAGTCACACCTACAGTACCCTAGGGTATGTATTGCTTATCTGAATTCAATGACTTCAATTCACTAGTGATAATTATTTCTTCTTATTATGTCCTTATTTTGTCGAATATCCTTTCTTTATTAATTATATTTGTTCTATTCATTCTAGTCCGAGATCCTTCTTTTTGGCAGAGAAAAATGAAGCAAAATAAGGAACCTAATAGCTCTATCTTCTCTCTCCATCCATCCTCATAGTCCCATCCACACAGAACACTACTTCTGTTCTTCCTTTATTCTTTGTCTTTTCCTCAATACAACAAACAGAAAAAAAAAACAAGAACAATATACCAAATACATTTTCTTATTAGTTTTTCTCCCTAAATTAAGCTGGTCTTGAACTTTGACATTCATGATTTTATGTCTCTATACAGGTACCACACTTTTACATCTATTCTCTGGTACCTGCACTCACGTCCATCAATGTATATGTCATTTAGAAAAATCTAAGCTTTTGAGTTTCATATGGATCCACATTGGATTCTTTAAAGAATGCCCTTAACTCAGCAATACCACTTCTAGGACTGTATCCCAAAAAGATCATAAAAATGGGGAAAGGACCCACATGTACAAAAATATTTATAGCAGCTCTTTTTGTGGTGGCCAAGAACTGGAAATTGAGGGGATGCCTGTCAACTAGGGAATGGCTAAATACGTTGTGATATATGAATGTAATGGAATAGTATTATGCTATAAGAAAGGATGAGCAGGTGGACTTCAGAAAAACCTGGAAAGGCTCATATGAACTGATGCTGAGTAACCAGAACCAAGAGAACACTGTACACAGTAACAGTCACATTGTGCAGTGACTGACTTTGAGAGACTCAGCTCTTCTCAGAAATGCAAGGACCTAAAACAACTCCAAAAGACTTATCATGGAGAATAAAGTCCACATCCAGACAAAAGAAATATGGAATCTGAATGCAGATCAAAGCATACTATTTGTTCTCTTTTTTTTGTTTCATTTTGTTTTTTTCTCATGGTTCCTCCCTTACATTATAATTATTCTATACAACACGACTAATGTGAAAATATGTTTAATAAGAATGTTTGTGTAGAGACTATATTGGATTGCACATTGTCTTGGGTGGGGAAGAGGGGAGGGAGATGGAGAAAATTGGAAACTTATGGAGGTGAATGTTGCAAACTAAAAATAAATAAATTTGAAAAAAAGAAAAGTCCTGTTTTCCTCCCCATTTGAAGTACTTTTCTTTGTGTCTTCAGAATTTTATTTTTGAGATTTTTTCCCTCTGTCTTGTCCTGATTTCACCATGGAATTTTAAAGACAATGAGGTCCTATATCTTCTTTCCTTGCACATCATAGTCTACTAGACTTGCTTTTCTTCTTTAATATTCTGAGATAGAATGGCCACTTACCCCTATGGTTCCCATCATTTCTACCACTATAACCAGTTCTGACTTGGAGAGAATTAGCTCCAGGACAGAAGTTCTCCTCTTTGATTCCTCTACCTTTTTTTAAAATGCTATTTATTTATTTCATTAAATATTTTCCAATTATGTATAAATATTTTAAATATTCATTTAAAAAATTTAGTTCCAGATTTTCTCCCTCCCTTTCCTCCTTCCCCATCCTTAAAAAGACAAGCAATTTGATATCAATTATATGTGTGAAGTTGTGCAAAACATATTTCCATATTAGCCATGTTACAAAAGAAAGCATAAACAAAATAAAACAACAAAAATAAAGAGAGTAAAAAATTATTCTTTAATCTGCATTCAGAGCTCATCAGTTCTCTCTCTGTAAATGGCTAGCATGGAACTTTTGTTAAAGTTGGGCTTTGTTCCCAGCATGATAGAGGCAGAGCCACTGTCTCAAGCTTCAGACTTTTTTGCACTGACAATTTTTTTTTCTTTTTGGAAGGCTATTAGGGTTAAGTGATTTGCCCAAGGTCACATGGCTAGTAAGTGTTAAGCATCTGAGGCCAGATTTGAACTCAGGTCCTCCTGACAACAGGGCTGGTGCTGTATTCACTGCACCACCTAGCCACTCTGTACTGATGTTTTCAGAGCTATTTCTAGGGGTTTGGAAGTTTTCAGTGTATCCTATGTGCTGTGATTTGGCGAGAGATTCAGGTCACTGTTTTCCTGGTCATCCCTAACTTCAGAGATGAAATAGCAGAACCGGAGAAGATGTCACAAGCCCAAGATTTCACATGCATTCATGCACTCATTCAACATTTATTCAATGTCTGCTGTACTAAATATAGCAAGAAACCTCACACACCATCTAATACACCCTCTTTAGTTTACATAAGGAGAAATTGAGACTTAAGGTTTAAATGACTTGTCTAAAGTCACATGGCTAGTGAGGGACAGAACTCAGACCAGAGCCTTTTTTTTGACTCCTCAGTTCAGAGCTCTTTCCTGTGAACCAATTAATTTATTCAATCAAAAAACATTCATTTAGCAACTACTAAGGATCAGTAGCTGTGAGAGAAACAAAAACACAAATGATATAATCCTTGCCACCAAGGAACTTACATTCTATGGGGGGAGACTATACACACATGCCTACATATATGTACATATGTGTGTAGATATGCACACGTATGTATACAATATATGCATGTGTATTTATACAAACATACACATGAATGCAATTGCAAGATAAATGGGGGCATTCATTTAGAATCTGAAGGATATAGTGTAGGTTGGGTAAGAATTAAACAAGGAAAGTTGGGGAGGGATAATCTTCTAGACAGAATCTTCATAAATGACAACAACAAAAAATGTCTGCTATGTCCGATTTAACCAATATATGTATATGGGTAATATGAAATGAGGAAGAGTATTGCCAATTCAGGATGGGCTTTGAATACCAGGCAAAGGACTTTAGAACAGGTCTTTCTAACTTTTAACCCTGGCTTCTTTCTATTCCATGGAAATACCTCACTTTCCTTGAAACTAGGAAAAGGAAAGATCTTTCTTGCTTATAGAGGGGTAGAGGATAGGAAGATGAACAAGGAGGACAAGGAGTAATCAATCCAAAAGACACACAGAGGGTGAAGAAACATTAAGTGCCTCAAATCAGATGCTACTTCCTCTGCAAAAGTCTCCTTTTTTCCCCATGACTCAGTCTACAGGGTACATAGATCTCTTCTTCTTGGAACTGCTCTTCGCACTTTGCTGGGACCTCCTTTGCACTGGTCCTTTTGCTATTTGTGTAGGTACAAGACCTTCTGGAAAGGCTGGACTGTCTCCTGGGAGCATAAGGCATTAAAGACCCTGGAAGATTTTTTGTTTTTTGTTTTTTTTCCAAGCCTTAAAAGAGAAGACTCTTATCTCAAGATTTGGACTACAGTTCAGAGTTCTCAGTACAACCACAATCTCTCTAAGAGGATCAGTAGTATGAAGTTGGGGAGAGAGAGCGCTCAGCAGTTTCAGTAGTTCACAGAAGTGTCTGTGTCAATGACAAATGGACAACTCCTCCCTGGAGACTGAGAAGCCTTGTCACATTGGCTGGCTGGCTGGCTCACAGTGTGACTTATTAAGAGAATTCAGCAGAGAATGACTGAATTCTGGTCTTTAGAGGAATTGCTGGAACAAAAGTGACTCTCTACTCTGCTCCGGGCTTCTTCCTTTTGTTTTATTGCCTGGAGAGACTGGTGGCAAGGTTAATTATTAAGGATCGCTTTGATATTTATGTCTTGACTACTGGCTGTTTACTTTTTTTAAAGCAATGTTTTGGTAAAAATAAGTTAATTTAAAGAGTTTCCTAGGTCTGTATTTGGTTATAGACATCTGAATAAGGAAGGAAAACCTGTAGATATTTGATTGTACTAAGTTCAATGGCTGGGAGATAACCATCCAGGCAATCAACATATTGACTGGGTGCTTGAAGCGTCTTATGTCTTATGAATTTACAAATTGTATTTATTCATTCAGTTATTAATTAACCTTGCAGCGAAAGGAAGCCCTGTTTATAAACCTTCATAGGTTCATAGGCTTCACCAGACCACCAAAGGGGTCCATGTCACCAAAAAAAAGATGAAGAACCCTTGACATAGGTGATCAATAATGGTCTCTTGACCTGACTTCTTAAATTGGAGGTAGAAAAGCTGCTACAATTATTCTTCAGCCCATGTAGTATGGAAGAATGAGTAATAACTAGGTCTTACAACTAAGAGATTCCAGCTTCAACACTTCTTTGCTGTGTAGTCACAAACAAATCATGTAACTTCCCTGAGCCTTCCCTTCCCAAACTATAAAATGGGGTAATAATCCTATGAGCTCATACATAAAAAATGTATTTTATGTAGTAAAGAATATGAGGAGACAAATCATGGAGTAGGTACAGGGTTTGATGGAAGAGTCCAAGAGAACTAGGTGGCACGCTCCCTTCACCACCTTAGGCCATATTTAGTCAACATTGTAGTCAAGTTACAAATACCCCCACCCCATTCAGAGCCAGTATACATATTCTTTGACTTACTCCTAGTCAAACGTATGACTCAGGAGTTTATACTGTAAAATGACAAAAAGTCTTTTAATTGGCTGTTGATCCACAGCTTAGAGGCACTTAGGTAATCTCTTCCTTTCTGACTTTGAGAAATGAGGATAATTTAGGAGTCCAGAGGAGTGATTGGGGAAAATGGCAGAAGCTAGGTGGTGCAGTGCTGAGCCTGGAATCAGAGAGATCTGAGTTCAAATCCAGCCTCAGGCACTTATTAGCTGTGTGACCCTGAGGGATTCATTTAACCTCTGTTTGCCTCAGTTTCCTCAACTATTACATGGGCTTAACAGCACCTACCTTGCATGATGATTGTGAGGATCAAACGAGATATTTTAAAAGCATTTAACACAATGCCCAGCACAATGTAAATGTTTATTCTCTTCTCCTCTTTCCTCCCTTTATTATCTACTCAGCTCCACATAGCTATGAGCATGGCCTGCCTGCAATGAGACCAGTTCTCTTTCTTTGTGTTTCCTTCCCCAATTAGATGTCTGAGTAGAAACCTCGAGATGGACCAGTATAAGTGACTTGTGAGTTTCAGAGGATCATTTGGTCCTGGGACACTAGTGAGGCTGTGATTGTAATATCCAGTGGAGTGATTGATTACCATTAGACTAGCTACAGGAGTGGACTGGTACTAAAGTTAAGAGAAAGGAGACACTGGAGGGTCAGGCTAGAGCCATGGTTGGTGCTTGATTGGACCATGCTCAATGGGGGTCAAATGTGAAACAACTAATTGGCAATATTATGAAAAATGATTTACAACTCAGTGAGTCTTGAATGAATGAGGCCTCCCAACTAGTAATGATGTCACAGGATTCTATTCTAATTAGTCTATGATTAGCATTCCCTTTTCTGTGTGGGAATAAACTATAACTGCTTCATGTTTATACATTGCACACTTTTTCTTGACTTTACTCTTTACTGATGAAAATTCTTAGACTTCAAGTTCACAAAGTCTTGTTTCCCCACAGTAGCCGGGGTGAAGGTAAAAAGCCAATGGATGTGGGAACTGGGGCACCTACAGACCCTATTAAGAAGTCAAGCAATGGGCAATGAGGTGGCACAGGGAATAGAGCACTGGCCCTGGAGTCAGGAGGATCTGAGTTCAAATCTGACATCAGACACTTTACACTTACTAGCTGTGTGACCTTGGGCAAGTCACTTAACCCCAATTGTCCTGCCTTCCTCCATCCAAAAAGACAAAAAACCCAAAAAACAAAGAAAAAGCCAGGCAACCCCAGAGCAACGAACCCAGACCAACCATGGTGCCAGGAAAGGGGCAGACTGATAGCCTGTGTAGCCTGAGATGAGAAATGCCTAGCGAGCCACTGGGCCAGATCAGGGCAACAAGATCACTGGATCCCCAGGTGATCTAGAACAAACTTTGGGAAAGAAAGGGTTTCTGCACTAAGATCAGAGATTTTCTGTAGTACCAGTGAGACTTTGTGGAGGAGTCAGAATGAGTCATTGATGTGGATTTGAACACATTCCTCTCAAAGGAGTACACTTATTCAATTAACTTCAGTGTTCTAAAAGATTGAGGCTTTAGGAACAAATGCTATGGAAGAATAAGTGAAATAAAACTTTCTTCGTTAGGAGACTGGTGAAATGGCTAAGAGGTTAAAATGGAAACCATTTCTAAGTCAGGAAAAAAAAATCATTTGTTTTCAGATTTTGAAGGAAAACTGCTGCCTCTGGCATTCCGAATGTTTCTGAGAGATAATTTGCATTGCATCAGTGTGTCACACCGACTGGAGCATTATTGGGCCTAAGTGATTTAACATGGCTATTTGAGAGAATCTTGCATTTTCTAAAACCTACTAACTTGAGAAACTGCAGTTCATGGGGTGACAAATTTCAGTATAATTTGTAACTGTTATATAAGAATGCAGATTTTCTCTGTTCATTACAAAGGCATCAATTCTGAAAGGCTGATTTCCTGAGCATCTTTCTCAGCAAATTAGCCCACGTTTTACATTGAATATCCTCTACCTACTATAAGCAAGGCTCCAAACAAGCCGGAATCTCTTCATACCTATCTTTCTTCTCCTCCTAACACCTCTTATATAAAACAAATGAACTAGTTTGCTTGACTGTGACAGAACATTTAATCTTTTCTGATCAATACAGTCAGAAACCACTGTGGTTAGTTAAATTATTGACTGGTGTCAGAAAAGCAAATGGGCTAATTATATCACAGCAGTCAAACAGAAACCTGGGTCATCATTTTAGGTCAAGACTGGGCAGGAGAGAAGGACCATTAAGACACAAAACTCCCTGCTCCTTGTGCATTCAGAATTCTCAAACCAGACAGATAATTTAGACTTTTGGGGGCTCTTGTTTGTATTAGAGCAGTGGTTCTCAACCTGTGAGTCGTGAACCCTTTGGGGGTCAAACGACCCTTTCACAGGGGTTGCCTAAGACCATCGGAAAATACATATTTCTGATGGTCTTAGGAACTGAGACATCGCTCCTCTATGTGTCTCCTGGTGGGTCTGGCCACATGCAGATACGCCCACATACTAGTATTAAAGGGTCACAGCATTAGGAAGGTTGAGAACCACTCTATTAGAGCAAATAGCAGTACCAACTTAAATGATGCCATGTTTGGAGACACCAAAATTAGCAACAGAGGTAGGATATGTTTAGGCAAAATTGCAACTTAGTCAAAGTTTGTTTTCTAGGTTTTGTTGGCTCACTTTGACTTTTAAACCACCCCTTTTTCCCTTTTCTGAAAATTGGTACATTTGTGCATCTCAAGTCATGCTCCACTTCTATCCTCCCTGGTTTGTCAGAGATCACTGCCAGAAATTCAATGATCACAGCCATGAGTTCTTTCAGATTGTGAGATATAGTTCATCTTGACCTGGTGATATGAATTCATTGAAAGCTGCTAGCTGCCCTCTTGCAACTGAAGACCTATTAATTAGTCCATTTCCAAGGATATTTCCACATATTTTCCACCTCTTCTTTTTCCATAGCCCATGTGCTAGGTGACTATAACCTATTTCATTGCTGCTAATATAGGCACACAGCTTTTATAGTTAACTCTTTTGAAGTTTTCATGAGCAATTCCTATTCCTTGACTGGGCAAATGTACTGTTACTCTGGGAAGCCCTGCCACTGACTCCTCTATCTCTAACTTTTTGACTACTGGCTCAAGGCTGCCCCATGATCTCAATGGTTCAGTCAATGTTACTCAACGGACTTTTGAATTTAACTCCTTTGAAATTTCCCAAAAGGAACAGCTCTATCAGGGAAACTTGAAGTCTAGAAACTCTACCAGTCCAGAAGTCCAAAAAGAAGGAAAGGAGAAGCTACAGAAGAGTACAAAGAGTGCAGAATAAGAAAATAAGAGGATGAAGGAGACTAGAAATGCAGTATTGAATAATGTTAATTGTAACACAGGAAAAACAAAAAAACAAAAAGCTAATGCGGGGATCAGAGAGAGATGGAAAAAGGAAACCAAGTGCAAAGGCTTCTCAGAGCACTCCTCTTGGTATGGTCCTATGGGCAGCAATTCTCAACCTGTGGGTTGCAACCCCTTTGGGGGTTGAACGATCCTTTCACAGGAGTCACCTAAGATCATCGGAAAATACATATTTCTGATGGTCTTAGGAACCAAGACACCGCTTTTCTATCCATCTCCAGGCAGGTACGCCCACATGCAGATCCGCCAACATATGAGTATTAAAGGGTTGTGGCATTAGGAAGGTTGAGAACCACTGCCCTATGGGAACTACTTAGAGACTGAAAAAAGTCAGTTGTAAAAAAAGTGGGGGACCCTAAATGTACTAGATTGGTAAACATGGAGAATGGGTCCAATTACAGCAGCTATTCTGAGTCTCCGTGCAGCAGTTTGTTAGACTCATCTTCCCAGGAAAACAAATTTTGTCAAACCTTGGGAGTCTGAGAAAACAGAGAGAAGGCAGCAAGGATGCAGTAAGGAACACAACAGTGCTAGACTTTTGAAAAGATTTGCAAATAATAAGGAACTTGAAGAAATAATAAAGAGAGATAAGCTGAGAATTATGGATATTCCAGAAAAAAATCATGCAAAATTAAATCTGAATGTCATGCTCTAAGAAATCATACAGAAGAATTGCTCAGAAATATTGGAAACAGGTGGCAAAATTCAGGTGGAGAGCATTGACTGAACTCCAACAGAAAGGAAGCCTAAGATTAAATCACCAAGAAAAATCATAGTCAAATTTACATACTACAATATTTTTTAAAATGGGGGAAAATCCTCTTCAGATTTGGAGGAGAAATAATCAAAACAACATACATCTACCTGTGATAACAAGAAATCAAAGAAAAAAATTGAAAAATAATATTCAGAAGATGTGAGGTTCACATTGCAAGCGGTTGTGTCATGCCACAGGGAAGTGTTTGAGGCCTGGGAATTAGTTGGGTCACGTGGAGGTCAGGGCATATTGCACTGTCCCCCACCAAGGGATACTGCATTGCTCAGGACTTTCTTGCATGGGGTTACCCTCTGTTCCTGATTGGCATCTCCACACCTTGGGGCCTTCATACCCTTGTAATTGCACTCCCCCTTTCACAATTCTGTTCAGCTGGGTTCTATCACGTGTGGTAGATGGATCTGGAGTCTATTTAAGAGCTAGAACTGGGAGGCATCTTGGGAAACCTGCCTTAGTATATGGCTTTAAGGCTTTCCCACGGAGAGACCTTAATAAACTTTTCTGTTTGGACCTCAGAGCCGTGATTCTTCTGTTCCTGAAAGGTACGCTAGCGTCATTGAGTTGTGTGTGTAACTGGTTGCCTCTGCTGGTAAGTTAGGGCACTCTAAGAGAGAACCCTGACAAGAAGAGGAAAGAAGATTGTCACCCCAAAGTAACACATTCTACAAAGCTGGGTCTAAATGTGAAAGAAAATAACTGGACATTCAGTAAGAGAGAAGACTTTAATTCTTCTTTCAAAGGAACCAGATATTCCATATGTAGATTCCATATGTGCATCCATATGGGTATTCCATATGTGAACCCTCCACACAGAAAAACAAATGGAAAAACTATCAGATAGTATTGAAAATCTAAGAAATAAAACGTTCATTTTCATGTGTCACTAGACTAGGACGTGAATGTAGGATGGAAGTATATTTTGACTGGTTATTTGATTTGTGTGCATGTGTGTAATATGTATGGATATGTGTATATGTGCATTATATACAAATATCTTCACACGTTGACAAGGAGAAGGCAATGAGAATATTGCAGACTAACAAAAAATGAAATTGTAAAACATGTAATGGGAAAAATCAGGAGGATAGTAGACTGAGTAAATGAATTAATAATCCAGGAGGGGTAATACCATCCCTTCATTAATATAGCAATAGTAAGATAATTTAGAGGTAATGGTATGAGGATTTAGAGGAAGACCTCTCAAATGGGAAGAAGAAAAAGTAGAGTGCAGACACTCACATAATGACTGGTTGAAACTCAAGATAAGAAGTATACAAAAGACTTTCCATTTCTCCATCTGTTTTTGGTACAGTGGGAAATTAAGGATAGAACATTGGGTTTCAGAAAATAAGTGGAGGAGTGGGAGTTGGGTAAAGGCTTTCGGAAAAAAAAATTTATCGCAGTGTAAAGTGTGTCCACAGAGGTAGCATGAGTGAGACAAGCACTTGGAGTGAACTATGCTCATGGAAGGATGAAGGGAATACTCTTCAGGTAATTGGTTTCACCAAGATGATCATCATCCTTCTTGGTTCTAATTCTAGGTTAAGAAGAAGTGGTTGGATATTCAAGAAGGTCCAAAGGGAGTGTGGTATGGCAGTAAAAGGTATAAGCAATGAAGGAAAAAGAAATGAAGATAATTGGGCTCTCAGGTCAAAAAACATTTTCCATTGCCTCTCAAGGATTAACATTCCTAAAAACACATTCTAAATTATCTTAGAAGATAAAATAAGATAAATATTTTTAAAAAATCAGAGACACTTAAGAAGCCATATAAGAACTTGCACAGTATTAAATAAGCAAAAGGATAACAATTTGCATAGTGAACATAATAATATAGAGGAAAGTAATACTGAAAAATTTCAGAATTCTGATGAAGGGAGTGACCAATCTTAATTCCAAGCAAGTATTTGATAAGTGCTGGGACCATTCTAGGCATTACAAATATAAAAATGAGATGAACCCTGCCCTCAAGGAGTTTACATTCTACTAGTGCAAGAGTTCTTAATCTTTTGGGGATCATGAAACCCTTCAACAGCCTGGTGAAGCCTATAGTTCCCTTCTCTGAATCATACTTTTAAATGCATAAAATGAAATACATAAGACTATGAAATATAGTTATCAAAGTAGTAAGATAGCATGGTCATGGATCTCAGGTTAAAAACCATTGGAATAGACAGATATCACACATCCAAAAATAAGTAAACAGAGGATACATAGAAAATAAATACAAAATTATTGGGGCAGGCATAATTGCCTTTTAAAAATGCCTAAAATGTCAACTGGAGGAATAATTAAAGACCTGTTAAAGGTGAGGACAGTACAGCTGAATCTTGAAGGAAGTTAAGGTGAAGAATTGAAGAGTGAATCAAGCCTTCTATCTCTCATCAGAGAAATGGTAGATCACAGATGAGGAATGAAGCATACATTTTTAGATATGGCTTTTTTTTAAAATGGTATTTCTTTGTTAAAGGGGAGGGTTCTACGGAGAAGTGAGGTTAGAGTGGGAGCCATTGAAAAATGATAGCAATATACTTTTTAAAAGAGCCTTGATAAACACTTTTTTAAAAAGAAGCAACTTTTAAATTTATCCATTAAAAAAAATAAGAAGCTACCAGTTGTATGGTCTTTGGGGGAGTAGCCTCCTCACCAGAAGTGGGCCATTGAATCTATCCATATCCTGAGGTATCAGATTCCTACCAAAGAATAGTGTTTACCTCACCTCTTGCCCCAACCAAGTGCACCTTTCAGATTTCTTGTTTTGTGTTTCTTGTTCCACAAGCAAAAAATTCCTAATTGTGACTCTGGATCCAGGAAGCTTTTCTCTGAGTCTATATCTGTGTACTATGTGTTATTGAGATGAATCTTATGAAACAAAATTTACTGTAACTATCTAGAGGACTTAAGGCAAAGAAAATATCAAAGTATTGGGGGCAATTGTGTCATGGAATCAATGACAGTTGAATTCTTGACAACACTTTTTGAATCCTATATTCTTAGGTACATGCCTATGTCAGAAGTTTTAGGACCCCTGGGGTCAGAATTCGTTGGACTTTGACAGCAGAATTGGCTCTCCTACAAAGAAAAAAATTTCTATATTGTTTACCAAGTAGTGTTTGGGTGATGCAAGCATAATTGCCTTTTAAAAATGCCTAATATATGCTAATTATTTTACAACATAATGAAAACTCAATATCTTGTTTACTCTTTCCCCTAAACTCCTTATCAAATAATACTTCAATTTTGAAAGGGACTTTTCCTAATACGGTTTTAAATAAACATTAGTTCTGTGTGCTGTTGCATGAAATCAGAATTAATCCTAAAGATCTGATTAAACTCTTCCCTCAGTATATTGTTTTTAAGGTCATCTATGGGGATCTGTAGCTAGGCACATTTGGGATTCTTCCCCCTACCCCAATCCTGTTCACTTAGACGTTATGTAAATTCAGTCGCTGTTGATTTTGTCTTTTATATCATAAATTAGCCTGGCACACGATGGGTCTCCTGGTAATGGGCGTGAGGAAGTCCAGCAGTGTGTCTGCTAATTCCTTTCTATATTCTATCTGCAAAATGAAACACCCCAGCAATACAATGAACAGTACACGTGTGCATTGAAGGGGCTACATGTTTGCAGAATTCAATAATCCTGTCCTATCAGGCAGTGGCTTCCATCTGCTCCTACCAAATTGAGCAAGCCAAGTCCAGAGGAAATGATGTGAGTGGGATGTTGCTGAATATGAAAAGCTTTGTTTAAGGCATCTGGCTTCTGGCACTTTGCCTGGGCTTTCTGGAGGCCTCTTCCACTCTCTCCAGGCTAATAGCCTTTGGCATTCCTGAGGGAAATGTAATTAAAATATTGTAACCATTATTTTCACTTTATAGAAACTATTCTGTTGTGAATTAAATTTGTGATTGTGTTGATAAGATGGTAGACTAAAGGCAGTCTCCACTAAATAATTGGTAAAAATAAGGAAATGTTACAACGTTTTTTAATTTTAAAGAAACAGCAGAGTTAATATCAACAAATGTTTATGAAATGCCTACTATGTGTCAGACCTGTGTTAGACATTGATGATACAAGTATAATGAGTGAAACAATTGCTACTCCCAAGCTGCTTACATTTTTAAGTACTTTCACTGTATAACGACAGCTAATAATGTTAGTTAACATTTATAGAGCACTTGCTAAGTGCCAGACAATATGCTAAGTGCTTCACAATTATTATCTCACGCTATCCTGACAACCCTGAAAAGTAGGTCCTGTTATTATCCCCTTTTTACAGATGAGGAAACTGAGGGAAACAGGAGTGTGTGTGTTTGAGAGACAGACAGACAGAGACAGAGAGACAGACACAGAGAGAGAGACAGACACAGAGAGACAGAGACAAAGAGAGAGAGAGAGACTAAACCAAGGTCACACAGATATTAAGCATCTGAAACTGGGTCTTCCTTGCTCTAGTCCCAGCACTTTATCAACTGCACCACCTAGTTGTTCACTATATCTATCAATTGGGGAAAATGATAACCCTTTTACTGCATTTGTCATATCTATAACAATAAGGTGAGTTGGCCAGGAAATTGCATTCATGAGCCATTAGGAAGCTGAACGAGGACAATGTACAGATATTACACCTAACATAATTAATGATCTTTCCGAAAATAAAACTTTAAGAGAAACAACAGCATGGGGGAGGCGGAGGAGGTCATTTAATAAGCCTTGCATAGGATGGGTCTCCTGGTACTGGGTTCTAGCAGCGGTTCTCAACCTGTGGGTCGTGACCCCTTTTGAACAACCCTTTTACAGGGGTCACAGGGGTCGCCTAAGACCATCAGAAAACATATTTTTGATGGTCTTAGAAACTGAGACACTGCTCCTCTATCCATCTCCAGGCGGGTCCTCCCACATGCAGATACATCCACCTATGAGTATTAAAGAGTTGTGGTGTTAGGAAGGTTGAAAACCACTATTTTAGAGGAATAATTTTAATTAGAGGGAAATGTGTCTGGATAACCAAGATTCAGATTATAAGAGCTTAACACAGTTAAAGATACTACAACCTGCATGATGACACAAACTTTCCTCCTTTAGATATGTAGTGACTCCCTACTCAGGATATGAAGACCCTCAGAATATCCTCATTTAACGGGCTGTCTATACAAGGAGGTCACAGAATCATGAATTTGATCTGTGTTGAAACCAAACTGAGCAAGGAGAGAGCAATATTTTTATATGAAAATTAAGTTTTCGTCTAGGAACCAGTTCAGCATTTAGATGTTGGAATGGGGAGGAGAGGATGGAGGGAAGTGTAGGTTAGTGGTTTAACACAAGTCATTTATAATGACAAGTAGGGAAAGTTCAAAAGAGAACTTTTGTTCAATTTGTTTTTATGCAAATAAAGTCTCCCTGTCTGCTACATATTTCTATTTTTAATTTCATTTATTTTGATTATGGAAAAGGTTTTCTATTTCATGCCATGAAACTTGTCCATTTTTGTCATTTTTTAGCATTTTTATCCCACTTGATCAAGAGTTCTCTCCCTTTGGTAGCTGCGAAAAGCAGGTCTTTCCTTTCTCCTCTAATTTGTTTATGATATAACCTTTTATATTTAGACTATGTATCTATTTGGAACTTAATGTGGCATATAATGTGAATGTTGATCTAAACCTAATTTCTGCCAGACTGAAATATAAATGTGCAAAATAGCCTACACTGAAGCCCATTATTTCCTCTTCATTAGTTGTGAATTCACCTTCATTTTTTATCTCAGTCATTTGGCTTCCTTCTGCTGCTTTTTAAAAAACACATTTGCTAACAGTTTATCTGTTCTATGAGTTTTTCCTCAAGAAAACTTTAGACTTCATTTATTGGTTCATTACTTTTTAGTAAACTTCATTTTTGTAAACTTCTTCTTTGATTTTTGTAATACCTATTTTTGTTTTCACTTGTGGGCTTCCGATTGGTCATTCTTATAGATTATTTTTAGGTTGTAAGCTCAATTCATTGTACTATTCTTTTTGTTATTATTGTTAATAAAAATGTTGAGATGTAAATTTTCACCTGATGACTGCTTTCACTGTATCTCAGAGATGTTACAGCATTATTGTCATTTTCTTAACTGAAATTATTTTAATGCATTCTTTGACCTATTAATTTTTTTTTTGTTGTTTTTTTTTTTTTGGAGGGCAATTGGGGTTAAGTGACTTGCCCATGGTCACATGGTTAGGTTTTGTGTTAAGTGTCTGAGGCTGGATTTGAACTCAGGTCCTCCTGACTCCAGGGCCGGTGCTCTATTCACTGCATTGACCTATTAACTCTTTAATGTTATATCATTTAGTCTCCATTTCAGTTTGAAATCTTTCTTCAAATTCTTTTTATTGATTATAATTTTATTATATTGAGTTTTGTAAAGGACTTGTTCAGTGTTCCTCATTTTCTTCATTTAAAGTCACAGATTTTGTTTGCCTATTTTTATATTCTTCTGAAAATACAGTTATGAGGGCTAGTATATTCTTCCCTTTCCTTCCTCATTTTTTTTACCTAGTATATTCTTTTTCATCTCCCTTTTTTGCCTCACTTAAAAGCAACAAGACAGAATGAAACCATACCTAGGACCTGAATTTCTCTTCCTTTGCTGTCTCTGTAGACCTTGAAGTCAGTGGGAGCTCATTCCTGGAGTGGGTATTACTCATCCCTTCAACCCCTGACTACAATCTGGGCATTTATCCACTTCAAACTGGTAGAAATTTTGCTATGTCTAGGTCTCTTTTATCTCTGATGTTTGTGTTTCAGAGATTTTACCCAGCTCTGTTTTTTTTAATTTTTTAAAATTTTAAATCAGGGTAGCTTTGAAAGTTTTCTATTCTTTTAAATATCCTTTTTCTTCCTTCTATCTTCTCAAGCATTTCTTTACCGGCAGCTGGCTTTTGTCCCCTCCTGCAGTTCCAACCAGACAGGGCCAAGATCCCACTGGGTTCAGTCCTCATTTACCAGACGTTATGCTGGCTTTAGGCTTGCCTGGCATACCCTATCCAGAGTATGGGTCCAGGCTTCTACATATCTTTTGAAGTTCTGGGCTGAATATGGGATTTTACTGGTGATTCTCTTGTTTTATTGAACTTTGCTTCATTTGACATATTTTAAAATCTTTGCTGGGAAGTTTCTTCGGGGACCTGGGCTCAGTTGAAACTTAATCACCATCATTATTGGAAGTATAATATTTGAATTTTCTTTGATGAAATCCCAAAGAAACTGTGAAATGTATATTGCATGTCTATTTAAACTGAGTACATTTAAAAGGACTATTTCATTTCTATGTCTCCTTATCCACCTAAACATATCCTTTTTTGATAAACTACCACATGTTTGGTGTTTAGCTGTAGGGTCTACCCAACCTTGGAGCAACCAGAATGTCATTGTAACATTGAAAATGTTCCTCCAGTTTCTATTGCTGCAATATTTAAATCATTTGAGTTCCTAGACAAGATCTTCAGTGAAACTTCAAGGGAAGGATGTAGAGCAGTTCAATGTTAACACACAAGGTCATCTGCCCTGTGGGCATCTAGGCTTTAATTGGTTAATTTCCATGTAGAATACTGCTTCTGATGTTTGATCTTCAGTGTAAGGTAACAATCAGATATGGGCTAGCTCTACAAAGAATTAATTAGATCTTTGTTAGTAGATTAAGTAAGTTTGACTAGGTAGTTACTTTTATAGAAAATATGCATTTAAGTTTAAGAGTTTTATTGATTTTCTATATTTTCAGAGACTCTTTGGTTAGTTGTCGGTATTCACTAGCCTGTCCATAATGAGCTGGCAAAGTAGGAACGACTGATAGAAATATTCTTTAATAGAATAGGTTTATAAAATGCATTAGAGATGGAGCCTATCAGCAGGCATTGTCATACACATAAGAGATGTATGTGCATATTAAGAAATCTGTTTGACTGCTCATAGTGAAAAGAGAACTCAGCTAGACATCACAGGACCTGCACCAGAGTTCCAGCTGGAATGTTAAGAAGTTAAGGAATAGGTCACTACTTTACCTCTAAATCTGTTATTGCTCCTCCTCCTAACTCCTACCTTTCATGAATTTTTAAAAGTTTCTTTCAAATATGAGCGATAGGAAAGGAAAGTCAGAGCTTCCTGAGCACAGTTATTTCTGGAAATTGAGGGGATTGAACTGATAAAACACTCATCAAATTGGCAAAGATGACAAAGAAAATGGTACTTGTTGAGGAAGCTGTGAGAGAAATTGATCCAGCCATTCTGCAAGGCAATTTGAACTATAATACAGCCCTAAAAGCAATTAAACTGCCTACCCTTTGACCAGTGATACTATTGCTCGGTATCTATACCAAAAAGGTCAAAGATAGAGGAAAAGAATGCATATATACAAAAATATTTACGGCAGCACTTTTTGTTGTAACAAAGAACTAGAAATAAAGAGGATTGCCAGCAACTGAGGAATTATGGCATATGAATGCAACATTAGGCCATAAGAAATGATGAAAAGAATGGAAAATGGCGAAGACTTAGATGAATTTATGCAATGAAGTAAATGGAACCAGGAGAGAGATTTTATAAAATGACTACAATAACGTAAAGACAAAAACATTTAAAGATTTAAAAACTCTGATTAATACAATCGCCAGTCATGAGTTTAGAGGAATGATAATGAAGCATGATTCCTGCTTCTTGGCAGAGAGGTCATGGGTTGGAGGTGCAATAGGAGACAGATATCTTTACATACAGGCAATGTATGAGTTTTGGGTTTTTTTACAAGACTATATTTGTCCAGTTACACTTATTTAATAAAGAGCCAAGCTTTTGTTTAAAGAATCAGGAACAGGGAGTTTTTGCATAGGGTCACTTTCTACATGAAGTCTTTTCTGATCCCCACGAGTTCCAGTGTTTAGCTATCCTCCCAAACCACTTTGCATTTATCTACTCTGTATATATTCATATGGGACAGCTAAGTGGCTCAGTGGATAGAGCACCAGACCTGGAGTCAAAAAGGTTCATCTTTCTGAGTTCAAATCTGGCCTCAGACACTTGCTAGCTGTGTTACCCTAGGCAAGTCATTTAACCCTGCTTGCCTCAGGTTCTCATCTGTAAAATGGATTGGAGAAGGAAATGGAGAACCATTCCAACATCTCGGTCAAAAAATCCAAATGGGGTCATGAAGAGTCAGACGTGACTGAAATGACTCAACAGCAAAATATGTTCATATTCATTATATTTATTTTTTATAAATATAGAGAAATGAGAACATACAATGATCTTCTGTTTGGCCTTTAAAAGTACTTGCCCCCTTCCTACCTTCCTACTCTACTCACCATTTACTCCTCTCTATGCACTCTACCATAGCGACACCCCCCTGCTGCTGTTCTTGCAATGCAACCCTCCATCTCTATGCTCTGGCTTCTTTTCATTGCCTGGCCTCCTTCCTGGAAAGCTCTCCTTTCTCACTCCAGCCTTCTGACTCCCTTTACAACTTCTCTCAACACCCCTCCCCCAGTCCCAACACTAATGATGCTTTTCCTCTGAGATTATCTTCCATTTGCACTGTATATATCATGTATGTACATAGTTATTTGCATAGCATCTCCATTATTAATCAGGACAAAATTAATTAGGTTTTAAAAAGAAATTATTTTCTATTACTTTGTGAGTATTTTGCATTAACTCAACTTAGTCACTGAGTCTGTCCACTCAATAGAATAAATTTCTTAAAGGCAAAGACAGTTTCGTTTTTTATCTTTGCAACCCCCAGCATCTAATGTACACAATAAGTACTAAATAAAGGTTTGTTAAATTTATGATGCATTCCTCTTCATTCACTTTACATTCCAGTTGAGCTGGCTTACTTGCTATTCTCTAGACCTCATATGTGATATTCCTTATCCCATTTTGGTGCCTTTACACAGGTTGTCACTCCATCCCTAGAATATACTCCCTCCATAGTCCTAAGGTTCATGTGGTGGTTCAGGCATGCCTGACTCTCTGTGACCCCATTTGGGGTTTTCTTGGCAAAGACACTGGAGTGGTTTGTCATTTCTTTCTCCAACTCATTTTACAGATGAAGAAGATGACTTGCCCAGGATCACACAACTAGTAAATGTCTGAGGCCAGATTTGAATTCAGGAGGAGGAAATCTTACTGACTCCAGGACTGGCATTCTGTCCACTGCATCACCTAGCTGCCCCCTAAGGCTCATAGAGAACGCTTTATCAATGCACTGCTGTTGTCCTTGTCAGATTCCTCCCTCTTAGAATACCTGACTTCCTTCAAGGTCAAGCTCAAGTACTACCCCCTATATAAGATCTTCACTGATCCCTCATAGATACAGCTTTAACTCCAGTACCCTCTTAGTACAGGTAAGATGTCGGGACGAAATGAGACACTTGTGACTCATCGAACAAAGACTTTATGACTTTATGAAGTCACAGCAAGGATGTTCAGCAAGGATACAGTGGCCTTTAGTTTTTCTAGCCATCCTCTTTTCTGACTGGAAGATCATCTGGTCAGGACATCATCAGGCTTTGGAAACCGGCATGGTCTCAGCCACCTACCAATTGTGAGAAGCTCCAGCTAAGAGGTCTGGGGTTATGCCCCTGGGCCAGGAAGTTGTATCGGGGGGGCTGAGGCTGATCAGACTGGGTATTGGGAGGAAATCAGGGAAAATGCTGGTTCTATAATAGCTCCCAATTTCTAATGCTAACCAACCCAACCCACGTTGAAATTACCTTGTTTTTATTTTGTATAGATTTTGTATTTACTTATCTTTGTTCGTGTCCTTTCCCTCCAGTAAAAAGCATGCTCCTTGAAGGCAGGGACTGAGCTTTTCTGTTCGTTCAATTAGCACAGTTTGGTACAGATTAGGTGCTTAATAAATGCTTGTTGATTTTATCTCTAGCTCCTGGTACAAGCCCTGGAACATAATAAGATCTTAAGAATTGTTGGTTGGAAAAATGGATGGATGAATGGATGAAAGAATGAATGTCCTTTGATTCTTGGTCTAGTGATCATTCTACTGAACATTGTTTCTCAATTAGACCTGAAACTTCCAAGTATCCCTCTGACTCACGAAGCCTTCCTACATCACAGACCTGCTCTCTTATACAGGTCTCCTGGCCTCAAATTCCTACCAACTAGATCCAGTCCTTTGGGTTCAACAACAAAGATAGGAGCATAATTAAAGTCCCTGAGAGCAGAGAATGTGTTTATTTTTAAATCTTTATTTCTCTGGTACCTAGCATACTGTCTTGCATGTAGCAAATACTTAATATAATGTTTGTTGAATAGAATTTTTTACAGTAGGATATATTTAAAATCCATCATAAAACAGGAGAAAAGGAGAAGCTCTAGAGATATCCTCTAGATTTTAGCCCTTAAAACATGGGATTAATCAGTTTGCCATGCTCCCAAGGGGTCACTATGGAAAGCACAGATGATCTGATTGTGAAGTGGTGAGGATGAAGAGGATGAAGAGGAGAAGCAGAAGGATGAAGAGTATTTCTGATACCTAAAAAATAACTGACATTTTATGTTTCACTTTACAATTACAAATCACTTTCATATCCATGACCTCATTTTCTCCTGATAACAATCCTTTGAGGTATCAGAGTAGGTATTTCTATCCCCATTTCATAGCTGCAGAAGAGAAAAAATGAGGAAAAATGGCTTTTCCAAAGTCATAGTGACAGACCTAGGATCAAAAGCATAACTAAGGTAGGGCATTTGGAGTATTGCCTCAGGGTGCTGAAATTTAGATGGGGGATAGTGTGTTTCCACCCCCAGTAGT